>CALYLW010000061.1:1210000-1838766 GCA_944989445.1 Ampullaceana balthica
AGTGTCCCATGCAGTAAGTGTAAGCAACGCTAGGCCAGAGTAACCAAGGGCCAAAACAAAGAACTTCATTCATTACATTGGTTCGGCTCAAGGTGTGTGTGTGTGTGTGTTTGTATGCGTGGTGGTGGTGGGGGGGTCGTTTGCCTCATTTAGGGGGGGGGGTTGCTTTTAAATGGAACTTGATTTATTTGGAAAACTGAACATTTGAAATATATACGTCCTAACCCACCCCTCATCCCCGATACTGTGCTGGTCTTATATTCACCCTCCCTACCCACACTGTTGGGTTTTCCCCCTCTTTTATGGAACATCTTAAAAATATGTCTCATTTTTTAAAAATAATAGGAATCTGGAAAGTGAATATCATTATATATTGCTGTCTAAGATGACAAGACTTAAGTCAGTTACCTGCCCCTAAACCGGATTTATCACGGTGAGTGCCCATTTCAGACACCTGAAGACAAGTCGTACCACATGGGCACAGCACGAGAACCCCTGACACTGACCAATCGTCTGCTGCTAAGAATGCCTGTAACTACTACAGAGAAAGTCTAGGTGACGGGTCTCCCTGTGGTGGCGGCCGTTTGTTGAGGAGGTCGGCGTGTCGGCTGTTTGGACTGGGATAACGCGGAGATAATGGAGTCCTCGGCTTAAGTATCGTTACGGCTTATCGTTGTTGTTTCACAAAATGGAAGACCCATCCACGATCGCAACTTTTGCTCATATTATTAGTATTAGGGGAATGGGGAATGATTTAGGGAATACTGGTTTGTTGTGTGTGGGTGGGTTTTTGTTGTTTTTAAATCCTACTTATTCACTTTCTTTGTAAATTTAGGCATTTTTTAGAATATTAGTTTTTCATAGGAAAAGAAGCGTTTTGTTTATATTTTTTTTCAGAAGACACGTGGAGAGGTTTTCAGCTTAATATATTAATATATGTCGTGTCGTGACTAGTTTTTACAATAGGAAGGTGACACATGATGTCCTTATATAGCAATTGATGGTCGTTGAAAAGAAAAAAAAAGTGTGGGGGATGGCGGAAAAAAAAGTTCAACACTTCAACAGCTTTCAACACTAAGTAAATAATGTGAAGTTCCCCCATTTCACCACCACCCCTACCCCCAATCTTTTTTTTTGTCTGCCGGCCAAAACACACAATTTAAGAATGTGTTTAGAAGAAGAAAAAAAAACAGCTGTTACGATGAAGACACGGGCGGCTGTCTATCTGACCAGCACACGGGTCTCCTCGGGAGACGTAAGGGGTGGTTAAAATCTGGGCTATTACGACTGGTCATCATGGGTCTTTGTGGTCAGGCTTTGGGTGTGACCAGGGCGTTACACTGGCCGCGTGCTGGGCAAACCCTCAATATTTGCTGAGTCGTGGTGCCCAGTGTCCAGGAATGACGTCCAGTGGACGGTCGAGTGATTCATGGACCCCCCCCCCGCCGCCTTCCCCTGCTCTGATGTGAAACTGGAGCAGACGCTGGACGTATGTTCGTCACTGACACGGTCGACCGACCCGACCCGTTCGCCCTGCAGTGGTGACCGCAGGAGTTAGGGGAACTTTTCATTTGGTCTCTACTGACTGAAAAACTCCAGTCAGACTGACTGGTGACTGGAGTTTTAGATGGTGCTACCATCGGGGATCGTTGTCTGTCAATGTGAGACCCGGACCAACAAATAAAAAAAAACTTAACAGAGTGAAAGTAAATGTGCCGAATTATGATCTTTTGAATTATGATCTTTTGAATTATGATCTTTTGAATTATGATCTTTTGAATTATGATCTTTTGAATTATGATCTTTTGAATTATGATCTTTTGAATTATGATCTTTTGAATTATGATCTTTTGAATTATGATCTTTTGAATTATGATCTTTTGAATTATGATCTTTTGAATTATGATCTTTTCACATTTGAATGCGTGTACGCGTATTTTAATTGTCTCGAGTAGAAATGACTGAATTCTTTTCTTTTTTTTAAATTTTAATTTAAACAGAATAAGTATAGCCCTGACAGGACGTCACAAAATAACTTCTATAGGTTATAATGGCTTATACATACCATGTTTAAACAATATATATACATTTTTTTAAATATCTAAAAGCCTGATTCCTGTCTCATCCATATTCTGTCCTGAAAAAAAAATTTAAGTAAACAAAATACAATCAGAAAAAAAATACGGAAAGTAAACAAAACACAAATAGAAAAACTTGCGGACAAAAAAATTGAACAAATTTAACTAAGATAAACGAATAGTTATTTGAATAAATAATTGTGTGCAGTTTGTATAATTGTTATTTGTAGTTGGAATTTAAAAAGTAAATCAGATTTCAAAGCCAATGAAAAAAAAGTTATTTATATGTGTATCTCGGTCACATGACCACCACTTTAAAAAAAATAATTTTTTTTTAAAAGGACATCTTACAAAAACATCAGGATTTTTTCTGATAGGGTCAAGAGTTGATATTCATAAGCTTGCAGCTCATTATATGCATATTAGTTAGGTCTCCAAATATGATACAGCGGGTGAACAGACGACTGTTGTGTTAGTTACAGTCACGTGGTCATTGTGGTCATCGTTGTTGATAAACAACTGTTTTTCTATCTACCAAAGAAATGCACAGCGTGACGTCAGTGATTGCTGTAGGCTGTTAGTCAAAACAAAGAATCTTGGTATTTAAACAAAAATAGTCTTAGACTGAGCGAGTTATTGCTTAAAGTTTCACAGATTTATTTTGTGGATTCTAATTTTTATGTTTGTTTTTTAGTGTCATTAGTTTAATAGGATGACAGTTAGGGTTAGGTTTGGTGTAAGGGTTAGGTTTGGTGTTAGGGTTAGGTTTGGTGTTAGGGTTAGGTTTGGTGTTAGGGTTAGGTTTGGTGTTAGAGTTAGGTTTGGTGTTAGGGTTAGGTTTGGTGTTAGGGTTAGGTTTGGTGTTATGGTTAGGTTTGGTGTTAGGTTTAGGTTTGGTGTTAGGGTTATGTTAGGTTAGGTTTGGTGTTAGGTTTGGTGTAAGGGTTAGGTTTGGTGTTAGGGTTAGGTTTGATGCTAGGGTTAGGTTTGGTGTTAGGGTTGTGTTTGGTGTTAGGGTTAGGTTTGATGTTAGGGTTAGGTTTGGTGTCAGGTTTGGTGTTAGGGTTAGGTTTGGTGTTAGGGTTAGGTTTGATGCTAGGGTTAGGTTTGGTGTTAGGGTTGTGTTTGGTGTCAGGGTTAGGTTTGATGTTAGGGTTAGGTTTGGTGTTAGGTATGGTGTTAGGGTTAGGTTTGGTGTTAGGGTCAGGTTTGATGCTAGGGTTAGGTTTGGTGTTAGGGTTAGGTTTGGTGTTAGGGTTAGGTTTGATGCTAGGGTTAGGTTTGGTGCTAGGGTTGTGTTTGGTGTTAGGTTTGCTGTAAGGGTTGTGTTCGGTGTTAGGGTTAGGTTTGATGTTAGGGTTAGGTTTGGTGTTAGGTTTGGTGTTAGGGTTAGGGTTAGGTTTGATGCTAGGGTTAGGTTTGGTGTTAGGGTTAGGTTTGGTGTTAGGGTTAGGTTTGATGTTAGGGTTAGGTTTGGCGTTAGGGTTAGGTTTGATGTTAGGGTTAGGTTTGGTGTTTGGGTTGTGTTTGGTGTTAGGGTTAGGTTTAGTGTTAGGGTTGTGTTTGGTGTTAGGGTTAGGTTTGATGTTAGGGTTAGGTTTGATGTTATGGTTAGGTTTGGTGATAGGGTTAGGTTTGATGTTAGGGTTGTGTTTGGTGTTAGGGTTAGGTTTGATGTTAGGGTTAGGTTTGGTGTTAGGGTTGTTAGGGTTGTGTTTGGTGTTAGGGTTAGGTTTGATGTTAGGGTTAGGTTTGGTGTTAGGGTTGTGTTTGGTGTTAGGGTTATGTTTGATGTTAGGTTTAGGTTTGGTGTTAGGGCTGTGTTTGGTGTTAGGGTTAGGTTTGATATTATGGTTAGGTTTGGTGTTAGGGTAAGGTTTGATGTTAGGGTTGTGTTTGGTGTTAGGGCTAGGTTTGGTGTTAGGGTTAGGTTTGGTGTTAGGATTAGGTTTGGTGTTAGGGTTGTGTTTGGTGTTAGGGTTAGGTTTGGTGTTATGGTTATGTTTGAGTTTGGGGTGGGATTTAGATTTAGGTAATCTACGCTGAGGAGTGCCAATCCATCATTCAGTGGACGGGTGAAGTGAGTGCGCTTTGTTATGAGAATCCCTGGACCTGGTGTCTGTGTAATTGTGTAATTAGAATGTCCCTTGGTAACGTGAGGGCGCCCGAGGGGAGCGGGTCTCCCATCCCGTAACTAAAGCAGGACGGAGAAGCCGATTAAAAGTTACAAATGGTGTTAATCCCTACAGGCAAAATCACGACCCCCCCCCATCCCATCCTACCTTCCCTAGGCATCACTTGTACCAAACAACCTGAGCCAGCAAGGCGTGTGGTCATCCTCTAGTGGTCCCCCCTTGACCAGTCCGGATATTTGCCGATCGTTTCCCTTCTCGTGTGTTGTCTCGGTATGGGATTGTTGCCAAGACGGACCACGAGATGATATGCTGCAATGGAGCAGGCACAGGTTTCAAAATAGTATTCAGTTTTCTGGCACACTCTATACCATACAATTAAAAACTTTTGTACCGAAAAACTTCGGGTAGAGCTTTAAACAATACTCCACCTTACTTTTTCGGGTACATCTAACAAATACTACTGTTGAATCTAGAAGTATTACTTGTACTAGCATTACGCAGCACTTGTACACGATGGAAGTAAAATTGTAAAACGTGTACATGCTGTAAGTAGTACTTGTTCAAGCTGGAAGTAGCAACGTATAAGTCATAAGGTGGCATTAATTAGCACCCATACTAGCGGGAAGTAGCAAGAGCAGGATGGAAGTAGATCCTGATCTAGCTGGAAGTAGCTTTAGTACATCCACGTGATCCAAATATTAAATTGCTATCTAAACACAAAACCCCCAACCTTCTCTTGTTTAAAGCACAACTCCCAGATTATTGTCAAACAGTATTTCTCAACTGCAATTCTGCTGCTAAGCTACCCCCGACCCCCCTCCTCCCTAGCCCCACACTGCGCGGCTCCAGCGACCCTTCCCTTCCCAGCACACCGTGTCTGATTGACAGAAATCAACATGAAAGCTGTGCCGCCGTCACGCCCATCGCACTAATCTCCCCGCTGGACCAGGTCTTTTCCCAGTAGATCAATTTGCAGTTGAGACCGGTCTTTAGAAAATTGCCGGCCGCCATGACGTCATCCGGATGTCGGCGTGTCAGACGCCGCAGCAGATGGACACAAACTGGACTTGTACTTGTGACCACAGCACGCGTCAATCCCATCCATCATTGTATTCAGGGCTGTGTCACCGGCCAATGTGCTGGACACTACATCAGACGTACCGGTGATGCGGTTTGAAGACAGGCCGGATTGACTAAACAGTATATAAAAATTAAATAAAAAAAATAATTTAAAAAACTAAACAAACGAAACAAAAAGACATCTTCCGACCTTGTCGTATAGTGTACAAAGAAATGACCTCAACACACCCACAATTTAGACAAATATTTGTTGTATGTAATCCAGCAAGCTGTTAGAATGTAGCCTAAAAATAGATCGTACAACACCTTGTGTCTATACTCTAGTCTATACCGTTGAATTTACCAATCGATTCAATGCGATGTCCACCTCTCAAAAATGAATGAGGGCTTGGTGATTTATACAATTAGGAATGTTCACTTAATGGCGTCATTGTATGTCTCGGATACAAACTGTAATAATTATTGGAGAAGAAATAATCACATAAAACGTACCCAATATGAATATGTGTGTTATAAATTATAACACTATTACCACTACATTACATACGTATGTGTTCTCAGGTATATGACACATTCAAACCATTTGTCAATGATACATCCAGTACTTGGTCAATGATACATTCATTTCCTTGGTCTATGATACACATAGTCCCTTGGTATATGATTATGATAAATTCAGAAAATTTGGTCAATGATACGTCCAGACCTTTGATCAATGATACAATCACACATTGGTATCCATGGTATAGCCATTAGAATGGGAGACCCCAATCTTTACGAAGTACTTGATCCATTTTTTAAAAAAAATTACCCTCCCCCCCCCCGACTAGTTTGAGTTCCAGTCTGATATTAAAGGTTGATAATATGAGAGAACTATGAGTTAGCGCTCTCTCCCCCCTCCCCCCCCCCACACGCACAATGCAATGCACACCATACTATGACACCCTTTACAATTAGCAATATTCCTAACTGGATTCGATTTAACTTTCTTACACTACGGCCCCCAGGCTGTGTTTCCAATCTGTGCAAAGCAGAGCCCACCTCCACCCGCCCTCGCGTACCTCTAGGCTGTTATCTCCCCCCCCCCACCCCGACCCCACACACCAAGGTGGGCAGACATCAAAGATGGGATCCGGTACCCGACGACTGATATCACAATTATAGCAGGCCTAAAGACGCGGGAAAGGGAGGTAGCCCATGATGAGGGCTAAAGGAAGGGAGATTACACGGGATCGGTGCAGCGCTTTGAACTTAGTTCTTTAATACGAATAATTTCTTGTAACTCATATCACCTCACACACACCCGCTCTCACCATAAATCACGGGGCGCCCCAACTAGGGGAGTTAGCACCCCGTGCGCCAGTCAACAAGTTCAGGTGGTGACCAGAGGCTTACAGCCATCCAACCCAGGGTCTCGGTCAACCCCAGAAAGTAGTTGGGAGCAGGGGCCGAGTGGGTATTTCCAATTAGAATGCGGGAATTAAAGCAATGGGGGAAAGAAATTGTTTCACTTACACTTCATAAGAATCTTGTACTGTAATACTATATCACATACCGATATTAACGACTCGTACTGTATCCTCAAGTATGTAAACTAGTTGTAACTGTAATCCCAATGATATCAACTAATTATATCAACCACTTCTATTGTAATCCCACTGATATCAACCACTTCTACTGTAATCCCACTGATATCAACCACTTCTACTGTAATCCCAATGATATCAACCCCTTGTACTGTAATCCCAATGATATCAACCCCTTGTACTGTAATCCCAATTATATCAACCTCTTGTACTGTAATCCCACTGATATCAACCACTTCTACTGTAATCCCACTGATATCAACCACTTCTACTGTAATCCCACTGATATCAACCACTTCTACTGTAATCCCAATGATATCAACCCCTTGTACTGTAATCCCAATTATATCAACCTCTTGTACTGTAATCCCACTGATATCAACCACTTCTACTGTAATCCCACTGATATCAACCACTTCTACTGTAATCCAACTGATATCAACCACTTCTACTGTAATCCCACTGATATCAACCACTTCTACTGTAATCCCACTGATATCAACCCATTTCATTTAATTTGAAAAATGTATAAAAACTACAACGATACGTGCAAGTAAATAAAACTACAATGAACCTCAGCTGCACTGTAATGGGAGCGACTGCCCCAGTATGTATTTATTGTTTCTGTTAAACAAGAAAAGTTCTTCAATGCAACTTTTTTTATAATTATGAACTTTAAAAAAATAGTGAATACGTTGGCGTTGGACTTCGATGTTGTCGAGTGCACCATGTTGAAATAAGATTACAGTAGTGCTCACAGTTATATACAATATCATTGATCGTTTACAACAGAGAAAACTCCGAAACTCAAATGACACCGCGACCCAATGTTTGAGAACCCGTGTTCTTATGAGATCCGTACATGTCTTCAAACGAATGGTACGAAATAAATGAAACTTCTTCTAGTCTCGTCATACACTGGTGACGTTCAACAGTTAATTTCTGATCACCTGCCACAAAACCAATTTTATCAACTGGGAAAAGTCAACTATGCGTATGTATATTTAAAATGCATGTTTTGTTTTTAATTGATGATCACAGTTGATTACTTTATTAAAAAATATTTTTCCCCTCTTAGTGACCTCTCTTGACCCAGTCCTTCCACTTGACGGCACCCAGTAGAGGAGCAACGGTCAACGCACTGTTGGGCAGACATAGAGACTTGCATTGTCCCATGTTTGCAGTCCTACTTAACAATATTCATTGGCCAAACAATGGACGTTATTGAAATGGCGAGATCATTGATGCACTTCTTTGTTGGTCACTTAACTATAAACCATCCGCATAAGTGTTTCATGACCATTTTTTTAAAGAAATAAAAAAGCCAAACTTATGGCGAATGAAAGCAACATTTTTGTATTGCATGCCGTAATAATATGAAATTAAATAGGTACCATCGTCATTGGATAATAACATTTTTGATAAACAAATACGACATTCATTTGAGTATGTTTTAGAAAATAATTATTCCTGCGATTTTAATGAATCCGAATATCACTTCCGCATTCGTTTAAATCTAGAATTGGTAAATCCGTTTGCTTCGGTTTCTTTTCTTTAAAATGTTTGTATCCAAGGAAACTAATATCCTTAAAGCTTATTGTAGACAATGCTGGTACATGGAGACAGCGGCATGTAAAGTTCAGACACTTGGCATCCTATAGAACAGTGCTTCTCAAAGTGGTGGTCCGCGGATCGGCGCCGGTCCGTGGGCCATCCGCCGCCGGTCCGCAGAAGTTCTCAAAAAAGGACAGAAGAAATTGTCAGTAGAGGGAAAATAGTGCACGGGTCCTTGGCGCAATGGAAAAAATTCCTACCGGTCCGCCATACTAAAAAGTTTGAGAAGCACTGCTATAGAACAATCTTTGAAATGTCTCTGATTCCCATCCTCACGAGTGGTGGAGATTTAAAGCCACGCTGTTATAATTGGATAAAGGTATCTATTGCTTGACGCATTATGGTAAGAATTCGGTGTAAAATTAATGCATAGAGCTCGTCACGTTGACAGATAATGGTCTGAGGTTATGGTCACGTGGTAACATGTAGGACTACTGATTTTGTTATGTATAACATACTGTGAAAAAATGAGGCTGATGTTTTATGTATTTCTTCTTCACTTTTCTGTCTGAACCAATTTTCTCCAAAAAAAAGTATATCCTGAATTGTCTTTGGCTATCTGGTTAAAATACATTGAAAAATCCCATAGTGAGAATACTTTCCTGGACTCACAGCTTGAAGAATGCTATTCATCATACACCAAATAACTGCTGTGTAGAATTAATAGAATTTCTTTTTTTCCATGTCTTAGACTTAACTCCAGCAATATCCAATAACTCGAGGTTATTAATTTTTTTTTAAAACGATGAATCATGAAAGAAATAAAATGTGGTATTGTCGAGCCGTCGAAGTCTACCTCAAAATTTATAAGTAAAAGTAAAATAGTGTTTAAAGAAATAATTACAAAAAAAAATGTTTAAATTAAACTTAATATCCAACCATGTTCTATTATTTTGCTCAAATTAATTATTTTTTTAAAGAAAGATAATATTATTTTTATCTTCTTACTAAATGGAAACGTGTTTTGAATTATATTGTAGAAGTTCATTTTGGGCAGACGGTTTAACTTTGCAATTTCTTACCAATGACAGCATTTGACAACAAACATTTGAACGTCTGACCTTTTATCTGTCGAAATCAATCATAACCACAAACAAATTCAAATAATAATAATGTTTAGAAAATTTTTTAAAAAACGTAAAAAAACAAGTTTTTTTACTATAAATCCTTTATGTACGATAAGTAACTAAAAGTATGTTCATTGTATTACGCAGCGCAAGACCATCCAGAAATATAAAATTGTAGTTTTGTCGTAAAACATGTTTAATATAATGCGCACCGATGAGGAATATGTTTATAAAAAGTGTTGTCAATAAAATACGCACCTTATTGCGCGACAGAAAGGTTGTTGAATATAATACGCACCGCGACGCTCTATCTCAAAAAATAGCATGATACATAGGAATAAATAAAATAATCTAAAAATCAATAATTTAATTACGGTACATGCGATCGATCTGAAATTTCGATACATTGTTTTTATTATCGGTACGAAACTGCCTGCAAAATTTCAGCTCACTAGCTTACGAGCAAGTGGGTTAAAAATTGATCAAAAGATTTGGTGACAAGCAATCAAGCGATCAAGGGTGCAAACACCACGAGTTAATATAACGGATTTAAAAACAACCTTTTCACAATATGTAAACTCAACTTTGTTGTTAAGAATTAAAAATACCGGTTTTTACGAAACAAAACTTTTAAATGGAAGTTGACAGCATTTACCCTCATAAGTTCTGTTTAGCTCAAATAATAATTTACAGATTCTATGCACCTAACCACTTAGAGAAGGGGTCGGGAAACCATGGCTCGCAAACCAGATGTGGCTCTATTGATGGCTGCATCTGGCTCTCAGACAAATGTTCATTATAAAAAAAAAGATTATTCCGACTCCTGTGATCTACATATTAATTGCATTAAAAAACAAAACAACAGCATAACAATTTTATTAAAAAGAATTCAAAGACATAATTATTGTACTTTTAGTGTTGAAATTACAAAAAATGCACAAATTTACTTGGATTTTAGTTTTAAGCATAACGTATGCCTCTCACTGAATTTCTTTTTAAAAATATGTGATGTCTATGGCTCTCTCGAACAAAAAGTTTCCCGACCCCTGACTTAGAGAAAGGGAAGTTCTCACCCAAACGTTATTTAACACGCAGTTCAGATAAATTAGACGTCATGAGAAGTTGGTTATACTAATGTCGGCATTAATAAATCCAATTTTTTTTTATTATACTCTATCCGCTGTGATTAGAAGCCATTAGAACTTTTGCATTTGGACTTATTGTAATTGTTACGACAACAGATTTTGAGCTGTCGGCCGTGGGTGTGTTTATATGACCTTTAAAACAAAGAAGATTTGAAACCGTATCAACTTTACAACGGAGACACGCTTTCAACGATCAGGGAGGAGACGTGAAATTCACATCTTGTATGGGAGAAGACATGATATCAGCATCCTGTATAGGAGACATGATATCAGCATCCTGTATAGGAGACATGATATCAGCATCCTGTATAGGAGACATGATATCAGCATCCTGTATAGGAGACATGATATCAGCATCCTGTATAGGAGACATGATATCAGCATCCTGTATAGGAGACATGATATCAGCATCCTGTATAGGAGACATGATATCAGCATCCTGTATAGGAGACATGATATCAGCATCCTGTATAGGAGACATGATATCAGCATCCTGTATAGGAGACATGATATCAGCATCCTGTATAGGAGACATGATATCAGCATCCTGTATAGGAGACATGATATCAGCATCCTGTATAGGAGACATGATATCAGCATCCTGTATAGGAGACATGATATCAGCATCCTGTATAGGAGACATGATATCAGCATCCTGTATAGGAGACATGATATCAGCATCCTGTATAGGAGACATGATATCAGCATCCTGTATAGAAGACATGATATCAGCATCCTGTATAGGAGACATGATATCAGCATCCTGTATAGGAGACATGATATCAGCATCCTGTATAGGAGACATGATATCAGCATCCTGTATAGGAGACATGATATCAGCATCCTGTATAGGAGACATGATATCAGCATCCTGTATAGGAGACATGATATCAGCATCCTGTATAGGAGACATGATATCAGCATCCTGTATAGGAGACATGATATCAGCATCCTGTATAGGAGACATGATATCAGCATCCTGTATAGGAGACATGATATCAGCATCCTGTATAGGAGACATGATATCAGCATCCTGTATAGGAGACATGATATCAGCATCCTGTATAGGAGACATGATATCAGCATCCTGTATAGAAGACATGATATCAGCATCCTGTATAGGAGACATGATATCAGCATCCTGTATAGGAGACATGATATCAGCATCCTGTATAGGAGACATGATATCAGCATCCTGTATAGGAGACATGATATCAGCATCCTGTATAGGAGACATGATATCAGCATACTGTATAGGAGACATGATATCAGCATCCTGTATAGAAGACATGATATCAGCATCCTGTATAGGAGACATGATATCAGCATCCTGTATAGGAGACATGATATCAGCATCCTGTATAGGAGACATGATATCAGCATCCTGTATAGAAGACATGATATCAGCATCCTGTATAGAAGACATGATATCAGCATCCTGTATAGGAGACATGATATGGACTTCCTGTGGCAAGACCTGTGTATGACAGACCTGACACATTTGATCTACGAAAGGTCAAACGGTTGACCCAGATAAAGAAATGAGCTTTTCATTATCAACATCAAAGCGTGCTGACCCCATTTTTTGATGATCTGATGGTTACCACCGAGTAGAGGTCTGTCTCACATAATATGAGAAACAGAAAGGAAGGAAATTACTCAATGATTACAATTGCTTACACTTACTCTAGTAAGAAAGCTAGAAAGCGTTTTTATTTCTCTGCGTTCCTTGTAAATAATGTTGGTAACGGCATTTTATCGTTTCGGGACCTGTACTGTAAATTTTATAACTCACTAGTGACTTCAAACAAGACCTATAAAAGGCTTTAAACAATTTAACAAAAGTTAAAACATCGAATATTTTCATTAAGATTAATGTTGAATGTGTTTCAGTCTACTGTAATCGTAGGATGGGAATGATAAGTATTTCTTGTCCACTGCCTTAAAATAAGAAATACCATGCCGTTTACAGTATATGATATCACTTACTATAAGCCTAGATCTATGGTGGATTAAGGGGGGTGCTGATTGGGCGAAATCCAGGGGCGCTCTATTATTTTAAGGGCCCCCAAACTTATTATATTGTATAATAAAGGTGGCTGGACTGGGTCCCAGGTGGAATTGCAGCCAGGGGCCCAGTGCAATCTTGATCCGCCACTGGACTAGACTTTGGGCCCGTAGACCATGGCCCTTCTAGTATATAATATCACTTACTATAAGATTAGATACTGGGCCCGTAGACCATGCCCCTTCTAGTATATGATATCACTTACTATAACACTAGATAATGGGCCCGTAGACCATGCCCCTTCTAGTATATGATATCACTTACTATAAGACTAGATAATGGGCCCGTAGACCATGCCCCTTCTAGTATATGATATCACTTACTATAAGACTAGATAATGGGCCCGTAGACCATGCCCCATTCTAGTATATAATATAAAATCACTTGCTGTAGGACTAAGTAAGGATCGTATGCTTTTGTAAGAAAACAGTCACACGAAAGTATGATTCATAGACACTCTCGTGTGTCACTTTCCCACAATTATTAGATGATTTTTGAATAAAAAACAGTTAAAATGAATTAGAGACGTCTTGTAAGATGTGTGGTTCTCCCGTGGGTTTAACGCGTTATTTATTTTTATTTTCAGACATTTTTTTAAAGATTAATCTAATACGTCGCTTTTTTTTTAAAATCAAACTTTTTACATCATTATTATTTTTTACGAACTTCTTATTGTCTGACTGAGCTGAAGCTCGTACAGTTACCAGCCCCATATATTAGGACATATCACGTGATTAGTAAGTCATCTGTGACCTGTGCTTAACTTTTACTTGTTATTATTTCCAGCTCTTTTGTTCCTAGCAAAAAGTTTGCCACCTCACCGTCACCCATTAATAAATGTCTTAGAAAAGACCGGAAGTCAAGTGTTGGAACTGTCGGCCAACCCCATGAAAGTGGAATTATGGGCTTGATTAAATGTTTCCCACAGTAGAGGTCCTCAAAGTACTGACAAAATGACGCGTTCAACAATGCAATACAATTTAATGTCCAAATATCACCACTCAAGATTGCATTAAATAAGTTCATGAGATTGTCTCAATTCATCCATCTAAAAAACCATGCATGAATCTGCAAGGTCTTGTTCCAACTGTAACAGCGTGTCTGAGGTTGGTCACTTCTTTCGGACTTATTTGAACTTTAACAATGTGATTTTAACCGTTTTTCTAACTGTTCACCCCGGGTGTTTTTTTTTAATTTAAATTTCTTTCTATGCTCTTTTGGTAATGTTTCCGTCTTCTTTGTCCATGGCTGCAATGCTTTAGGCTGTGTTGAGGGCAAGTGTCGCATTAGCGCTGTGGTTCTCAACCTTTTGAGACTCAAGGACTACTTGGAAAAAGTGTGTCTTAGTCGCGGACCACTACTGAAAATTGTGCTACTGTCTTGAATTAAATTTATGTATAATTACAATTTGTATATAGCTAGTTACTAGTATACATGTTAGTAAAAATATGCTAATATGCTACGATTTGCGTGCTCCAAAAACAATATTGAATGGAAAACAGATTGTAATTGCTTTCTTTTGTAACGAACAAATGTCAATTAACCTACCAATTCTCATTGCTTACAATAAAATACTTACAGTCATTAAGAGTAGTTAAGATTAGTAAGAATGCTACATTACTTTATTTAGTGCAAGCTTTGAGCTTTCACATCTGAGCACAGCAAATGCAAATCCAAACGAGGTGTTATACTTGAAAGACTCCATCGTATTTCAACTTCAACACCAAGACGGGAACAATGTTTCGTTTTGATTGTAACCAATCCAGAAAATACACATTCACAAAGATATGATAGTGCAGAGGGTAAACGTATTTTAAAAGCTTTCTTATACAGTTCTGAGTACTCATGTGAAGCTTGTATCCAAAATGAATTGGTTTAAATTTGATGTTGGTTAGTTTAATGAGTCATTGTGTAAAATAAACTGAC
This sequence comes from Ampullaceana balthica, assembly GCA_944989445.1. Lineage (NCBI taxonomy): Eukaryota > Metazoa > Mollusca > Gastropoda > Lymnaeidae > Ampullaceana > Ampullaceana balthica. The sequence continues at coordinate 1,224,700 of CALYLW010000061.1, forward strand.
AGGAAACACATGAATAACTCTGAATGCTCAAATAACCAAAGTACAAGTTTCATTTAGCCTGCAGTGATTGGATATGGTCAGAAATCTAATTTATCAACAATTATTTGTTTTCCCCCCATAATTTTCTGGTTTATCGGTACTTTTGTACAATTAATCAAACAAGCCAAAGTTGCCCTGAAATACTCTTGTTTCCAAAGATCAAGCTTTTACGTAAAAGCAGGCACTTATTTCACTGAGAGTAAATATATGTGTCTGCTTTCCTTGCAGAGATGAATAAGGTTTATTCAGTTCTTTAAAAAATGTCAGCCAAGTAAGCCAGAGCAGCAACCCATAAGCTATCGTTCAAATGTTCAACAAGCTTGTATTTTTGTAAATTCAAAACTCTCTCACAGCTATTCAAACAGTCTGTTAAACACCCACCCCCTTTTTCCCCCCTTACATAACCTGACTTTTTGGCCTGTGCAACTCGTATTGCCACCAAAAATGATGTTCTTAAGTCGTATGCAGGACTTCTGACTAAAAGAAGAAAGTATTCCAATGGTGTCTCCAAGCAGAAATTATGATTCGTTTTAAGATGTCTTCGAAGTTTTGCAGGTATCATCGCTTCATTTGCAAGTATTTGCGGGCATATTACACACTCTGATCTGGGTTGATCATTTACTATGACGCATATAAACGCAAAGCGAGATCATTCTTCATCATACCGTCGTATGGCAAATCGTCTTTTTTTCTCCGGAAATTCATTTGATTCACACACAGATGGTGAGGATGAGTCTGAGAGGCCTGAGGAATCATAATTGTTGTCCTTATGTTCCGTTGTTGTTGTTTTTTTAAATTAGAGATTTAATCAATTTAATAATGTATTACTTTAATCATTGTTATATTAATTTAAGACTAATTATTGGTTACTCAACGTTTTCACACAGTTATTTCTGAATGTCAATTTAAGAACTATAGTCCTCAAGAATCTAGTGTGACATCATGTAATTTCCGGTATAGCTAAAAGCAAACATGCAACCTAAACATATTATTTTCGGCTGTATGCTATAGCCATCGAGTGATTAAAATTAATCAATACATTCAAAAAGTGACAACATTTATACCTTTTCGTGTTTTTAATTAAAATAATTAATATGTAATCCTTTGCTCGCGGACCACAAGGGACATCTCCGCGGACCACAGGTTGAGAACCATTGCATTAGCGGGTCTTGTAACGTTAAATGGTCGCGGCTAAAAAATAAAGTCAAAGTTGTTCAAGCACAAAAACGTAATTTTTGCGCAATTTTATTGATTTATTTTGAGTTAGTGAGTTAGCCACAGAGGCGTAACTAGAGTTGGTGTCACCCAATGCGGTAGCTCATGGTGTCACCCCCTCACGACTTATCCCATAGACTTCCTCCGTGTCTGCCAGGGTCGAATAACGGGAACATACAGAATTTTAATTTTTGGTGTCACCTCCTGTGTTGGTGTCACCCTGTGCGGTTCGCAACCTGCCGTACCCTCCTACTCCTAGTGACGCCTCTGGTTAGCCGTGTGCTCTCGTACGGAACCTTATCTAACTCTTCTAGCAGTACGCTCTCAGCTAACCTAACCGCCTAATCACAACGGGTATTTGACACCATATTCGTTCTAAACTAAAACATTTTGTTCAGGCCTTTTCTAAAAATAGTGTTTTTCTTCTATGTACCATAGTATGTTTCGTAAAGCGTGTCAGTTCCGATTTAAAAATATATAACTCAAACAGCCCCCTCTCCCCCTCACACAAACGTTTGGCCAGAAATGTAAGAGGAGTGACCGACGCCGGAGGTACCCAGGAGTACTTAGGCCTAAAATGATATCAATCGATCTTTGATTTGGGAAAAGTGGGATCGCTTCTTTTTGGGAAAATCTTTCATCATTCCGTAAGGAGAAGACCTCCCTCCATACATAGTTTTCATCAACACGACACTCTACCATCTGGACCATCTTAAACTCATATTTTCAACTACTACTACAACAACAACACACAAAAATAAACAAACATTAAAAAGTATCTCTAACTGCGCTTTCTCGTCCAACGGAAACGTTTGAGACTCAAGTTCTTTCATCTGATTTTATTGTCGTTCCACATTTGATACTTTGTTTGTGTAGATTGAGTCAAATAAGGTGGGGCCCTTATAAGAGGAGGGGTCTTAAAAGATGAATGGCTATAATTATAGGCAAGGTGAAAAATAGTATCGTGTCTCGTTTGCCTTTTGGTCAACTAACACTTTCCTTGTATGGCATTTTAGTCATTCACGCCACTGCCCACTAGCCAGCTCAAGGTTTTGGTCAACTTTGTCTCATTTGAATTGTAGACCGATTTATTCGTTCATATACCCTCGGTTTTTACTCATAAAAAATCATTTATACAAACAAACCAAAATACACATACATTGTGACCTCCATCCATCCATCCCTGTGGCGCTACAGCCCATGTAGGGCTTCGGCCTGCCTCACGACCCCCTTCCACTCAGTCCTTATCGACGCCTTTCTTCTCCAATATTGGATGCCCAGTTGTTGTAGATCTTTCTGTACGTCACCCATCCATCTAAGCCTAGGTCTTCTCTAAGGCATTAATATATGAGGTTTTGGTGGTGTAGCCTCTTTACACTGTCATTTACACCCCTATCATTTGACATTCTTTCTAGGTGTCCTGCCCAGCACAGTCTGCCCTTTTTTTTATTTCTTCAACTATTGTGGTATGCTGATATAGACTGTATAGTTTAATTTTGTCTCATTTGAATAATAATTGTAAACTGATTTATTCGTTCATATACCCTCGGTTTTTACTCATTAAAAATCATATATACAAACAAACCAAAATACACATACATTGTGACCTCCCTTATAATCTTATATATAGGAAATATTTCGCCTGAAGATTAACTTTTTATTTTCTAAATAACGGTTGTTTATGGACGTCACCGATGGTGTAGTAATACATCAAGTTTGAAGAAGAGTAAAAATTTCTACGAAAGACGGCCACCGTTAAATTTATATTCCATCTTCTCTTTGATAGTCAAATGTTGACGGATATTCCGATATTTTTAATGAACGTTTGTATCCCCAGGTCGTCCATAAAACAACATCATAAAAACCTCACACGCGATACTCAAAATCGAAAATCTAGATATTCGATAGTCCAATATTTTATGCATACTGCATGTGAGACCGTCAAAGCCATGCTGAAAATATAAAACTGAGACGCATGTATAGGCCTATATTAGATGAAGAAATGATTATGTTTCCTTTCGAATTAAAAACACATCTTTAATTTCTTGTTGGTAAATATTTAAATTTTAAATTCAAGTTGAAATATGAGTTCATGAGCGTAGCGATTGTCTCCATTCAAAACCACAGTGATCATAAATTGACACAGCCAAGTACCTGCTTACAACAGTGTAGGCAGGGCTTCTTTACACTTACACCAACCACCCACACGGAACCGGAAAGTTAACCCCTCCCCACCCCAATCTACGAAGTCTATTTCATAGACCAGTGACGGGACACTGCAAAAGACTCCTTGAATGAATGAATTAAATAAAATGTGCCTATGCCTATACTCAGTATTATTCATCAAGTGCCACAATAATCTTATTTTACCAGGGCGGATGCTTCCAAATAGTTTAAAACATTATTTAATTATTAATAAAACACGGTACTCTTTCTTCCTTCTTTTTTAAAATACCCTTTATCGAAAGGTATTTAAAAATTATTGATGAAAGTTGTAAAATACACTTGTAAATTCTGTATTTATTTGTTAAAATTGTCATTTTGACAACGATAACAATTATATTAATATTATTATATTTAAAAAAAAATTAAGGGGATGTGCCGAAAAGAAATATTGGCACCTAAACCTTACACAGGGCGTAATTTACAGCTATATTATATTATTATCCTGAAGTAATGTGCGATAACCGCTACATGTTACATATGCATGTCCTAGAGAGTAGAAATTTACATTCATCAACTTAAACATCATATTCAATTACTTATGTCATATACATTTATAAGATAATGTTTTAAGACCGCCGGGATCCAGTTGGAGACAATTTTATGTGAACATCTCATAAAATGATAAAATGAACTTCAAAAGAGAACGCCCCTATCATAGCAGACATTGATTGAATTAAACGAAATATGTGTTTTCCTTTTTTAACCTGGCCATTGTAAAATATAAAAATTTGGTTATAATCATTTGGGCGGTCACTTCTGGTGCAATCGCGCAGCAGCAACGAGTTTTCAACCCCACGCCTCTTGACCTTTAGGCTAGCGAGCATTCGTCCAGGCCGCGATGTGGAAGATTGTGCCGCGCGCCGAGATCAAAGGAACCCCCCTTGAAAACATCCAATTCAATCGCATAACAAGAATGCGCGCCACGACAGGGCACTAGACGGAAACGTGCAGTTCAGCTTTCTCTGGAGTTGGGGTAACACGTTTTATCTCGGCTGTGCTACTTTATAAAATATTTAAAAATCGAATATTATAATCTAATGTCTTTCATGGACTGAAATTAATCAGACCACAGAAATTTATAAAAATATGAAATAGCTTTGTCGCATTTTGCTGTGTGTTCATTTTATTTCCCGCGGATTACTTTGATTCTAAGTGAAGCGTGTGGCGTGTCGCGTGTTGTCCTCCTTCACTCGGTGTGTGGCGATACTGGATACCTCTAGTGTGCTGTTTTTATTTCTACCGGTGTTCACATTCATCTCAAAAGTGTGTTCTGTTGTGTTTATATCTAGAAAGTTTATGGTTAAGAAAATATAAATGATATTTTCGATTTATTACTTTATGATTTATGTTGTATAATAATAAATGCAGCGTAGAACTACACACAACAACCCCCGAACCGTGAGAGAAAACAGTTGCTAAAATTGGACCACGGCGCATGACTAACTTGTAAGGAACGATTTCATTGGCTCGACTGCTTTGATGCTCGCCAGTAATTGGGTGTTATTAGATTGCTTTTGCTTAGAATTCATGGCGGATTCGAAACGTGTGTTAAGGGCTGTCTGTATCCTGTGTAAAAATTAATTTCGTGGTGGACTTATGACTATGCCGCACATGAGTTCGGGAGGATCAGAGGATTTTTATTCTACCGACGAGGTGAAGGTTTACAATGATGAAGGGAATAAAGACGAGGAAAAGCGTTCGTCGGACAATTTAACGGAGGAAAAGTTGGGCCTTGTCACTGAATCGGAAGAGGTGAGTGCACTACTCTCTTCAAACAAATGCACAGCCTTTGATCTTTTTTCGAGGTCACTGGGGTTTCGTAGCATGGATTTAAAAATTTTAAAGTTTATTTTCTATCGTAGATTTATATAATATTTCATAAGAAAATAAAATATCTTTAATTTCAGGGCAAGAATACGTCAAATTTTGCTGGGTCGGAAAAGTCTAGCAACACGGTCTCAGATGACGGTAGGTCGGATTTTTTTTGGGGGGAACGAAAGATCAAAGGAACCAGGGGGAGACGCGGGGATACAGAAGAATTAATAAAGAAAAGGAAAAGGCTCCCCCCCCCCGACCAGCGAGCGTCACTTTTCTAGTTCTAGTCGTGCTTTGTTTGAATCTTGGTACATTTATTACGCTTGGCTTTATTTATGATTCCTTTTAATTAATATTTATTAATAGTATTATTAATAGTATACGTAAATAACTTAAAGTAGACCTGCTTGTTTTAGACCTTATAATTATTAAAATTCAGGGTGGATGAACTATTACTAACTAATTCAGCAAAAGTCAGTCACAAGGTTTGTAAAAAATGAAATTAGCCTACATTTACATGGATTATGGATACACATTGTTAAAAACACCGATAATCTTAAATTTGCTACAAATTCTCAAATAGTTCTATAATGCTTATTTAGCCGTTAGCCTATATATATTTAAACTTCACTGGCCCTAAAATTAAAACTATTCAACTCACAGAATAGTTTGGTGGCTTGGCTTATTAAAATCAATAATCATTAAAAGATTCATTCAAAAAAAATCTATAGTAGATCATTGAATTATTATATCACTTGCTATTAGATCTTAGGCTTAGGTGATAATTACATTTTTATCTTACATTTCAATGCTTAACTAGATCCTAAATAAAAATTGTTGCTTGAAAAGTGAATGCTAAAATTTAAAACAGATAAAAAATTGTTTACATGTCCATACAATTTTAGTGTAAGGAAACAACACTTATTTAAATTAATGATTCTTTTGTACTTGACTGAGACACCAGTCGACAGAAGCAAATAGTTTTGTTTTATAAATAATGAGAGTGAGAGACTGGAGACCTGGCCACAGTTTGGCCTAGACCAGCCTCGGTGTTTGTGGCAAGTTTGAAGTTCCTTTACTTTTAGTATAGTCAAGTCTGATTCAGTGATTGCACAGGATAAGGCTTTCATTGTTCACCTCCCCTCACTGTGTAGTGGTGTTGGCTATTGAAGCACACAGTGTAAAGGAAGGTCCTGCTATTTCAAAAGGTGTAAGCCTGCTTGTGTGGGAGCAGGAGTGTGGGCTAAACACAAAGGAAAATCTGTTTCCAATCAGAAAGAGTGGAGAATGTTCTTTTGGCCTTTGTTATGTTTCCTCTTAGACAGTTCAAGTTATCCAATCCTGTGCAGATGAGAGCAGAGTATTGGTATTACTAGTATTAAGCTTCACTTTAATCAATAATTTTAGTGTTAGTTTAGTAATTTAGACATGAGATGATTTGGAATAGAATCATCACAGGTTTAAAATGATCATAAGTTAAAAAAAAGATATTAATTATTGATTAAAGATTATTAAAACAACATAATGAAACAAGAATTTGGTGTATAGAATTTATGCTATGATGAGGATATGTTTAAAGTTTATCGTTAGTCCACATGCCTATGGGATTGCCTATCCCTATTCATTATCCCTATTCATTTGTTACTGAGTTACTGTTACCAATAAATATCTCTTAGTCATTAAATCCTGTGAAAATCAAATTCATATAAATGCGCCTAAGCTTAGAAATAAGTTTTGATAATAATTTTGTCAATAATAATAATGATTAAAATTAAATCTTAAAATTGAACTCAAGAAGTAATAATTAGTTTTTAAAATGTCAAAACAAGTATAATAAGTGTAGCAATAGTATATAGCTGTTTAAAGTGAGCTTATTTTGGGATTTAAAAAGAATTATTATATAGTGATGCAAAAAATTTATTAAAAAAATTATTTTAAATTTTCCAAATGGACTACCCCAAGTGTTAATAATTTCACTAAATTATTTGAGTGACATCGTTGAGACTTTATAAATGATGCTAATGAGAATTAAAGAAACAAACATTAACAGAAATGTGAACATGATTATAACATAACAATAACATACTGTTGAAATGTTTTAAATAAAGAGAATAATAATACATTTTAATACTGTAGCTTTTTAAAACTGAGAAAACTACTTGATTTTTAAAATAATAAAAGACTGGGAGAGAGTTATTTTCAGTCACTAGTTCTGTGTAATAAATGCTAACTTTGACATAAAGCTTGCCCAAATTAAAATATTAGCTGATAAGGTTTTATGAAAATAAGACAGCAGCCGATAGCAGAAATTTGGCCCCAAGAGTTGTAGACTTATTTTCATATGCCTGTTTTGAAATTACTATCTCTACTAGTAATTTTTAAAATTACACCATAAGCTATAGCATGAGTTGTTGAAAACTTTTAAGACACCTTTTATAATGTTATGTATGAATTATGGCTGTTTTGGTGGTTTTTTAGATAGTAAATAAATTATATTGAGAGACCTTTATTAACAAAATACAAATATTTTTCTTAAAACAAAGTTATAACTCAGTCTGATAGGCCCAATATTTTTATATTTGATGTTTATTTTTTCACTTGGTTTGTGAATAGACAAAATAATTTATATAAAACAGCATCTTAAAAATAATTATTACAATTTTTTTAAATTCATATTATTCAGCAGAGATAGCAATAATTAGATGTAAAATGTTAATATTACAATTGAATTCTAAAATATATTTAAAATTCCTATATTGTGTACAGACAATGAAGTATGTTATTCATATGGGATTTAAAAAATTAGTAAAATAAAAAGATAGAATTAGGATAGTGTTATGGTCATGTATAATATTTATGATTTATCAGCTTCATTAGATACAACTTTCAAATATCATGTCGACAGGCTTGATTTTAAAGTTTTTATATATTACAGACTGAAAATTACATTTTTCGAGGTAAATTTAATAAATTAAGTGCAGTTTGTAATTATTTTTATATTGTTGCAGGCATTTAATTTAAAAGGAGCTTTGTAAAATTTCATAGCACATGCAATCCAATTATTGTTGCATTTTAATATAAAGAATGCCAAATTAATTTACTTCATTAAGTCACTAACTTAATCCATGGAAATAATAATATATCTGGTAAATATCTCCCAAAATTTGTAATTTATTTCCAGATAAACCTTCTTTTCCATTAAATGATTAAATATTCTGTTTTAAAAAAAAAGTCAAGTTAATAAAAAATATTTACAGTTGATCGAAATACCTAATATAATATTTATATACGGTTAATTTTAGCAAATTATTGTTAAAAAAATACATGTATCTCTTCATAATACTGTCTATTCAGTTTTGATTCAATTTGTCATTTACCTTTGTTTTAAAACAACAATATGATACCAATAGGTAAAGATTTTGTGCTTTGTGTATTTTAAGTTGGGATTCAGTTTGTTTAAACTGGTATCATTTTGATTTGCGTTACCGGCCACAGTTCTCCAAGTAGAGTACATGCTGCTGTCTGGCAGTTTCATGTTACATCTACATATAACCCAACTACCGGCAGACTTATACTAGCTAGTCAGTTGCTTTGTCATTGTGTGTCTTGGTTCAGTGACTTTCAGCAAAAGGGCATTCAACCGTGCTTTGTGTGTTGTTAACGTGGTTCATCACTTTGTTCCGTAATTTTATCAACTCTGCGCATGAACTGAGTTTTACTGAACTGTATATGCAATTATACATTGGTGAAAGCACCGAATAACAAGACAATATTTATAATTAAAACAAAAATAGTTTACAGGGTTTATGTTAATTATAACATTACTCTTCTCATACCACTGAAGAGGGCCGTGTGCGTCCCACTGAGAGAATTAATGTGGCCACCAAGAGCTCCCGGGTAGAAGTAGTGAATAATAATATTACAAGTGGGTATTAGAAATTAATAATCGCCATGTAACTTATTAAACTAATAATGGAATTATTAAATGGAACTAAACAGCAGTAATAAGGATTTTAAAAAAATCTTAGGTTTAAGGAAATTTTCCCTTCCCACTTCTATGCCTCGAAGGGGAAAAACAGAAATTGAATATTTGAATAAACTACAAACGATATTTAAAGACTAGCAATTATTTCAAGAGCATTCTTTAAGTTTCTGAATTATTCATGTTTAAAAAAAAATATGTATTTTTAGTAATATTTGTGGTTGCGTACTCAGTAATTGTCACCATCAAATGTTGACACAATTTAGCTATCAAGTCAAATTCTTAACATTTCTCCTTACATGCGTGTTTTTATACAGTCATTATCGATTTACCCCCAACATAGTTGTGATTAATTCTAGCAATTAGACTGGCGTTAAGAAAACAATTTAATTATCAGACTGGAGACTACACATGAAAAATTGCAGTAATTATCGTAACTGTTTAAGCACAGACGACTTTCTTACTCTTAGCCAATATTATTCAATAATATTGCATTTGTATTGTTTGTTTGTTTTTGTTCCGTCAAAGAATGTGATATAATATAAGCGTCCACAATATTTCATATATATTTATTTATAATATTTCTAATCTGCTCTTTGTGTGAAATAAACTCAGCTCATTACTTCCAATGCATTGAATTACGAATCTTAGATAATACTTACATATTTATTAGTATCGAGTATCAAAAACACTTATATAGTTTTAGTACATTATAATACTCTATAGCAGTGCTATTCAGAGCGGTGGTCAGCGGACCGGTGCCGGTCCGCGGGCCATCCGCCGCCGGTCCGCAGAAGTTATCAAGACAGGACAGAAAAATCTGATTATGATCCTCCATTTGCAACCATTAATACTAACCATATAGAGTCTGTCAATTTTCGGTAATAGGCACATACAATGAAACAAATAAACATAAAATAAAATACACTTGGATATCACATAAGTACAGGGAAAATAGTGCAATGGAAAAATTCCTGCTGGTCTGTCATACTATACATTTTGAGAAGCACTGCTCTATAGTATATAAGTTTTTAAAAAAGTAATCGAATTTTTGCCAATATCTTTAAGATAGGGTTGGGTTATGGTGTGACGTTGTCGTGCTGGTTTTAGTTGACGTCTGCTGTCAGCTCGTATGCTGGCGCTAGTCATATAGTTGGATACAGAAATCACCTTCTTCAAATTAAAAAAAAATAATTGTAACTTCATATGCCATTCAAAATCGTCAACCCCGGGAACCATAACAAATATGTAAAGTGCATGCGAATTTCCATTTTCTTCAATTTTTAATACAAAATGCTTCACTTAATTTTTCATTTCCTCTTTTGACCATATTTATGACATTTACAATAACAACTATAAACTATAGGGCTTTCAAGATATATACATTTTAATATTTAAAATAAAATAAATATGCACGTTTTATGGGTTGAGCCCACACATCGTATTGCAACTGAATTTGCTTACTTCCAATCCCATTTTGATAGTATCGCTTGAAAGTGTAAACAAATATAACCAGTATGTCTTGCCGTGCTAAAACGACAGTCCTAACCATAGTATCGCTTGAAAGTGTAAACAAACATAACCAGTATGTCTTGCCGTGCTAAAACGACAGTCCTAACCATAGTATCGCTTGAAAGTGTAAACAAACATAACCAGTATATCTTGCCGTGCTAAAACGACAGTCCTAACCATAGTATCGCTTGAAAGTGTAAACAAACATAACCAGTATATCTTGCCGTGCTAAAACGACAGTCCTAACCATAGTATCGCTTGAAAGTGTAAACAAACATAACCAGTATATCTTGCCGTGCTAAAACGACAGTCCTAACCATAGTATCGCTTGAAAGTGTAAACAAACATAACCAGCTTGTCTTGCCGTGCTAAACGACAGTCCTAACCATAGTATTGCTTGAAAGTGTAAACATATTATTATGCAACCAGTATGTCTTGCCGTGCTAAAACGACAGTCCTAACCATAGTATCGCTTGAAAGTGTAAACACATATAACCAGTATGTCTTGCCGTGCTAAAACGACAGTCCATAGTATCGATCGCCCGGCTTAACAACAGCCAACTTTCTCTCTGATATTAATTGCGTCTTTTTCACCAGAAAAACCGGCGAGTTTGATTATCTAATCTGGGCTAGGTTAACGGTAATGTAATGTCCATGTCCTGCGTTTATTGCACACGTGGCCTGTTGTTTCCCCCCTCCGAGATGATGAAACAACAAAATCTTGTCAATGTCCCCACCTTTGCCGTCTTTGTAGCGATGAGCCCCGCAGTTTCTTTTTTATTTAAAGTCTTGTCCTCGTAAATATTTTTATGGCTGCCGGCAGCTTGGAGGGATGTTATTTTTTTATGATGATTTTTTTTCCCCCAAGGCTTTGACATGTCTCTTTGCTATACCAAGTTTAAAGCTTTCTTCAAAGATTAGACGGGGAATTAACGATTACACGCCAAAACATCACTGAAAGTATACCAATACCAGATTGGTGTACAGATGCAGTGGTATACCAGATTGGTGTACAGATGCAGTCTTAGGGTTATTCTTTTTTTTTAAGGCGTCGATGTTTCCCCATGCAAGTTAAGTAAGTCTAGTTGTGTGTGGGCTCCGAGCTGACCAAAACAATTGTAAGTACGGTAAAAATAATTTAGTAAAGACATTGTTAATTAAATCGTATTACTATTAATATAATCACTTGCTTACTGAATGAAACGTAATATTTAACTATCGTGTTAGTTTTATTGAAAGCATATTTTTAGCGCAAAATTTTTATTGAAATAATTATTTTAATTTGGCAATTGAGTGTTAAAAGAATCTAATTAAAAAGAAAGTCTTAATAGTAAAAATCGCATTCTAGATATTACCCCGAATAACACCAATAATAAGGATTTCGGAATAATTGTGAATACATTTTGTCAATAAGCACTTAATTTTTTTATAATGAAAAGAGGAGCTGCTTTAAAGCTTTAAATACATGGGTTTGGGGAAAGCAGTGCTGTCAGCGCTATGTTTTTCAACCTAGATCTAAGTTTTTTCGACATTGTCTAGGTTTTTTATTTCAAAAATAGACATAATCTAGGTTTTTCTTTAAAAAAAGTAAATAAACGATGTTTAAGTACACAATTTACTAAATATGTGCAATTAATATCGTAAATAAATTCGGTTTTTCAAAAATAAAATCAAAGCATCAGGTGACATCAGTTTTTTAGCCGCTCTGTCATTTTACATTATATCTATACTCTATCATACTATCCCACTGAATTGAAAAGATGGCGCTGCTGCGGTGCCATATGTCTAAAGAAATCTAGTACAAGTTAAAACAACTTAAATGAGCCAAAATATTCAATTTTATTAGACCTCATGACGAACTTTACAGCTCTATCATTTTCTTGTGCCTGCGTTGAGAGAATATTCACTTAAGTATAAATGGCATAAACCAAAGATGATCACATACAACCCTCAGATATACATAGTTATAAAAACATTTTTCCTGTTCCGTATGCAACAACAAACACATAAAAATTCTCGTTTTTTCCGTCCGGGTTCGCAATATCTGGTTGCATACAATAAATTTATTGAATGACGTTTTAAATGGCCCCGCACGAGTTACGATATTAGAATGCAGTCTTACACTAAATACATACTTAAATATAAAAAAATTTGTTTTGAAACATGCCAATTCTTAAGTAGGAAATCCTTTTTTTTTGGGGGGGGGGAGAAGGTATCTAGTTTTTTTTGGACATGTTGGCTAGGTTTTTCCCAAAATTGTCACTGGCAGCATTGGGGGAAAGGAGTCATCTTTTATTTGAGACGATGGACCACTACGGTTAAATAATTAACGCGCGCAATTGATAATCATATGGCGGGAACAATTTCCCTTTAAGCTGGGCGGCTGCACAGATATCGGACTAAAGCCGCACATCATTTTAGAGTTACCACGCAGCAAATTTGGCAAGGATAATATAATATCTGTGTTTGTGGGGTTTAAAATTTTGCACCAAAAATGGATGTTGTGCAACCATTTTTGGGGTTTATTTTTCACACGGACCCGGCAAAATTGGGTGGGAAATTGATTTATAGGCCTATTGAAATTATCAAGTTTGCCAAACATAAGCAGTAATGCCATGATATGAATATAATTGTCCTTAAAATAACACATATGAGTCTAAGAACAAACAATGAAACCATCACACGTATGTAAATTTATCTTGGAAATCCCTTCATGTCCTATTTCTAGATAGACGCTTCCAAATATGTTTTAAACGAGATTTAGGACACGATATTTAATTTTACCACGACAATGGCTGGTTGTGTGTTATGGGTGGGAGGAAAGGCCAAATAAGTTTTACACTTGTACGGCAAATGTCATGTTCAACTTGTTCTGATGCACATTTGTTCTGCAAAGGCCCAGAAAGATTGCCTTTGATGTCGTCCTCTGAACTTTCTGGACGCCAGACGATCATTTAAGTCTGTGTTTGAGCTTAACCACTTGATGAATCGTCTTTAACATTTAAAATGTTGTCAGTTCTTCAACAAGTTCTTCGATCTGTCATTGTTTCAGTGATATGTCGTGGGAACAGTCGAATCTCTTATTAAATGACCACACACCCGTTTGTCTCAGCCCTGCGACTTTCTTAGTAATTAAAGTAAAGACTGAGAAGCGGTTGCTTGAGTCCATGTCAGCTCATTTGATTAGACCAGAAACCTCGGCACATTATTTACGCCAGTGCTTCACAAACTTTTGAGAATGGAGGACCGGCAGGAATTTTGCCATGGCACCAGGGACCGGTGAACTATTTTCCCTGCACTGACGTGGTAGCGAAATGTTCTTTCTTGGTAACTTCTGCGGACCCGCATCGGATGGCCCACGGACCGACACCGGTACGCGGGCCACCACTTTGAGAAGCACTGGTTTACGCCAGCAGTGAATTGTTAACGTCACAGTTATGAAGAGTTTTGATGAAGGATTGCTTGATTTTAAGAAAAACGTATTTTAAATACGCCATACAATTGTCATGTATGCATTGTGATACAAATAAACTCCTTTATGTTCAATAGACTTTCGTAACTGTTTGTAATTTTTACTCAAACCGATCGAAATTGTATGCTGGTATGGAAACAATATATAACCAGTTGATTAAATTAATTTAAATACGCTTGGCCAAGTAAATTCATCCTACAAATGTGTATGCTATAAAAACGATGTGCTTGTTTCTATAGTTCTTGAAACTTGTCTCTTCTAGTTCTGGCAATTCTTTTGCGGTTCCCGGCCATGCCAACGCAAGTCTAGGAAGACTTCTTAGTTTTAAAATAATAATAATAGTTTAACAAATAAAATTAAAGCAGACAAAATTATACTTGATGGAAGAGAAGAGTTAACTTTATTAATTTTTATTTCTTATTATGAACTATTAGTTAGTTATTTCCTCTCGGGCGAAGACGGCACATAGGGCAGAAGTCATGGATTTACATTTACGACGATCCGTCGCCAATTGTATTAGGTCTTGATTATTTCTTAGACCCATGGTTGAGCTTTCTCTTTTGATTTTTCTACGTAGGGTTTCCTTTGGTCTTCCTTGTTTTCTTTTGGTGTCCATATGAAGGCCTGACGTGGAGTCTTCTCTCGTCCATTCGAAGAACATGACCGATATAATTCCAACGTATTCTCCTAATAAAAGTTGACATATTCTTGGTTGGTTTCTTCTATTACTGTTTCATTTGATTTAAAATCACTCCATTTTATATTCAAAATCTTTCGGAGGCATTTGTTTTCGAAGGCAACTAATTTATTTTCTATAGCTTGAGTGGATTTCCAGATTTCGCATTCTTATGTTAGTACAGGGATTACGCAAGAGTTGAATAGCCTAAGTTGTATATGTTTGCTAAGTGTCTTTGATCTCCAAATATTTGTAAGTTTGTTAAAAGCACTTGACGCCAACGCTATTCGAGTCATTATCTCTGATGTTGCATCTCCATCATATGACATTTTGCTACCTAAGTAAGTGAAGTTGGTTACTTTCTCTATGGTTTGGTCATTAAGTATAATATCATTGGGCTGGTTGGTGAGGTCCATGATTTTTGTTTTGGTTGTGTTGATTTGAAGACCAATTTGATTCGAAAAGTGCTGGAGACGATCCATTTTTTCTTGGGTGTTCAGGTGCGTTGAGCTTACAAGAACCAGGTCATCTGCAAAGTCGAGGTCTTCCAATGTATTGTTTTCGATCAAATTTGATGCCTAATCCGGCATCTGTGCACTTTCGCATGACCCAATCAATTGCTATTCCAAATAACATTGGTGACTATTACATGAGCTATTACCACAATTTTAATTATTACTAATTATTATTTATTAATTTTAAATAATTACTTTTTATGTTTATGTTCAGAGTATCTTTGTTCTGTTACTGCAACGCATTTACATTTAATTGTGCTACAATGTTAATTAGACAATAAGAGTATTGATTAGATCTGTCGAAAGTTACTTTATCTGGGATGTTTGTTGGCATGCATCGCACCTCAAACAAATATATAATTATACAAATATATAAATATACGTCTGAGGGTTACGGAACATTAAAAAAATGAAATGAAATTTGGTGGAGCTTGCTTTTCCCGTTTGAACTGATACGCACTCTCCGTCTTCGCCTGACTAAAAAGAATGTTTATTCTTTCTTCACTTCATTTGTTGCACTCACGAAAATAAAGTGACGTAATACCGTGTATTTGTTTCTCGTCTAGCAATAAGTTCCGTCTGTTCTTTCTTTTTGTCTCATGTGGGATATTTCATTCTCTTCTACCGCGCGTACTGACTGTACTTCTGTTGTATTTTAGTCGGAGTTACTTTTAGCATACTTTAACGAATCTTTCAAATTATGCCCACGTGTTTAATGTTTAAAAAAAATTTAATTTAAAAAAATCGATTTAAATCTTGTTCCCCGTTTAACTCTTGTACTTTTAATAACTTATTTGAATTTATAAATGTTATAGCCCAACATTCCAAAAGTTACTATATTTGCTAACGTAGGTTGTTTTATAGTTTTTGATTTATTATGATATGGCCATTTCTTTGTAGTAATTAGTTCCAGTTGAAAGTGTTGAAAGTCTTTTTATATTTAAAACGCCTTTTATTTAGTGTCATGCGATGCAATTTGCTTATGAGATGTTGGTGTCACCTGCATCGTGTATTGAGAAACCTTTTACCCGACTTTGGTCAAAGAGTTAGGAGAAAAAAAAACAAAGTGAAATTTGTTTTACCCGACTTAATAATAATGATTATGAAAAATTAAGCTTTACACGTCTTGGTCAAAGAACATTACAAAAAAAAGATCTTTTTTAAATCCTTTATATTAACTTGTGGTGTCTCGTTGATTGTTTGAGCCCTTGTCGAAAAAACTTTAGATCGATTTTTAACCCACTTTCTCGTAAGCTAGCGAGCTGAAATTTTGCAGGCAGTTTTGTACCGATGATAAAAAAAAACGATGTATCAAAATTTCAGAACGATCGCATGTACTGTAATTAAATTATTGAATTTTTCGTTTATTTTATTTATCTCTATGTATCATGTTAAATTTTTGAGATAGTGTGTCGCGGTGCGTATTATATTGAACAACCTTTCCTGTCAGGCAATAAGGTGCGTATTTTATTGACAACATTTTTTATAAACATATTCCTGATCGGTGCGCATTATATTAAACATGTTTTACGACACAACTGCAGTTTTGTATTTTTGGATGGTCTTGCGCTGCGTATTATAATGAACATTCTTTTAGTTACGTCTCGTACATAAAGTTTTTATAGTCAAAAACTTGTTTTTTTACGAGTTAAAATTTTATTTTTTTCCAAATATTTTGCCCGCTCAAATCGCCCGATTTTGTCGTCGGATTTACACTTTACCGTCTTATTTCACATCTACAAATACCTTTTTAAATATCACGGCCCCAATCGTTTTTTGCCGATTATAGCTATTGTGACATCATTCAATACAGACGCACAGCCATTCTGCGCCGTGGACATCTTTAAACACAGACGCAGTGTTATTGCTCGTTACGAGCTTTAAACAACGCTAATCGTGTGCAAAAAAATGAAGCGTGGTCTGATAATTGTGTACACTTTAGCTGCAAGCGTGCCTTTTGTTTACTAACCACTGTTTTGGTTGTGCTAGCGATCTCCACTAGCCTGAGTGCCATACTTAAAGATCCACTGAGTGAGAAACGCTGGGGGGAAAGAATTAGCGAACATTGTCTTGGCAGCGTGAAGCTTGGGGGTAGATATCATATGTGATTAAGGTTACCATGGTTGGGGGCCATGCAATTTTCAGCTCACAATACATTTTTAAATAGACAAAATAGTCAGTTGTTTAGCCGGCTTTCTCAGGGGCGTATCTCGCTTTGATGTACAGAGAGTTTATCTTTTAACTTAAACACTGCCGATATAAATAAAATAATACATAAATGTATCAAAATATAAATACGTCAAATACAGAATCTCATTTGTAACCCCCCCCCCTTTAAAAAAAACACATTCAATCATTATACTATCTTTATTTATCACTTCGATTCGCTGGGTTTCCCTTCAAATTTTGTCTTCAGACTTGTCCTTACAGGGTCAGAACTATTAATTTCCTTGCCAAAAACCTTTTTGTGTGAGTTTAACCTCTACTTGTAGAAGTGAGCGGCTTGCATGCATCAGGGTGCATCAGGTCCGTCCATTATGTAGAATGTTCGTCCATTGTGTAGAATGTCCGTCCATCAGAGAGAATGTCCGTCCATCAGAGAGAATGTCCGTCCATCAGAGAGAATGTCCGTCCAGCAGAGAGAACGTCCGTCCATCAGAGAGAATGTCCGTCCATCAGAGAGAATGTCCGTCCATCAGAGAGAATGTCCGTCCATCAGAGAGAATGTCCGCCCATCAGAGAGAATATCCGTCCATCAGAGAGAATGTCCGTCCATCAGAGAGAATGTCCCACCTGAGAGAACGTCCGTCCATCAGGGAGAATGTCCGTATCAGCGATGAATGTCCGAGTCCCACCGACATGACGGCCAAGGCTTGCTTTAAACTAATAAAACATTTATCATAAATATTATGGCTTGTTAAAAAAGCCCATGATCACGTAGTCCAAGTGTCTTGTAAGCTGTTAAGCTGTCATGTGTCACAGCTGTTGGCCATTTGACACCTATGCTAACTGTCAAGGAGTTTTGCTAGGCCTGGGGTCGCGCCCAGTCACCCTGGCGTTTTATCACTCAGGTCCGGCACCACAACACTGCCCGTGTACAACACTGGAATCCTTAATGACCTGGAGTGACTTGACAGCCCCCGCCCACCCCACCCAACCAAAGCCCCCTGTCGTCCAGGTTTCGCCATCGTTCCGTGCTCATCGTGGTGTTGAGAGAAATGTTTATATTATATATGTAATTAACGGTTATGTGATACGGCTTTTTTTCTTTCTTTTAACATGTTTACTTTTGCCGAGTTTTACACAAATGGATATTTTCTCAGCATACATTTCTCTAAGCTGGTCGTTTCAAGTTATTGGTTCTAGTTTCAGTATTCTTTAACCCCCATACACACACCGTGTTTTTCCGCTGTATAAGGCACTTTTTTCTTCCTCAAAACTTGGGGGTGGGGTGGGGGTGGGAGAGAGAGTTGGTATGTCTTACGAATAGACAGTATTAGGTTCAGAATCTCTTTTTTCTAGATTTTCCTTCTTTAAAATTGTGGTGCGTCTTAAACGACGAAAAATACGGTATATACATATATGAATATATATACCTAGTGTTTTATGACCTCTATATATAACCCAAATTTTATTTCTATTTTGATAATCTATTTTTTCCATAACAATCGTATTTTTATTTAACGGAGAAGATTAATTACGCTGAGCCGCGTTGGTTGTAACGTTGCCAGTGGTAGGCGAGCTATCGTTCAACAACGATGATGATGCGTGCAACATACTTGAGCATATATCTGTCATTGAGCCCATCAGGTGATGAAATGAGGGAACTGATTGAAATCTAAACCATCCGGTCACTGGGTGCATGCTGATTGTGTGGTAACGAATGGTGGGGCAGTGAGCGACAGTTGACAGAAGTAAAGCCCGAACTCTTGTCGTATTTTATGCTGTCGACAGCAGACGTGGCCAGCATTCGGTGAGACAGCGTCCCCCGTACACGATACGCTGTCATCGAAAGCATCGCGTATAATCTTATTTGCCCTTTCTGTTGAAGCGCTAAGAATGACAGGCATAATGCTCGGTAATAGCTTGTAGTCATATTAACCATGGTCACGACCGATCTCTTTCTTGGCATCGATGAGGAAAGAACGATGAATGGCACAGGGACCTATCGCCTGGCGTATCCTGTGGCTTATTTGAGTATCTATCCAAAAGTTTGCGTAATAGTTTACCCAATAGCTAGGATGTATCGTACGAGGGCCCTATTTTTATAATACACGAAGGATGAGCAATGCGAAGTAAATATGGAAACAGGATATGTTAAATCTTGAAAATAACAACATGTAATTTTTAATAAACGTAAAAGCCCAAACTTAACAACCTCTAATATACAAATGAACTCATCTTTTTAGTTGAGCACCCACCTTTTATATTGTGCGCCTCTGGATTTAAACTCATTTTATATTGTCATATTTTCTTTGTAATTCCAGTTCCGCTTTGTTTTTTAGGACCTACCTTCTATTCTGAAGGACTCGCTCCGAGGCATTTCTCGATAATTAAGTCATTGTCCTCTAATGGGTTTGATTGTGTACATAAGTCATTGTCCTCTAATGGGTTTGATTGTGTACATTAGTCATTGTCCTCTAATGGGTTTGATTGTGTACATTAGTCATTGTCCTCTAATGGGTTTGATTGTGTACATTAGTCATTGTCCTCTAATGGGTTTGATTGTGTACATAAGTCATTGTCCTCTAATGGGTTTGATTGTGTACATTAGTCATTGTCCTCTAATGGGTTTGATTGTGTACATTAGTCATTGTCCTCTAATGGGTTTGATTGTGTACATAAGTCATTGTCCTCTAATGGGTTTGATTGTGTACATAAGTCATTGTCCTCTAATGGGTTTGATTGTGTACATTACGAGTGACCAACTTTGGGAGCTTCTCATATTTTTATGTCTTTTTTTTAAAGTTCTTTTTACATTCCGAGGTTTTTTAAACTATATCTTCTACTTTCGTTATTTATCGTGGTCGTCTGCTACTCTTTTCAAACTAAACGTCACTACTCGCAATGTCATGCCTTCATTTTCTTAAGACAATAGTTTGGAAGATTCATTTGTACCCAACCATATTCGTTGAACAAGCCCTATCCCGGTACTTTCTGATATTCGTAAGTTTGTTTATATACAGTAATTTCTTCAACCCGAATAGTTTCTTTTAGAGCTACCATTTGCACAGCTGTTTGACTGAAATAAGAAATATCTCTGTTCTTATGCCATGGCTATGGGCAAGTCTGAAACAAGAAATCTCTCTTTATCTCATATGACATGGCTATGGGCAAGTCTGAAACAAGAAAACTCTCTGCTCATATGCCACGGCTATGGGCAAGTATTATAAGTTCGTCGAAATTACGGGAGCCGTTCCCTTGAACTGTGCTGGAAGATTGTGGGGGCATTTCCATTGTACAATTGTCTTTCATCCCCATCTCACACTTCTTATCGATCTCTTGCACGTAAGCTCAGAGAATAAGATTTAAAAGGAAAAGAGGCCGTTAAACAGGAATAATCCATCATTTCGCTCAACAAAAGATGTGTTGCTCTGCATGGGAGTTTTGTAGTGGTCATTGGGATACCATTGTCAGATGAAGACCTGATTTATAATGTGCCTACAATAAATCTTTTTATATAAACAGTCAGTTGTGAGTAACAGTGAAAAAATACTGCACAAGTAGAGAGAAAGGAAATCTACAACGATCGTTTGTCCAGGCGTTTTTTTTTAAAGCAACGAACGATCTTATAGGATTAAATTTTTTTTGATTTTTTAGATGGGTTGCTGAGTACACCGAGCGCTCCCCCCCTCCCCCCCCCACAGCTATGAGTGAACATTTTATGTTTGCAGCATGCTTGTTTTAATTTGTACTTAATCCTCGTTACACTATAATTTTATGGAAATGTTCAAAGTTTATACATACTTGTGCTGTGACTGATTACTTATACTTGTGTATACTGTGCTATATTTGATTACTTACAGTGTGTACACGTATGCTATGGCCGATTACTCACAGTATGTATACTTGTGCTATGTTTGATTGCTCACACTGTGTATACTTTTGCTGTTTGATTGCTCACAATGTGTATACTTTTGCTGTTTGATTGCTCACAATGTGTATACTTGTGCTATGTTTGATTGCTCACAATGTGTATACTTGTGCTGTTTGATTGCACACAATGTGTATACTTGTGCTGTTTGATTGCTCACAATGTGTATTCTTGTGCTATGTTTGATTGCTCACAATGTGTATACTTGCGCTGTTTGATTGCTCACACTGTGTATACTTGTGCTGTTTGATTGCTCACACTGTGTATACTTGTGCTATGGCCGAGGATTTGAATAACTCGAATTGGTGGTTGATGACCCGATGAAGTTAATTTTTCATAACTTAATCAGTTACTGTATTTTAAAGCCAAATCGAAGTTTGGTAACTTGTTCCAGTCAATATTTGATAACTCATGTCAGTGTTTTATAAGTCTTGTCAATTTTCGATGAATATAAGTCTGTGTTCACAACTAAAGATTGTCAATGTTTGTTTACTCGTGTTATTGTGACAGGGTCTTGCATCTGCGAAAGATCACAAAGATATTTCTAATCAATGAGAAATTTTACAGGCGTGATTTAATGCGTGGAGGTTAAATTCTCACAATCTCATTGTGTAGGCACATGATATCTCATTGTTTTGGTGTCAATTTCATTTTTCGCTATCACACAATCTCATTGTTTTGGCGACACACAATCTCATGGTTCCATTCTATTCTACTTCAAACCTAAAAACAGGTCATTTGTTGAACAACTACATTGATCATATAACAATGCTTTTGTAAAGGTCACTTTATTTCATGGACCTGTATTTCAAAACTTCACATCCTGAAGTAGATTTAAGATTTAACGAGTTCCTCCATCCCATCCACCCGCAATAACCGGGTCTGCACAATTTGGATCGGGAACTAGATGTTAATCAATGTCAGAAGGCGCAAAGATCTTCCCGATGACGGATTGCAAAATATCGACTTGGAGGGCATGTAAACAAGTGTAAACAAGACATGACTGTAGAGTGCACTTAAGCACTCGACCAGTGGACACCACGGGCCATGCATGCGTGGTCAATTTACTGATCAGATGAACCGGCGGAATATTAATATATGGTAATGTATGGCAGTGGGGAATTTCCCAATTAAGTGTGTGAGACTTTTTAAAATATGATCATATAACTGTAGTCATGTTCGCAAGCCGTATTCTATATTACGGCATTAACAGGTATAGTAAGATGAGTTTAGAGATCTAGTATTTTTGTGAGGTCATCAAATGCGAGCTTAGTGACCAGTATCCGTTTGGGTGCAACGAGGGTCCTGTCATCGATCAATGAATAACTGTACACATGTAATTATGAATATGTCAATATTCTGTTGCTGTTGCCACTGCATTTATATTTATTTCTATTTGTGCTTGGTCATTTCATAATTGAAGTTTTGGGCGATATGACCGTACTTTCGAGTTGCTGACCCTCGATATGTCACATATTTAACTGTCCTAGCACCTTTCCCTCATTGAACTATCCAGCACCTTGCGTTCATTCAATTATCCTAGCACCATGTCTTCATTCAATTATTCGAGCACCTTGCGGTTTTTTTCCCCCAGTCCTTGGCGGGCATCCACAATTTGCACAACTTTCTCTCAATGTCATAAATGTTTGCACAAAGTTTCGCTCACATCTCCATCATTTCGTATTTGGACACCCAAAAGTTCATGCGCGTTACCTTAATAAAACATTGTTCACCACCAATTAGAGTGTGTTTTTTTATGGCCCGTGTAAAGGTGTCATATTTTTTTCTCCCCCTTTCTCTTTTTGGGGTCTCCGGTTGGGCTCGCGAACGAGTGGTGCTATCGAACGTCCGCCTGCCAGGCTTATGTCAGCCCTTGTTGCAGTCATACAGCTGATCATAAAACTGGGACAGAGATGATAACAGCTGATTTACAATGTGCCACCGTGGGGGAGAAGACAACATTTCGGACGCCATGTGCCGGGAGAGACCGAGAGAGCCAAACGATTTTGGTGAGGGATATGACCACGGTACCTATGAATGTCACGGAGGTTGTCTTCGTGTTTAACTTGTAAAGGAGATGCCCAAGCGCAGGGTACATTCCGGAAGCGGGTCTTTTCTAAAACTCGAGGTTATCAATAAATTTATTAATAATAATTAGGTAGTGGTGAAAATGAATGAGTTTGTTTATGCCTAGAAGATATTGGCGGGGTGTCGTGTTCGTGGTGGTAACTCAATTCGGGGATCGAAAGAAGAAAAAAAAACGAGTGGGATTGAGGGCTCTAGTCGATAGACAACGTTTTATGATTCACCTCAATTACTTAATGACTGCATGGAGCGGAAAACTCACAGTTGCCGCCTTGTCTCGAGGGGGAATCGAGGGCAAAGAAACGACAAAGGCACACAATGCAATAACGGCACGGGTACAGCGTGATACGCGGCGTATAGACACAGATGAGTAATTTATATCGACGTTGTTACTGTCAGTGAAGATTGAGTTGCTTATCTTCAGAACCATTACTGGCGCTCAACAAACATGGATAATGGACAATTGAACTTTCTGCTCCGCGCTTACTTTTTTTATCCCTTTTCTTCATTTATGTTTGTTGCAAGTGTTGGATGAAGAGATGCCTTGCGTCACCCCAACCTCGCTGTATTTCAATAATTGTCCGCAGTTCCTTCTTTTATTCCGAGTTCAACATGTAATAGCCTGCTTGCAATTGATGATCTTGTTGAAAAACATTGATTGCTAAGTCTAAAAAAAAATGCTTATACTGTTTGCATTGTCATTTCCACAATCAGAAACTTGTAGATGTACATACATTACTACTTCAATGTCTTTTCAATATTAATAGTGTTATCCGTTTTGTAAATTAAAAAGCAACAACATAAAAACAACCATTTCGTGTAAATATACTTGTTATATGCGCATTTTTAAGTCGAATGGGAGTTAAAAAAAAAGAAGCAAGTCTGTATCTTGGCACACACCCATCATATACAATTCAATGGATTGCCTGTTAAAAATTGAACTATACAAAAATAGCACAGCAATAAGTTCTGAACTCCTCTTTTGTCTCGATGATTAGTACCGGTAACATTTGGTCCATGTCAGTTAAACGTAAGCCCCGCCTTAAATCTATAGTAGGCCGTCTAAAACAATCGCTGTGCGGTACAGCTAAGTGTATCTTGTCGATCCCCACTGGGCAGTGTAGAAATATGGGGCAATAGTAACAATCTAATGCCACAAAACACGGGGCCACCTCATTTTTTATTCTCCTCCTTTTCCATCCTATCCCGTGTGTTGGCTTCCAAAATAAATCAAAAACAAAACAACGCGCCCATTGGGTGCACTCAGCCCATTCCATTGGGCAAATACGGACTTTTTTCGTGTTGCCCTGTGTAAGGTTTCATTCAACATTTATTTATTTATTTTATCTCCGAACAAGAAATGTTTGACCACTGTTATCAGTAATCAGCATCCACTCCACGGGAGATCGATTTCCATAAACCGTTGCTGTCCTCCCTATGTTTAGACCCATTGATTATGTGAGCATGTCAGTGGTGCAACGCGAGCTCTCCGTGTGACATGATGATAGTGTTAAAGATGCTGCGCTTTCCCCCCCCCGCCCCCACGAGTTGTATACTCTTTTTGGTAAGGGGTGGGGTGGGGGCTTGCTTCTGTTGAAATATATTTTAGGCTATGCCCTGAAATTTGACAAGAACTCACGACGCTGTATCTACTTTTAAGTTGTTTTAAAGGTGGGCAAAATTGATGTCAACCATTGAAAGTAATCGCCAGCGGACGTGTGCGTTAAGCTGTAACTGATTTCAGTACTACCCTGGGCTGGGGAGGTGGAGGGTTTCGGACTCGCAGGTCCACTCAGGCATCCAGAATTTTAGGAGGGAAAGATTTTTGTGTGTGTTGAAGTTGGAGAGAGGGAGAGGGGGGGGCGTGGTATCGAAAAGTCTTTCTGAAAGGCAACATTTTCACAATAACGGCTTGATTGGAAATGAGAACCTATTTCCTAGATTAATGGGAATTCCAACATGCTATTTTCGAAGTTCTAAAGGGAATGCGAAATAGAATGAGGGAAGATTGTGCTAGGAACCTTGGGGACTGCCCCGAGATAATGAAAGATAGATAAGACGGTGTTTATGCAGATGAATCCACTTTGTTTGCCGTCTACTGGCACTCATGTACCCCGTCATACATGCCCCCCCCCCACATGCGGTGATCATTGCGCTCCAAACTTGTAAAAAGCTTATGGTGTTTTTTTCCACTGAGCCAGTGACGCAATGTTTATCTTTGTCTGAATGGTTTAAAACAAATATTTATTTTATTTTAGCGTAATGATTGAAATTTGTATGTCATTAATTAATTACGTTATTATTGGGCCTAGCTTGCCGGAACAAATGGAAAAAAAGGGGGGGGGCTAATATTGTGGATAAAATGTGAATATCTGAATGGAGGGAAACAGATAAGTGTTCAATTCAATTGGGCGTTAAAAGTGATTTGATATTTTGCGGGCTCATAATTAATGTTAGCTGTAATGAAAGAGGGGCCGGGTCCAATAATTTTACGAAAAGTATCGGGTTATAGAACTGAATCTTCATGATCACAAATTTACAAAATTTAAATAGAGATTTAAATATTGAATAGCCATGTGGCTAAAGACTGGAAGCTGGTTTAGTTAAAGTTATCCCTCGTTACTCCGCTCGGTGAAAGATAAATATTACATCCGTATGCATTGTTAGCGTTCCTCCTTATGGGGTAGTTAAACGAGGGTTATTGTCCCTGGGTGATTGGGGCCTATCTGTTGTATTCATCGGAAAATATGGTTTTAACGTCTCAAATTATTGCCAACGAAGCTCGGATTTCATGTAGTCGGACTCGGGGAAGAACGGGAGGTAATGATGAAACGTTGATAAAACCGTGATTGCATCGTTGCAATAAATCATCAATAGTCCCCCAACAACCATTCCTCGGCTCATTCATTTCCACTGCATTTGCACCCCATTAAATAATAAAAGAGAACCTGTTTTGTTTTTTAAAAGTGGGAATACATGTAGGGGAAAATCTCATTTGCGATCTTGTTTGAAATGGGGAAATAAGGATGCTGGGAATAGAAGTAGTTAGGAAACCCTGATTATGGGCTACTTGGCCGGTATGAGTTATGTGATAGAAAACGAGCCAGATTTGCAGTCGTAATGATTTAGACATAGGTGTATCTGTAGCGAGAAATGTACATAGGTGTATCTGTATCGAGAAATGTAGACCTCTGTGTTTGGAAACGGAGCGCTTGAAGGTGTGTGTGTGTGTATGTGTGTGTGTGTGTGTAATATATATAATACCAACACTTTTGTCTAAACGTGTGCTGAATGGGAGGGAGGCAGCCCGCTTGAGTGAGTTATTGTGGAGTGACGCTGTCGTCATAACATCTAGCCTAAAGACACGTTTTTATCATTGATTGCGACATTTCACAAATATTCAGAGGCAGCGTTTAAAAAAAAAGTAATTCTCTCTCTCTCTCTCTCTCTCTCTCTCTCTATCGTGCAGTAGGAAAAATCTTGTCATCATTTAACAAGAGGAAAAAACGATTTTTAGCCGTTATTAAGTTAAGGACACTTGCCATTATACTTGGAAGTTGATGAGGTTTAAAGCCATCTTCGTTGTGTTTTTGAGTGGGGCGTCAAGTCTAGAATAGACGCGTGATGTTGTAACGAGACTAACGTATGAACACAACATGCGCCGTCTAAATACACGAGACTGATAGTTCACAAAGGTAGTCACGATCTTAATACAGGACCAGACTCACGATCTAAATTCATGACCTAAGAACAAGGCCAGACTCACGTTCTAAATTCATGATCAGACTTGCGATTCTGTTATGAACAGACTCACGATCTAAATTCATGATCAGACTCACGATCTAAGTTCACTGACTAAAAGAGCCACGTTCTAAGTGAGGCGTTTCATGAGATTCATGGTTTAAGATAATTAAGTGGCAGACGTTTTAAATATTTACTGGACGAGCCACGTGGTATAAGTTCACAGGATACTATTTCACCATAGTCCGTTTCCCAACATTGTCATTTCTAACTCGTGGGGCCGATACTGATACAGTGTTGATGATGATACGAATGCTTTCCTCTATAGCTCTATGCCAGAACCCGAGACCAGGACGAGTAAAAACAAACAACTAAAAGTGCTCAGCGAGGCATTCCCAGCGCTGGATCACGCTCTCCATGAAAGGGTCCATCTTGAGTTTTGGGAGCGGAGCGACACTTGTAGCCGAGTGGCCTGCAGCCCAGTTGACACACACTGCGCCGACCAAATGGCAGCAAGCGGACACAATCGGCCCACGCACGCAGTAGTATCGATTGCACCCCGGTAATTGTTTGGTGAAAATCTAGGAGGGATTAGGCCTATTCGATTGTCCGCGTGGTGCACATCAATCTATCAATAATGAGGTAGCCCGACCGCTTTTGAACTGGGTAAATAAGCTGAGAAACCGTCCACGGAGAGGATATCCATAAATACCTATTTGATAGCCTGGCTTTAAAGACTGAACAAGGTAATAATCATATCAATGGAGAAATACGGACAAAAGTTAGGGAAACATTTCTGTAATGAATAAACTTCACCGTTTATGGGGTAGTGGGGGCCGCGTTCAAATTGTTCCGTGGTGACGGGAGAAAGTAATGATCTTGTGTCAGTCGAGTCACTTACCTGACCAACATATGCCGCCGGGATCAGAAAATAAAACCGTCTTTTTTTGATTAGGCTAAACAAATTTGGAGGTCGTTGAAATCATGATACACCGTTTATTGAAGGTGGCCCCCATTATCCTAGCTTTTTGCTAGTATTGGCGCACATAGGACCTGCTTTTGTTTTAACAACTTTTGTTTTTATCGCACGGCGAGTAGCGTGAATTGTGTTGACGCCCTCGAACCGAGGTGAGCCCTCACTCGATTGGAAGAGCCCGGCACTTTCGTGCCATGCACCGCCCCGGGGCCTTCCTCGCGTATTTCGGCTTGGGCATTCACACGGGCGATGTTTATCAATTTTCTTTAATTAGTGTGCTTTGATTGTTTATAGATTTATAATGGCGGGGGGACAATACAAACTCGGCCTGTCGATAAAGGGCATAATGATGTGTGTGCTGGGGTTAGTCTTACAATGCAGGGCTCATATCGAGTTCAGATTGATAGGTCTGGGTTTTTGCTCGATCAATGGAAAGACATAGCCGTTCAGAACTCTCTGAAAACAAGGAATAATTGCGATAGTTAGTAAACATTCGGGGAAAACCTAGCGTTTTAAATTATCCATACCTTGACCATTAACGAAACACAGTAGACTAGTTGACCTGGCATTGAAAACAAATATCCCATATAGTTAACATATAGTGACTTCCACTAAATCGTCATTATTTCCCCATGCCAAGGTAGAAATTATTTCCCCAGGCCTAGTTGGCATTATGTCCCCAGGCCTAGGTGGACAATATTTCCCTATGTCTAAGTAGACATATTTCCCCATGCCTAGTAAGACATTATCTATTATTTACCCAGCCCTATGTAGTATTATTTCCCCGGGCCGAGGTAGACATATTTCCCCAGGCCTGTGTGGTAATATTTCCCCTGACCCAGGTAGACATTAGTTTCCCCTGAAAGGAACAACAGCTCGTATCACCAAGTTTTGGCGCCTGGTCGGTGAGTTGATGAGCAGCTGACGTGTGACCTGTCTGTGTACATGACACGCCAAGCAGAAGATGGTCCAAGACAGGATTGACCTGATTCGTAGCGTCGCCGCCGGGCAAGCACGTGCGCTCGGCAAATTTTCCATGTTAATCTGATTGGCTTTCCTACCTGTCATCACTGTCTACGTAGATGTAGGAAATAAATTATTACATTTAGTCATTTGTCATTTCATATCATCGTTTCTTTGTCGAGAAAGAACAAAATTAAAAAAGAATACTTGATTGCCTTGACTTAGTGTGTACACTTCATGCCATAGCCATAGACGTTTGTTGCTTCACGTCATCAGAACAGTAGTCTGTTAGTTCATGACAGAGCCACAGATTCTTATTCCATGTCAGAGCCACAGTGTTGGTTCATGTCAGAGCCACATACTCTTTTCCATGTCAGAGCCAGTCTCTTATTTCATGTTAGAGCCACATTCTCTTATTTCATGTCAGAGCCACAGCCTCTTATTTCATGTCAGAGCCACACTCTATTAGTTCATGTCAGAGCCACAGACTGTTAGTTCATGTCAGAGCCACATATTCTTATTCTATGTTAGAGCCACAGACTCTTATTCCATGTCAGAGCCATAGACTGTTATTCCATGTCAGAGCCATAGTCTGTTATTATAGACTGTTACTTCATGTCACAGCCATAGACGTTTACTTCACGTAATCAGAGCATTAGTCTGTTAGTTCATGTCAGAGCCATAGACTGTTATGTCAGAGCCATAGACTGTTATTTCATGTCAGAGTAATAGACTGTTAATTTATTTCGTCCTACCGTCATTGACTGTCCATAAATCTCAAAATCATTTTTGGCCGTTAAAAGTACAAAACTTGGAACTATTGACAATGTACAAACAAATTTAAGTAAAAATATCGCCCGTTGAAAATCTTGGAGAAGAGTGGTAACGCCCAGTAGCTGGATGTCCCAGGTTATGTCAACACATACATTGTCAAAGTATTCATTAAAAACTTCCGACATGTTAGTCACTAAGTAGATCCTTTCCTGAGATGTTACTGCCCTGAAGAGATTTTTCCACTTAGGATTTCTTCAAAGTGAAAACTTGACGCGACAGGAAAATGTTTTCTGTTCAATTATTGATGTGTCATTTCTCTCGTCAACGCCTCGGGACAGATTATCCCAGTCCCTGATTTATAAATTGTCCATAGTTCCATTATTAGTATTTTATCCACCAACACCAACGAGCAAATCATTCTTTTTTTAAAAACATTTATTTGGTGAGAGATTGCCATGTTAGACATTACCATTTTTGGGTCCTATCATTTTATTTAGCATAATGAAATGTGACGTTTGCCCTCTACTTTCATAGCAAGCGTCGGAGAAGAACGAAGAATATTTCCATGTTAAATAATGACACGAAATGTTAGATTCAGACTTTGCCCGATATAGCAGCCGCCAGATGCGCAGAAAGGGGTTTATCAATACTCTTTAATTGGTAATCTTGCAGTTTCTACACGTATATTATTTCACAGCGAAATTTAATTTTCTCGTGGGAACTTGCGTTTTTAATTTATTAAATGCATTATTATATGTTGTATTTCAGCTATTACAGCGCTAATTTGTAAGTCTTTTTTATTGTCTAAGGCATTTTTTCGGCTCTATATAATACATAATCTGGTCACGATAGGTCCACTTTGTTTACCTAGCCAGATGGTTTTTTTTTACCTAGCTCGACCCATGCTAAAATAAATTTACTGACTGAAAATGTTTTTTAAAAGGTATTTTTCAACTATTTTAATGTTCTCAGAAGATAAATAAATATTTTAAAGACAATTTCGTTTTTTATTTCGTCATTTGATGTTTGATTCTTGTTTTGTTTGTTTATTTACTCCGATTATGTAGCTTTAAGGGCTGAAAAAAGCCTTAGAAATATATAAAACTTACAAATTAGCGCTGTAATAGCTGAAATACAACTTATAATAATGCATTTAATAAATTAAAAACGTAAGTTCTCACAAGAAAATTAAATTTCGCTGTGAAAAAGTATACGTGTAGAAACTGCTGGATTACCCTTTAATTAATGACAGTTGGTATTTATAGGTTTAGCCATGATATTTGATCTGTCATGTGACGACATACGCAGCCCAGAGAACAGAGCAATCGGAAGAATCTAAGATTATAGCCGTGGACTAATCTTTGACGAAATGAAACAATGTACCCAGCCGTATACATTTTACCCAGCACTCATAGTGGTGTACAGATTACCAATCATAGCCGTGTGCAATTTACCAATCGAAATTACATTTTGCTGTGTGCAAATTACCAATCATAGCCGTGTGCAATTTACCAATCATAGCCGTGTACAAATTAACAATCATAGCCGTGTACAAATTACAAATCATAGCCATGTACAAGTTACCAATCATAGCCGTGTGCAAATTACCAATCATAACCGTGTGCAATTTACCAATCACAGCCGTGTACAAATTAACAATCATAGCCGTGTACAAATTACAAATCATAGCCGTGTACAAATTACCAATCATAGCCGTGTGCAAATTACCAATCATAACCGTGTGCAATTTACCAATCACAGCCGTGTACAAATTAACAATCATAGCCGTGTACAAATTACAAATCATAGCCGTGTACAAATTACCAATCATAGCCTTGTACAAATTAACAATCATAGCAGTGAACAAATTACCAATCATGGCCATGTACAAATTACAAATCATAGCGGAGTACAAATTACCAATCATAGCCATGTACAAATTACCAATCATTGCCGTGAACAAATGACCAATCATGGCCGTGAAAAAATTACCAATCATAGCCATATACAAATTACCAATCATAGCCGTGTACAAATTACCAATCATAGCCATGTACAAATTAACAATCATAGCCGTGTACAAATTACCAATCATAGCCTTGTACAAATTAACAATCATAGCAGTGAACAAATTACCAATCATGGCCATGTACAAATTACAAATCATAGCGGTGTACAAATTACCAATCATAGCCGTGTACAAATAACCAATCATTGCCGTGAACAAATGACCAATCATGGCCGTGAAAAAATTACCAATCATAGCCATATACAAATTACCAATCATAGCCGTGTACAAATTACCAATCATAGCCATGTACAAATTACCAATCATAGCCGTGTACAAATTACCAATCATAGCCGTGTACAAAAAACCCAAACAATCATAACGGCAACGGTGTTCAAATTAACAGAAACTTATCCGTGTTCTCATGAACTGACTTAAACACAACACTCATCAAGAAATCTCAAGCAGCCTCATCTTTGTTGAATGCACTGAGTGACCCGGCTAAGTCAACGCTCAATGTTACCTAGTCGGGGGTCATCAAAGTCAAAGGATCCATGGGATCTATAGTAAAACAGGACGTGGCTCGTTTCTTTGTTTTACTTTAGTGTGTCTGTGTAGGGTGGGAAGGGAAGGGGTGGTAGGCAAGATGGGCTGACTTAATCTGTCATGATTGTCCTCTTGCATCTACCCATGGCAGGGCTTCTCAAAGTGGTGGTCCGCGGACCGGTGCCGGTCCGTGGGCCACCCGCTGCGATCCGCAGAAGTAACCAAGAAGGGCCAGAACAATACAATTATAATCCTCAATTTGCAACCATTAATACTACCTCATAGAATGTGTCAATTTTTCGGCAATGAGCGCATAAAATGAAACAAATAAAATAAATAACATTTCTTTACCACGTCCGTACAAGGAAAATAATGCACCGGTCCCTGGTGCAATAGAAAAAATTCCTGCCGGTCAGCGATACTAAAAAAATTGAGAAGCACTGATCTATGATATGATTTCTATTTCACGGGAAAGAAAATATTGAATCAAAAGTATTTATGGAAAAGAAAATAGTACATCAAACGGCTGGGGGGGGGGTGGGGCACAAACATATATTTATATAAATGTTTATCTACAATAGCTTGACAAAGACTGGCTGGGCGATCTACAGACGTTTCTTGCCATAAAATTTGTTTTACGAGCCTCAAGTATATTCTAACTGCGTTGATTTTAATATTAAAAGTCAATTCTTTTTATTAGACTCTTAGGAATCAATATTCTAGCATAAAACAATATAGTTC
The DNA here is from genome assembly GCA_944989445.1 of Ampullaceana balthica. NCBI lineage: Eukaryota > Metazoa > Mollusca > Gastropoda > Lymnaeidae > Ampullaceana > Ampullaceana balthica. The sequence goes on from CALYLW010000061.1 coordinate 1,258,080, forward strand.
CGGCGACCAGGCAAACGGGATAGAAGTTAGACAGCATCGTTACGCAGTAAGACTGGTAAGATGAAACTACGTATCGGTACGGGTTGGAAAGCTGTAATGGTTTACTTTGTCGTTGTGTACCGGTACGGATTGGAAAGATGTAATGGTCTACTTTGTCGTTGTGTACCGGTACGGATCGGTAGGCTGTAATGGTCTACTTTGTCGTTGTGTACCGGTACAGATTGGTAAGCTGTAATGGTCTACTTTGTCGTGTACCGGTACGGATCGGTAGGCTGTAATGGTCTACTTTGTCGTTGTGTACCGGTACGGATCGGTAGGCTGTAATGGTCTACTTTGTCGTTGTGTACCGGTACGGATTGGTAAGCTGTAATGGTCTACTTTGTCGTTGTGTACCGGTACAGATTGGTAAGCTGTAATGGTCTACTTTGTCGTTGTGTACCGGTACAGATTGGTAAGATGTAATGGTCTACTTTGTCGTTGTGTACCGGTACTATCGCCATGAACAAACTTGTGGATGAAATTTAAATTATTTAACGAATTTTGAACGTGAATTTTCTCCTGGTCTCGCCCGTAATCCCCACCGTCATTAGAGCCACGTTCCCGACTTCCTCTGATCTTTCCCGGCGACCGTGCTTTGTCTTGGGCACGGGGTGCATCCAACACGAGGCCTGGGTGTGAGTGCGTACTACTCGCGGGAAGGTGGGTGTGTGTGTGTGTGTGTGTGTGGGTGGGTGGGTGGGTGTGTTTGTGGGGTAGGACCGGGAGACGGGCGGGGAAGAGACAAATTTGTCCTGATAGTTAGTGGGGGATTACGTACATCGTTAAGGCCCGAGCTCGTGTGTTTGCTGATCAAAAAGGATTATGCGAGATTTATTAGAGGGTAGGTCAGCCCAGCAAGGCCAATAGACAGGACTTGGCGGCTGATGATCATGACTTCAGGGCATACCCAAAATCCTTGTCGTGAACTTGTGTAGTTTACTTTTAGAGGCAGTTGATTTGATTTGATGAATGACGTCAGCATGGGCAGGAGTATTGACATGAGATATCGCCGGCCAAGGGAGATTTTTGAGCGTGCCAAGTGTGACACGCGTGTCGTTAGTGTCTGGGCGATGGTTTTGGCTATGCTATGATATAATATGCATGTATATCAAAGACTATGCGCTTATATTATAAACAAAGTAATTTTATAGATTATGCATAATATGTTGATACTGAATCGAATAGTAAATGTCTGACTCACGCCTCACGCTATTGTATCAGTATTGTAATATAACTACATGATACCGCACCAAGTCAGATTAGCTGACGACATTTCAAGGGAACTATCGTGAGACTTGTTGAAATTCAATACATTGTAACATAAAGTTTACATTTTATAAACTTTCTAATTTTAAAATATTAAATTAAATGTTTAAAAAATCATCGATTATTCAATTATAATATTCGTTTATTTATATTTATACATTTATTTATTTATTGACCGGCGATCTATGCAAATGTCAATCGTTGTTAAAATGTGAAACTTATTTTCCTACGGTCTCCTACTATTACACATTTAAAGACTCGAGCGCTCTTCTGACTGGGCAATTAAATTATTAGAAATTAATAGCTATCATTAATAATGTATTATTTATAATTAAAAATACATAAGTATGATTAATTGTTAAATAAATTTCTTGGAAATTAATTTTCTTACCTCTCAAAAATACCCTTTGTGTTTCCAAGTTTAGTTCCACTATTCTGTAACGGCATACATAATTTTATTTTTTCCTTACAAGTAACAAAGCTTTGTTAAAGACATCGGTATGTAATTATCTAGACTTTCCATATATCTGAAATACATCGGTGCGTAAGTGATATCTTAAATACACTAGAATGCGAGGATTTATATATATTGGGATGAAAATAATTCTTTCATTACAAATTCACCTTTAAACTTTTGTTATTATTTATAATAATTATTAGACTAAACTGTAAACTCCCTTACTTTTGTTAATCTAACCCCCCCCCCTCCCCACAAACAACAACGTCCTGACACTTTTTGACTGAGTCACTTGAACCTCGTTCGACATCAACTTTATCTTGACCACACTGTCTACTGCACCCCGAACCACAACTCCTTGTGACTCGGGTGAAGCCCACATCAACTATTTTTTAATAGGTAACTATGAGCATTAAGAACTGCAAAGTGTCCTTACGGCCCTGTGACTTCTTTATCACGAACATATAAGAGTATAAAAACTATACAAGTCAATGTTACAATGTGAGTGTGTCAAAAAGTTTTAAAGCAGCGTAGCATATAAAACGAATCGATCCTTAAGGAAATTATTCTGTGTACTTTTAAGCGCAGGCTTGTGTCAGAAATGGGAAGATATTTTTGTCGTGGTATGTAATTTAAATCACTGTTATATGTTTGCGTCTGTTTTTAATCTAAAGAACATTTTTGTCTCATCAGAAACGTACAAACTTGATTTCAATGAGCGAGACTGAAACTGATAGAGTAATTTCATAACAAAAATAATTAAAAGTACATCTCAAATGATGAATTTTGATCAGAAAGTTTTTGAATCGATGGATTTTAGGGGTAGACGCTCCTAACAGTGGAGAAATGAGGGGTATTAGTTGTACACTGTGTAACAAAGTGAAATGAATTTTGATAACGCGATTGAGGTTGTTGTATTTGCCTGTTATTACTGTTCGCCGTCTAATTGTACAAGAGTTATCCAAATTGTACCAGAGTAATCCAAATCGTACCAGAGTTATCCAAATTGTACCAGAGTTATCCAAATTGTACCAGAGTTATCCAAATTGAATGTTTAAAACACGTGTGTACTGTTTGATCTGTATTATGAATTTACGATCTCAATGAGTCTATTTCATTATGATTTACGATCTCAATGAGTCTATTTCATTATGATTTACGATCTCAATGAGTCTATTTCATTATGATTTACGATCTCAATGGGTCTATTTCATTATAATTTACGATCTCAATGAGTCTATTATTAAGCAATATAATTTGCAATTGTCACGCAAGCAGTGTCTGTCAGTCCTGACGCTACCAATTTTAGAAATCAGGGAAAACCAAATTACTGCACCAAAGCACCAAAAGGTGTGCAAATTAAATATGCGCTGTAAAAAATATTATATGACGTCATTGTTTTCGCTCATATTTTAATTTTGGAAAAGGGATCAATGTAAAAAGAGGATTTGATGATGTTTAATTATAAAATAAAAATAAAAAACAACAACAACCTATTATAAAATACTTTGTGTACAATTCAGAAAGTTTAATATTTCGTATTTATCAAACAAGGACCAGTTGGTTGTGTTTTTGAAAAAGGTAGGCGCCCTAAAAAAAAGTGCATTTTTTAATAAAATAAATAGATTTCAGCTGAAAACTTCCGTCATTTTTGACGGGTGTACGCCAGTTTCATTATAATTTACGATCTAAATGAATCTATTTCATTATAATGTACGATCTCAATGAGTCTATTTCATTATCATATTAAAAGCTTGTAGAAAATGAATAACTGTCTAAAAAATACAATCACACATTTTCTGGTAGCTTTCGAGCCCTCAATAAATAAATAATTGTTGTTAATAAAAAAATCCTGTGACTTTTCTAAATACACTTCTGTCCCCCTGCGTCCCCTGCACGTGCCCGGAATGTCCAGTGCCAAGTTCTGGTAGACCTTAGTATCAGTTTAGCTTTACAAAGAGAATGTGCCAAATGCATGCCTTCCCGTCTCGCAACAAACAATGGCGCCGCGCGCGCCGCTTTGATCTCTACAACAGTAACAAATGATTGCGCTGGTTTCGTCCGTGATAGAGCAGAGCGAGAGAAAACACAAGTTTGTTGTCAGTGCTACGCTGTGTCCGACTCTTTCAACTAACTCGACGCACGGGTGCTTGTTTCTTTGTGTTTATTGTCTAGGTGACCCGCCCCCCCCTCCACTCACCCTCCTGCTGGATCTTCCTTGCTTTTATAGCCAGTGGACATCCTTTTTTTATATAAATTATTGCCCCCTTTCTCTAAATCTCAAACTGTAAATATTTATTTCCTGTAACTGGTGGCCCCTGAATCTCTTTAAGAAGTTTGTGTGGAGTGAAATATTACAGCCGTCCAAATAATGCAATTCGGAAGTCATAACTCAGTTAACAAAAAGTGAAAGGGTCGTATCTTGCAAGTGAATTATTCCAGTACCGTATCGGTATGTTACTGATTGCATGAAAAGTTATCAAGTAATAACGCACACATTGGGAGTAGTAATCCTTTCAATGTCTATATATTGTAAGTGATGTCATGGTTGTCAAGCCTCGTCCTATTCTGGCTACCAATAACCTGTATATTTGATGGATTGAACATCCAAATATCTCCCCTGTTTCTGTATCTAGTCTCCCAATCTACACGCATCTCCCGTGGATCATTTCTGTGCCATCTTCTGTGTGCCTTGCAGTCGGGAGTAATGTTTGTGCGGGACTTGAGCACTTTTCTCGCATACTTCTGGTTACCCATTTTTTCCCCTCTACACACTGTATCTTAGATCTACTCTCCAAAATATCCCCTCTACACTTCTAGTAAACACACACATCTTCCCTCAAGTGATAACCGATAATTTTCGTACACACCACAAGCAGCTCGCCATTTTGTCTCCTACTAGGCGGATCTTGGCTCAGAGCTCCATCCATCCCGAGTTGGGGTGGCTGGCTAGATCAAAGAATCCTGTTGTACGCACACCGGTTTCACTGCGCACAATCTACTTACAGTACGACGTCTGCTATTGGTCCGTTCTCATTATTTGCATTTCCGTGGTTTCGTCATTTTGTTTTAAAGAGAACGTCACGAAGCCTCCGCCCCTCGCCCCTTCTCTCCATCTCCAGCAAATTCATCCTCACACTCCTATCTGTCTCTCTTTCTCTCTCTGCCGCCCCCCGCCCCCACCACACTAGTCTTAATATAAGCAAAAAGAGAAAACTTCAAAGCAACATATCAAAGGAGTCAGAGAGGTCGGTACAGGGCTCCTTGAAGAAAGAATGAAGAACAACTTTTTCGGAGATTGTAACATTGGGCGTGAGGTTTCACCAAGATAGATTTGTACATTTTAAAACACATCTTCGTTCAGAACCAGTCAGCCACCAGCTTGGGTTTTTCCTGTATTCTCACCAAATTTTTTTTAGAAAAAATCATTTTATGAAATAAATAGGCCAATAAATAAAGTATTGAATGTTTAATAAAAGTGAAAATGTTTTTCTCACAAGCTGGTTCAACGTTTAATAGAAGTATCAGTCGTTTTTTAAATATAGATATTAGTAATAATGAAACATAACGTAGTGATAGTGATTCCTAGTAGTGATAAGAGTTTTTCTTATATAATTTTTTTTTCTATGATTCGACTTGAGTCGCTTTTTTAGATATTAGTTATCCTAGTAGTGATAACATTTTTCTAATATAAAAATATTTTCTATGATTTGACTTGAGCCCTTAAGAAATATTTAATTGTCAATAATATATCAAATTGTTTGCATTGGCATAACCAATCTTGAACTTTACTTAGACTCAAGGTTGATTTTTTTAAATCATTGAACGTTTTTAAAAAAATGTGAATTATTCACATTTCCGTAACTTCTGACAGTTGTAGATATGTAGAAAAGAAAACAATAAAAACTTATTGCCATTTAACATTTTTATACAATAAATGAGCTCAAGCTTCCCTCCTTTCATCTTATAATTTTGTTTTTTTAAGAACAATTATTAATGAACAAATTTGCTGATGTTTTTGTTATTTTACCCTATTATTTGACAAAAATCACATTTTCCATTAATTTTTTCCGACTTTGTGACCGACACACACAGCAATCATTAAAAATTTATCCGTTGTGACCTTGAAGCAAAAATTCGTAAAATAAAGTTTCCAATATAATCAATATATGAGTGATTGACATTAGTTTTAGCTTGGGTGAATAACTATTTCCTACATTTGGTTTCATTTCTCTTGTCCGCGTTCATGTATCATAAATAATTAGCTATTTAAAAGAAGAAAAAGCTCTTCGGAAATTTAAAAAAAACAAAAACAAAAAAACTTTAATTATTATAAAAAATATTTAAAAAATTTAAAAAAAAACGCACTGATTGCTAGTTAAAAACCAGTTATTGAAAAACAGTAAAAGTTTTTTTTATAGTTTTTTTTTCTTTTAAATTATTTTTTTAGAGCCATTAATTTTCCATAACGAGTTAAGGTTCTTGTATTTTTCAAAGATGGGCTTGTGAACTAAGTTTTCAAGATGGGAATTTTACATCCCAATCAAACATGTTCCGGGACATCTTAAGTCGGATGGATTCACCGACCCCAACTCCCGGTATAACAGACATATCTCCCCTCTCACTTGATACGTTCACGACCCCACTCCCGGTATAACATACATATCTCCCCTCTCACTTGATACGCTCACGAAACTTCTGACCACTATTTAAAATCCCCTGTCTTGTCTAGTCTCATTAAAAGAAAGAAAACAAACTTTTTTTTTGAGAGAGTGGGGTGGGAGGAGGTGGATACGGACATATTTTTTTCACCCGCGAATGGAACCCCTCCCCCCAACACACTTCCCACCCCATTTGTTTTCACCCAGACCAACCCGCCTATAAAAAAAAAGCGGAGGAAAAAAATCTCTTTGATGTTGTATTTTCCGTCTTTGATGTTTGGATTTTGCAAATAACCAACCCACATGCCGGTCCACTTTCTTGTTGGAGGTTCTTTCATTAAGCACAGGATGTCTCATAGGGGCCAGGAAAATATAGGCTTTAAACGTAAGGCTTCTACTTCTACTAGCAACTGGAAGAGTTGCACAAAAACACACACATATCTCTTGACATTTGCTTTAAAATGTGCTCATAAATACTACATTTAGATACTTACTTACATAGACCTTACACGGTTATATAAGTCTGGCTTCTATGTTTTAGTCGAAATAAGTTTTTTGAAGAGTATGAATGAGCCAGAAAAAGACGTTACCAAGTTTTTTTTTGTGAAGTCTATTTCATTCTCGATCATGCACTATGTAATAACCATTTGATGCAGTGTCTCCCCCCCCCCATTACATTTTTAAGTTTAAAATCACAGAATGCTAGTTTCATTCTTGTAAAGACTCGTAATTGATTGTAGTCAAATAACTAGAAGTTGTTGTCTTCCTAAAATAGCCGTGTAAATTGTTAGTGTCATTATCTAGGCAAATAACTAGAAATTGTCTTCCTAAAATAGCCGTGTAAATTGTTAGTGTCATTATCTAGGCAAATAACTAGAAATTGTTGTCTCCCTAAAATAGCCGTGTAAATTGTTAGTGTCATTATCTAGGCAAATAACTAGAAATTGTTGTCTACCTAAAATAGCCGTGTAAATGGTTAGTGTCATTATCTAGGCAAATAACTAGAAATTGTTGTCTTCCTAAAATAGCCGTGTAAATTGTTAGTGTCATTATCTAGGCAAATAACTAGAAATTGTTGTCTACCTAAAATAGCCGTGTAAATTGTTAGTGTCATTATCTAGGCAAATAACTAGAAATTGTTGTCTCCCTAAAATAGCCGTGTAAATTGTTAGTGTCATTATCTAGGCAAATAACTAGAAATTGTTGTCTACCTAAAATAGCCGTGTAAATGGTTAGTGTCATTATCTAGGCAAATAACTAGAAATTGTTGTCTACCTAAAATAGCCGTGTAAATGGTTAGTGTCATTATCTAGGCAAATAACTAGAAATTGTTGTCTCCCTAAAATAGCCGTGTAAATGGTTAGTGTCATTATCTAGGCAAATAACTAGAAATTGTTGTCTCCCTAAAATAGCCGTGTAAATGGTTAGTGTCATTATCTAGGCAAATAACTAGAAATTGTTGTCTTCCTAAAATAGCCGTGTAAATGGTTAGTGTCATTATCTAGGCAAATAACTAGAAATTGTTGTCTACCTAAAATAGCCGTAATTATGGTTAGCGTCATTGTGTTTTGAAAAATAACCAGAACATTTTGCCTGCCTAAAATAGCCGTGTAAATGGTTAGTGTCATTGTCTTTAGGTAAGTAACTGGACATTGATGCCTACCTAAAATAGCCGTATGTATGGACACTGTCCTTTTTAAAAATCCTTTATATTAACTCGTGGTGTCTGGTTGAACCCTTGATTGATTGCTTGCTTGTCGCCAAAACTTTTGATCAATTTTTAACCCACTTGCTCGTAAGCTAGCGAGCTGACATTTTGCAGGCAGTTTCGTACCGATGATAAATACAATGTATCAAAATTTCAGATCGATCGCATGTACCGTAATTAAATTATTGATTTTTTAGATTATTTTATTTATTCATATGTATCATGCTATTTTTTGAGATAGAGCGTCGCGGTGCGTATTATATTGAACAACCTTTCTGTCGCGCAATAAGGTGCGTATTTTATTGACAACTCTTTTTATAAACATATTCCTGATCGGTGCGCATTATATTGAACATGTTTTACGACACAACTGCAATGTTGTATTTTTGGATGGTCTTGCGCTGCGTATTATAATGAACATTCTTTTAGTTACTTCTCGTACATAAAGGATTTATAGTCAAAAACTTGGTTTTTTACTGGGTTTTTTTTTGAAGCTAAAAGTAATAACTAGAAATTTTTAAGTCCATAAAAATCTTTATAATGTCTTCGATGAATGTATTTCGTTAGTTGTAAACGCATCAAGAATTACACACCGCCCCCCACAAACGTAAAGATAGCTGAACACATTTCCAACGGGTGTGTCTGTAATTCCTTGTTTCGCCGTGCTCAATTGGTTTATCATAAGTGTTTGGTTATTATTATTTTATTGGTACATTGGTAGTGGTACGTTGATTCTGCATTGAGCACCATATTCTATATTAACTTAACATCAGAGCCGTGCTTTTGGGGCTTAACTTTCAGCTGTATACAAAGGGGTTCTTAGGCAGCTTCAATCCCCGACCCTGACCCGGGTACTGGTTACGTCTGTACTGGTATTTAATTTGTCTCGCAGTTTTCAACTGTTCGACTATAAGTTGACATATCGATCAAATTTTTCATCTGTGTTTGAGCAAGTTAAACTAGTGACTTTATTTGAATTAAAAAAAAATTCAGTTGCTTAGGTTATATATTTATTCCAATTGTCGTTTGAAAGATTGACCAAATTGTTACATAAACATGTATTGTATACTTTTCGTCATTAATTCTGAACAGCCGGGTTAAATATAAATTCTATATTCAAAAGTAAATTAAAATCTAAATTTAAAAAAAAATGAAAATAATTTAAACCAATAAATAATGTTTAATTGTCCATATTACACGGAATTAACAACGGGGCAATTTTCTAGTAGACGCCTGAGAGTTAAAGAGAACTTGATAACTTTTGTGTTTAAAAGGCCCCTTTCTTCTCTTCCAGACCCCATACCCACCCCCACGCCACATAATAATGAAACAATGTAGCTGAGTCTTTGTCTTATGCCAGCTGCCTGACTGGGACCCCCCCCCCAACCAGCACGTCATTTTGGTTAACTACCTGCTAGGACGCATGTCATGTTTTTGTGTAAGCCGGCGGATTGCTCATTCACGTCACACTCAGGCGTAAGCCTTAAAATGAAACAAAGAAGCGGACAGTTTCCAGAGCAGAGCTGTACACCCTCTTAGTTATCTCATCTCATTGAAACTTTTCCTAGCCCCTTACATGAATGTCACGTGTGTCCTTATCATTTACTGCACAACAATTTAATATTAGCGGTTTGATGTTGTGTCAGATGTTTAGAATTGATGCAAACGCGTCAGAGGCCTATGCATATAACATAGTATTTCTGATGTCAAGTTTTAGGTTAATCGCCGTGTGTCAGTGGTAGACTTGGGTGTCAATGTGGTATCAAAGGTAATACCAGTCTGGTGCTCAACTGCCAACGAGTTGGACGGCCATTCGGAAAACTAATTAATTAACGTGAAAAGTAGATAGTTCAATTACTGGTTTTATTATTTGGTTCTCTTTTATTACTGCCAAGTTTTGCGTCAACAACCCCAAAACAATACACCATCGTTTGACCCTACTGGTGGGTGTTAATGAGTTTCTCACTCCTGCAGCCTCACTTGTTCGTGACAAATATGAGTATTGGTTGAAGAATCAAAAGGAGCTGATTTGCATCCAAATTGAAGCCGTGAACAATTGAAACTCATATAGTCATATAGAGCACACGTTATCCAATCTTTCGTTGTCTACTATTGCAATTTTAATACTGAGTACGAAGATATTAACTCCACCTAACAATAGAAGCGCCCTTATTTTCTTGCATTTGTTGTTTATTATCTCCCTCTTGCCCTGCTCTTTGCAACACCACCCCTTCCCCATTTCGTCCACCCCCCCCTCGATCCCCTGGTCGCCAAACACTTAACTCCTGTGGTTGGCGACTGTAGCAGCTGCGACTGATTGTTTTGAACCCAATAAGCTTCGGTGTGAATTTGTTGGCTGTGCTTCCTGTTTCAGCTTAAAAGTTATACGGGAGCTGCACTCACCTCATTTTCCAATCAGTATTCACATGCATAGAGGTTGTCGGATATTTAAAACATGCATTCACCCCCGAGAAACACGTCCTTAGGCGCCAATGCCAGGGCCTCTGATCACGTTTTACGACTTACAGGAATAATTTCTTCTATCGGATCTTAGCTAAATTTTGAAGATTATCCCTTAGACATGCGAATTTTGATCAATAGATATCAGGCCATCAGATAGTGGCCGTGTTCTTGTCACCAGACCATATGATAGTGGCCATGTTCTTGACGTCGAGGCCATCTGACAGCGGCCATGTTCTTGTCACCAGGCCATCTGATAGTGACCATGTTTTTGTCAGACCAATCTAATTTAGTTACATCTCAGATTAGTCCCTACTTTTCCTACTCGTCAGTTCATCGGTTATTTGTTTGATCCACGTGGGTCACGTGATAGGAACCCAACACCCCATGGAAATAGTATGCAGGGTGAGGGAGCGAAAGAAGAGACGAGCTAAGAGGATTTCTCATCTTCCGCCTGCCGCTTACCCGATTAAATCATTTTTGGCTTTATCTTCCGTCTTTGAAGTTGTGGGCAACAGGAACAGGAAACTTGAAAGAAACTTTGAGTTGGGACGTGTGGGAATGTTGGGTAGGCACCTCGACGTCACTGGTTAAGTAGAGCAGGGCACAAGTAGTCCTGATACAGGCGATCTGAACTCTACAACATCGTGGACCAGATAGAATGTACGAATTATAGGCACATTTGTGCAATAACAAGAACAAGTTTTGACGGCTGCCAGAGTTTCTTACTGAACATTATTTCAAGCCGTTTTTCGTTGCTACCGCTCATGCAACTAATAAACACAGCTGAATTAAAATAGCCTCAAAAAGTTTAAACCTCGTTTAAAAAAACAAAACAAACTATGGATATTCATTTAACAAACATTTTAAAAAGAAATTACTATTGATTGATACGATTTATCATTTTCATTGACCTTCACACTTATCTCAGTCACGCACATTATGCTTCTCTCGTTAAGGCGTAATGTCAAAAACAACATATATTTTGAAACCCATTATAAGTATGCTTTATAAGATTGTATAAACTCCACCGCACTTTAAGTCACAGTTCAATAAGGAAATTTCGTTGTGCATTTAAAATATTTTATAAAAGGATACTAAAAATACTCAGTCGGTTCTTAAGAGCTAACATCGGTTCTTGAAAACACATTTCACCAGTGCTACTAATACTAACTAAATTAAAAATATTTTTTTGACTGTTCAGTAGGTATGGGCGCACTAATTTAATAGTAAATTACTTGATCCGCCCGCAATTTACCGTATTAGCAATAGTCATGCCCACCTAGCAGAATGAGACGCCGACCTAGCAGAATGAGAACCCTTGTGTAATTAAGACCGGGTGAAATGTTTGAAACCTGTAATCATATTTGATATCACGATCTGTTTCTTGAGTAGGAGAAGACAACTGGCTCACATCGACCACAAGGCTTAATTAGTATTAAGGAGAGGCCTATGGTTCTGTGAACCAAATGGTGGGCCTAATGGCTGGGTCGCTGATTACCCCGAACTACACGCCCGGCAGTGGCAATGGGAACAGTGGTGTCGGGTGTGTTATTATGGCGGACTAACGAGGTGTAGGGTTACCAGACGGCGAGTCAAGTACCACTCGGGGTCTGGTCGGGGACGGGGGAGAAATGTTTGTGAGACTTTGTGAGTGAGGGAACGGTCATGTTGTAGGTGGGCAGTACGAGGGAGGGGTGGGGCTGTCATACGGTGGGATGGTATCAAGGTGGGGCTGTCGTACGGAGGGGTGGTATCAAGGTGGGGCTGTCGTACGGAGGGGTGGTATCAAGGTGGGACTGTCGTCTTGAAGGGTGGTATCAAGGTGGGACTGTCGTACGGAGGGGTGGTATCAAGGTGGGGCTGTCGTACGGAGGGGTGGTATCAAGGTGGGACTGTTGTACGGAGGGGTGGTATCAAGGTGGGACTGTCGTCTTGAAGGGTGGTATCAAGGTGGGACTGTCGTACGGAGGGGTGGTATCAAGGTGGGGCTGTCGTACGGAGGGGTGGTATCAAGGTGGGACTGTCGTCTTGAAGGGTGGTATCAAGGTGGGACTGTCGTACGGAGGGGTGGTATCAAGGTGGGGCTGTCGTACGGAGGGGTGGTATCAAGGTGGGGCTGTCGTACGGAGGGGTGGTATCAAGGTGGTACTGTCGTCTTGAAGGGTGGTATCAAGGTGGGGCTGTCGTACGGAGGGGTGGTATCAAGGTGGGGCTGTCGTACGGAGGGGTGGTATCAAGGTGGGGCTGTCGTACGGAGGGGTGGTATCAAGGTGGGGCTGTCACTGTCATGCGGAGACTGTGGGACTGTGATATTAAGTTATCAGGGTGGAATCAAAGTTGTTGTTTTTAAATCCTTTATATTAACTCGTGGTGTCTGCGGCCGACCGACCGACCGACCGACGTTGTCGCCAAAACTTTTGATCGATTTTTAACCCACTTGCTCGCAAGATAGCGAGCTGAAATTTTGCAGACAGTTTCGTACCAATGATAAAAACAATGTATCAAAATTTCTGATCGATCGCATGTACCGTAATTAAATTATTGATTTTTTAGATTATTTTATTTATTCCTATGTATCATGCTATTTTTTGAGATAGAGCGTCGCGGTGCGTATTATATTGAACAACCTTTCTGTCGCGCAACAAGGTGCGTATTTTATTGACAACTCTTTTTATAAACATATTTCTGATCGGTGCGCATTATATTAAACATGTTTTACGACTCAACTGCAATTTTGTATTTCTGGATGGTCTTGCGCTGCGTATTATAATGAACATTTTTTTAGTTACTTCTCGTACATAAAGGATTTATAGTCAAAAACTTGGTTTTTTACGGGTTTTTCTTATTTTAAATATCAATTTGGTTTTATTTAGTTAGTGCATTATGGATCAGGATGGCTTCCCTAAATTTCTAAATGGATAATTATTGTAAATAAAAGTTAATGAATTTTTAAATGAAGATAATGGGCAAATGAATCTATTGACATTTTAAAAACAATTAAATTATTGTCATAGTTAATATTAATATAAACTGGTCATAAATTATAGCCAGTAATTGTTACTATTACATTAATAAGCATATTTTCGATCAGTCGCACGTACGCTTTATTATATGAATATAGATATGTGTGACACGAATATAGTTGAGCCCAGGGTTACTTGACAAATCAAAATTTATTTTTTAAAAAAAGAAAGATTTATTTGCATTTGCTCATCCTATATAATAAAGGGCTAAGTTCTGTCCCGTCATCTATAGCGATTGGTCTCTCAAACACACATGACTCCTACAGCCAATCATATCAAGTTTACGCGGACGTTCAAAACGAGTTATTTTTTGTGCAGTATTTCTTCCAAGACTTTATTTTGAGTTATGCGCGTTGGGATTTGTAGTCAAAAGCTCTGTTTTTACGAGTTATTTATTTTAAATAATGAATAGTATTTTTGACGTGATGCACATTGTATGCCGGTTGAGACGGCTGTTGAAGGGGAGTTACAACATGCCACCGAACGGTGGCGGAACGTCCTTGGACGGGTTTGGTTGCTCGTTTATGAATAAATATATATTACAACTACAAGTGTATTACCCGTCAAAATGACGGAAGTTTTCAAAATAAATAAATTTATTAATTCAGATCAAATCTATTTATTTTGAAAAAATACACATCAGAATAAAAAATAATGTAATACAGAACTTTCATTTATTTTTTATATTTTTATATTTATCAATTTTATGCGGGAACGTTCGAGAAGAGTTATTTTTGGTGCAGTAATTTGGTGCGCTGCTTTCTAAAATTAGTAGGGTCACGGACAGACAGACGTGACGTGACATACATTGCAAATTATGTATGTTGATGATTGTGCTCATGAATCAATCAGCTGTTAATTTAAATAAGTAATAGAATATAGAATAAACTTTTTCTAAAAATCTTTCTGTCTCAGTATTTGATTTACTTGGCTTGATTTTATATTGTCCTCTTTTTAAAATTCGATCACTTGTAGAGAGTAAGATATCTCCCGTTGTTTAAAAAAAGATATTGATGATGTCTTATAGACGTATTTACCCTGAAGGTACTCCCCCGAGCTTAGATATATAAACTTACTGTAACTCACAGTGGCGTAGCTAGGGATTTGTAGGGATTTGGGGGGCCCCTGCATACATGGCGGTGGCGTATTATTTAATGTAAAAAAATCCGGAAACTCCTTTGGGGGCCCCCCTCAAGTTGGGGCCCGGGGGGACTTTCGAATTGGGACTAGTGTTGTTAAACGATAATCGAAATCCGATTATCAGTTTTGAAAGCGATAATTGATTTAAAATTTCCCAAACCAATAATCGAATTTAATGTTTTTTAAAAAAAAATCATTTCCGTACTGAAAACTTCAACAAAAAAAAATATTCGAACAAAATTAATTCCCGAATTTGCTGACATTTTCATCCAATATGGCCACCAAGGCCATGTTGAACACAATGTGGGTGTTTATTTTTAAGTTTGACCGCTCGGTGCAATGTGTTTGCAAATTAATACATTT
This sequence comes from Ampullaceana balthica, assembly GCA_944989445.1. Classification (NCBI taxonomy): domain Eukaryota; kingdom Metazoa; phylum Mollusca; class Gastropoda; family Lymnaeidae; genus Ampullaceana; species Ampullaceana balthica. Next base: position 1,273,200 of record CALYLW010000061.1, read on the forward strand.
ATTGTTTGGCGAAAAGTGTGACGTCAGTGAAATCGACAAAAATAGACGTTATAAATGCAGTCTCTATTGTCGAAATCATGATGTAGGCTAGACATAAAATGCAATTTCCCACATTACGTATTGCGTGTGACATCATTTCGATAATTCCACCGTTTTCAAACCATCTTCGCCAGCCCTAAAAACAGCTCTGGGTGGGACGGCATTTTCTTAATGCAAAGAAAACTGTCACGTCATTTCCTTATTCCACGTCATATTCGCCTTATAAGAATAAATTTAAATTTTTTGAATCCGGCCGGAGCCAAATCCGGAGCCGGATTTGTAAAAATGGCCCGATTCCGGGTTTTCCGGAGCCAGAGCTATTATATTTATATATATTTTATTGCAAAACCAGCCGTCCGATATTTGTCCGAAATGTCCGAAATAAGTAAAATTCTGCCAGAACCGGAGCCGGATTTGTAAAAATGTCTGGATTCCGGAATAGTCGGAGCCTAAATCCGGTACACCCCTAATTTCTATGAAGTCAGCGGTAAAACGATAATCGGTTTAAAATCAGATTTACATAACCGATAATCGGTTTGCCCACCCCCCACCCCCAAAAAATAATTTTTAAAAAAAAATAAACAACCCTTATTTAACCCCCCTCCCCTAGCTACTCCACTGGTAACTTAAAGTAGTGTTTACGCACTGGCCGAATTGGTGTTTCCATAAAAATCCAACGATTTGCGATAAGGGACGCGCGCCGAGGGCTATTTTATGAACGTCCTTTGAGTTGTAACTGTAACAGTTGATTTCATCTCTCTTCCCTATTTAGTTAATTAACCCAGAGGCATCAAACAGCTACCCCTTTTGAACTAATATTTTTGGATAGACTCCCGACTAAACCAAATAAAATTTTCAGAAATATAAATTCACGCTAGTTTGAAACGTCATATCAAAATTCGCCATACAACCGTGAGCATTTTCCGACACAAAGTTAAAAGCAAATTTGACATTAGTACACATGCCATAGTTCGCCTGAGAATTTCTTTGTGCAAGTATAGTCGACATGAAGAATTATTTGTTGGTTACATATTTTTAACATATCCATTAAATAATTTAAAAAAACGTAAAGAACAAAATTTGGGACTATAAATCCTTTATATACGAGACATTACTAAAAGTAGGTTCATGATAATACGCATCGCACAACAATCCAAAAATTTAGCTATGTCTCATATATAAAGGATTTATTGTAAAACAACTTAGTACAGTCTGCGTGCTAAATTTCAGCTCGATTTGACCACGGGAAGAGGGTTATAAAAACTTGTTTAACTTAATGCGCATAAACATTTACAGATCGGAAATATATTTTTAAAAAGTATCGTCAATATAATACGCACCGCACCGTGCGACAGGAAAATATTAAAAAGGTTGTTTAATATAATACGCACCGCGGGGGTCAAAGTCTAGCACAAAAATTACATATAGATAATCTAAAAATTCATTCATTTAATTACAGTACATTCAATCGATGTGCAATTTTGATAGATCATTTTTATCGTCGCCACGAGTATGGCTGCAAAATTTCAGCTCGCTAGCATACTGGGAACTTGGTTAACTATCGATCCAAATTTTTTGCGACAAGCAATCAAACAAACAATCAAGCAGACGCCACGAGTAAATTAATATAAAGGATTTTAAAATGTAAATATTTAGTTCTAAATCGTTTCGGTCACATAAGATAAAATGAGAACCCTTGTAAGATAATGAGGCCATTGGTTGAATTGTTGGACTAATGAAATGAATGTGTCGGTCAATTAACTTATTGGAGATCTCGTCATCAACATGTGCTTATGATTAGCATGGTTGAGATCAATACTCCTCGATGCTGTTGGCCGCACTGCCGTCCAAACGAAGTTTGCCCGACGTAAACTCCGCTGATGGACGTACAACGCCCCCATGAATAATGAGCTAAATTTGACGTTTAGTTTAGCTCTGATTCAGACCAAGGAAACACGTAGACACGAAATCTCTAACCTCCATGCTTTTGAGTTTCAAATTTTTATCCATGAATAAAAGTAGCAGGAAATTATATCATTCGTCGGAAGTAGGTTGTTAACGCTCTTCGTGTAATACACTGATTTTGATTCTCTTATGAAATTACCAGGGGGGGGGCGAATGTTATTAACTCCCCTGTTTCTCGTGTAATGTATCAAAATCAAAGGAAAAATCATTGTGTAACCAATATTGATTTTTATTTTAGCTCCTTGACTTGATTAGCTAATTTAGGATGATGTTTAGAGGGCAACACTTTATGATGATGTGTAGAGGGCAGCACTCGCGATGTGTAGAGGGCAGCACTCGTGATGTGTAGAGTGCAGCACTCGTGATGTGTAGAGGGCAGTACTCGTGATGTGTAGATGGCAGTACTTTGTACACATGGATTAATCTAATTATAAAATAAGTCATGTCAACCGTCATGGCATTGACTCTACAATTTAAATAATCAAGCGCATAGTAGCCCAGTCCAAAATGTTACGATATACTGATTGATATTAAAATGTCATCTCCGTGAAGGCAATATTAGTTTATTAAGAGTTTGTTAGCACTTACAGCCAAGTGGTGTGACGCGCCGCCCCCCGCCCCTCCCTCGCTCCCCTTAAAATCCTCTTACAAAAGTACCTTTAAGATTTCTCACACCCGCAATAAAATTGTCTTGATTTTAAATCCTTTGATTTTGTGTGGCTGAAAATTACATCATTCCGTAATACCAGAATGTAGATCGTTAGCGTAACGTATTTAAAAATAATAAATTAATCAGTCAGTGGTAGATGTCGTGATCGAAACTTTCAATCACTGCTATGCCTCCACTTAACAAAGACATGAGGCATCTTTTAGAAATGTAATCAGCCGTCTGATTTGTGGTTATCTCGTGGTATAGCCTACGACTCTATTGGAGATAATTTGATGATCGTGAAATCTGTTATTAAATGATGAGCAACCGTCTCATGCTGTATGTACCGTAAGAGACGGAGGCTTCCCTTTGTTTCGTAAGGCTTTGTGGCGCATCGTGAGAACAATGGAATGCTGATATTTAGGGGGGGGTGGAAGGGGTAGGTGGGCGGGAAGGCTCCACGGTCTCTGACGCCAGTCCCCCACGGCAACTTGAAGCAAAACGATTAGTTTGTTGAAGAAACCCCCGAGTGCCAAGGAGCGTGACTTGAGTTTGAGGATCTGCTGCTGCTCCGTGGCATTGATTGTAGTTACGGGTTGTTGTGTCCCCCCCCCCACCCCTCCTTTGTCTGATGGCGCGCGTGTCATTAAATGAGTCGATCCAATATGTCATACCTAAAGTACGCTAGAATTAGATCTTTTTCACGTTGTTGGGTTGTTTTGTTTTGTTTGTGTGTGTGTGTGTGTTCACCGACATGATGGGCTTTCTTTGTTGTCACACATGGCTGATTTGTGCAGTCTGCTCTAAGTAGTTTGATCGACATTGCTATCTTCATGTCTCTTTACTCACCGCCCAGTCAGTTAACGCAATTTCCCAGTTGGTATAGTCAACCGATGCTTTATAAGTACATGATCTAGAGAAAAATATATTTAAAAACCGACCTAAAATATCTTAAAGTTATACAATATAAGGAGTAATTTACTCAAGTAATGGAAGTTAAAAATGTGAAAAACTTTTAACAAACATTTTTATATCCTTGGATCATAATCATAATATTTGAAATAACACTGTTACCCTTACATGAAATCATTTTTACGATCATGGTATTTGATGAACGTATTGTTAAATTAATGTGTATTTTAGTTCATTTTTAACATTGAAATTAACAGTAGAGTTTGAATTTATTGTAATGTTAAAAACTATTCATATGTTTAAATAATGTGTTTAAAGTAATTTTAATTATAAATTAGTGGTATTTACAGTAATAAATATATAATTCTTCTTTCTGATGTTGCCTATAATGCTATAATGTTGAAGTTATTCACTGCAATCTTTGCAGTGAATGTCACATTTACGGCATTGCGGTCTCCTTGTTCACCAATGCTAATGTTGTATCTTGCCATGCGTACATTCGCCTGCGATTGTTAGGCAGCGTAATCCCATTCGACACGAAGCTACTCAGAGATTGTGTCACGTGACTCGATACAACAGCCACAGGGATTCTGTCTTATGACTCGATACAACAGCCACAGGGATTCTGTCACATGACTCGATACAACAGCCACAGGGATTCTGTCACATGACTCGATTCAGCAGCCACAGAGATTCTGTCACATGACTCGATACAACAGCCACAGGGATTCTGTCACATGACTCGATACAACAGCCACATGGATTCTGTCACATGACTTGATACAACAGCCACAGAGATTCTGTCACATGACTCGATACAACATCATCATAAAGCATGAAGCCAGGGGTGACCATATCAATGTCTTAACAGTTTAAATTGTCTAGCTTTCCGCTGGCGTAAAATAGATCAAAACATGGTTATTCTCGGATCAAAACATGGTTATTCTCGGATCAAAACATGGGTAATCTCAGTTTACATGTTGATGGGTAAACAATGTTCAATAAATACTTGTAGAAAGGTGTGGCCATTGGGAAAAGGGGGGGGGGTGGTAAGACAAGTACTGATAGTAGATGCAAAAAGTAAAAATTTTGTTTAAAAATCATCGTGAACCAAACTCCACAATATAAAGTTTGCTAAGGTCGTATGGATTTATTTGGCGCGGATCCCAATTTTAAGTTGTCAAATGTCTCATATGCATCCTGCCGCAGCGTTTACCCATCACACTACAACCTACGAACATCAATAACCTACAACATTCAACCTACAACTATCGCCATACACACTACAGCCATCAACCTGCAACCTCCCTGTGACGAACAAACAGGAATCAACGACCATTGACCCAAACGGCGGGAAGAAATGGAAGTATTCTGCACATAATAAGCGTAATGATAAAATCAGCCCTGACATGCAATAGAGCATTGAGGCACGCGACCAGCAACAGCGAGAAGTTGGAGCTTTAAATCAAACCAACGGAACGAACCTGCTGGATGAAATGCATCTGTACCGTATTGGAATAATTTGATGTTTTGCCGAACCATTGAGATAAGTTATCTGAGTACACCACCTGTTCATCTTTCAATGAGATAACTCTTGTAATGTGCCTTTGAATTTGTTAATTTGAAGTCGATTAATTGACAAATCGTTAAATGATCGTGGATAGAAAACATGTGTCAAACCATAATAATTAAAAAAAATATATGGGTCTCCATTTGTGCTCGGAGACTAGGTAGTATGACTACTTACACAATACTGACAACGAAACACGGTGATTGTTTGCGTCAACGTTTTCGATGTTTCAAAAGATAGATACTTCATGGCTTAAAATCAAGTGTGCACTGTCAACATACGCTGACCATCATACCAACACGCGCTGACCATCATACCAACATGCGCTGACCATCATACCAACATACGCTGACCATCATAATAGTAATACCGAGAATATACAGAGCAAAATCGCTACCATTTTCTTTTTATTTATCATTATTATTATTGCAATGCCGTACTGTTCGCCAACATCATTTTTCTCTCTTCCATTTGATGTTTTCCCAAGCTCACCTGATATATGGGAGCCTTGAAGAGTGCACGTCCCACCCGAGTGTAGGTAGGCGTGGTGGCTCATAGTAGTCTGGACCCGCCGACCACACATTGGGTGCCCCTGACCTCTTGTTTTTTCGGACCTTGTTTCGTACGGACAACTGTCACGTTCACATCGCTGGCATATTCAGTGGCTGTCCTTACACTGTTCGGACTGGTTGGCCAAATACATGCTGCTGTAAGGGCTGGACATCCCTTGGGATGTAAGGTGTAAGTAGACATGCAGTTCGGGCGGTAGGTTACCAGCCAGTCCCATAGTGGATCAAAGCCCAGCAGACAGGTGCATCTACTTACATTGTTTTTATTTGCCGGTAGCTTTCTTAATTGCTTCATCAGGTGCAATTAAACCTGCGCTTGGCCCTGGAAAGATCAAAGGAAGATCAAAGATTTGAAGCAAAAGATAGAAATATCGTCTTGGATTCTTTTTTCCCCCCTCCCTTTCCGCCTACCTTTGGCGTTGGAGCTAGCACAGTTCAAAGAACAAATGGAATAAAAGGGAGTTAACAGTGTTTACCAAGCCTGGGGTGGATATCTTTTTACTGGTTTATGATTTGTTGGTGTGTTTATTTTTATTTTAAGCTTTCATATACATCTATCTGAAGTATGACAGATATATATATCTTACGGCACTAACAAATAGCAGAAACGCAAGAAAGCAATAGATATAAGATTACTTTTATGGCTAAAAATAATACATATTTTATACATTTATATTAAAATAATTAAAATAAAATATTTTTTTAAAAATAATGTTAACATTGTTTTTATTGTCAAATGAGCTTTAACAAAAAATACATTGATTTTTTAAAAGAAACAAAATGTCACAATTGCCAAACTCAGCTTTTTCTAACAGCAACGGGACGTAACTGGTACAATCCTAAAGAATTTCCCGAGTTAAGGGAACTGCTGCATTCGACTCCCCCAGGATCCCTCTCCCTGCCTGAAAATAAACACGAGCACTAATTGTTTGAATAATTTTAACTCGATATGTCTGTACACAACTAAGGCGGTCGAGATTAATATTTTCCCTTAAGTTTTTTTAATGTAAAATTACACTATTGTTAGACTCACAAAACGGTGCGCACAATTGAAGGGGTCCTTGAAAATGCAGTTTTATTACTAAAATTTCCCTATAACTTTAACACTTTGTTTGAGAAGGATACAGAACTTCTAAGGATTTTATTAATAACACTAGCGTATCACCCGTCAAAAATGACGGAAGTGTTCAAAATAAAGAAACATCAGATTAAAAAATAACGTAATACAGAACTTTCATTTATTTTATTTATTTTTATTTGATTCATTTATTATCAAATGGAAAATTTTTATGCGGAACGTTCGAAAAGAGTTATATTTGGTGCAGTAATTTTTGGTGCGCACTATTGAACCTAAAAGCATTACATCCAAGAAGCATTACATCCATTACGAGAAATATGTATATTGATGATTGATTCCAATGATGTTTTTTTTCCTCCAGATAAAACAGTTGCAGGGCCTGCAGCCCCAGGACATGGGCCCCCTGGATCTCTGGGGTTCTTCATCCCACCCTATGCCTCCGCATACCCCAATGGGGTGAGTAGAGTTTTGACTTTTTATTACTGAGATAATTCTAGATTATTAATATATTGTTTTGATTGAAACAATTTCATTGTTTCACAGACTTGTATTTACAAAACGATTTTTTTTGTTTTTGTAATTATCACTTGATTAAATCTCCATCTAAAAAGAGTTCTTAATTTATTTTTTTTTAAATATTAAAAATAATATACATATAATATTATTATAATTAGGGCCGTTACTGATTTTACAAAATTTGGTAAATTAATCAGGAAAAAATTCAATCGATTAATTTCGATTTATTATATTTTTATAACACACACATAGATCCCGTTAAGTTGAGACTCATTTCGCGAAATCGGATAAGTAGCGATAATTCAAATTTTGTGACGTAACACAGCAAATTCGTTATGCTATGCAAGAAATAAGGAAGAATTAATCAACCCGTAAAAAACAAAGTTTTTGACTGTAAATCCCTTATACTTATATTTGAGACATCACTAAAAGTCTTGATTATGTTTAATATAATACGCACCACGCAACAGTCTAGCATAAACATTTACAGATCGGGAAAATATTATAAAAGTATGTTCAGTATAATACGCACCGCATCGCGCGACAGGAAAATATATAAAAAAAGCTTGTTCAGTATAATACGCACCACCGCGTGACAGTCAAGCACAAACATTTACATGCTACATAGAGATTATCTAAAATTTCATTAATTTAATTACGGCACATTCGATCGATCTAAAATTTTGATACAATGCATTGTTAGGTGACAAAAGTCTATGTGCAAAATTTCAGCTTGACAAACAGACAAAGACGACAAACAGAGATCGCGACAGACAAGACATTGAAGTTTATATAAGGGATTTAAAAAACATTTTTGTTTACGTATGCACGTCTAAATAAATAAATAATACGAGGGAAAAGTATGTAAATAACAAAAAATATAAATTACTAATAAATTGGAAAACAAAATATTTTCTTAAATTTTAATTCGAATTTTAATCAATCAAATTAATTTTAATCGATTAAATTTTTAACTATTAATCGATTAATTAATCGTTAATTTCTGCAACCCTAATTATCATATAATACAATTATAATACAATTTTCGTTTGAATGTTATTCATTATGCCGACATTGCATATAGTTAACCTTTAGTTACTAGTTGCCATGTTGCGGAAGCAAATCTAAAGTTATTAGTGTTCGGGTAATTTTACATTTCCTCGACTCTATTGTCATAAAAAATATACCCAAGGAGATTATACCATGGTTGCTTCGTGCCTCAGAAACAGTATACATTTGCAAGAGAACATCAAAATTTAATAAGATTTCCAAGGGACACTGATCCACCAGTCTCTATTATTAGACAAATCTCCACTGTTATTTTCCAGTTAACAATTGATGCTAATTCATAAACGAGAAGGCGCATGGTTTAGAAGTTGCATGATCGACTCTTTAAACCAGGTGTCTCCAAACTAAGGCCCGCGGGCCAGATGCGGCCCGCGATGCCCTCTCATCCGGCCCCTGGAGACCTTTTAATCTCCAAAAATGATTCTATTTTTACCTGTAGTTTACCGCAAAACTTAGTAGTTGTAGGTTATTAGTCGGCCCCCAAACTGCTGTTTTACAGTTAATGCGGCCCTCCGGCAGAAAAGTTTGGTGACCCCTGCTTTAAACCAAATGGCACAGGAGTGCTGATGTCATTGAAGGAGATATCGATGTTCATTTGCTTTAAAGCATGCAAACCATCTTAATGACTTTCTTGTCTTTTGGTATCTTGAAATTTGTGGCCAGATTTTCAGAGCGAAGAACTTGTTTTGTCTGAGACTTGGTAATACTACATATCTCATTGCAGCTTCTAAATGGGCTCACTTGCCATAAAAAAAAATTGGTCGTATATTTTTTGCTAATTACTATAATGTTTGAACTTTTAAATTTCAAGCCTGATAAACCATGACATAAATTTTAGTTATCCGAATTTTATGTTTAATGTATCCAGCCCATAATCTGAACAAGACTTGTAATTATGGATTATTTGTTATTGTTGTTTTTTTAATTTTAAAAGTTCATCGAAGGTGCACCGACACCAATAAAGATAAAAAGTGAAACAAAGCGTGTAATTGATACTATGTTTGCACTCCATATGTTACGTGCCAGGCAGGAGAGGGGATTTGAGGGATCATGCAATTCTGTCACGTCGTTAAACGTCGGTGGATTTAACTTGTTGAGGGTTGTGAAAAAGAGGCAAACAAATTTCATGTGATACCGATTGACGAATGTTGCCACAGCTTGTTATTTCATGCGGCCAATGTCGGAACCGCTAATTTAGACTGTCGAGTTTCTCGTTTTGTAGCCAATACTTTCTGGCATAAACGACAGATAGTCTTTAACGACTGCATTCAATATAGCAGTCGACTCTATCATTAGTTTTCTTAGAATAAATATTTTTATATAATAATCTTTAAAAAAATATATATATATATATGTATTATATATATGTCTTTTTAAAACCTTCAACCGTATGGCAGAAATTAAATCATTATCTGACCTCTTTATTTAATAATTGTGTTTATCAAATACATACTCCGTATTTTAACATTGTACGTCCTTGATATTCACGTGAATTAACAGCAAGAAATTTTCATTTCGCTTTTGAAATAAGTTAAATTTCAACACGTATTTATCAATCGTAAACATCTCCCTATCCAAACTGCGCTGCGTTGCATTGAAAGACGAGCAATTTGTTTTACGGGTGGTCATGAATAGAAGCGTCCAGAAGTGCTGCAGGGCGCGGTTTAGTTTTGACGGCTGATTACAATCATCTCATTACATCCAATGGCAATTACTGTGGCCACTGACAGCAACACGGGTAATCCCGGGATAAGAAAGAGCTTACCGTTAGACCCCCCTATGATCCTGTGCTGATGTGTCCACCTGTCAGCCGCCAACATTTTGTTGTTGACCTGTCACCGGCATCTGCGGCAAAGTTGCAATGCTGCGCGGCTAATTACTATTGTATAATTGCATTCTAGTTATCCCGCCTCGTCAGTATTTAGTCATTAGTTATCCCATGATGCACCCGTGTTTAGTTATTAATTATCCCGTTATGCACCCTTTGTTTTTATCAACTGGTTCAAGCGTACGGAAGTCTCAACAGGCCAAACAAATTTTATTTTATTCAATACCATGAGAATTATTCATTTTCAATTCTAGTCTTAAAAGCTAATCAGTATAAATATTCGCCCCCCCCCCAATAATTGCGACTGAAAAACCACATAACCATTAATCTCTTTGCCAGAATATACCCATTGCTTTCCTTCACAGCTTAAAAATAAATATTATTGCCCCTAGTACCAGCCAGTTATATATTTCCCCATCTCATGGTCCTTAGCCAGCTCTCCTAGACATTTAACGGGCACCGCCTATCAGAAATATTGTTAACGAATCATCAATCCTCAGATATGTAAAGCTATATTTACATACTTAACATAAAAATACTATTCATGACTAGATCTGGGGCGCTCACTTTTTTTCAAAAGCCCAATTAACTTACGTGAATGTTATTGCATGTGTCCGACAACCAAAAATTGGTATGTGAATGAGTTGAAGTGCAATAAAAAGAATGAATAATTAAATTTTAGTTCGTTAGAACGTTTTATTTTTCACAAAATTTCTCTAGATATCCATTTTCCAAAATTAAAATATAAGCTCAAACAATGACGTCATATAAAATTTTACGATCTCGAAACCAAAATGATTATGATTTTACGTTTATATTTTCAATTTAAAAAAAAGAGAGTAATGTCACTTAGCGTTACAGAATCACTTAGCGTTACATAATCACTTAGCGTTACAGAATCACTTACGCGTTACAGAATCACTTAGCGTTACAGAATCCTTTAGCGTTACAGAATGAGTCTGGGCTTTTATTTATATTGATTCTTTCACCCACATTGCCTTGAAATTAAACTAAAATATGAATTCGCTGATTCTAAAACAGTTAATCATATTGTAAACAAATGTTACAATGAGACTCATACATTTATATGATCTATGAGTTTTGTTTCCTAGTTTTTAATTAAATCAGGCTCAAGTAAAGATAGATTTATATCAATAAGTCCATAAATGAATGTATATAGGTCACAATGTTTTTTCGCAGAAGACTGAAATATAGAATTCGCTTCCGATAAGACCAGTCTCAAAATTAAACGTGGCAAGGTACATAAATATATGACCGTAAATACAGCTCATCTTATGGCTTTTCTGTGAGGGAGCGAGAAATTAGTCACAGGAAGAAATAGGAACCCACATTGAATATTTTATATTACATTCCAACCCGGCTCAGATGACAGATCAACAAAAACAACCAACCAACCATAACTACTAAAAATCAATTTTATTTCAATAATGCAGTAATGTGACCTACTTATTGGGGAACAGGTTTTGTTCCAATTCAAAACAGAGATAAATTAAACAAACAAAAATAATTCGACATTAAAGGTTGGTCCACACCTCAAATGCTCGCGAGCTTGCGAGCATTTGATCAAACATCACACGAACGCACTATAAAATACGCCAAAGTTGGCGTGCGTTCGTGTGATGTTTGATCAAATGCTCGCGAGCATTTGAGAGGTGTGAACCAACCTTAAGAAGAGGCTCAGAAATATGGGATTTGATTGTAAGTTGATGCAATCGTTGTCGTCCTTCAGCAATTAGATGTACTAGTATTGTCACAAGGGTTGGGTAGTGTGGAAACATTGCAGGTCAAGAATCAAAGCTGACGTGAATGATTCCACAACGAAAGAACTAAATGTAACTATATATTTACTACGAAACAGGACTCCATATAAATAAGTCCCCTTTTAATTCTATGAACTGCTTTCGTTTTGGCACAGTGTCTTTGTTCCAGAAGAAATTAAATTGACGTTCAAACATCCTTTAGGAAACAATGATACAATACTTTATGTAAACACAAGCAGGCCCGTTGTGCGTTGCAACGAACTCAGTAAAAATGAATAAATTTAAATAAACCAATGAATTGTATATAAACATTTTAATCCTGTCTGGAGACCCCCCCCCCACCTTTTCCTGGTAATAAGACAAATGCCATCATATAATTGTTGTGTGCTTGGTTGGGATTTTCATAGATTTTTATTCATGTATATTGTTGGTTTTATAGTTTATATCCATCTTTTATAAAGGTATAGTGTTGGTTTTATAGTTTATATCCATCTTTTATAAAGGTATAGTGTTGGTTTCATAGTTTATATTCATCTTTTATAAAGGTATTGTGTTGGTTTTATAGTTTATATCCATCCTTTATAAAGGTATAGTGTTGGTTTTATAGTTTATATCCATCTTTTATAAAGGTATAGTGTTGGTTTTATAGTTTATATCCATCTTTTATAAATATATATTGTTGGTTTTATAGTTTATATTCATCTTTTATAAAGGTATAGTGTTGGTTTTATAGTTTATATTCATCTTTTATAAAGGTATATTGTTGGTTTCATAGTTTATATTCAACTTTGCTCAAACGTAATATATCATAGAATAGGACTGCGATAAAGTTTTAAATAAAAATGCACTAACAAATTGTGTAATGAAAACAATAAATTTAAGCTTTATTATTTAACTTATTGGGGAAGAACAACTTTTGTATTAGTTACATAACATAGCTTAAATTTTTTTTTCATTTCACAATTTGTTTGTGTATTATGGCTAAAACGTATAGTGTTGGTTTCTGGTCAAATCAACTGCCACCAAATGCCTACGTCTTGAATATCACTGAATGGCAATATAAACTACGTGCAAATCTGGAACCATGACGTGGCGTTGAACTTGTAGCTGAGGCCGCCAGCTGACCCTGTTGTCCACCACTCTGTGGTCTCGACGTGTTCAAACGCACGACCATTAGCTGCATTGTTGTCCCGAAAACAGCTGACTGCGCCGCCACCCCTAACCTTATAACAACAAACTGGTCCCCATCAGTGCCGGTGTTAATGAATTAGGTGACGAAAAGAACGCGTGACCCTCGAAATGTTTAGCCACAATCCCGTGTACTTATGAAATAGTTGTTGTCTCGTGACCAATGGGGATATTCGTCGTCCGCATATACTTGCTGAATTTCCATTGGTCTGTCTAGCCACTGACAGTGTGAGACATGAAATAAAGCTTGCCTAGATAACATTAGAGTATTGTTAATGAAGTTGAGAAATAATTAACGGATGGCGCATCATTTTTTTTCTAGTAGATCTCTAACATCAACAAGGTCAGCACAGAGTCATACCTGTTAGTATTTTCTCTACCTTCAACATGGTCAGAAAAGAATTATACACTTAAGGAAAAGAAATCAATTTAACCAGTTGACTTGTATTTGATAACTAAAAATAATTACAACTTAGCCATAATCCCCTGACCTAGACCGTTATTACTGCCTGATACGATGACTTTGAATCTTCCTCTTCCTGTCTGATCCGACATTCCGTCTCATGTAAGATCACATACGACTGTCTGACTCAAGACCTTGACTCGATCTGCTTCGACACACTTATCATCCAGTCTTATCCTATACATGTACTTATTCAAGACCTGTACTACCCAAAGCATGGGTTTATCCAAAAAAATTTTTCCCTCGAAAATCCGACACCCTGCTACACTGCCTGTATCCCATTCTAAATGAAACTCCTATATTCTAAGCCGTGAATCAACCCCATGTATACCAAGTCATCAACCAAGCCCCTGTATACCAAGTCGTCAACCAAGCCCCTGTATACCAAGTCGTCAACCAACCCCCTGTATACCAAGTCGTCAACCAACCCCCTGTATACCAAGTCGTCAACCAAGCCCCCGTATACCAAGTCGTCAACCAAGCCCCCGTATACCAAGTCGTCAACCAACCCCCTGTATACCAAGTCGTCAACCAAGCCACTGTATACCAAGTCGTCAACCAAGCCCCCGTATACCAAACCAAGTCGTCAACCAAGCCCCCGTATACCAAGTCGTCAACCAAGCCCCCGTATACCAAACCAAGTCATCAACCAAGCCACTGTATACCAAGTCGTCAACCAAGCCCCCGTATACCAAGTCGTCAACCAAGCCCCCGTATACCAAGTCGTCAACCAAGCCACTGTATACCAAGTCATCAACCAAGCCCCTGTATACCAAGTCGTCAACCAAGCCCCTACATTTTTGACTGAATCAAGCCCGCCCCTTTTCCCCATGTTTATCCTCTTTGTCCCTGTGTGTCAGTTGTCTTGGTGTTGAGATTTCCATCCTGGAATTCCAGTGTTATGTCATCGCCGTGGTGACCAGTCAGGGAAATGAAAAAGCTCGGGGCTAGGAACGCTGGGATATGTGACATGGGGACGGATTTTTTTCCCCCCACTAGGTTAATCGCGTGAGATGAATATCTCTCATGGCCTGCAATACACTTTTCTCTCTCTCTCCCTTATAAGGTGTCGCGACGATTTGATTTCATTCAATTACAGAGTTTTTATTGCTCTTTCATTTTTATTTTTTGGCCTGCGATATCCACGCTTTGGGTCGTGGAAGGCCGGATTTTTTAAATTCCAATAACTGCATGGATTGGGGTTTAAAAAAAAATGTTTGTACTCGTCTTCTCCATTGCATCAATTGAATATGATGAGCTGTTGGCGTCCCGTGTTTTTATGTGCGCTGTAAGATTGGAGGCAACCATTACAGAAACATTCGGTACAATCAATATTGTCAAATATAAATTTGTTTTTATATCGCCGTGCGTGTTGTTATAGGGGAATGTATGATTAAATTTAAGGGTTTTGAAAATGAACGAATAACTTTCATGGGAATCATTCAAGGCGGGGGATGCGGGATGGGTATAGATTAATCATTAATCTGTAATTAATCATTAATGTCAATGTTTTAATTAAAATACATTATAAGAACAACAAAGGGCAGACTACTGACACTTACTCAACATTTTATTAGATATTTTATTAAACATCTTCTCATCTTCAACAATCCTCACTATTGGTCCAACAATCCTCCCTATTGGTCCAACAATCCTCCCTATTGGTCCAACAATCCGCCATATTGGTCCAACATTCCGCCATATTGGTCCAACAATCCTCCCTATTGGTCCAACAATCCTCCATATTGGTCCAACAATCCTCCCTATTGGTCCAACAATCCTTCCCATTGGTCCAACAATAATCCCCACTAGTCTTAACGATTGAAGTGCAGATTCCATTGACTGTAGACTTATTGGGGCCATTATTTTTGAAGTCATCTTATTTGTTCCATGTGCTATGCCCACAATGCTTCTTGTTGTCTAATGTATAAGATGGGATTCTTGCTAGACGCTGTTGTAAGACAATTGTAAGATAGACAAATTGTTAACATTTTCCAAATACAACTTTAATTTTTTTTTCATTTTAAGCTTTTGTTAACTCTTTCACGCTTAAATAAAGTGGTAAAATTGTAAAATTATATCTTGTGATATTATTATATTGTTTCTTGTCAACAAACAGCCGCGATTGGTACCATTTCGCGTAAAGGCTATTACATTCACTATTGTGATGTCATTATTATTATTGTTTATTATTAGCAAAACCTGACACTGAATAGGTGAGTAAAAATGCGAATTTAATATTTGATTGGACATTTTATTTTTAGTCCATCTATTAGTCCGGAGCCGTTTTGTCGGGGCCGTTTTGTTGGGGCCTTTATGTCGGTGCCGTTTTGTTGGGGCCTTTATGTCGGTGCCATTTTGTCCGGGTGCCGTTTTGTCGATGAACCATATACACTGTTTTAAGGTTATTTAAGATAGCATTCTTGCTAGACGCTGTTTTAGGGTTATTGCAAGATAGCATTCTTGCTAGACGCTGTTTTAGGGTTATTGCAAGATAGCATCCTTGCTAGACGCTGTTTTAAGGTTATTGCAAGATAGCATCCTTGCTAGACGCTGTTATAAGGTTATTGCAAGATAGCATCCTTGCTAGACGCTGTTTTAAGGTTATTGCAAGATAGCATCCTTGCTAGACGCTGTTATAAGGTTATTGCAAGGTAGCATCCTTGCTAGACGCTGTTATAAGGTTATTGCAAGATAGCATCCTTGCTAGACGCTGTTATAAGGTTATTGCAAGATAGCATCCTTGCTAGACGCTGTTTTAGGGTTATTGCAAGATAGCATCCTTGCTAGACGCTGTTATAAGGTTATTGTAAGATAGCATTCTTGCTGCTATTATTTGAAGTAAGCTAATTTTCCGCACCAAGGAGTGCCACCCCCTCGCCAGAGCTCGTCTAATTGTGACACTGTATTAATATACATGTCATCCATTGTTTTAAGCTCGTGTTATGTCTACTTAATACCCTGACCACACACGCCATCTTGTTTCCTAGCTACCATTATGCGCGATCACACCTCGATTGTTTAGGACGGGACATGGCTTGATGCGGCTTGATCTTGGTGACACTTGTGTTTTTTTTTGTTTTTGTTTTTTTTTGGTCGCAGTCTCCACACACTGTTTAATGTTTTCATTTAATTGACAGCCATTAGCGCCAATAACAGACTCCTGAAGTGTACTACGCTGCCCTACCTCCACGCCCCCCCCCCACTTCTCCATCTTATATGTACCGTCATTCCAAAAAGAGAGGTGGTGGTGGGTGGTGTTATTATTAGTTGAAATTTTATCATTTTCAAAAGCCTGACACTTGTAGGCTGGTAAATTCACAATCCAGTAACTAGCAAAAAGTATATTTTAATTTTGTTAATTTTTTTTTAAATGCCATCCGTCTCTAAAGCTGGTTACAGAAATAATGTTGGAAAACGTCTTGGAGATATACTTTCTGAACACCGTGCGGGGCGGATATGTTTTATATTATTAGAAATTAGCAATATATAATGTTCAATATTTGGGGGAGGGCAATGTTCCCTCTAAGGTTTGGTGGTCCGTGTGTAAATTTTAAAAAAATCAAAGTTGGACGGCGTCTATTTTTTGCGTGGAATATTTTACAAAAATTGCTGCGCGGCGTTGGTCAGATATCTGCGCAGCCGCGCAGCTTGGATGGAACATTCGGGAGGGCGTTGTTATTTCATTGAAGCGTGCATCCCCTCCCCTTGATTTTTTTTTCTTTAAATCCCGCTTCCATTAGACACAGGCATGAACTAATGTCTAAAATCTTTGGTGGCGATTGCGTCACGTTTGCTGATCATTAAACTGTCAGATACAAAATTAGACACCGCTAAAGCCAAGTTTAAATTTAAAAGAGTATTTTTTTTATTTTAAATAGCGAAATCGAAACAAAATCAGCTCACTGGCGCAGGCACTTTTAGTAGTCTTATTTATGGTTTTATCCAGCTTTTCGTGACATTTCTCATCATCATCTGAATTCTT
Organism: Ampullaceana balthica; assembly: GCA_944989445.1. Taxonomy (NCBI): domain Eukaryota; kingdom Metazoa; phylum Mollusca; class Gastropoda; family Lymnaeidae; genus Ampullaceana; species Ampullaceana balthica. Next base: position 1,290,811 of record CALYLW010000061.1, read on the forward strand.
TTGTAAAGTATGGGTCGTGAAATGAATAAATATTTCAACTGGTGTCCCTCACTTGTGGTATACAACTGGCCGTGCAACTTTGCTGTGAACTCTATTCAACGGATTTCATCCGGATAATTTATCCAGTGGGATTTGAATGATTTTTTAAAAAAAGTACAATCAAATACATCCTTTGTTTTTTGTTTTTTTTTAACATAGCGATACGTTACGAAACGATGGGGCACATTGGTAGTAATTCTAAGTAATCACCTAGAACGAGCTGGATCTGTTACCTTGGCCTGTCGATCAGGTAGTGCACTCTCCCTCGGTGAAAGGGGCAACCTGATTCGCCGGAGCTTCTATTGCCTAATTTCTTGACCCCAGGAAAGACAACCCTCCCTTTCTACCCACCAGCTTGTTGTTTCATTTGTAGGAACCCTCGCCACACCACCCACCCCCACCCGTCTTCGCCGCACAGTGGTATTTTTTAAAAAAAAAGTGTTTTCTTGCGGTCTGCGCACTGATGACTTTGTATATGTTGTGTACAAGGCTCCACCCCTTAAATACCACCCCGGCTCCCCCCTCCCGTCCCCGTGTATACACGGTGTGGGATTTCCCTCTCAGACCGGCGGCCTGTCAAGTGTCAAGGCTTAGCAACTGACATGATAGATTGCCCCTGAAGTCAGATCGGGGCCAGGAGGGTTCACACTTCCAGCCCCCTCGTCGCGACCCCCTGTTTTATTAGTTGACTGTTAAAATTTATACGCAACTAATAGCTAGATCTGTTTATGTATGAATGTATGTATGAATGTCTGTATGAATGTCTGTATATATTTATAATGAGAAAGCATCCAGTGAACGTAAATTTATATTACATAGAGATATTCTCCGTAATTGGAAGTAGAATTAGTCAGTACTAGTCACATCAAGCACAGGAAACTATTGCACATCAATTGTGGAAATGCTAGCTAGCACTGGGGGGAGGATATAGCAACTCTCTCAATTCTAGCACCCTTTTCAATTCTAGCACCCCTTGAGGTGGTTGGCACCTCTTGCAGGTGGAAACTACCCCCCCCCCTAGTAAACCAGCACATCTAGCTTGGGAAGATGATACCTCTAGCATGGGGGAAAATAAAACCTCCAACCTTGAAAGGCTAGCACCTCTATACTTGAGTAGCAAGCACCTCTAGTCGTTAGGAAAATAGCACCTCTTACAGGGGATACATGCATCCCTCACAAGGGATACAGGCACCACTCACATGTGATACAGGCACACCTCACATGAGATACATGCATCCCTCACAAGGGATACAGGCACCCCTCACAAGGGATACATGCATCCCTCACAAGGGATACAGGCACACCTCACAAGGGATACAGGCACCCCTGACAAGGGATACAGGCACCCCTCACATGGGATACAGGCACCCCTCACAATGGAAACAGGCACCACTCACATGAGATACAGGCACCACTCACATGAGATACATGCACCACTAACTGGTAAAACGCTGTTGAAATAACTTGCGTCTCCGGATCTCCTCGGGCCTATAAAATAAACTATTTTCTAAAAGTCGTTAAAACTTGTATGTGCGGATCTACCGCATAAACAGCCTCTCCTTCAGCCCGCGGCTTAGTGAGCGGAGAATCCGATTCTACCTTGCGCCACCCCCTAACACCCCAGTTTCTCGTCTTGCCAACGGTCCTCTCCCCTTACTCCACAATGGGGAATATTTCATTTAAGTATTGCCCCCCCCCCTTTAAAAAAAATTCTTCTTCCACCCTCCCGCCGCTGGCAGTCATAACAATAACCGAAACATACCCCCACTCGGCTGGGACGTCCGTTTGTGATCGTGGGTGCCCTAACGTGTTGCCGCCGCTGGATGGTGTAGGGATGAGGCCCCCGTCAGTTCACTTCAATCACACGAGGCCACAGGTCGCTTTTGGTGTGGATGTTATCCCATTTCGCGTGTTGTGACGCTTCATTGGATTACGGCTCGCGCTCTTTACAAGTCTTACGCCATAGTCGGTGGTGGTGGTGGTGGTACTTGTCCCGGTCGGTCATCGAGGTCACCGACGCCTCCATTCATGCCTCCAATCATTATTAGCTCGACGTTGACTGTTGTGTTCATTGCTTCTCGCCCCTTGGCTGTTATCACTGCCAGTTCCTGAGCTCTGGGAATAGTGTCGTCAACAAACGAGCCGCGTGTGTTTACCGGTGTGTTTAATTAGTCGGTGAAATTAGGTTTTTTATTCTGTGTCAATTTCAAAACTCAAAACAACGGTTTCTTCTTTAAAAAAATTTTGAATAAAAAATGTTACCACATCGATCAGGTAGGAATTTAATAGCAAGTGTTCTTGTGAGTGATTGGAAGAGTTCTTATGATTCGTAGGAAATCGCAATCTGCTTTTAATTTTTGTTTGATTTGAGCTAACCAGAGACCCGTTTGCACACGTTCTTCTATAATTAATGCGAAATACACTGCATGCAAACATGTTTGACACAAGTTGTATGCAAATATTTAAGTAAGATCCATCATTTTTGATTGCGCCGTAATTACGTAATGGGACACCGGTTTCCTGGCGGAAAGACAAATACAGTATTTCCTAAAGAAATGGTTAAATCAACTAGCAAAAAAAATATTGAGTACTACTTTATAGCCCACACCGGCACTCATAAAACATTTTTTTAGTCTCGTGAAGAATATTTTCGAGATCAATGATCAAATACAAAAACGTGGTTAAAAGTAATCTTATTGGAAAACTGTTTTGAAATACGTTGAGTAAGGAGGGGGAAAACACACACCGCTGGCACAGCATTTTTAGAAATATTTTCCAAGTTTTAGGATTATACAGCATAACATGGCTTGAATTTATTTGACAAATTTACTATCAATATTTGTGTCATTAATGCTATGACATATATTACGAAATGGCTTCTACTAGACGTAAACATTTTTCATTTATGGGATAAAAAAATATTATAATAAGGTCGCTCTCGTCGTATTTCATTATAACTCTCGTCGTATTTCATTATAACTCTCGTCGTATTTCATTATAACCCTCGTCGTATTTCATTATAACTCTCGTCGTATTTCATTATAACTCTCGTCGTATTTCATTATAACTCTCGTCGTATTTCATTATAACTCTCGTCGTATTTCATTATAACTCTCGTCGTATTTCATTATAACTCTCGTCGTATTTCATTATAACTCTCGTCGTATTTCATTATAACTCTCGTCGTATTTCATTATAACTCTCGTGGTATTTCATTATAACTCTCGTGGTATTTCATTATAACTCTCGTCGTATTTCATTATAACTCTCGTCGTATTTCATTATCACTCTCGTCGTATTTCATTATCACTCTCGTCGTATTTCTATTTTCGAAAGCATATAAAAATAGCGGCGAGGGACTCGTATAATACACCACATCTTTATTACTTAGATTTGTTGAAGTTTATGTTAGTATCTTGTGTTTGTTGTAAACAGATTTAGGTAGATATTTGTGAAAGATATTATGGACACTGGCGCTTGGTTCTCACAAGTTTTTGAAGCCGGAGGTCCGACATATATCAACAACAAACAGGAGTATATTTCTTTAATTCTTCAACTCGAGTCCGCAAGTTCACAACGATCAGTGGGCGAGCTCTCAATACACTCGACCATCGGTTCGTTGGTCAGTGTGTTGTGGTCAGTGAGTGTCCGGCCGGTCACATGGTGTTGCCGGGCAGTATGTGCTCAACCTGCAGCACTCTGCTGCTAGACAAGATGGCCCCAGCCTTACCTATATGCCCGTGCCTGTTGCCTGACCCATGCACCATCGGATGTGTGCTGGACCTATTGCCAGTGAGTACACCAGACAACCCATTGTCTCATTCTCTCACTCCTATGCTCTCTATCTATGTTTACCCTCTTCCAGTGAGTACACCAGACAACCCATTGTCTCATTCTCTCACTCCTATGCTCTCTATCTATGTTTACCCTCTTCCAGTGAGTACACCAGACAACCCATTGTCTCATTCTCTCACTCCTATGCTCTCTATCTATGTTTACCCTCTTCCAGTGAGTACACCAGACAGCGCATTTTCTCATTCTCTCACCCCCCTCTCTCTCTTCCAATGAGTACACCAGACAGCACAGTTTCATTTACTAACCTAGTCTCTCACACCCAAATTTTTACCTTCTCTCTCGAATAAATTAACTGTCTCATTTTAATAGTTGAAGGTTACAGAGAAAAAAAAGAAAATAAATAAATGCGAAGAACAAAACATCATTAGTTATTAAATTGGTAAACTCATCTCTTGTGTTCCAGCTAACATTAAGGCATTAACTGTACTTAAGCTTTGAAGTCTCGATGCATACGGCGCAAATATCGCATCAAATATAAGCTTGCTAATTATTGTTAATTAAGTAAAGTCTTCTTTCATTATTACCAGGCTTTAAAAACAAAGAGGTTGTCTGAACCCGTTGTTTGATGGTATGAGCGCAATGATGGTATATTTTGTGATAATTTGACCCTATTGTTTGACGGGATGAGCGCACTGATGGTATATTTGGTTATTGTTGGACCCCGTTGTTAGATGGGTTATTCGCAATGATGGTATATTTTGTTATTGTTGGACCCCGTTGTTAGATGGGTTATTCGTAATGATGGTATATTTGATTATTGACGGACCCTATTGTTTGACGGGTTTAACGCAATGATGGTATATTTGGTTATTGTTCGACCCCGTTGTTAGATGGGTTATTCGCAATGATGGTATATTTGGTTATTGTTGGACCCCGTTGTTAGATGGGTTATTCGTAATGATGATATATTTGATTATTGACGGACCCTATTGTTTGACGGGTTTAAGGCAATGATGGTATGTTTGGATATTGTTCGACCCCGTTGTTAGATAGGTTATTCGCAATGGTGGTATGTTTGGTTATAGTTTAACTGTTGTATTCAGACTGTCTAGAACAGTGGTTCCTAACCTTTTGGGGTCCATGCACCCCTTCAGATGCCAAAAAAAGTTCATGCACCCCCTCGTGAAACTTGCAGAAAATGCCTAATAAACTATGTTTATTTTAGGAACACAACCGTTTTGACCATAGGCAACAGGGAATTTAGTGCATATTAATCAGCATCAGTATGTTCAGCATGGGAATCAGCATATTAAATCTGGGGACTGTTTTGGAAATAGCAACTCTCATGTCATCCTCCGCATTCAACTTATTCCTTTCCTTGGTTTTAATCGTCAAGGGTGTGGAGAATCCTGCTTCACAGAGATAGGTTGTGGCAAATGGAAGGAGAGTCAGTAATGCGTTTTTGGCTAGTTGTGGGTAGGAATCTAGCTGGGTGCACCAAAATTCAATCAAGGTATTGCAATTGAAGGCACTCCTCAGTACTTCTCTGGTTCTCAAATCAATCAGGGATATCTTTAGTAGGGTAACCGTCATCAATGTTTTCCAAGTCACAGAGAAAAAGATTACGAATCCAAAGGTCTTTTCTAGCAATTTTGTGACAGAAATACCCATCAAATGACTTTTGCAATTTTGAAAGGTGCTCTGAAATTTTCCCTTTCATTTTGTCAGGCAGTGATCCCTCAGTGCTTCATTCTGCACCAGATATTACAACTTCATCCAAGAGTGGAAAGTTGGCCAAGTTGGACTTTTCTAGTCGTCGTTGGAATAGTGGCACTTTGTTAAGGAAGGCTTGCAATCTCTCAGTAGCATCCATTACAGTCACAGCATGTCCTTGGAGAGATGTGTTCAACTCATTCACGATGGGGAAGATGTCAGCCAGGTATGCCAAGTAATGAATGAAATTTGGACAGTCAAACTTGTCGGCAAGGTCCCTCTCTTTTTCTCGCAAGAAAATGGCAAGCTGCACTCTCAGTTCTACTAACCGAGAAAGTATCTGTCCCCTGGACAACCAGCGCACCTCAGTGTGGTAGAGCAGAACGTCATGCTCAGAGACCACCTCCTGACAGAACAACTTGAAGAGGCAGTGGTTTAATGCATGTGAGCGGATAAAATTTAAAACTTTAACTGCAGTAGAAGGAACTGACTTCAAGGTTGGAGGTAGAGTTTTGCATGCCAGGGCCTGACGATGAAGAATACAGTGTGTAGTGAAACTTCTTTCTTTACCAGTGCTGAAAATCCTGACTTATTACCGAACATGGAGAGAGCACCACCTGTGCAAATTGAAGAAATTCTTAAAGTCAAGTCAAACAGGTTTTCAGTAAAAAAAAATAATAAAAAAAAAGCCCTGACTTGCTGCAGCACATCAGCAGCTTTGGCAGTAGCTAGGAGTGGCTTACAAAAGAGAAATTCCTCCTTCAGCAATCCACTGAGAACATATCTCAGAAATACAAGAATCTGTCTGCATTGTGCTACATCAGTGGATTCATCCAGCTGCATGCTAAATGGAAAAAGACTGCTTCTCATCTCGCACAAGACTTGGTCCAGAATGTCTGCAGCCATGTCACTAATCCTGGAATGAATAGTGTCATTGGACAAAGGAACTTTCTCAACCTGCTTCCTCTGCTGGTGACCGCACATCAGTTCCACCATCTCCAGAGCACAAGGCTTCACCAAAATTCTCCAATGGTGTGGGGCTTCTTGTTCTTTGCAATAAGATATGCAACCTTGAATGATGCCTCCAGTGCAAGTTTCTGTGACAAAGAAAATCCAAGCTTGGGAAAGGTACCCGAGGTCAAGAAGCGAGCTCTCTTCTGCTTGAAGACCTTAACACTGTCCTTGCAATTGGATGGATGGACTTTCTCCAAGTGCTCTCTTAGTCAAACAGGCTTCATGTTGTCATTGCACAGGATTTTTCCACAGTGGAAGCACTGAGGCTTTTGTGTTCCATCTCGCTCTCTCTTTTTATTATTTATTAACGATTTTGAGGGGGTGATGACAATCGGAAAGTCGTACCAGTGACAGGCAAATTTTTAACTGACGAAGTTGATGTTTTAAATGACCGAATTGGATGCTCAACTCAAGATTGTAGGTTTCAATGACGAATAATGGCTTACAATTAACGTTTTTAAGATCTTTGCAGCGTACCGAGCAATAAAAGTGAAGGAAAAAATCCCAACGTTTACATCCTCTCAAAACAGTTAGAGGGTCACCGGAAGACATATATCTGACGTATTTGATGACAAAATTAAATTATTTTTAGAAAACTGTGACTTAAAACACGAAATTCCGAGGAACATGTAGAGAGAACCGTTCATTTTGCGAAAAAGTTTTTGTCAATTTTCGACATGCGCAGATCGATGCGCGAACGAGTACAAAAGATTATACATGGGCGCCCTTTTACGCGGCATGCATTGCTTATGGTTTACATTTTCAGATTATGATTATCAGTTTTTCTTTCTTTTTTTTCTTCTTTTTTTTCCTTCCTCGTTTTTTCTCTGAATGGTTCATGCACCCCCTGGAACCTGCTCATGCACCCCTTGGGGGTGCATGCACCACTGGTTAGGAACCCCTGGTCTAGAAAAAGAAAGAGCTCTTGATAAATGTATTCCAACCGATCGTTCTAGCAATGTTCTAGCAGTATTCTATTAGCACCTAATACAATATCTAACCAACCACTAGACATCATCTAGGACTAATTTTTTTTTACCTAGTGCTAACAGTTAAACCAGCTACACCTACTGAAACTTTACATGTAATATTATGTGTCATTACATGCAGATGTAATATGAAGAACGTTGAAATACCTAAGGGGGTGTGATTGCTGGAGTTTTATTTATTAAAAATTATTTTTTTAAAAATTCTCATTGCAAAATGTATTCTGATTATGAGACATAATTTAATGTATTACACCGATAACTTACATTGATATATAGACAATCCCTATCTTGGAACTCAGGCCCTGTATACACATAACATACATTGGTAGACATTTGAACCTCTGCTACAGACATACCATGTATTTACATCGGTAGACATTTGAACCTCTGCTACAGACATACCATATATTTACATTGGTAGACATTTGAACCTCTGCTACAGGCATACCATATATTTACATTGGTAGACATTTGAACCTCTGCTACAGACATACCATATATTTACATTGGTAGACATTTGAACCTCTGCTACAGACATACCATATATTTACATTGGTAGACATTTGAACCTCTGCTACAGACATACCATATATTTACATTGGTAGACATTTGAACCTCTGCTACAGACATACCATATATTTACATTGGTAGACATTTGAACCTCTGCTACAGACATACCATGTATTTACATCGGTAGACATTTGAACCTCTGCTACAGACATACCATATATTTACATTGGTAGACATTTGAACCTCTGCTACAGGCATACCATATATTTACATTGGTAGACATTTGAACCTCTGCTACAGACATACCATATATTTACATTGGTAGACATTTGAACCTCTGCTACAGACATACCATATATTTACATTGGTAGACATTTGAACCTCTGCTACAGACATACCATATATTTACATTGGTAGACATTTGAACCTCTGCTACAGACATACCATATATTTACATTGGTAGACATTTGAACCTCTGCTACAGACATACCATATATTTACATTGGTAGACATTTGAACCTCTGCTACAGACATACCATATATTTACATTGGTAGACATTTGAACCTCTGCTACAGACATACCATATATTTACATTGGTAGACATTTGAACCTCTGCTACAGACATACCATATATTTACATTGGTAGACATTCGAACCTCTGCTACAGACATACCATATATTTACATTGGTAGACATTCGAACCTCTGCTACAGACATACCATATATTTACATTGGTAGACATTTGAACCTCTGCTACAGACATACCATATATTTACATTGGTAGACATTTGAACCTCTGCTACAGACATACCATATATTTACATTGGTAGACATTTGAACCTCTGCTACAGACATACCATATATTTACATTGGTAGACATTTGAACCTCTGCTACAGACATACCATATATTTACATTGGTAGACATTTGAACCTCTGCTACAGACATACCATATATTTACATTGGTAGACATTTGAACCTCTGCTACAGACATACCATATATTTACATTGGTAGACATTTGAACCTCTGCTACAGACATACCATATATTTACATTGGTAGACATTCGAACCTCTGCTACAGACATACCATATATTTACATTGGTAGACATTTGAACCTCTGCTACAGACATACCATATATTTACATTGGTAGACATTTGAACCTCTGCTACAGACATACCATATATTTACATTGGTAGACATTTGAACCTCTGCTACAGACATACCATATATTTACATTGGTAGACATTTGAACCTCTGCTACAGACATACCATATATTTACATTGGTAGACATTTGAACCTCTGCTACAGACATACCATATATTTACATTGGTAGACATTTGAACCTCTGCTACAAACATACCATATATTTACATTGGTAGACATTTGAACCTCTGCTACACGCATACCATATATTTACATCGGTAGACCTTGCAATCTCTGCTACACACATACCATATATTTACATCTGTAGACGCTTGAACGCAATGCTCTCGTAAAATAGAATTTTGTTAAAGGTTTAATGTTCTGGTATACTAGAATGACATTTAGTTGCTACTCGAATCTAAACCTTGACAGACAAACTGACTCTCTGGGTTTTGTAACTTTATGCCGTTGAGAACTGGCAAACATGACTCACCCGCCCAGCTGCAGAGAAGAAAAAAAGATAAATTTAAAGAGACATATGCATGGGATCTAAGGAAGTAAATGTTATTAGTTTCCCCATTTCATGATCACCGATCAAAATGCCATGACAACAGGTGAACGAAAATTTGACCATTGCCTTGGACTTGAGACCAGTCTATTTCAGAGGCTTTCATAGTGATAACGTTCCCCAAAAGTTTTCTGGCCATTGCATTTTTACTATTTGGTTCAAATCTCAAATCAGTTAAGTGGCGTGGCGTGTCCCTTCGTTTCCCTACTTGTTCCTCTTTAAGACATCATCTCAAACTATAACGGGCACCATCAATGAAACCAGCACTTATCGTTTTATTCTATATACCTACGTGAAGCAGTGATGATGCTACAGAACTCACAGACCTCTTGAACGTTCTGCCTCAGTGCTCACCTGATGTCCTTGAAAAAAAAACAGCCAATTTTAGGAACAACCATGATGAAGAAAGTACCTGCACGATCTGTCGCCTCATAGCCTTGATTGGAAATGTACACCTACCGACAGGCCCTCGATTGGTGCTCGGGGACCGCCATTACTCCTGGCTAAACATTCAAGTCTCTCTTGAGAGCAGCTTGGCTCTGTTACCGTACATGGAACTGGATGCCGTAGGATACAATTTTTCCTTGTGATTGAGTAGAGCGGTTGGAAAATAACGAGTCATGCAGAGTAGTTCCGTGCGCTGGTCAACTCCAACGCCCTTGATAACACTGGCATAGTTTTAACATTTTGATTTGTAGAATTGTCAGCGGTTTGCTCATTGTGATCAGCCGGAATTTGCCGGGAACTGCTGACTAATTTCTGAATTGTTTCGTAGATTGTTTTCCCAATGCAACACGACGCATTTAAGGATGTGACTATGAATCGTTGAACTTGGTGAGTTCGCCATTGAATCAGGGCGTACAAGTTGTTGAAAAGAACGTCTCGCTCTATGTATGATACAATACTTGACGTGTCAGCTTGACGTCAAGACAGCTATTGAAATACATACGTGCGATTAGGATACATTTAGTTAATCAGTTAACGCGACTTGTATTTTTTTTCTAAATTTTGGAACGTTTTCGTATTTGCAAGCTACTTTAGGCCCTGCACCAGTCTACTTTAGGCCTTGCACCGGTCTACTTTAGGCCTTACACCAGTCTACTTTAGGCCTTCCACCAGTCTACTTTAGGCCTTACACCAGTCTAGTTTAGGCCTGCACCAGTCTACTTTAGGCCTTACACCAGTCAACTTTAGGCCTTGCACCAGTCTAGTTTAGGCCTTACACCAGTCTACTTTAGGCCTTACACCAGTCTACTCTAGGCATGCACCAGTCTACTTTAGGCCTGCACCAGTCTACTTTAGGCCTTACACCAGTCTACTTTAGGCCTTGCACCAGTCTAGTTTAGGCCTTACACCAGTCTACTTTAGGCCTTACACCAGTCTACTTTAGGCCTTCCACCAGTCTACTTTAGGCCTTACACCAGTCTACTTTAGGCCTTGCACCAGTCTAGTTTAGGCCTGCACCAGTCTACTTTAGGCCTTCCACCAGTCTACTTTAGGCCTTACACCAGTCTACTTTAGGCCTTGCACCAGTCTACTTTAGGCCTTACACCAGTCTAGTTTAGGCCTGCACCAGTCTACTTTAGGCCTGCACCAGTCTACTTTAGGCCTTACACCAGTCTACTTTAGGCCTTGCACCTGTCTACTTTAGGCCTTACACCAGTCTAGTTTAGGCCTGCACCAGTCTACTTTAGGCCTTACACCAGTCTACTTTAGGCCTTGCACCAGTCTACTTTAGGCCTTACACCAGTCTACTTTAGGCCTTGCACCAGTCTACCTTAGGCCTTGTGTCGGTCTACTTTAGGCCTTGCGTCGGTCTACTTTAGGCCTTGCACCGGTCTACTTAAGCCTTGCACCGGTCTACTTTAGGCCTTGCACCAGTCTACTTTAGGCCTTGCACCGGTCTACTTTAGGCCTTACACCAGTCTACTTTAGGCCTTACACCAGTCTACTTTAGGCCTTACACCAGTCTACTTTAGGCCTTGCACCAGTCTACTTTAGGCCTTGCACCGGTCTACTTTAGACCTTGCACCGGTCTACTTTAGACCTTACACCAGTCTACTTTAGGCCTGCACCAGTCTTTCTCACTTGAAAAACGGTGTCTCATTGATTTCCTGCCGCATTGATTGCTTTTGAGATTGTTCTTTAATACAGTCTTATGATAACTTATTTGGCGGCGTTGGCAAGACATATAAAAAAAAACTCAAACGCTCATATAAAAATAAAACTAGTTGAGACTGTGTCCATCATTCAGTGGTAATAGAATAGATGTTAAAACTACCGTAAGACTTTGTGGCACACACGCGAATCGTTGAAGTTGTCGACTGAAACACTTCGGGGGAAAACATCTAAAGGATTTTAATTGAACTATTTGATACACTTGTGATATATACTTACAGCGCCATTTAAATGATGAGAGGATCCGTAAGTTTGGTTGAAAGGGGTGATGACTTGTTTCAATCTGTTCCTTGCGTCTCTCCTGGTTACACTCGAATATTTTAAAAATCAAGATTATGACTTTAGGGGTGGGTAGGGGGAAACTGGATTAATTATGTACAAAATACTTAGAAAAAAGACGAATAATTCGCATAGCTGATAATTTATGAGGTCACGGACGGTTCTGTTATCAATTAATGAATTACTCCAGAAATTAACATACCTACTATCTAACAGTCGTAATCGATAATTTATAGTTTTCTTGAATATTCCAATACAAAATTTCCGGTGAAGAGTATCCCTGTGTATTCTGAAAAGCCACATGCGTCTTTGTTACTAGACACCTGAAGAGAGTTCAATTCCACTTCCAATAATAAGAAATATTTACTCAAGTCTCCGACTTTGATTATGGAAACATGAAAAGTATAAGAAAAAATACAAATTAATTGTTATTTATTTCCTGAAAAGAAAAGGACAAGATTAGAAGCATTAAATTCCTTACGGCCACTTGAAGGTAGAAGGTAGAAATAGAGTTTGTTTGCCACTATCTCTAAGTGACTCTAGCGTTCCATTGTCGAGAGCTGTCGACCATATTCAGTCAAGATGATTGGAACTCCACCGTCATGCTATGTGGAGCCTACGCGCCTATCAAATGTTTAAACTTCTAATATTTCATATTTATTTATATAATTTTCTTCAAACCGCGTATTTGCGTTCTTCAAACTTTAAAAAAAAATATTTAAAAAATAAACCGTCAACTTCAAACTAAGTTTAACCAATAAGATTTTTAGTATTGGAACTAATAAAACAGTGATGGACATGTGACTGGACTTAAGATTACAACGACTTCATTTGAAAGAGGACCAATAAGACGAACAATTGAAGCCTGAATTAGTCGAGTATAGTGCATTTTTGAAATACTCATATAAATTGTCTGATTTTTATATTTAAAAATCCAGTTTTCATTTGGTATGAATTGTGACACATGGTATGTCGTATCCTGACACATGGTATGTCGTATCCTGACACATGGTATGTCGTATCCTGACACATGGTATGTCGTATCCTGACACATGGTATGTCGTATCCTGACACATGGTATGTCGTATCCTGACACATGGTATGTCGTATCCTGACACATGGTATGTCGTATCCTGACACATGGTATGTCGTATCCTGACACGTAGTTATCTACCGAGTCGAATTTTGTACCCAGATATGAACGTACCCATCTGAAGAGCGTCCTCATTTATCGACGCTACTTGTGCTATAATCTATCGTATAGAGTTGCACTTGACGCGTCCTGATCATGCCAGTAGACCGCAGACCAAAGACTGCTAGATGGAAAAAAATGTTGACACGTCTGGGGGCCGAGCACTCGAGATTTGTATTAGATTAATTCACTGCATGGAGGATGGTTTTTTAAAGGGCCTTTGTCCAGCTCGACTGCTTCAGTTTGACTTCATCCTGGCCATTGTACGTTAAACCATTTCTATTTCTACGTGGCATAAATACTCAAACCCAGAAATCAACTTGAATATCTTTTAAAAGTATGACAATTCGGTTAATAAAACTATGCGGTGTAATAGGATTTCCAAGTGTAAGCTGCCTGCATTCCGACGCCTTTCTTGTTAACGTCGACATGGAGAAAGTAGCCGACACGGATTTTTTTAATAAGATGCTGGTATTAATGGTTCGGTGACGGAAAGCCGACACCCCGCTCGTGAAAAGATTAAATTGAATGGTTAAAAATGTCCAGGGGCGAAGGGCAGGTCGGCAATTTAGCCCGTAGCGAGCTTTATGCTTTATGATTTTTTGACACTTTTATGCCTGGCTGGGTCCATTTGCACAGTCGGCCGGAGCAGCAGGACTGTGCAATGATATTGATGTACCTATCACCCCCCCCCCTGACCTAAGAGTTCGTCATAGAATTATGGCATGCTAAAGAAATATTTTTAAAATTGAAAGCGATTTTAAAAAAAAATTAAATAAGAAAATAAGAATTATAATAACACAATTGAAATGTTTTTAAAAAAAATGCAGGTACATGTAAATCAAATAAATAGAAAAGTTAACTAAATCATTTTAAAATGTATACATATATTTATATATCTTTTTATTCTCTTTTTAAAAACTATAATCTAAAGTATATTTCATAATCAATATATTTTGATAAAAATTTGTGCACAGCATATTCATTTTCACAATTTCCCATATACTCAACGCCAATGTTTTTACGTAGCGCACCTGCCCCATCCTACCACGTCCAGGACCTTGGTAATTGTACAGTTGTGTAACAGTTATTTAATGTCCAGCATTCCAATCAAGTTATTTTTTAAACCATGCACGCCATAGCCTCGCAGCTCCTCATGACCTTTGAAGGTGCTACACACAGCCGGCCATGTTACTCCATGTATGCATAACATCATCACTCCAAGATTCTCGCAGTCTTTACATCCTATCTACACAGACTGGCCCATTCATTAAATTCATTTACTTCTAGATCGTCTTCTTCCTCTACGGGTGTACAACAAAACATGGGAATTTGGGTGGTTCGTATCTCTCAGGCTACCTCTCTCTGGCTATGAATCCATGAGTCATAGGTTTTGTTAGTTTTTAAAAAAAAATTATATTCGTTGAATATTTTTCTCTATTTGTTTTTAATGTGAAGTGTGGTGAGCCCAGCTCCAGGCTGGGATACCGCGATTTAGAATTTAAATATTATTATTATACAATCGTGCATTGCTCAGAGGAGATTTCTGACTTGATGGATCATCTTCAGTAGGTGTATTCCATAGCTGGTGCACTTCCTTTGTTGTCTGTTCCTTATTAGTCATACACACTCCATGGCTTAGCTGGCATTTTTGCTGTACGCGATTTGGGCACCTGAGATTAATGTATTGTTAACTTCCTAGCTGGACGGAGTTCCAATATTGAGACGCACGTCCCTTGACCTCTGCCGGGCACTGGGGTCAGCTTCACCTGTTTTGTCCCGATCTGAGGTCAGGGTGTGGCCGCCGCCTCGGGCCAGACATACCAATCATTCTAAGAAGGCATTGTTGACCAGTGGTCGAGCTGTCAGTCACAAGTGTCAACTGCTGGGTTCAGCGAGCAGGCCGCTGCGGAGCGGTTTCCCGTTAAGATGTGAAGAATGAAGTGTTTGCACGAGTCTACCAGCGTTTCTCGCGCGCTCTTCAAGTCATTGACGAAACCAACCCGGCCCTTCTCGTCACTGATTTTCTCTTGCACACTACACTCACGAATAGGTTGCTAATGATTAGTTCATACTAGCAACCTTTGAACGATACCCGGTTAGTACTGGTGCCAGGGCCGTTGAACTGGACCAATCAGAACATAGGTCATTGGAAACCGATGTTTTTTCGGAAACTGTTTCAAGCACGACTTTTATATATTATATGGGGAGTTTATTTCAGCAACTAACTATTTAGACTTTGGATTGTATCTGTCGACGGTATGAAACGGAACAACTATAAATATACAAATTATTATATCATCTGTGGGTTTTTAAAAAAATATATTATTATAAAACATTATTTAAACAAATTGTTTGAAAACAAGTTAAAGTGTTTGTTCAGTAACTCTTAACTATATTTATTTATTTAGACACCCGCTGCTACAGCTTGTTGCCCAGGGCAACCCTATGGGGTCTATAGTAAACAAACAAATTCATTTACATCTCCCATTATTTATTTATTTATTTTTGCCGCGCGATCCAAGCAAATGTCAAGTCTTATTTAAAAACTGATATGGACCTTTCCGCATGTTTTCCAACAAAAAACAAGTACTATTAATTATAGTATTCATGCACATTTAAACATACATGCGTTATCGTAACAGAACGAAGATATTCTAAAACTAAAGTTTAAAACTTAAAAGTTATTAAAATAGTTTAGCAATTAATAGGACAAAAACATATAATCGTATTTCGTTATCACCCTTCAAGCGTAATTTTTCTCACCCTTGAAAATTCCTTCTTTAAAATTAATGCGTGACTTATATTTTAAGGAATGTTTTGTTTTAGTTTCAGAGGTTGGAGCATTTTAAAATTTATATTTACATAGATTCATGATGTTTTTCACACGTAATCCCCCTTCTTGACTCAGTCAACCGAGATTACTCCACTCTTAACTAACACCCCTAGACTGTAGAGTCGAAATAAACAGAAGATGGTGTTGGTATAGTTAGTGCAGAGTCTAAATTTGGAGAAGGTGATTTTGGTATAGTGAGTTCAGAGTCAAATCGGCAGATGATGGTGTTGGTTTGTGAGCGCTGAGTCGAAATTGGCAGAAGGTGGTTTTGGTATATTGAGCGATGGCAATAGAAGAAAGTGATTAATTAAAAAAAAATTATATAAAGTAAAAATTATTTTTAATCTTTTACGCAAAAATCAGAATATTTTCACCAAAAATATTTAATGATACAATATTTTAAAGTTGTGTATACCTCGAATCCCTTGGCTGCATGAAGTGCTGGGCTACTCTTCTTAACATTATTTCTCTGTCCTAACATGAAGTGCTGGGCTACTCTTCTTAACATTATTTCTCTGTCCTAACATGAAGTGCTGGGCTACTCTTCTTAACATTATTTCTCTGTCCAGACATGAAGTGATGGGCTACTCTTCTTAACATTATTTCTCTGTCCAGACATGAAGTGCTGGGCTACTCTTCTTAACATTATTTCTCTGTCCTGACATGAAGTGCTGGGCTACTCTTCTTAACATTATTTCTCTGTCCAGACATGAAGTGCTGGGCTACTCTTCCTAACATTATTTCTCTGTCCTGACATGAAGTGCTGGGCTACTCTTCTTAACATTATTTCTCTGTCCAGACATGAAGTGCTGGGCTACTCTTCCTAACATTATTTCTCTGTCCTGACTCACCCCTGACCCCTGACCCCTGACACGCATTTAAACACTAAGTACAAGAATGAGTGCGTTGAAACTCGTCTGTGTTTAAATACTTTTATACAAGGTGTGTTTTTAATTTTAAAAATAAATATTTAAAAGCATGACTTCCACTAAAATATCAATATACATAATTCCCGTTGTCTGTATGGATGTAATGCTGTTAGGTGGCGCTGCGGTCGATTTTGTTTTATTTATAGTGCTGTTAGGTGGCGCTGCGATCGATTTTGTTTTATAGCTATCTCTTTTCAACACCTACTCTCTCTTTCTATCACATCTTGATTTCAAAATTAAAAAAAAACCCCGTTACTGTTGAAAGTATGATTTGCTTGAACATCAATCAATATACATAATTCCCGTTGTAATTTTATATCGAACTCAAACCAAAAAAGATTCCGCCATTTTTGACGGGTTATCTCTAGTTTAAGAATAATTATGCTAATCTTTACGTTATTCATTCCCTGCGCAAAGTTATTATTATTTTTTTATTTTTGGATCCATAGAAGTCAAAATGGCAACCTAATCAAACTAAAATTACTTCCCATTGTTTCTTCCCTTTACCAACCATTTACAAGTTATGGGTTTAGGGACTGTTTTTAAAATCAAAGTCCCCCCCCTTCCTCCTCCCCTCACGGTTATATGTGAGGGATGCGGTCTGTGTTTATCTGGTGGATTTATCCACGAATACTGTATCCAAAAACACACAAACCTGAACCGGAGGATGAACGTGTCAAAATAAAATTATCATACATGTAAACTGATAGTATCTGACTGCTGTCAACTGCTGTGTATGGGGCTCACCTTCATTTCAATGGTTGCCACCACCACCTCCATTACCACCTGAAGGATAAGACATTGGCTTGAGAAGGGGTTTAGGAGAAAGAGAAAACAGCATTGAGTGGACTTTAAAAAGAAAAGAAAAATCCTGTTAAGTATTTGAATCATGCGGTTTGTACCTGTTAAATATTTGAATCATGCGGTTTGTCATTTAAATCAACGCATGCTCCATACTGGTATCATGGGAACTATTTGGATGTCTTTTGTTTCTGTAATGTTGGGGTATAAAATACGTCATTACATCACACCTTCCTCCTCCCGACTCCATATTTTACGGAGTAAACATTCAACAAACAATCATAAAAATAAAATAATTCACTTTCTACGTTACAGTTCCCTTCTCCTTGTCTTATTTCCCCGATGTGAAAAGCTCGCATTCTCCCACAGAAGCCCTTCCCGTTATCAGATACCGAGCCACAGAAGAGGGCCTTCTAACACAAGAGGATTGGCCCCCCTCGCTCGGTGCAGTCCATATTTTCGCGAGCAGGCCTCTTGTACCCCTGCAGTCATGAGCTTTGATGGACGGGTGTCACAATGGGCGAGTCCACGCGGCGGGGGGAGTTGGGGTGGCGATATCTGATTAATTTATATTCGGCCCCGACTTCGTACTTTTCTCGAGGGTCAAGATTACGTCAGAAAGACCAAGAACATATTTTATTTGTCAAATTTCAGGCGTCTCAAAGGTTAATTAGTAGCAACACGCCATTTCTCACCGCTGTTTGTGGTTACCTGAACGTTATCGCAACCCGCTCCACCTCGCCGGCGGACGAGCCTAAGTGCCAAGCGAATTTTCATTTTTGTCATGCTCTGTAAACTTGACTAGAAACATCAATATCCATTGCTGTTGTGATTAATGGCCATGTAACCAAACAAAAAAGCCCGCGACACAGAAGGGCGGCTGTTTTGGCTAAATCTTGGTGTGATTGTTACCGTCAGTGAGAGGCCACCATTGTACCCGTTGTTTAATAGGCTTGGAGGATGTGTGAATTCCACCCCAACCTCTTGTCTACGGTCTCATAGAATGGGAGGGAGAAACAGAAAAAAAGGGAAAAAAATAAATAAAAAAGAAACAGAGAAGAAAGATGGTGAGAAATAGGTATGAAGAAAGAAATCCCTTCAGAAAAAATATATTTAAAAAATACAAGGTTACATTTATTTATTAAAAAATCTTGGTGGCATTTTTTGTTGTTGCGATGTGTGTGTGTGTAATTGTCATCATATCAGCCTTAACCGACACATTCACACATCATGAGAGCGTGATTGAGGAACTGGGCTAGAATTTTTATCACTGTTCTATTTACCCCACCCCACCACATTCATGTCAGTTTTCAACTGTCATCATACAACTACTGTCCCACTGACGACATTGTCTTTAAATGTCTTCCAGGCTCCTCCATCCGATATACAACATTTTACTGGACGATGGAGAGGGTCGCTTCTTTTAAGAATTGCTGGGTGTCGTGTGGGGGAAGTAAGCATATTTGAAATAGTCTTATCTCCCTTTACGATAGCCATTGAGGGGAAAAAAATTATTGTAAACAATCGCAGTTATCCTCCTCAAATCTCTTTATTTCCTCTACACTTTATACACAATCCAAATGTAGGCAGAGATTATCAAAATATTGCTCTAACTTGAGAGGGGCTTTTTTTGTTTTGTTTTAATCAATCAAGGAAATGGGGATGTGGAGTCATTCCTTAACCCGTGTTAGACGCGCAAGTTTATATTTAGTAACCATCTCCATCTGCGATCAGCGGTGCGCCCGTGTTTACCTGACACCGCAGAGAGAAGGTGAAAATGCCGGGAAGCAATAAGTAAGTACGGGTTGATGCGTTGATGGTGCCGAGGGCTATAGAAATACGTGTTGAATCGATCCCCTGTAACAACGACGACGACGAGCCGAAATGCTGGAGAGGAAATCCTTGTTGTGGTCGCTGGTTAAATGGTGGTCTTAACGGTTCTGTGAGTTGGTGGTGTGGCCCCGGTGTCGCACGTAGTATTGTAGAACAACAAGGTAACTGAATATGACGAGATGGAATCCTGAACACTTTAATTAAGAAGGGTGCGCTTTTTCCCCGGATGTTTGTGTGTGTGTGTGCGGGAAGAGGGGGGGTGTTATAACATTATTTCCGCTCTGATCCCCGATAATTTGCCTACTGATGCCTAGATTATGTATAACTCACTATAATATTTACTAACTACTTGTAATGTACTTTCTTCTTGCGTTAATTATAAAAAAAAATGCAGCGAAAACATTCCTAAATTGTCTTTTATATTACGATTATTAAATCGTGGCACTTATACCTTATACTCATCCGACTAAGTTTGTAACAGGTACTTATACCTTATATTCACCCGACTTAGTTTGTAACAGGTACTTACTTATACATTACACTCACCCGACTAAGTTTGTAACAGTTACATATACATTATACTCATCCGACTAAGTTTGTAACAGGTACTTATACCTTATATTCACCCGACTTAGTTTGTAACAGGTACTTACTTATACATTATACTCACCTGACTTACTTACTATTTGCTAACAAAAAATTGTCTCACCTTTATTTCACCCCATCTATGGTGCCCATAATAATAATAGCTAGCCATTAACACAGATGGCGTGTTAGTGACATTGAACTGCGTTGTTGTCGTCTGGCCATTTTGTTGGATGGCAGTTTGTCATACGTTCCAAGATCAAAATTTTATCAGGGAATCCGTTAGTCATACATTAACTTTTTATCACGGATTTAGTAATACATTACAATATCATTATTTTAAGAAATTAGTCAGTAATACATTACAATATCATTATTTTAAGAAATTAGTCAGTAATATATTATAATATCATTATTTTAAGAAATTAGTCAGTAATACATTACAATATCATTATTTTAAGAAATTAGTCAGTAATATATTATAATATCATTATTTTATCAAGGAATTAGTAATAATGAACTTAACAACAGGGGTGGGCAAACTACGGCCAGTGGGCTGCATGTGGCCCGCGGAAGCCTGCAGTAATATAGAAAAAATCAAATTTATGTTAAAGATGGATTTTTTAAAACTTAAATTGAGGCACTTTTCATATCTTACTAATACGGCCCTCGCCCTAAAATGTTTGCCCACCCCTGAAATACATTGTCCTTATTTCATCGTTACACTATCATTCTATCAAGGAATTCTTCAGTAATTAATTACAACATCATTATTTTATCATGGGATGAGTCAGTATTACATTACAATATCATTATTTTATCAAAGAATTAGTAATGCATTACAATATTATTATTTTATTTAAAAAATTAGTAATAAATTACAATATCATTATTTTATCAGGGAAATGTTCAGTAATACATTACAATATAATTTTTCTTTATCAAGGAATTGATCAGTAATATATTAAAATATCCTTATTTTATCAGATAATCTTTCCAGTATTTAATCTGCCATCAAACGTCTTGACTCCCTAAATAGTTTGAATCGCCGTCACAGGTTGAACTAGGTTAAAAACAAAAGTTGATAGACTTGAAATTTGGAGATGGCCAGTATAATGAAGTATTATTAAATGAAAAGGTTGTCCTACACTGCATTTATCTAGTGTCCATCACTGGTAACTAACTTAACTCTAATCAAATTAGTGCGTACAAAGAATTAGCAACTATCACACACTGAATTTATAATTTAATTTTCAACTTGAATTTGTACATATTTACTTAGTTACCAACTGTCACATACTGAATTAGCCCCTGTCGGAAATTGAGTCAGCAACTGTCACATACTGATTTAGCAACTGTCACATACTGAGTTATCAACTGCCCCACTGAATTAGCATCTGTCACATTTTGAATTAGCACCTGTCTCAAACTCAGTACGCAACTGTCACATACTGAGTTAGCAACTGTTCGACTGAATTAGCAAGTGTCAAGTGTCACATAGTGAATTAGCACCTGTCACATTTTGAGTTAGCGACTGTCACAAACTGAATTAGCAAATGTCACAAACTGAGTTAGCAACTGTCACATACCGAGTTAGCAACTGTCCGACTGAATTAGCAGTGACACATAGTGAATTAGCACCTCTCACATATTGAATTAGCACCTGTCACATATTGAGTTAGCGACTGTCACAAACTATTAGAGCTATGCTAATATTCTTTCCATACACCCTGCTATGTGCTCATGTATACAATCAATCATTTACAAAAATAAAACTAAAATTAATATTAAACTTTGAACTGATTTAAAACAGAAAGTCATAAAATGTTATAAATTGCTAGTCGTAGAGAATTTAGCCCGTTTTTCCCCAAGGTAATATGGATTGAATACAAGCCTACATTTTGGTACGAATTGTCCTTCGAATTTTAACTGGCGGATCATGCGAATATGTACCGACTTTTGGATAAACTAGCAGAGCTGCGGTGAACGAGCAATTGAAATATTAAATTGAATTAGAATCCCCTTTCAGTCGCAATTCTAAAACGTCCAGTGTATCTTGTGTGTCACTTGAATTGTAAAACATGACCGGTATATCGTGTAAGTCCTTTGAATTATAAAACATGACCGGTATATCGTGTAAGTCCTTTGAATTATAAAACATGACCGGTATATCGTGTGAGTCTATATTGAATTATTATAAAACATTGCCGGTATATCGTGTGAGTCTATATTGAATTATTATAAAACATGGCCGGTATATCGTGTGAGTCTATATTGAATTATTATAAAACATGGCCGGTATATCGTGTGAGTCTATATTGAATTATTATAAAACATGGCCGGTATATCGTGTGAGTCACTTGAATTATAAAACATGGCCAGTATATTGTGTGAGTATATTGAATTATTATAAAACATGGCCGGTATATCGTGTGAGTCACTTGAATTATAAAACATGGCCAGTATATTGTGTGAGTATATTGAATTATTATAAAACATGGCCGGTATATCGTGTGAGTCACTTGAATTATAAAACATGGCCAGTATATTGTGTGAGTATATTGAATTATTATAAAAAATGGCCGGTATATCGCGTGAGTCACTTGAATTATAAAACTTGGCCGGTATATCGCGTGAGTCACTTGAATTATAAAACATGACCGGTATATCTTGTTGAGTCACTTGAATTATAAAACATGGCCAGTATATCTTGTGAATCACCTGAATTATAAAACATTGCCGGTATATCATGTGAGTCTATTGAATTATTGTAAAACATGGTCAGTATCGTGTGAGTCTATTGAATTATTGTAAAACATGGCCAGTATCGTGTGAGTCTATTGAATTATTATAAAACATGGCCGGTATATCGTGTGAGTCTATTGAATTATTATAAAACATGGCCAGTATATCGTGTGAGGCTATTGAATTATTATAAAACATTGCCGGTATATTGTGGGCGTCTATTGAATCATTATAAAACATGGCCAGTATCGCGTGAGTCTATTGAATTATAAAACATGGCCGGTATATCGTGTGAGTCTATTGAATTATTATAAAACATGGCCGGTATATTGTGGGCGCCTATTGAATCATTATAAAACATGGCCAGTATATCGTATGAATCTATTGAATTATTATAAAACATGGCCAGTATATCGTATAAATCTATTGAATTAATTCTAAAACATGGCCGGTATATCGTGTGAAGGAAACACTCGGAAGAAACAATTAAATTTAATAACTCATGGGTTGTTTCTTTAAATAGCGCCGCTGCGAAATATTATTAAATTTCGACAATACATTTTCAAAATCATTATGCTAGAAGTAAAACATAGGGAAAAAAAACATGTCCCAACCCACTCGTTTATTAATGGCCGATTGCAGAAAACTTTACCATCGTTACTCTATTAGCATCTTCGCAGTCTTAGCGCTTTCCCGATTTATTCTGACTAAACGAAATTTTAAAATAAATAATTGAAAACGATTGGCATTGGGGCAACTGGCTCCCGTAAAAAAGTTTACGTTTCTTAAATTTGTTCTCCAGCTGCGACTCATTAGACATTTAAGCACCTGCATGAAATTTCACCTCACTACCATCAGTCTAAAAGGAAATCATGATGCTGTTGTAGAAAATGTGCCAGAAGGTTATTCAAATAAAATATTTTCTTCCATCTATCTAGACCCAATGTTAAAATAATTGTTAAAATACCCAATCATCTTCAAAAAAATATGGGAATATTTCGGCTGAATATTGATTGTGGCAGTATATTTTGGCATTGTCGTCATTTAATGAAATTCCCAAGTTGACGCAGATCCACACTCATATTTTTTTTGTTTGTATGTTGCCAATGTAACTTGCAGTTAGCTTGATGATAATATACCCAGCTCTGAGAAATATGAGATCTAGATTATTTACCCATGATATGGCCATTGGCTGGCCAAAAGTCGTCCCCATCTTGTCAACAACTTCTCCCTCACTGACTCACTGCATGCCGCTTTAATTTTAGTCCTTTTAAATAAAGGGAAATTTATATGTAGCTACATATCAGCGAGCCATTCACGTACACATATGATATGGTTTGCACGGAAGACATAAGTTAAGGTACAAAGTGCACGCTCTATGAATTCAGTTTCTACTCGGCCCAGAACAAAACGACATCGCAAATTGAGCACCGTCCAGTCGACCCTGACATCGCTCACCCCAAACCAAGTAGCCCGTATAAAAGGGGCTCATTTGTCCGGGCCGAAATCTCGCACGCCCAACTGCCGGGTCCGCATTGTCTTAACTAAATGAAATATTGAAACTCTAAGTGCGTAAACTCTATTAATAATAAACATAGTCAGCTGCGGTGCACACACTATATGAATTGCACACTGCGCACACAAGGAACACACAAGGCACATACTGAATCAATCCGTTTAACAGACTATAAATAGACATTAACACAATTTAGGTAATACACATGGCCCGACCTAAATATTATACTATTAAATACATGCATGTCCATTAATTACACCGCTCTTGTATTACTTCCAAAGATTCCAACTGATGCTATTGTCAAATTTGTCAGGTATATGATGAATGTCACAACCGCTAAACTTTACATAAATAATTGATAGTTAATTGACTTATGTGTGATCGACTGGTGGCTCCAAGGCAGCCGACACATTGTCTTTCATCAAGTACACGTTTCCCAATCAAGCCCCACCCCCCTTGTGTGTGTGTGTGTGTGTGTGTGCTCGTCTCCGCCTTGTCTTCCTCTCCAAACATTATATCAAGGGTATTGCATGTCCCGATGCCTTCTGAAATGAGCTGAAAGAAATGAAAAGCACATGTGTCAGTGTAGACTTGGGGCACCATTGAAACCTTAGTTTGCCTCGATAGGTAAATGAAAGAGATGAAAGGCGGAGAATCCTGTTTGATGTGATGGACTTGTCTGACGCCGTGCTCATCATATTATCTGAGCACGATTGAGAGGCAAGAAGCAATGCTAAGCAGCGGGCTCTTTACAAGGATGAAGTGTGGGGCGAGCGATGATGGATCCAGATTCGAATGACCATTGAACGCTGGTTTGGCGCCCGATGATCATTTCATTATGTTGAGGGTTGAGGCATGGGGCTGACACTGGTAGACAAATCATCTGTCACGGCGTTTCTCAAGCTGTTCGATTGGCCGCCCGCGACCCAGGTTTATTGTAATTTCTATTTTTTTCCCCCGCTTTGAAACATTCATGGCCACCCTGAAGTTAACCTTGTCCGAGGGAGGGGGGAAGCAGGGTCAGCGTCGAGGAAACACTGATTTAGACCGAACGACCGTTTTACATTGTCGCTTCAGAACAAATTTAATCTAAGGAGACAACCACAATTTTTTGTCTCCAGGCGGCTTGGCCTACACGCAGTACATCTACAGACACGCTCAGTGTGTGGCCATGAAAATACATGCTGCGTTATAGTTATATATTACGATTCTTAACAGTAACACCAATACAGTTATGAAGTAGAAATTAAGTTAACTGACTGCTTGGGGATCACTGCAGCATTAGGGAGTTTATTTAACGGCCGTGGTTGTGAAGTTTGAGAATCACTGGTTTAGATGGATTTTAAAAAAATTGAGTGTGGGGGGGGGGTACAAATAAACATCTATCTGATCAAGAGCGACTGGACAACTGACCACAAAGACAACTAATTTAGAGATAGGGTAGATATTTAGATAGAGGAAGCGAATAAACACCAAAAGTAATGATGAACAGAAATCAAACACGACATGTCTCGTTAGTCTGGACATATTTTTGGAGAAGCGAACCCTCACTTCGTTGGGCGCGGCCACCATTTTTATGTCTATTTAATTGTCCGCGAAACATCTGAAATATTTATCCGCTTTTGTCAGCTGGGCTCTTTGATATATCTTTGAACCACCTTTAATCTACATTTTTACCCCGGAATTACAAAAGGCGCAGAAAAATCCACTGAACTTACCTTGTGTATCGTACATTTGCTCTCTGTGTTTCCCCCCCTTTCAAGTCGTTTCATGTGCTCTATTATTTTGACGCTCGGAGTCTACGCTTAGAAGTTACCTCTATACACCAGACGGAGATCCTGCAAGTGCCTTTCCACCTGATGTTCCCTCCGATAGATGATCTCACACGCCTTAAATTAGAGAGGAACGCGTCAAAGAGATAAATCTGCTTCTATGAGAATTGATATTTGTAGTTTTGATTCAAGACAATTTATTCACATGTTTTGAAGTGCCAAAAGTTTTATGACGAAAAGTGCCAAGGTAGTTTTAGGGGGTAATGTTTCAGTTGATTCAATGGTGGTAGAAATGCTTGTAGATTTTATTAATTGAATACGTACCATTTGTGGTTGTTGCTTCGGTGAGATAATTTCTTTTTTAAAATACTTTTTTAAAAGGCATTTTCTATTTGAATTTTTTCCTGCATATCATTCATATTTATTTTAAAAACAAAATATTACTCTATTTATGGTTTGGTGAATTGAACTCCGTTTGGAAAGTAACTTTTAACTATTATATAAATATAATTATAATTTTTATTTTAAAAATGTTTCCGTCAAGACGAGGAAAACCATAAATGAAACTCTGCGATTTCTTTGAAGTTTTTTCCACACTTTTCAGAGTTCATCACTTTATTTTTTTGAAAACATCTGTGATTCATATAGTTAATAATTCGGTTGAAATTATTGTTGTAGTTATGGCATTAATGAAGTTAGGCCATAGTGAAGTGCTTGTCGAGTTATGTAGTAATTGAATTAGTTATTGTTGTAGCTATGCCTTAGTGAAGTTGTTGTTGTAGTTATGCCTTTGTGAAGTTGTTGCTGTAGTTATGCCTTAGTGAAGTTGTTGTTGTAGTTATGCCTTAGTGAAGTTGTTGTTGTAGTTATGCCTTTGTGAAGTTGTTGTTGTAGTTATGCCTTAGTGAAGTTGTTGTTGTAGTTATGCCTTAGTGAAGTTGTTGTTGTAGTTATGCCTTAGTGAAGTTGTTGTTGTAGCTATGCCTTAGTGAAGTTGTTGTTGTAGTTATGCCTTTGTGAAGTTGTTGTTGTAGTTATGCCTTAGTGAAGTTGTTATTGTAGTTATGCCTTAGTGAAGTTGTTGTTGTAGTTATGCCTTAGTGAAGTTGTTATTGTAGTTATGCCTTAGTGAAGTTGTTATTGTTTTTAGTTATGCCATAAGAAAATGTATTGTTGTTATACGATTATTGAAGAGGCCATTGCTTCCAACTCCAGGACCGACGTTGACTCGGCTCTGGGGTGCTGTATGCCATGTTGGTCTGCTACAGTGGATACGTCAACTATCCCCACTAACCAGCCCCCCTTCTCCCTTGTTCTCTCCCAACAGGCTGGCAAGTTTGGCATGGTGCAACCCCCCTACCCGGGACTTGTGATGTACAATGATTTTGCTCAACCCCCTCCAGCACACAAGGGTTACTCACCCGTCTACACAGACCCCAAAACAGGTGAGTTTTCTACATTTTCACACCCCCCCCCACGCCCCACACTTAAATACATCTTGTTCGTTTGAGACCACTGGTCTACTGGGTTTACTTTGTACTGATATTGTCGGGCCGTTACACTGATGACACACTAAGCAACCTAGCAATCGGTAGCAACAGTAGCACCAGTGTGTGGTACTTGTTTCGTAAGATGACATTGTAATGTTTACCTCTAGCTTTTCCAATCTGAATTTAAAATCAATATCCACCCTCAGAAGTAAATTTAAACATGAGAAAATGACCAGTCTGACCAATGGATAACATGTATTTGTTTTGGCGTTGCAGCCGTTCAAAGGGCAACATTGACCCTCTGTGAAGCATCCCTTATTTTTAAACAAAATTGATTAACCTCAATCATCATAAAATATGCCAACAAAACATTTGTTGCAAAAATTCATTATCATTAGAAAAATCATTTGTAATGTTGATAAAATATTTTGCTTGATCAGTGACGGAATAAACTCCATTCTTCCGGTCTGATGTTTAAGTGAGCGTGTAATGATGAAGATATTAGTAAATTATTTATATTTGCCTGGATAATTATAATTGGTGTGTTGATTCCTTGATAGTTATAACAAGTGTGTAGTTATGTGGTTTAAGATTAAATTAATGTGTAGCAAGGCGTATAAATTTCGATAAGTAGATGCTTCGATAAATATAATTTACATATAGCTGTGTGTATAATATATAATGGTGTAGCTACGTGGATAATATAATTGTGTAGCTATTATTATAAACAATATAATTAGCAATTGTCACGTAAGTAGAGTCTGTCAGTCAGTCCTGACGCTACTAATTTTAGAAAGCAGGGAAAACCAAATTACTGCACCAAAGCATCAAAAGGTGTGCAAATTAAATATGCGCTGTAAAAAAATATTATATGACGTCATTGTTTTCGCTAATACAGTGTATTTTAATTTTGGAAAAGGGAACATTGTAAAAAGAGAATTAGATGATGGTTAATTATAAAATTTAAAAAAGGAAAGGGGCGCCGCAGGCGCCCTGCAACCCCTATTATAAAATACTTTGTGTACATTTCAGAAAGTTTAATATTTCGTATTTATCAAACAAGGACAAGTTAGTTGGGCTTTTGAAAAGGTCGGCGCCTTAGGCGCTCTAAAAAAAGTGCATTTTTTATAAAATAAATAGATTTCAGCTGAAAACTATCGTCATTTTTGACGGGTGTACGCTAGTATATATATAAAATATAATTGTGTAGCTGTGTCGATAAATATTAATGTGTAGCTACGTTTAATATTAAGATTTAATAAATGTGTATAAAATATAATTGTGACGGTACGTGGATAAATTATAATTGATGTGTAGATATGTGGATACTTAAAATTGTGTAGTTACGTGTATTAACATTATTGATGTGTGGTTACGTACTTTAAATTTGTGTTAAGCTACTGGGCTGAGATTGCTGTGCTAAGAGATCAAGTAGAGATGAGCCGATTAAAATTGATCATTTTCTTTGGTGGATTACTTCTAACAATGCTTTGATTCATTTTTTGTAGCCTCTTGTCAGTGTTGACATTTCTTTACCACACCACTCAGGGCTACACGGGTTATTCGCAGATTTTAAAGGCTAAGACTAAAATGATAATATTATCGCTAATATGAAACCCTAACCCAGTTGTTCCCACACTTATTTTACACTCGATGCCCTTGGTCAGTCAGGTGTTCGCTTGTAGTCCAGTTGGAGCCGGTGCACTGCGAAATAAGGTTTATTTTATTTGTATAGAAAGAACCAGCGATCTCTGCACAGTTATTAATGTGTTGTAAACATAGGCAAAGGGATCGCTAGGTATGCTTTTTAAATTGAAAACTTAATTGGGATTTGAAGATTATGTCGTCATTCTGTATACTTTTGGGAACACTGCTCCATTTATCCGTGAACAGTTATTCTCAAATTATGTGTAGCGCCACAGGAGTATATGGTCTGCTGTGTACCAAACAAATATACTTTGGCTGAAAGGTGTGTGTGTGTGTGCACGTGGTTCCTCTATGATCCCTCTACGTCCGAGGTTCGTTGGTCTGTGTCCAAAATAAGAAACTCGTGTGAAAAGTTGCAGAGCATCCGTTTTTTGTTGAGCAAAACAACCAAAATCACCAGATATTATAATTATCTCTATCAGAATTTGCTGCGCGGCAATTCAAAACTGCTGCGCGGGAGTCGGTCAGATAAGTGACTGCCCGCGCAGCTTAAAAGGAACATTGGTGGTGCTAATGGTAAATAATATTAAAAGGTAAACATCTTACTTCTGCAAAATATAGTATTTGGGAAAATTTTGTAGCTGCCTTCTCAGTAGCGAGCACTGCGGATAATGAACGCATTATATAACGAACCAAAGGATTGGCGAACAAGATTTCGCTTTAGTAAAGAAGTGTTTCATTGGCCCGGGGTTGGGGAAGCTACACGTGCCGTGTTTGCTTATTGCTTCAGGGAATCATTATTATGGTAAAGTAAAACAATAATTTTAAAAATACTCAAATTAAATCAAACAACACGCAAAATTTGTAATATTATATTGATGAAAGAAATAGCGTCCATTTTCTGTGTTAGAACAGTAGTTTTATTCGTTTACGCCAGGGGTCTCCACACTTTTCTGCCGGAGGGCCGCATTAACTGTAAAACATCAGTTTGCGGGCCGACTAAACACAGTTTTGTGGTAAACTACAGGTAAAAATAGTATCTTTTTTTTCGAGGTTAATAGGTCTCCAGGGGCCGGATGAGAGGGCCTCGCTGGGCCGGATCTGGCCCGCGGGCCGTAGTTTGGAGACCCCTGGTTTACGCTGATAAATTATTTGAAAATTGTAAAAGCTACTCATCAATGGTTTTTATCTAGACACGTGTTAATTAATATTCATACTTCAAACATGCAAAATTGACCATGGTCCAGTGAAGAGGGTATGAATAGCCTCTTGATTATGGAGGGCTAGACGCCCTTGCATGCACCCGAACAGATCATTTCACTAGTGCAGTAATACGCTAAACAGAGTTATTCAGAGTTTAGTCTTTCGAAACACATTGTGTTATTTAGCCTCCCTTAGTCTCCTATTGAGAATATATTTATTAGTAGCATTCGAGTTAATGAAATTGTAATATGAGCTTAAATGTAGTTTTTCCGGGGAAAATTTTGTAGCATTCAAAGCTTTCTTAAGAGCACAGAAGTGACAAAATTAATCGTTATATTTTAGTCAGCTTGTCTGGCTTAAAACTAAAAGTTAGACGTCTGGCAATGAAATGAGAAGTTATCGCAATGAAATTAGGAGCATCCAGTATCCAAATCTACACATGACTATGGGAAAACGATACCTGTTGATTTCGATATTAAAAAAAAATAATCATTGTACCAGGCCTCCCTAAACTAGGAATACAGAAGGATATAATGTCCAGTAGGATATAATGTCCAACTTTTGGAAATATTTCCTCGAAAACTCCACCAACCCACAATATTTCTGATATCTTTACTACAATCATTTTGATATCCAAAAACATTTCTGTTCAATTTTTTTGACAACTACATACTAGTCCGAATGAATGGACAATGTCATATAGTAATTTAAATGGGCCATTAAGATTTTATATACCAACTTAGGTCAAGATTCACCCATTTACCCAATAGCCAATTTTTAAAATAATGTTATAAAGCTCATACAAGGAAAAAAAATAGCAGCGATTCTTAATATAAAATAATAATAATAAATCGTGTCCATGTACTTTCTGTTTTTAAAACAACTTGTTTGTGTATGTTTTGGTAAGATTTTATTTTAATCCGAATAAAATTATTAAAGTGTACCATGTACTGAGGCTGCTCTGTCCAATAGCAATTGATTGTTTTTAAATATTCAGATGGCAAAGTACAATTATTCTGGTATCATTTTGAACAATTATTACTGGCTAATGGACTCACAATAGGTATCAAAAAATGTTTTTACTTTGAGAATTAATTTGAACGTTTTCAATTTTTCTAAACGTTTTTTTTTGTTTGTTTGTTTTTTCTTTCATTTTTTTTTGGTTTCTTTTAATTTTTTGATCCGATGTTAATTGATTTGTAAAATTACATAATGTGCATATCATATATTATTACAAAAATGATTTCTTTATGTTTTCGTATTCTAATGTTATTCAAAGTTATTTCATCATTTCAAAACTGTATGTTTATATCAATAGTATGAATTACTGCAATTAATATATTCCATCATGCGATTTTATTGTAACTACATTATAAAAGTTCGAATGAGCATTAGTCTTTGACATTATAAAGGTGCATAATTATTTTAAATTATAATATACAACTGTGAGTCATTTTAAGAGCGTTATTAGGTTGTTATTTTTTATTGTTTTTTTTTAAAACATAAAATTTTAATCGAAATATGTTTGAGTAAAATAAATTGATTAAATTATAAAATGAATGTATATAAAATAAGACTGCTCAGTTAGCATAATGATAATAAGATAGGGAAAATTTACTACTAAAATATCTTCCATTACATTTATATAGTAAGTGCATACTTTAATTTTAAGTTATTTACAATTTACAGTTAGCCTTTATTGAGTTTAGGCAGTCCACGCAACACTCGGTCCACTATATTGCATAACACTTAGATCTATAGATAACTAAAATAACTAAGCAAAGGTAAAATAGTTAATTTTCTATGTTGGCTAATATAATAAGTAATAAGTATTAATAAGTCTAAAATAATTTGTAACAAATGTCAATATTCACACATATCATGATCGACTGTGCCACTATTAGTTACAAATGTCATGATCGACTGTGCCACTATTAGTTACAAATGTCATGATCGCCTATGCCATTATAGTAACAAATGTCATGATCGCCTATGTCACTATTAGTAACAAATGTCATGATCGCTTATGCCACTATAGTAACAAATGTCATGATTGCCTATGCCACTATAGTAACAAATGTCATGATCGCCTATGCCATTATTAGTAACAAATGTCATGATCGTCTATGCCATTATTAGTAACAAATGTCATGTTTCCTCAGGTTTACCGCGGCCCCCAATGTATGCAGCTTATCCCGCCCCGCCCGGCCAGTTCCCACACCCACTGTATTCTCCAGAATTTACCAGTGCCTCGTGGTGAGTAACTGTCTAGTTGTTACATTCGTGCCACCTTTAGATCAATTGAGGATAGTGTTACATTCGTGCCACCCTCAGATCAATTGAGGATAGTGTTACATTCGTGCCACCTTTAGATCAATTGAGGATAGTGTTACATTCGTGCCACCTTTAGATCAATTGAGGATAGTGTTACATTTGTGCTACCTATAGCTCAATTAAGGAAAGATAGTGTTACATTTGTGCTACCTATAGCTCAATTAAGGATAGTGTTACATTTCGGGTACCTTTAGATCAATTGAGGATAGTGTTACATTTGTGCTATCTATAGCTCAATTAAGGATAATGTTACATTTGTGCTACCTATAGCTCAATTAAGGATAGATAATGCCACATTTTTCCACCTTTAAACAAATGAAGGATAGTTTGTGTTACATTATGCTATCTTTAAATAATTGAAGGATACTCAGTGTTACATTAGTGCTACCTTAAAAACAATTGAAGGATACACAGTGTTACATTAGTGCTACCTTTAAATAATTGAAGGCTACACAGTGCTACATTAGTGCTACCTTTATATAATTGAAGGCTACACAGTGCTACATTAGTGCTACCTTTAAATAATTGAAGGATACACAGTGCTACATTAGTGCTACCTTTAAAACAACGCTTTCAATATCACTGTTCAAACTTCGTTTGGATACGTTTAATTGAAGCTAGAAAAAAAAAGACAATGGCCTAAATATCAATTAAATTTCCCAATACTTGACATTAAAAACGAGGCTTGTCTTTGCTTATGACCGTCAATCAATCTGACGCTCTTGGTGAGCTAGAGAATGCTGACTCGAAACATTAAATACTGTTGGCGGAGAACAGCGCCGGTCTTAGCAATTGCAGTGCCCTATGCGGCTTACTATGCGAAACGGATTTGCGAGGGGCCCTGTTTGGATAGGGATAAGGAATTAATAAGGATGTTAAGTGAAGATCAAGAAAGGCGGGGCCCACTCCGGCCGCATAGGTTGCAGTGGCCTAAGACGGCCCTGGCGGAGAAATAACTTTATTTTATAGCACATTTCTGCATTGAAATTGCATTAAGAAACATGTCTCAATTCTGAAATCACAATTAGGATCTTTTCTCGATAGCATGTCATGACGCATATCTGCATTTAGATCGCAATTAGAATCATGTCATGATATTAACAACACAGTCCCATCTCTGTGATGTCATGATAGTCCAAGTCCCATCTCTGTCGTGTCATGACAGAGCAAGTCCCATCTCTGTCGTGTCATGACAGACCAAGTCCCATTTCTGTCGTGTCATGATAATCCAAGTCCCATCTCTGTCGTGTCATGATAATCCTAATCCCATCTTTGTTGGTGTCGTGAATAGGATGTTAATTTTGTTTTGTTTTTTGGCAAACCGATTATCGGTTATGCAAATCCGATTTTAAACCGGTTAACCGGGTATACTCCTATACGCTCACGCCCTTGCGGCCACACCGTTGTATCAATGAAATCTGATTGACGCGATGGGTGAGCTATTAATTGGCATATATATATATATATATATATATATAATATATATATATATATATATATATATATATATATATATATATATATATATATATATATATATATATATATATATATATATATATATATATATATATATATATATCATTATTGCTTGCAAGGAAAGCAACGTGCTCGACTTGACGCTCAGTTGCTGCCACACAGCAGATGCACATAAATCTTGTCAATGAATTCTGAGTAATGCGAGGGGTGAGCTATTAATTGGTGTTGGTTGTAAGGAAGACAATGATTATTTTATCATTGGGGCTTGTAAAGAAAGTCACAGATAAACAGTCGCAGATCTACTGTATGTTTTTTTAAAAACAAAAATAATTATTTATTACGGAACATAATATCATTAATAAACAAAAATAAATTAACTGAGTTGCAATAACGCTTGGTAGAAAAATGAAATAGATGCGAAATGTCCATAGATTAAAAAACATTAATTAAAGTCAAAATAATTTCAAATAAATTTACATATCAGATTTATTTATTCAACCAGCCATATTTGTAAACTTAGTTTTGATTTGAATAATTTTAATATTTTTAATGGTGAACTGACTCAAAGTTTGAACTAACTGTAATTGAATTTGAAATCGCATCGACCTTTTATACTTATTTTAATTCAAGAAATTACGTGGCATGTTTCGTGGAGTTAGGAAAATGCCGTCCGACCCAGAGCCCAGAACTATTTCTAGGGCTGGCGAAGATGGTGTGGAAACGGTGGAATTAATGAAATGATGTCATACATAATGTGGGAAATTGCATTTTATGTCTAGACTACATCATGATTTCGACAATACAGACTGCATTTATTACTTCAATTTTTTGTCGATTTCAGACATCAAATGAATGTAATGTTGTCACACTTATCGCCAAACAATAAATGTATTAATTTACAAACACACTGCACGGAACGCTCAAAACCTATAAATAATCACACCTTGGCGGCCTTATTGAATGAAAATGTAAGCAAATGCGGGAATAAATTTTGTTCGAATATTTTTTTGAAGTTTTTAGTACGGAAATGATTTTAAAAATAAATAATAAATAAATTCGATAATCGGTTTGGGAAATTCAAAACCGATTATCGCTTTCAAAACCGTTTGTCGCTTTCAAAACCGATAATCGGATTTCCGATTATCGTTTAACATCCTTAGTATGACAGACCAAGTCCCATCTCTGTGGTGTCATGATAATCCAAGTCCCATCACTGTGGTGTCATGACAGACCAAGTCCCATCACTGTCGTGTCATGACAGACCAAGTCCCATCACTGTCGTGTCATGACAGACCAAGTCCCATCTCTGTGTTGGCATGACAGACCAAGTCCCATCTCTGTGGTGTCATGACAGACCAAATCCTATCTCTGTTGGTGTCATGACAGACCCAAGTCTCATCTCTGTGGTGTCATGACAGACCCAAGTCCCAATCTCTGTTGGTGTTATGACAGACCAAATCCCATCTCTGTGGTGTCATGACAGACCAAATCCCATCTCTGTGGTGTCATGACAGACCAAATCCCATCTCTGTGGTGTCATGACAGATCAAATCCCATCTCTGTTGGTGTCATGACAGACCCAAGTCCCATCTTTGTTGGTGTTATGACAGACCAAGTCCCATCTCTGTTGGTGTTATGATAGACCAAGTCCCATCTCTGTGGAGTCATGACAGACCCAAGTCCCATCTATGTAGTGTCAAGACAGTCTGCGAGGTCTGTGTAAGACATTAACTGCTGTCTGCATCCACTTGTGCCAGCGGCGCGGCCATCACGACAAATGACGACTTTATTGTTGGGCCACTCGCTTCAACACAAACAACCCGACAGTCTCCGACACTTTATTTCACCATTAGCCCGAAATAAATCCCGAAGTTTTCGCGTTGTTGTTAATGACTCCTCTCTGACGCATTCATCATGTCCCATGCCTCATTCGTTTGTATACGCAGTTTTTAAAGTCATTAGGCAGAAAGGTAGAAAAAAATAATTTGATATGTAATAGGCAGAATTTCTTGGGTAAACAATAAAATGAACAAAAAAACTTGTTCAAAAGAATGAGGCCCAGCTGCAGTGATGAATGTAGAATCTCGCATGAAAAAGCAGAAAAATAATTTTTTTAGTCACAAACTAAGTAGTTACACAGGGGGACTCAGAACTCTAAGTTTTATTGATATTTTTGTGATCGATTGTGGGATTTAATGTGAGATATAAAATTTTATCAATTTTTCCTTGGGGGGCGCGCCCCACTATTTGAGAAACACTGCCTAATATTAACTTTGAAATCTTGTCTGTCGTCATCTCTCTCCCTTGGTCGCCGGGCGGAAAAACAAATGTAAAAAATGACACACTTCCCGTGATGCTATCGAGCTGAAATTTTGCACATAGGCTCGTGTTACCTAACAATGCTTTGTATCAAAATTTCAGATCGATTGAACGTACCGTAATTAAATTAATGCATTTTTAGTTTATCTCTATATAACTATATGTAGCGGCGTGCTTTTGTTTACATTTTACTAAAATCACGGTTTATCCTTACTCCTGCCCCCCTCCCCCCACTTTCTGTCACATTTCACCAGTAACATCGCCAAACTTCTTTCATTACTCTGTCATGGTCCACGTGTCATATTTCTATTATTGACTTCATGTACGTAATTAGTCAACATGCCGCAATACACCCGTACAGTCTAAAATTAACGCCGCAATCGCCCGAGACCCAGTCAGATAGTGGCGGCACTGTGCGGCATCAGTCATTGTTTATCCAATGAATATTTTCGTTTTTAACTTTGAGCGGTTAGGACTTGAGCCATGTGACGTTTGATTTAAATTTTGCTACCGAAACCTGATGATAACGTGTAAATAACTAGTCACCAATGCTCCCTTTAGGCTGCGCGGCCGAGCGTGTATCTGACCGAAGCCGCGCAGATATCTGTACGAAGCCGCGCAGATATCTGTACGAAGCCGCGAAGATATCTGTCCGAAGCCGCGAAGATATCTGACCGAAGCCGCTCAGCAGTTTAGAATTACCGCGCAGCAAGTTTTGTAAAAAAATATTTCACAAAAAATGGATGTTGAGCAACTTTGCACACGAGTTGTTGTTTTTTTAAAACTTTGCACACGGACCAACGAATCTTAGAGGGAACATTGCTAGTAGCATGGGCATTCTGGCCACACGAGTTCGTATTGGACTTGGTTTACAATCACAGTTACACCGTTAGAACTTGAACAATCAGTGCTACATCAGTAGACCTGTACGAAGTGTTTTGTTCATAGACGACTAAGTTTATGAGAATTATGTTTCTGTCCATTGGACTAGACTGTATTGCTTTATGTCATCAGCCGACTCTATACTAAAAATAACGAAAGGTGATTGTACTTCTTACAAAAATGAAAGTTGTTCTCTATTTAACATGCGCGGGCTGTACTCTATGTTAAATACGTGTGCTGTACTCTATATTAAATACGTGTGCTGTACTCTATATTAAATACGTGTGCTGTACTCTATGTTAAATACGTGTGCTGTACTCTATGTTAAATACGTGTGCTGTACTCTATGTTAAATACGTGTGCTGTACTCTATATTAAATACGTGTGCTGTACTCTATGTTAAATACGTGTGTTGTACTCTATATTAAATACGTGTGCTGTACTCTATGTTAAATACGTGTGATGTACTCTATATTAAATACGTGTGCTGTACTCTATGTTAAATACGTGTGCTGTACTCTATATTAAATACGTGTGCTGTACTCTATGTTAAATACGTGTGCTGTACTCTATATTAAATACGTGTGCTGTACTCTATGTTAAATACGTGTGCTGTACTCTTTATTAAATACGTGTGCTGTACTCTATGTTAAATACGTGTGCTGTACTCTATGTTAAATACGTGTGCTGTACTCTATATTAAATACGTGTGCTGTACTCTATGTTAAATACGTGTGCTGTACTCTATATTAAATACGTGTGCTGTACTCTATGTTAAATACGTGTGCTGTACTCTATATTAAATGCGTGTGCTGTACTCTATATTAAATACGTGTTCTGTACTCTATATTAAATGCGTGTGCTGTACTCTGTATTAAATACGTGTGCTGTACTCTGTATTAAATACGTGTGCTGTACTATATATTAAACACGCGGGCCGTACTCTATATTAAACACGCGGGCCGTACTCTATATTAAACACGCGGGCTGTACTCTATATTAAACACGCGGGCCGTACTCTACATTAAACACGCGGGCTGTACTCTATATTAAACACGCGGGCTGTACTCTATATTAAACACGCGGGCCGTTCTCTATAAACACGCGATTCTATATTAAACACGCGGGGGGGGGGATTCTATATTAAACACGCGGGGGGGGGTTCTATATAAACACGCGGGGGGGGGGTTCTATATTAAACACGCGGGCTGTACTCTCAACGCTCGTGCGCTGTGGCCATTAATCAAGCTGGTTATGCGCCCCATCGTGACAGCTGTATAAGTGTCAACTGTCACAGTCCGACTTAGCCGTCACTTACGTCCCTTCCTCTAATCCCTGTGATAATCTTTCCAGTTGGTGTCTACTTTACTAAAAAATATATATAAGTGAATTAACAGCCGGCTGTCAGCAGTCCGTCCTCATGAAGTCAAAGAAGCAACATGTCTGACCACTCAACTTACCTTAGTCCAGGGGGTTGCTGACCCGGCTCACCGGACATTTTCATGAGGGTTCAACACTTGGTACGCACATCTATACACACAATGGAGGAACAAGAACTTAATTGATGGCACTTTTATATAGGAACCAATTTTGGTTGGTCCGTATGCAAAGTAAAAAAAAACAAAAAAAATTTGATTGTTTCAAGAAAATTTTAAAGTTCATTTTATACCGTAAATAAATATTTTCGTTTAGAAAAATTATTGATTAAATGATTCCTTTTAATGTAATGTTCTCTTTGATAACAAGAATAAATGGAAATGCAAATTGAATGAAGAAAGTGTTTATTAGCGGCGTTGGGCGTATTCAGGTCCAATTTTAGACTTTCCTTGAATACATCAGCGCGTTTAGGTAAGTGCCACTGCGGTTGTAGTTAACCAAGATGTTATCGATGACGTACTTTTAGAAGCCTGATAAGGTCTGTTCACACGGGCAACCGTTTCGCACCCGTCTCTTCCTAGAACTTAGTGTAATGACGTTTTCATAGTTGGGACCTGAATTCGGGAGTAGCATTAAGGGATCAAATCTTCGTCAGTCAGAAAATATGTTATGCTTACCGTATATATACTCGTTCTATAGCCCGTTCGTTCATAAGCCTATCCCCCCCTCTCTTTCTTTTGGAAGAGAGTAGTATTAATAGTGTGTAATCTTCACGTAAGCCGACCCCTAAAAATAATAGGACAGCGTAAACAAAATGGTAAACATTATTTTTAAAACTACAAGCTAAATCGGTCATTATGATTGTTTATTTTGTACTGCCTATCTTTGTCTTTGTGCTCTTTGTTAGGCAAGAGTTACCGGTATTTTTTAAATTAATTTTTTTTCTTTTTCTTTGGTAAACAGGGGCGAAAGCGCGTACATTAAAATATTCGTTTTTTGAAAACAAAATTTGTAACACAATTTATTAAAATATTCACAAAAATAAATAAAACTATTAAATAAGGTAAGTGCAGATGTTTAATAATATTTTATAGCTTCTGGTAGAGCAGTGTGTAGAAAAAGACCTTGATGATCTATAATAACAACACCGATATTCAATGTACAGTACATGCAGAAATCACCTATGATCCGCTCGTAAGCCGACCCCTCGACACTTTCCCCTAGATTTTGATAAAAAAAAAGGTCGCCTTTAGAACGAGTACATTAGGTAACTCATGCGGTGTGGCTGTGACAGCAATGGGAAATAGGATCATTATCATTAGTAACACAGCCCCATCATTAGTTCCACATCTACTTTACTAGTACCCCAGCCACATCACTAGTACTACATCCACATCTCTAGTACCACATCCACATCACTAGTACCACATCACCATCACAAGTACCACATCCACATAACTAGTACCACATCCACATCACTAGTACCACAGCCACGTCACTAGTACCACATCCACATCACCAGTACCACATTCACATCACTAGTACCACAGCCACATCACTAGTACCACAGCCACATCATCTGGCCAATAGATCTATAGGGTGGTCACTTGCCAGAATGCTCGGTATGCCAGTGTGGTGGAGATATGAATGAGATCACCCGCACCAGCCGACACCCGGGAGCGCCAGCTATGCCAGGTGAGGCGCCCGTGATTTGATAATCAGCACGAGAGGGAGACAACGGTCTTGGCACTAAGGAATTATTGCCCCTAGTGTAGGGAATTATTGCCCCTAGTCTAGGGAATTATTGCCCCTAGATTAGGGAATTATTGCCCCTAATGTAGGGAATTATTGCCGCTAGTGTAGGGAATTATTATCCCTAGTGGAGGGATTTATCGCCCCTAGTGTACTTAATTTTTTGCCCCTAGTGGAGGGAATTTTTTTGCCCCTGATGTAGGGAATTATTGCCTCTAGTGTAGGGAGTTATTATCCCTAGTGTAGGGAATTATTGCCCCTAGAGTATGGAATTATTGCCCCTAGTGTACGGTATTATTCCCCCTAGTGTACGGTATTATTGCCCCTAGTGTACGTATTATTGCCTCTAGTGCACGGTAATATTGCCCCTAGTGTACGGTGTTGGGTATCTTTGAGATGCTCCAAGCTGCCTCATCCATATGATCCAATAGAAGTAAGTAGGTTTAGAACGTCTTTTACAGTCTAGCTAAGGTGCCTTGTCTTAGGAAACTCCTCTATGGCGTATATCCTTCAAAACGCACCCAGATGTCTGAATTTCACTATACCTCTCTGTTTTGGTGTGTATATTATAGAAGTACAGCCAGATTCATTAGTTCATTAAAGAAAGTGTAGAAAGTGCGAAAACTTGATGAAACAAGGTAGGAGGGAGAGGGCACTAAGTGCGATATTTATGGATACAAACAAATGTAGATCGTCGCATGCTGAGTACAAAGTTCACCTTAGAGTCGCATACTATGATACAATCTGATACACGATGATAAGTTGGATGTTTAATTACTCCAGTACCATGTTATTTAACTGGGAGAAAGGCTAAAAAAAGCAGGTGAGTGGTGGTGGTGGGGGTGGTATTATTTAAAATGTTTATCTTGTCAGTTTGCAACCCCTTCCTTCCCCGCTCCCGACACGCACACTTGTCTGGCAGCACTTAACATAGAGCGAAGATGGCATGACCTGTCACTGGTCATAAACAGTGCTAACAAATGGGTCGTTTTACTGACCCTCCCCTAACCTTAAAAGTGGCGGGCTAGTTTTTTTTCTTCTGTACAAGATAGGTGTAGTCTAAGTCTTTGCTAATTCTTCGTTTTTTTTTGTTGTTTTTTTTTGTTGTTTTTTTTGTTGTTTTGGAAAACAGGAAAATGTTAAGTACGAGGACGAGATTATTCGCTCATTGAATACACGGTTACACGGCACATTGTAAACATTTCACTTTTTGAGGAAAATCAACAGTTTAAACGTTGTGGCATAGATTAGAGATGACATAAGTCTAGAGATGACATAGGCTAGAGATGGCATAGTTTAGAGATGACATAAGTCTAGAGATGACGTAGGCTAGAGATGACAGAGTTTAAAGATGACATGTAAGTCTAGATATGACAATGGCTAGAGATGCCATTGGCTACAGATGGCATAGCCTACAGATGACATATGCTAAAGATGGCAAAGGTTATAGATGGCATAGGCTAAAGATGGAATTTAAGTGTAGGGTTGTTAGTGTTAACATTTATGTAACTAATGCGATCGTTCAAATGTAGCCTTGGCCATGAAGAACTGGACTTACTTTACCTCAAATTTTCCACATTTTTTGTGTTATCGATTTCCATTGGTCAGCATTGTCTATATAAGAATATGTCTTAGATAATATTTTGCTCCTTTGAATGTATTTACTTCCCCGCCAGTCTCGGCCCTCCAAGACACACAGCTGTCAATACGACTTTGTTATTTTAGTTTAGTAAAGTTCTTTGCCGTCATGAATCACTTGATTGTGTCCCAATCATCCCCAAGATTAAAGGCACGCCCCACTTGCAGTTAACTTTGTGTTTTTTCACCTGGCAGGAATTACACAACTACAGCGAGGTGCCAGTTTAACGTTCTAGAGCTGACCCGGACATGGTCAGTGCCACCCCCACCCCCCCCCCACACACACGTGGTGTGGCAATTTTGTGTCTTAGCGATGATTCCTATAAGCATCAACCCTGCGCCCTTGTCCACCTTCATGAAACTGAAGAGATGACCATACAGCCTAATATATGGTCGTAGTGGGTCGAGCCCCCTTTCCCCCCACCCCCCCCAATGCGCCTTGATTTATTTTTGTTGTTATATATTTTCTAATATATACTTTATAACATACCCCATAATGCACACACGCACATTTATATATGCACACCATACATTCTAACCGACTCCGTATGGTCGACTCGTGCCAATTTTGTAAAAAAAAATTCCAAGTTTTAAACTTTCTTCATTCTCTAAACTCAACTACAGAATCACTAGGCAAATGGAAACAAGACTGGAGTGGAGAAAACGGAAAGGGGGTGGGCACGGCACTGGGTAAAAGTCGCCAAAGTGTTTCCAGCTAAAGGTAGCTGTGTTTTATGACCTGGCTTTGTGGGTGATTATGGCATGGAATCTGTCATAGGTGGCACATTTATGGGAGCCCTTCTCTGGCCGCGTTTATCCCTTCATCTGCTTCGTTTAATTGCTCTCAAGAAGATCGTTAATCCGGTGTGGGGATAAATATGTCTGCCATATTCTCCAGGAACACGGGACTATTGGGTTTGTAGCAACAGTAGGCAGGCCATTTGTAACATTCTGGTTTTTTCGGTCTCCTCGAACACCGGCGCTCGTCTCGTCATAAATTACGATAAGTCCCACCTCCTGGCTGCTGATTACTCTGGCTAAGCTCCACCCAGGAACGCCTCCTGTCTGTACATAACAGGTACTCACCTTTAACACTGACCTCCTGTTACTTTGCCATGTCGCAAGTTATAAAGTATCAACTATGGCCACCCCGCCACATTTATTGTGACATAGGAAAATTGTGTCAGTGAAATCAGCACTGGTCAGTCCAACTAACAGTTCAGAGGTGGTGGTCTAACATGCATATCCACTTACACTTCGCTAGCACACACTTCTTTTTAAAATAACTCTTACAACTGTATGCGACATGTCACTCAGTTTTAAAAAAAAACCAAAATGGTTGGTCTGCAACGTCTTTCGAACACATGTGTAGATCAAGACAGAACTAGCACACAGGGTAATGATGACCATAACTAGCACACAGGGGATGATACATTACTAGCACACAGGGGAATGATGACCATAACTAGCACACAGGGGAATGATGACCATAACTAGCACACAGGGGAATGATGGCCATAACTAGCACACAGGGGAATGATGGCCATAACTAGCACACAGGGGAATGATGACCATAACTAGCACACAGGGGAATGATGACCATAACTAGCACACAGGGGAATGATGGCCATAACCAGCACACAGGGGAATGATGACCATAACTAGCACACAGGGGAATGATGACCATAACTAGCACACTGGGAAATGACCATAACTAGCACACAGGGGAATGATGGCCATAACCAGCACACAGGGGAATGATGACCATAACCAGCACACAGGGGAATGATGACCATAACCAGCACAGGGGAATGATGACCATAACCATCACACAGGGAAATGACCATAACTAGCACACAGGGGAATGATGACCATTACTAGCACACTGGGG
This sequence comes from Ampullaceana balthica, assembly GCA_944989445.1. Classification (NCBI taxonomy): domain Eukaryota; kingdom Metazoa; phylum Mollusca; class Gastropoda; family Lymnaeidae; genus Ampullaceana; species Ampullaceana balthica. The sequence goes on from CALYLW010000061.1 coordinate 1,335,264, forward strand.
AAATGACCATAACTAGCACACAGGGGAATGATGACCATAACCAGCACACAGGGGAATGATGACCATAACTAGCACACAGGGGAATGATGACCATAACTAGCACACAGGGGTAATGATGACCATAACTAGCACACAGGGGAATGATGACCATAACCAGCACACAGGGGAATGATGGCCATAACTAGCACACAGGGGAATGATGACCATAACTAGCACACAGGGGAATGATGACCATAACCAGCACACAGGGGAATGATGGCCATAACCAGCACACAGGGGAATGATGGCCATAACTAGCACACAGGGGAATGATGGCCATAACTAGCACACAGGGGAATGATGACCATAACTAGCACACAGGGGAATGATGGCCATAACTAGCACACAGGGGAATGATGGCCATAACTAGCACACAGGGGAATGATGGCCATAACTAGCACACAGGGGAATGATGGCCATAACTAGCACACAGGGGAATGATGGCCATAACTAGCACACAGGGGAATGATGGCCATAACTAGCACACAGGGGAATGATGACCATAACTAGCACACAGGGGAATGATGACCATAACCAGCACACAGGGGAATGATGACCATAACCAGCACACAGGGGAATGATGACCATAACTAGCACACAGGGGAATGATGACCATAACCAGCACACAGGGGAATGATGACCATAACCAGCACACAGGGGAATGATGACCATAACCAGCACACAGGGGAATGATGACCATAACCAGCACACAGGGAATGATGACCATAACCAGCACACAGGGGAATGATGACCATAACTAGCACACAGGGGAATGATGACCATAACTAGCACACAGGGGAATGATGACCATAACCAGCACACAGGGGAATGATGACCATAACTAGCACACAGGGAATGATGACCATAACTAGCACACAGGGGAATGATGACCATAACTAGCACACTGGGGAGTGACCAGAACTAGCACACACGCAATGACACCAACCAACCTACTAAGAATATTGAGTTGTCTGTATACAATATAATTCAATTATCCTATACTAGTTTGTGCTGCGGCGCCCCCTTTTATAAGGGCGCCTACGGCGCCCACCTTTTTCAAAAGCCCAACTAACTTGTCCTTGTATGATAAATACGTAATATTAAACGTTCTTAAATGTACACAAAGTATTTTATAATAGAGTTTTTTTGTTTTTTTTTAATTGCAAAAGCTTAAGTAAAGTATCCTTATATGATAAATACGAAATATTCCTGAAATGTACACAAAGTAATAATATTTTTAAATCCCTTATATTAACTTCGCGGCCGTCTCATCATCTCATGGGCTGGGCGGGCGGAAAAAGAAAAGTCGAAAATGACCCACTTCCCGTGATTCGATCGAGCTGAAATTTGGCACACTGACCCGTCTGACCTAACAATGCATCGTATCAAAATTTCAGATCGATCGAACGTACCGTAATTAAATTAATGCATTTTTAGTTTATCCTTATATGAGTTATGTAATTCAAATTCACGGTTTGTTATTGTTTTTTTGCCACGTGAAAGTTTGAGCTGACGCATTGAGGCGACCCAACGAAGCGACGGGGTGCTTTTGTTTACATTTTACGTGTCACGCTGAGCTCGGTCAAGCGAATCGGTGACCAGACTTTTCCCCTCTCCCCCTCCCACCCACCCCTCCCCCCTAGGGTTATGAGCAAACTTGAGTTAAGACAGATTCAGTCTGTAAATGTTTGAAAATAATCAATACTGTCAGTTATGTCTCATATATAAGGGATTTATAGTCAAAAACTTTGTTTTTACGGGTTTGTTTTATTTTACAGTGCTAATCACCACACGATTTTTAAAGTAACTTTAGAAAGCAGCGCACCAAATTACTGCACCAAAAATAACTCTTATCGAACGTCCGCATGAAATTGTTCAATTATTAATAATAGTGTGGAGGGTGTTTAATGTTAATCTGGAAACCAAAATGATTATCCATTTTTTTTTAAAAAGCAGAGTGATGTCCCTTAGCGTTAGGCTACATAATTTAGCGTATATATATATATGATGACTAGTTTGTGATGTGGCGCCTGCGGCGCCCCCATTTTTAAGGGCGCCTACGGCGCCCACCTTTTTCAAAAGCCCAACTAACTTGTCCTTGTATGATAAATACGTGATATGAAACTTTCTTAAATGTACACAAAGTATTTTATAAATGTGCAAATGCCCAAGTAACATATCCGTATATGATAAATACGAAATATTCCTGAAATGTACACAAAGTATGTATATATTATTTTTTTTACAGTGCTAATCACCACACGATTTTTAAAGTAACTTTAGAAAGTAGCGCACCAAATTACTGCACCAAAAATAACTCTTATCGAACGTCCGCATGAAATTGTTCAATTATTAATAATAGTGTGGAGGGTGTTTAATATTAATCTGGAAACCAAAATGATTATCCAATTTAAAAAAAAAGCAGAGTGATGTCCCTCAGCGTTAGGCTACATAATTGAGCGTAAATATATATATGATGATATCCTATATAATAAAAGGCAAAGTTCTGTCCCGTCATCTATAGCGATTGGTCCCTCAAACACATATGACTCCTACAGCCAATCACTAGCGGAGAAAAATTTACATATTACGCGGAGGTTCAAAACGAGTTATTTTTGGTGCAGATTTTCTGTCATAATTCAGTATGTTGTTCCCATCTTGAAGCGATGCCTGCCGCTTATTCCAATGACAATTCTGTTAAATGCTTTTTCCTTGATGGTCCTGGGGGTAGTGGCAAGAGTTTTAAGTGTTTAAGTTTGTTTTTTGTTGCTGTTATTGTTGTTGTTTTTTTGTTGTTGTTGCTTTTGTTGTTTTGTTGTTTTGATGTTGTTGTTTTTGTTTTGATGTTGTTGTTGTTTTTGTTGTTGTTGTTGCTGTTGTTTTTGCTGTTGTTGTTGTCCACATCACTTGCCCTGCGACGACAATGTCCTTCAAACGCTTCAGCATAACAACTACCTAAACATAGCGTCCATGAACTTCACAGGTCAACCTACACTTATTCCCGTCCTTGGGTGGGCTTTGTTATTAGTATATATATGTATGTATATACTAGATTGTGCCAGGGCGCCCACTTTTTTTAGGGCGCCTATGGCGCCAACCTTTTTCAAAAGCCCAACTAACTTGTCCTTTTTTGTTAAATACGAAATATTAAACTTTCTGAAATGTACGCAAAGTATTTTATAATAGGGGTTGTAGGGCGCCTACGGCGCCCACTTTGTTTTTTGTCAAAAGCCCAAGTAACTTATCCTTGTTGGATGATTACGAAATATTAAACTTCCTGGAATGTACACAAAGTATTTTACATCTTTAATTTATAATCATCATGCGCACCGATGCACACCTGGTATTTTAAAATATAAGATCAAACTGACGTCATATTAAATATTTTTTACAGTGCTAATCAACACACGATTTTTCAACTGCTATAGACATCGTTCCCCAGAGGTCCACATCCTTCCCAACAGGGAGTGACTTGGGCTTTTATATTATTTATATCACGTGACACATAAATGATGAACCGAAACACAACACATGGGTGGCATTTTTTTGGACACATCGGGTGTAGAGATGAGTGATGTTACAGTTACCTATTTATTTTACAACAGTTGTGCAAGAGTTACTGCATTGCAGGGATAAAGGGGGGGGCCTGTGGTGTTTTATAATGATACAAAAAAAATCTGTATTATTTATATTGGGCGTCATCTTCTGTTTATGACATTCCCTAAACAAACGTCTGGCTCGGCAGGATCTATGTCACACTCCACAAGGGCATGTCGTGATGTCACACTCCACACGGGCATGTCGTGATGTCACACTCCACACGGGCATGTCGTGATGTCACACTCCACACGGACATGCCGTGATGTCACACTCCACACGGGCATGTCGTGATGTCACAATCCACACGGGCATGTCGTGATGTCACACTCCACACGGACATGTCGTGATGTCACAATCAACACGGGCATATCGTGATGTCACACTCCACACGGGCATGTCGTGATGTCACACTCCATACGGACATGTGATGTCACACTCAACACGGGCATGTCTTGATGTCACACTCCACACGGGCATGTCATGATGTCACAATCAACACGGGCATGTCGTGATGTCACGCTCCACACGGGCATGTCGTGATGTCACACTCCACACGGGCATGTCGTGTTGTCACACTCCACACGGACATGTCGTGATGTCACAATCAACACGGGCATGTCGTGATGTCACACTCCATACAGGCATGTCGTGATGTCACACTCCACACGGACATGTCGTGATGTCACACTCCACACGGACATGTGATGTCACACTCCACACGGACATGTCATCATGTCACTCCACACGGACATTTCGTGATGTCACACTCCACATGGTTATGTCGTGATGTCACACTCCACACGGACATGTCGTGATGTCACACGGGCATGTCATGATGTCACACGGGCATGTCATGATGTCACACACAACACGGGCATGTCATGATGTGACACTCAACACGGGTGTGTCATGATGTTACACGGACATGTCATGAAGTTACACGGGCGTGTCGTAATGTTACACGGGCGTGTCGTGATGTTACACGGGCGTGTCGTGATGTTACACGGGCATGTCATATGATGTTACACGGGCATGTCATATGATGTTACACGGGCATGTCATATGATGTTACACGGGCATGTCATATGATGTTACACGGGCATGTCGTGATGTTACACGGGCGTGTCGTGATGTTACACGGACATGTCATGAAGTTACACGGGCATGTCATGAAGTTACACGGGCGTGTCGTGATGTTACACGGACATGTCATGAAGTTACACGGGCATGTCATGAAGTTACACGGGCGTGTCGTAATGTTACACGGGCGTGTCGTGATGTTACACGGGCATGTCATATGATGTTACATGGGCATGTCGTGATGTTACACGGGCATGTCCTGAAGTTACACGGGCGTGTCGTAATGTTACACGTGTGTGTCATGATGTTACACGGACATGTCATGAAGTTACACGGGCGTGTCGTAATGTTACACGGACTTGTCATGAAGTTACACGGGCGTGTCGTGATGTTACATGGGCATGTCGTGATGTTACACGGGCATGTCATGAAGTTACACGGGCATGTCATGAAGTTACACGGGCGTGTCGTGATGTTACACGGGCATGTCATATGATGTTACACGGACATGTCATGAAGTTACACGGACATGTCATGAAGTTACACGGGCGTGTCGTGATGTTACACGGACATGTCATGAAGTTACACGGGCGTGTCGTGATGTTACACGGTCATGTCGTGATGTTACATGGTCATGTCGTGATGTTACACGGACATGTCATGAAGTTACACGGGCGTGTCGTGATGTTACACGGACATGTCATGAAGTTACACGGGCGTGTTGTGATGTTACACGGGCATGTCATATCACACTCAGCACACATACCCCCTCCTCTTCGTACATAGCCGTGAGAGTAAAGCGGCCTAGAGATCTGTATGGCATTTATGATGGATGAAAGTTGTGGTGGTGTGTGGTGTTTTTCAACAGTAACCTCTCGTTATTGTCTAGAATCAACAAAGGTGCGCGGCATAAGAGTGATTTCATGGGCCTCAAGTTATGACAGTTTTAACAACAAACTGAAAGTAAAATTAAGAACATGGGTAAATGTGTGTGGGATGGGGGAGAAACCAGTATTTATTACAAACAACGCAGTGACAGCCGTAGAGTTTGTACAAAAAGGTGAATAGGGGGAATCTTGGGATATGACAACTTGGCATTTGGTATTATGAAAATGTTAAAAGACTTGTGCGTTTAGCCTCTACACGCCACAACATTTAGAGGCAGGTTGAGCTTGTCTTCGTGTACAAACCATTCCAATTATAATTTTAGCATCATATATTACAACTCTGGTTTGAAGGCGCAGTTTCTATTGTTAAGGTGTAGTGTTTCACCTTCTCAATTGTTGGACTATGTTACATGAATGCTTCTCAATATTTGTTGTTGTTTTAAATTGGGATTTATTTTTTTTGGGTGGGGGGCGTGTCTATAGTTAACCTTCATTCCTAGATGTTACATCAGTGATGAATCAAATACAAAAGTAACACCTTATTTAAAAGGCCCATATTTTAATTTTGTGACACTATACTTCCTTTTTTGGTAACCACTGCTTCCGCTTACGGTATTTACTGATTAAATTTTTTCAACCTGTAACTTTTGTTTCCTCTCCTTTGTAGGCACAGACCAGGCTACCCCCTCACCTCAGGTGCCTTTGCTGGCTCTTTCCCGCCCTCATTGTCATCATTATCAAGATACGGGCCACCTGGTCTCCTATCCCACCCTGGCCTTGGCCACCCAGGCATTCCACATCCTGCCTCTTTGGGGGCAGGACCCAAATCTGAACTCATGTCCCCACAGCTTTTACAAGACAGTCACAGGTAAGACTTAGACTGAGTAGAAATGCAGGACTAGACACAGACCATAGATAAGCGTAGGACGCAATAATCTTCTGTATAGAAGGAGCGTCTGTAAACAGATAAGATAAGATAAGATAGACCATGTGTTGGTTAGCTGGGGCCAAGGTATCTTTAGAATTATACATGTCAGAATGGGGAGGGATGTTTGGGGGGTTGAGATGTGCATTGTTAACAAGGGAAATAAAAAATGAAAACAAGGGAAAATTTTTAGAATCTTTTTTTTTAAAGAAAGTGTTTTTGGTACCCATAAGAAATATTGGCTCAACATTTAAGTAAGTTACTTTAGAAAAAAAGTTGTTTTTTTTAATGATATGATGATATGTTTTAATTTTATGTTGCTTTTGTTTGAGTGAAAAATAGATTAGCAATAGAATAAATTATACCCTTTAAAACAATTAGTTAATAGTTAATATATTCATTTTTTTTGTTCAAGTAATTTGAATAGATCCTTCATCACAACTGGTATAAGTGTACAAGATTAAGCCAGGAGTTATTTCACAAGCAGTTAAAACTTACTTTAGGAACAAACAAGTTCTTTGTTGACTCCATGAGCTTCTTACCTTCACTTTAAGACTAGACAATGAAATAACTCATTATCCATATAAAACACAGCCTTATTTAGGACAATCCTGTGTACATGTGACTTGGGGCCCTGAGGCTAGAGTGAGATTGCATGCTGATGTCCTACAGTTGTGTTCCATGTGTGTCTGCATCTATGTGCCCTTGTTTCTTTACAGTACTACCTCCGGCCACTCTGCAGAGCCCCCACAGAAGAAAAAAAATCATATAAAGAAACCCTTAAATGCATTTATGTTATTTATGAAAGAGCAGCGTCCCAAAGTCATTGCCGAGTGCACGCTGAGGGAGTCCTCGGCAATCAACCAAATTCTGGGCCGGAGGGTAAGTCTGCGTGCTTCGGCCACTTTGTAGTTGATTCCAGCTCCGCCGCCCCCCACCTCCACCTGATCCGAAGGTGTAGCCCCCCACCCCACCTCAAACATCAGAATAGGGCTGCCAGGGAAACCCCCCCCCCAAAAAAAAATGTTCTTATGATTATCTTTGAGTATGTGGTGATCGTATCCCCTTTTTTCTGTTTGGTCCTTTTTGCAGGCAGCTAAACTCGTCGCACGGTGACGAAAACTCTAGTTGTAAGTCCTCGCACCACCACCACGGCGGCGGGTCCGGTGAGGAAAGCAGAAAAAAGCCTTATGTAAAGAAACCTTTAAACGCCTTTATGTTATTTATGAAAGAAATGAGACCCAAAGTAATCTCAGAGTGCACGCTGAAGGAGTCTGCTGCCATTAACCAGATCCTGGGCAGGAGGGTGAGTAAATGAACCATGATCCACAAGTCAGGTACAAGAAGGGGCTGCAAGCAGCACGCGCGTTATTACTGTCAGTCTGGTACCTCACATTTTTGTTCACTCTCTCTGTAAACTTAGTTCGCACCAGGGACTGCAATGGGCCCGCAGGTCGTTCTTTTAAGGAGAAGCCTGATTTTTTTTCCTTTAAAAATTGCTACTGCTAAGGGGGAAAAAAAAGCATATAATCACGGAAGATGCACTGAGAAATAAAAAGTGGTCAAACTGAGAACGTTGACCTCAAGTCATGCTCAAGGATAATCAAAAGTTCCATCTCCAATCCAAGTTCTAATCTGCCCAAGTGTAATTTGATAAAGATCAATTTAAGGTTGAAGGGAAAATGCTATTCATTACTCTAGATCTTACACATGATATGCCGATGTCTTAGTTTGGGGGGAGGTGGGTGGGAGCTGCAGGAAGCTCACATTCTTTGACAAATAAGCTAACCAGAACAATGATCACAATGGAATTAGGTTAAAGAGCATCATCATCCCTCCTCTCTCAAAACTCTATTTTTAACCTGTCATTAGCCTATTTGGGGTTTAAAATCTGGTGAGAAAATCTACTGTCAATAAGAGGCTTTTGGGGGTCCCATTCTGATGAGCCAATGTTCTGTGAGGGTTTTCACTCCCTGCCCTGGCCCTATGATAGACAATTTTAAACATACTTCATTTAAATACAAGTTAAATACTTTTATTAAGAAATTTAATTTAAGGTTTAATAATATTTTTAACTGAATATTTTCAATCATGATTTTTTTAATATTTTTTTTTAACAAGACTATTTAAAATTAAAATTTAGATATTTAAAACTACTGAAAATTATGTTTATATTAATTGTATTTCTAATGATAGCAATTGCTTAGAACTGTGAAGACTAGTTGCTCGATTCTGTCCACAGTGGCATGCTCTAGATCGCTCAGAACAAGCCAAGTACTATGAGATGGCCAGGAAAGAGAAAGAACTCCATCTGCAGCTCTACCCTGGCTGGAGCGCCAGGGACAATTATGCAGCGCACCAGAAAAAGAAGAAGAGGAAAAAGGATTGTCCCGGTGGTGGCAGCAGCAGTGGTCCTATGGGATCTGGGGGTGCCGGCATGAGTCCTATGGGGGGCTCAAGTAGCATGGGGTCCGGTGGCCCATTGGGGGGCATGTGCATGGAAGCAGAACACAAACCAGGTTGGTTCAATGATGTGATACACATTTAGATAGTTGATGAATGATTTAGATCAGTGAAATTGCGGTCCATAAAAATGAATTGGGTTAATAGCGGGTGTGGCTTAATGCAAATTAAATGGAATTTATTAAGATATTTTGAAATAATTTGCAGATAATATATTTAAAGACTAATAATTTGCGCCATTCACTTGAACTAATTTTTCAAAGCTTTGTATGATATTACATATTGTCTGATAAAAACTTGACATGCTGTCATGAATAGTGTATCAAATTAGTGTCTCGAGTATCAGTATCAAGTAACATTACAATTAAAGTTAATTTTGGCATAACACTTACGAACCCGGTTGATTTTTTAAAATTTCAGCTTTTTTTTTGTATTCAAAGTCAAACCACAAACCTTTTAACAAAATTGTAATAATTTTTAACACACTAGTGCTCAAACATACTGAAAAATACACATACATTTACATGAATTTCAATTACAGGAACCACGATTCTATTATATTCAAATTTAAACACTACACCATCTCAAAAATGAAGTTAAATATTAAGTATGCCATTTTCAAAAAAAAATTGTAATGTCAGTTTTAAAAAAATAAACTCAGTTCATTTGTGAATGATTATATGAAATTTCAGGAACCATGACATGATACCTTATATCTGAATTTCCCATTGTTTTAGCTGGGTTTCAATGAAGCACATGCATAATTTCATACACATTTAGAAAGTTGAATCTATTATCAATTACTGAGTATGTTTAATTAAGTCATTTAACTTGATCTCAAAATTTGAAGCAGCCAACAAACAAGCAAGACAATGGTTGAATATTTGATCTAACTGAAGTAGGCTTTCCCTTTTCAGGGGAGTGCCCAAATGAAAAGAAATGTAGGGCGCGATACGGCATGGAGCAGCAGTCCAGGTGGTGTAAGCCATGCAGGTGAGCATATCTTAAATACCTGCCACATCCATAATTACAACATTTCAAACCAAAACTTAACACTCAAGAGACATTAATTTCTTATGGTTAAATTTTGCTTCAATTCAAGGGAAAGTTTCAGAATTTCAGAGAATAGTTGCCCTTCAGATTTTTCAACTTCGTTAATTTAAGGTTGTCTTTCTTGCATACTGACAAGATTGTCAATCCTTGCATCTTGCAAGGTTGTCTGACATAGTAAATTGGAAGATTGTCCATCCTTGCATCTTGCAAGGTTGTCTGACATCGTAAATTGGAAGATTGTCCATCCTTGCATCATCTTGCAAGGTTGTCTTTTGCCTTATTATTTTTTTTTGTAACTGTTACAAGAGGAGACCTCAATACTTACACATTTTATTTCCTTGTTATATTTTTATGCATGCCATTTTTTGTGTGTGTTTTGTCTCAATCAAATATTGTTTTCCCTAAAAGTAAAAGTGACTCTGGATTAAAAGAAATGTGTATGAACATAAGGGCAAGGGGGAGTGTTAGGATACAGTGGAAGTTTTAAGAGCTATTCTCTTAGAAGGCAAAGTAAATTGTTGAACAATCCAGTTCAATAATATTGTAATTTGCTGTTAGATACAGCAAACACATCTGGTGAGTCCCATAAGTGTCACTGGTACTTGTTGACTCTGCCAATGGAAGGCTTAATGGAATGGTCCATCTCTATGGTTACAGATGGGACGTAAATCAAACAGAGACAAGACTAGATAGCACACCTGTTGGCCTCCCTTCACTTGAGCCAAATGAATATTGGACACTGGACAGAGTCAATTTATAAATATTTGATCAGCACCATCCCCCACCCCCAGCAACATAAAATCCAGATGGTGACATAAAGGGAATAGTCTGGTCCTCCCTCCCCCCTCTCCAGTTTAATAGGAGGTAAACCATGATTTGACGGTACACCATGATTGGACGGTACACCATGATTGGACGGTACACCATGATAGGACGGTACACCATGATTGGACGGCTCACAGTGTACATTTACTATAGGATGAGGATGACATCATCAAACACTTATTATTCATGATACAAACCCATCTTACTATATAACGTTGCAACCCATAAAGGCAACTGGCGACTTAAAGATGTGACTATCACACATGATATCCTTGTATTGCTCACAAGAGCCTTGTATTTCACCTCTCCACAAATTTCATCACGTCATACTGAACACATTAAAACTGAACTGGTTTGTTATGACTTGTCACACAAAATAGAGACTTTATCCTAAGGTAGACGAGCAATAGATTTCAAATATACCAAGAGGAAAAACATTGTTAACCTAGTTGACATCTTGATGCGTTCAAATTAGACGTTGCATAATTAACCCGATTTCTTCTCTCATTCTTTCCTCTAGATTAGATTTAGATGACATTTCAATGTCAAGGGAGTAGATGTCATGGTATTTTTTGCACACACTGTAACATTTCTTGATTTAACACCAATATCAAAAGTTTACATGTTTTCCAATCCAATTGGTGAAGATTAGCAAAGACTATGGTTATGCAAAAAAATCTTTACTTTAGGTATCATCTACGTCAAATGAAATTTGATTTGAAAAAGTGCTTACTTTTTATAAGTAGATGAATAAAATACAAACAGGGTATGTATTAGCATGACAGGAAGTCACAAAACAACAAACTTTTCGAGCAAAGAGCCTTCTTCAACAAACAAATAGAACAACAACAAATAAAAAGAAATTAAAACTTAGCTGCGGTGAAATCCAGAGCTTATCTATAAGCCTGATTGCAGTCTCACCCACATTTTGTAGTTTTTATACCGCACTGTTTTTGTGGATGTAGGTATTACTGCTGAAGTGTGGCTTGTGTTGTGGGGATACGTACACAAAAGAACATACAACTTAGAAGTAGTGCTTAAAAACAAGTTGACCAGCTGAGATGTAGATTTTAATATGTAGAATATCCACTTCTGTCAAGCTTCCTTACCACACTGAACTGGTGCTTAAGTCTTTTTTTTTGACATATCTCTCTTGAAATCAATGACTTGTGTCAGGGAAATAATCTTTACAAATTCCCTTGCTTTTAATTACAAGGGAGACCATCTTTCACTGAAAATTTCACTATTCTATTTCAGGACGGTTGCTGCTTTATTTGTTGATTGGTTTTAATTGAACCTGTATCCATAGCAAATGTTAATCCACTGCTCATTTTACAGGTCATTACATGAAAAGTCTGACCAGGCTCTGGTTGATACAGACCAGAAACATTTCCTCCTTGTCAAGGTACACAACCCCCAGCATGCCGTCTGCCAAACTCACTTCTTTCAATGTCCTTTAGTTTGGGTCTGTGTTAGTGATTCCGCTTAAATTGGGTCAGTGTGCACAATTCTCCCGACTATTAGGTACTCCTTAAAATCATGGCTATAAAAGCTAGTTATTCTCCTTTAGAATTGGACTGTGTTAGCAGAGACTAACATTAATTGGCAAACAGAAATGTTTACATCTTCAAATTAAACCTTTGAGCAAAAAGAATCAACCATTGTAGTGGAGGAAATCATTTTGTTAATTAAATGTGACTGTTAAAACACTGACCCAAACTACTCAAATACCTGTTTGATGGCTCATAGCTCTGTAAGCCAACTGTACTTTTTTGGTTGAGGCATGTAACTCTAAACATGGGAACACAATCATTTGAGTCAAGGTCTTGCATGCTTTCAGAAGCTTCCTGTATGTCATAATATTCGGTAGCTGACTTACATTTTATTTTATAAAATTTTGATGCTTTATTTGACCCCACATAAATTGACCCCCAGTTCACATTCTACAACCCACTTCAAATAACTTACATCCTTCTACTTCCTTCAAATTGTTCACATCCTATTACTTCCTTCAAATTGTTCACATTCTACTTCTTCCTTGGATTTTTTAAAGAAATAAAAATTTAGGTTATTTATTAAATAATTCTGAAAAGTTCCATTTCCAAAAAATAAAATATAAAAATCTAGCATCTTAATTTTAACACCCCTGGCATCCCTCACTTGAGCTTCTTACATGTTGTCCAATGCCTCATTTCATTTGGCTGATTTAACCTTTGATTTCAGCTTCTGCCATGTACAACACATCTTTAGAGTTTTCTATGTAGCTTTATGCTCTCCTTTCTATGTAGCTTTATTCTCTCCTTTCTATGTAGCTTTATGCTCTCCTTTCTATGTAGCTTTATGCACTCCTCATGTAGCTTGCTGCTGTTGTTTCTGTGACTTAATTCAAATATTTAATTTCAGTGAAATAATGATTTATTTCTTAAGTTATATAATTATAACATTTTTGAAATGAGGAGATAGTTTTGGAATCATAATACGTAGTACAAGAAATTATGTGAGTTGTAAATTCATTGTATCTGAAGAAATTTTAAAAATATGATCTTAAAATTCATGTTACAGATATTCCACTTAGCTAACAATGTTCACCCTACTCTTATTGTCTCTCTTATAGATCTATTATGATTTTTTTTTAAAAACACACAATCAAAAACATGTCAATGTTAGAGCTGATTTTATCACTGTTCAATTTCACATTTAATTCCTACACAACACCCAGCAATTACTTGCTTATATCTTTATTTTTAAGAAAAATGTTTAAACATAATTTTTCTCACACTAATAAATGCTTGCTTGGTAGCTTGTAGCATGCTTGCTTGGTAGCTTGTAGCACACCTAAACACCCCTTTCCTTTTTTTTTATAAATGCTTGCATGGTAGCCTGTAGCATTACTAATCACTGTATTCGGCCAAAGCCAGCTTCTTCTCTATGGTAACTGAAATCTTTAATCTAACTTTAGTGTAGAACAAGTGTAGAGTTGCTACACAGACACAGAGATCTGAAAATATCAAGATCGAACAATCTGCTACTAATTTACTTTTTTTTTAGATGGAATGTTTGAGAACATCATTAATTTAATGATCAGTCATCATTACTTTATTTAAATTGTGTTCTATTTTAATTTCACACTGAAATCTCAATTAAATATACACCAAAGATTTTTAAAAAAATTTTAAATGAAGTCTTCAAGCATGGCCTTTGAGCTGTGCACATCTGTGATTTCAGCTCATTGCTTGGCTTTCAATACTTAATGCTTTGTGCCCATGGACTGCCGCCTACCAGTGCTTACTCTATTTATACTCTAAATCCTCCAATCTTAACTTGGCTTAATTACAAACATTTAGAATATTGTTGTATGTTCTGATGTTATAACAGTCTTATCAGATGGTTTTTACAAGTCATATCTGATGGACAATGATGGGTATGGCTTTAAGTAAATTTGCTTTAGGCAATTAAATAATAATGGTTATCCTGCACATTAATGATTGTAAATAATGAAATTTTATAAGGAAATTTGTTGCATTCCACCTGTCCACATAACTTTTAAATATATAATTTTCAACATCTCTGTCTGTTTTGCCCAGGTCAAATTTTGTAAACTAGGATAAAAAGCTTTTTAAAAGTTTCTGTTTACCAATATTTGAACATTTTAAAATTCAATGAGATCAAAAATCCAACAATAGGTACTTAAGTTTCAGGAAAGACTAAATAAATCTCAATCTTAACAAATTGTCTATTACCAACTTAACTAGTAAAATATCTTTACTTTGGGGCACATTGTTTTGTAAAAAAAATAATTTTGTCAATGAATTTAAAAATGTTCCAATCTTTATTTTTAAAGATAGATTTACTTCAAACTTTTGTTATAGTAATGACTAGCTTAGATTGCTTTTGTAAACTTTATTTGTATTTGTTATCTACAGACGAAAGAAGAAGTGCATCCGTTATAAACAAAGTGAAGGGGAAGAAGGAGGAGAGGAAGAAGAGGAGGAAGATGATGATGATAGTTCAGGCCAGAGGAACCAAACAATGGACTCCTCTCTACTCTCTGGATGTGATTCTGACTGCACCAAGCCTCAGGACAGCCCCCAGGCAACTCAAAGCTGTCAAGACTCCCTCAGAAACTCAGCCGTAATGGTGTCACCCCGGTCTCCCGCCCTCAGTCAGGTCATGGACATTAAACCTGATATTCAGCCTCTCTGTCTTGTCACATCAACCTCGTCGTCAGCGGCGCAAGCCTCGGCACCTTCTCCACAACTGCCGCCACCAGTGAGGCGCCTGACGCCTCACACTGTGGACTCATTTCTATTTTCCCCTTCCCCTATTCGTTTGTCCTATCCCCTCCCTCCGTCCCCACTAGCTCTGCCTGTGTCCTACATTGGCTTTCCACCCTTTCATCCCTATCACCTCTCCCCCCACTCACAGAGACTGTCAAACGGATCGCCACTTGACATTAAGCCTTTCTGACCATGGATTGACAAGTATGTTGGACTACTAGATGCTACACTGCATCTCTCTGTTTGCCGTAACACAAGCCACCAGCATCTCACCATCCTGCAATCCGTTAGCTGAAAACAAAGTTTTAATGGAATGACTTTCAAAGAGAGACTTGCCGCCCAAGAACAGACAGCCCCTAATATGTATATAGAAGCATTCGGTATGAGGTGTTCTCTTGAGTTATGTGATGGCAGAATAAATGATTGCGATGGCAGAATGAATGCTTGCTGGATGTTAGTGTGTAAACTTAAGAGCATTTGTATTGAGAGGTAGCTCTGTTGATAGACATTCATAATCATCAAACAAAAGATTTAATCCACTTTTAAAAAAAATAAAAAATTCTTAAATAAAAATACATTTAATATTGGCATGCCCTGAAAATAAAGGCAATAAAAAAATATGTTAGGATTACAATATTTCATTCTGAGGCCCACAAACTTGTATGAATTAGAAGATAGGTGCTCATCTCTTCATTAGCTTGGCTTAATTTTTATTTTATTTATAAGTTCTTGTTTCTTGGTGTACGTAACTAAAAAAAACTGAGTGGTAACAAATGAACCGTTAAGTGGAATGACTTATAAAAATTTAACTTTGTAGAGTGACAAGTGTTACTTGTTGAGGTCCCAGTAAAGCAGACCAAAACAGCATAATTTGACAGTTGCAATTAAACTAATCTTCTTGTAAATCTGAGAGAGAGAGAATGGCATTTAAAGCCTGGTACATATACATGCATATATATATATATACTTATATATAATATAAATATATATTTTTGAAACTGTCAGATTTTCAGTCATAGACTGTCATGTAAACACATTTTATTTTTGTCCATTTTTATATTTAATGTGTTTTTTATTTTTATGTCAATTTCTGTGTATGTAACTTCTTAGTCCTAATTCTACTGCTGGCTCCTGTCTGTTTGGTTCATCCTGACGTTATTTACAGTTGTTTAATATTTACCTAAAATCATGGGGGTTTAGTTTTAATTTTTAATTTTCTCAGTACCAAAAAAGTCCTAATATTTATTTATAGGTATTCTCATACTTATGAATTTAATTTGACAATGTTTCTAGATTTCTTAAATAATATTTAAATGATTCTTGAGTTTATAGTGCAGGGAAGATGTAACAGTGTTGCCATTTTCACCCCAGTGTCTTGTTGGACACTTGATAAAAAGAGTTATCTTGCAAGCCTTTAGGTATTTTCAACTATACATAGTGATGGAAGTGAAACTTGAATTGAAATAAAAGCTTATGCTGAACATGGAACCATTCAAGAAACTCAAATTGGCTAGTCAAAATGTCTGGGAAAACTTACTTTTTTCACTTTATTGTAAAGAAATAGATTTTTTTATTTTATTGGAAGTTAGGCTAAAGTCTAAGTCATTTCAGCTCAGCTTTGGCTCCAGTTGAAGCAAGGGTTTGTGATGTGAAAAGTTTTGCTTTCTTGACACAACCTTTGATAGAATCTTTGTATGCTCTTCTCCATCTCCCCATTGCATTAATCAGTAAATATGACCTTTCAGTTAAACAATCTAAACCAGGGGTCTCCAAACTTTTCTGCCGGAGAGCCGCATTAACTGTCAAACAGCAGTTTCTGGGCCAAATACACAGTTTTGTGGTAAACTACAGGTAAAAATAGTATCCTTTTTTTAAAAGGTCTCCAGGGGCCGGATGAGAGGGCCGCAGCGGGCCGTAGTTTGGAGACCCCTGATCTAAACTGTAGTTTCTCCTCTTCTCAGATGAAATCATTCTTGTATGTGATGATTAATGGCTTTCCTCTACAGACCTAATACTATCCATCTTAGTACAGCATGCTCGTTGCCCTCTGATGTTCAGAAACTCATTTTTAAAAAAAGTTAGTTATTTCCCTGGGTCACTAGCCTAGCAGAAAAAAATTGTTTTTGTTTGAATTCATTGTTTATTTCATGAGAGAGAGAGATCTGACCATACTGTATTATTTGGTTCATAAAGTGTTTGTAATATAAAGCATACGCGTATATGTTACGTCATGACTGCACTGACTTCAGTTTGACATGGGTTTTTTTTAAGCATTAGCATAATTTTGACCTGAATGGAAACCAGAACTATTTGTTATTTTAAACACATGCTATTGATGTCGTATAATAAATAATAAACAGTCACATTTTTAACATGTCTCAAGACATCAATCTAACTTTTCCTTAACTTGAAACTTGTTACCGATCCATTGCTTGAGGAGCATTCTATTTTATTTGCATGCTAGGTTTTAACTCAATTGCCAACATATATATTTTTTATATTGAAGCTAAGATAAATGTGTCCATGACATGCTGTATTATCAGATTGAAATCTCTTATTTTTAACAAATTAATGAGTCTATCTGTAGACTTTTTAGGATGCAGGTCAAATTACAAATGGTGTTTACTCCCATTGCAACTGTTTATAAATTTCTCGTAGACTAGAACTCGTTTAAAGGAATGACCCAATATTTTAATCTAGCAAACATAAATTACCTGAAATGATTATTTCTATATTCAGAATTATAGATGTGGCCATTAATACAGTGCAAGGTGTCAGAAGACAACAATTTTACCCTTTAAAAAAATATCTGGTTTAAAAATATTAGATAATGAATTTTTTATAGTTTTTAAAATCCCATAACCTCTTTTTTTGTGGTTGTAGGGGATTCTAATGTTTCCATTAGAATATTCTCTGGCTTGGTAGACCCTGGCGGCGCCCATCCCTCTCCAGGTCAGCGGAGGACTTTCTTAGTGTTAGTCATTCATCAACATTTTTTTTATAGTGGCTTTAACGTGGTCTCGATCCCACGCCCCTCAGGTTGTGCGGCGAGAGCACTATTGACTTCGCTATCAAGCTGCAAAACTCTGGAGGCCATAATAGGCTCAAGTGAAAACATTTGTACCAACCAGGACATGTATTTACTGTTCAAACGATGGGTCTAACTTCCAAACAATTATATTGCAATTATTGAATGGTACGTGCCATACAAACATGAAAGTGACATTTTTTAGGAATGTCTTTATAACCTAAATAGTTTACATATAGTAAATTTTTAATAGGGTATCAATTATTACTGTGTCAAATTTACTTTTTATCATACAAATGCAGTTGACTTAATATTTTATTGAGCTGAATAATTTGAATGTTTGTGTACTGTCACTGTTAGCATGGCTCTTGTTATGATGGTTGCCCAGATTGGTTTATGAAATAAATATATATATAAATATATACACACACACTTAATAAATATCTCTATAAATAAATACTATAAACCTAATTATGAGCTGCCAGTGATTTGTGTGACTGAGAATAATTTAGTCCCATTACCATAGCTATAAACTAATGCCAAACACAAATGGTTGACTGTTGAAAAGAAATCTTGGTGGTGGAGTACGAGGGAGTGAATTTAAAGGTGATTAAAGCAGGGAATGAAATGCAGGTATGAATGGATGGAACCAGACAAAATGGAAGTTTAGAATGGTGAACACATGTATGCAGCTTCATTATGACATAAAAAATTTGAAGACAAACTTTTGGTGGAGAGGAGCTTTAAACTTTCCAGTTGCCATAGTTGCAGATAATATCCTCAAAATATATGCATTTATATATCTTATGTATTATAATTTTTTGTTAAAACAAGTCATTGTTTGATGATTGGCTAATATTTTTAATTTGAAATCTTTAAAGTCTTTGATTAAAGCCGCTTCATTGTCCATTCACATGTGTCATACTCTTGGGGAGCATCTCCTGAACGCAGATAGGTTTTGGTTGTTAACATTTCTAAAAATTTGCATTTAATGAGCTCACCAGACTTGAAGGATTCAAGTTGTGAACAATAGTTCTCTTTTGTAGATCTGCTATATTTGTTTTTTTAATTAAGCGGGTATTTTGTTCCCTCTTTCTGTCAACGGCTTTTTTGTAAAAAAAAATATATATATATTTTAAATCATTTTCATCAAATAAGTTTAGTGTATGTGTCATTTCAAATAAAATGTCTATATCAAACAAATAAAATGAAAAAAAAAGAAACCAGATCTATAAGAACAAATTTATTTTCTGGTTATTTTATTTTGTTTTGTTTTCCCATTTAACAATACATAAATATGTGTAATTTGATCACAAATACATACAATCAACAAAGCTGCTGCTAATCAATGAATAATACATTTTCACTAGAATTCCATACAATGACCCATCAATACCCTCATGTTTAATAAGCAAATCAATTCCCAACACATTTTAGGATATAAGATGAGCAAGAACAATTTGTCCTACAGGAAAATCAACAACCATTTTAATGCTTTGAGTTTAACTGTAACATTTGTCAGAATAAACTCGCATCATGTCACAATATTTCCTAATTCAAGTACAAGAGATGTAAAAAAAATTTTTTTATTATAATAGAATAATTTAAATACAATACTAAAAGTCATTGCTCTACCATAAATATACATGTACCTAACTTATTAATATTTGGATAACTTTAGAATGTCAAAAGTCTAGAATTTTTTTTTATGTCACTCTAAAAGCTTAGACAACAGAATTTTTACAAATACTGATATCAATACCAAAATAAGGTATTTAAAATTTGCATTTCTGGCAATGAGCCACTTTTTGGATACTAAAATTCAATAACTAGTTTGAGGACTGCTGGTTCAGAGATGCAGTCAGCTAAAGCCGTGTTTCATGTGTAATGGATGAACAAGTTATTTTCCAGGTATAACATAATACCATGTGTTTTCTGAAATGATAGAAGAGATTCACATCAATGAATATAAATAAATGTACAAGATCAATTGCTCAGATTGGACAGCAGTGAAGTTTTATGTAAAACTTGAGTGATGCACTCAACCTGTGAGAAATTCAGACATTTACTTTTTTGTGACCTTCCTAATTTAACAAAGAATTAACACATTTTGTGAATGTTCCGTTTATATACACTACATATTTCTTTCCAACTGGGGAAAAAGATTAAGTACAACATTGATGCTTATGTTGCTGCCAGTCTAATTCAAAATAAATTTCTGTAACATCATTGTCTGATAAATCCCTAGAAAGCCTGAGTATAATTAGATTAAACTAATACCATAACAATTTGCAACAAAATGTTGAAAAAGCAACAACAACAAAATGAAATCAGTGAATCAAATGTAAGTAAACAAAAGGAAGACTGCCAGAACTCAAAAAATGAAAAAGAAAGTAGCTGTAATTTCACAGACTGACATTTTGCCCCTTATGGGTAAATAAAACGTTTTTTACTGCTACTTAAGAAATAACACATCTAAAACAGCCATTCCCAAACTTTGATGCTACAGGTTTTCTGGGGGTCGCCACGTGTTCTCTGTTCCTACGACACGCACCAAAACATTTGGTGAAAGGTCGTTCTCTTTTTGTGCAGCCAAACAATGGAATTCTCTACCATTACACATACGTAGTATTCAAACAACTAAGTCCTTCAAGACTGCACTAAAGACACATCTTTTCAACATTTATTTTCAAAATTAATGAAACAACATTTCTTGTAAATGATTAACGTAGCTTATGTATAATGTACTGTAATTTTTGTGTTTGTTTTGATATGAAAGTTAATTTAATATTTATAGGTATGTTATTTCTTTCATGTAAAGCGCTGTGAGCCCAGTTCCTTACTGGGATACAGCGCTATATAAATAATCAATTTATTTATTTATTGAAAATGACTTACTTAAATTTCATGGGGGTCGCGGGTCACATACCTTTTATAAAGAGGTGTCGACACACAAAAAATGTTGGGAACCACTGATCTAAAACATACATTTTAAAAAATTAATCACGTACCTTTTTGACTAATCTCTGCAGCTGGTCCTAAGGCAGCAGACTGAAATTTTAAAAATTGTGATATTTTATTGATGAAAAAAGTATTACGTAGTCTTTAACTCAAAGATTAATCTATGTGACGGTTATCGATTAAGTTCAGTTTTTTTTAAATAAATATTAATAGACAGTTATATGTATAAACAAAGCCAGAGCTTGACAACATTTAGCTAGGGTTCTGAGATAATGAAATACTTCAATACGAGCTAGACAGTTTAATCTACATTTTTTATGCCTAACAGAAAAACAAAGGCTTAAACTTTCCCAGAAAATCAATCAAATACAACATTTCATAATGTGATGGGATTTAGAAAAACCTGATCTTAAATTCAACCATTAGATTGACAGAAGAGATGGGCAAGGTTAGAAACTGCTTAGTATAATTGGTTGTTTCTAAAATGATGGTCAAGTTATATGTACAATGAGTAAAATTATGTAAAAAAATATTTAACTTACAGTTTCAAGAATCTGCTGTGCATCATCCTTTTCAACCTTATGTGGACTGTTGGTAACCACAGTGTTCACTCTAAAATACAAATACCATAGAAAATTGCTAAATGATTTTTAAGGCATCAATTTAATCATGTTTCTTTATGGGTATTGGTAAATAACTGTAAAGTTCATTCATTACCTTGTTTAGACTAATAATTCGATAGTTTTCCTTTTGCCACTCTATTGTTAACCCACAATCAGTTGAGATGAAATAAAGAGGGGAAAATACTCTAATTTTACAGAAGATAGTTTCATTCAATACAGAAACCCTTGGCCTTTCGCGTTATCAGCGCATCGCAGATTTAAAAAAAATGTTCGTATGAACCACCATATCGCCAGCTGTATTGTGAAAACCAATGTTTTATCATAATGCACCTCCCACCTATCTCGTTCATGCTGTCAACTGTGTCCTAGTGTTGTGTTTGAAATTAACTTTTGGTTAAGCCCTTACAATGCCTCCTACTCCTAAGCACTGTGCACTTGTGAAAGATTCCTCAAGATGATGACTATCAGTGTAAAGATCAAACTTTTAGATATGTTAAAACAAGGCAGCAATTATGCCGTGATCAAGTGCTTCCTGACTTTATTTAAAGGCCTCATACCTGTGCAGTAATACCACCATCATCATCCCATTCATCTAACTGCACAGGTCTGTCATTGTCGTCATTACTGGAGTCAAGTCTCAAAATACTATTGTCATTAGTGAGTGTAGAACAGCATATTACGTATTGAATGAGAGGGTGAATATATAATACAGTGGTACCCTGCTTAACAAACGGATCGCGCAACGAATGATCCGTACAACGATCGATGCTGCGTGCACACCTGGGCTCGGCACGCAGGTTGTTGCTTTTTTTCCTTCATGTTTCCGCCTTTTTATTTTGGTGATTTTGCATCCTTTTTTTTGGTGGTTTTGCTCGACTTCTATTGGAAATTGCGTTTCACTTAGCCTGGAACGAATTGCATTCCTTAAGCGAGGTACCACTGTATATATAAATGTACACATTTTAAACATTCTGGTACCCACACATACACACGGAAATTCCTAGGGGATCCAATCCCTGTATTTTAAAAAATATGTTTCAGGTTTGAACCAAGAGGAATAACTACTCATGGATAATACTTCTCAATGGATAAAACATAATTTAAGTAACCTCCCATATGCAATTTATGAGTCTGAATTTATTGATCACTACCAATCAGATTTAACTTAACTGCAAATGGTTTAATAACCCACAATTTTTCACAACTAGGACTATAGTTTATGCTCTAAAAACCCCTATATAGTACATTGAATGTCACTTAACAAATGTTTTCACCATCCTCCCACCCACATTGGACTCAAGGAACTTTCTAAACACCAGTGAATGAAATCAGCGACATCTGGCTGACTGAAGGCATAGTTGATGCAATGTGACAGATAGAGAAAGGGCATGTTGACACGAGAAAGGGCTTGGTGACATGAGAAAGGACATGTTCTTTGACAAGAGTCAGAGACATAAACTAACCTTGATATAGGAGAACTACCATCATCATTAACAAGTGCACTCCACTGCTCGTGGGTCTCTTGAATAACTTGCAATGCATAATCCTAGACAAAACAATACAATACATTTATGTGTCTTTTATTTTAATAAATATATTTTAAATAGTTGAAAAAGCTAATGTTTGAAATCCCAGTTGTCATGCAGTTTAAAGCCTTAACAGGGGAAACATTTGGACTTATTATAAAAACTTTAAACTTAAAAGTGCTACAACGGTCAGCTATAAGAAAATGTTAAGAATTTATTATTTGTAATAATAACTCCAAAATTCACAAGAGCAATTTAAAAAAAAGTGTTACTTGGATAACTGATTAGAAAAACTAGTAATTTTTATTATTTTAAACTTGTTTTTATTAGAGGATATTATCACAATGTTTGACTTATTTGTAATTTTGTTTATGAAACTTGGTGGCTAATAAAGGGTTGTAACTCTAATTGGATGATCAGCCATTAAAAAAAATACAATTAAAATATAACAAAGTCTTAATACTACAGAATAGACAACATACCCTATACTATACCCTTCCCCCAGTATGGTAGCAAGTGAACATATGAAGTTATTTTCACAGAATAGACAACATACCCTATTACTATACCCTTCCCCCAGTATGGTAGCAAGTGAACATATGAAGTTATTTTCACAGAATAGACAACATACCCTATTACTATACCCTTCCCCCAGTATGGTAGCAAGTGAACATATGAAGTTATTTTCACAGAATAGACAACATACCCTATACTATACCCTTCCCCCAGTATGGTAGCAAGTGAACATATGAAGTTATTTTCACAGAATAGACAACATACCCTATACTATACCCTTCCCCCAGTATGGTAGCAAGTGAACA
This sequence comes from Ampullaceana balthica, assembly GCA_944989445.1. Classification (NCBI taxonomy): domain Eukaryota; kingdom Metazoa; phylum Mollusca; class Gastropoda; family Lymnaeidae; genus Ampullaceana; species Ampullaceana balthica. The sequence continues at coordinate 1,359,372 of CALYLW010000061.1, forward strand.
TATGAAGTTATTTTCACAGAATAGACAACATACCCTATACTATACCCTTCCCCCAGTATTGTAGCAAGTGAACATATGAAGTTATTTTCACAGAATAGACAACATACCCTATACTATACCCTTCCCCCAGTATGGTAGCAAGTGAACATTTGAAGTTGTTTTTTTTTACAGAATAGACAACATACCCTATTCTTTGCGTCTCCATTAAAGGCAAATTGATTTTCAGGCTTGCCATCAGGAACCTTGTAATATCTAAACCATTCATAGGTGGCCTAAACAAGAAATTACACAATGACAATCATTCATGAAAAATAAAATATGTGACGCCTTGTCAATTTCATTTTTTAATAGCTGCTATTTCTATACAAAACCATTTTTTAAAATTTTGTTTAGCCACATGATAATCTTCATAATCAACTAAAGTTTACCAGTTCACTGACCAAATTTTTAAAATCTAAATCCCAACCAAAGATAAGCAACACATTTTTTGCATCTTTAAATAGATTTTCCATTTAAGCATTACAATAACTATAAACAAAAACTTTTTTTTAAAAATTAATCTAGAAAGAAAGAAAGAAATAACCCCAGTTACATCTATTGATATTCGGCTGAAATTTGTCAATCATCAAATGCTAATTTGAATAGCTCTCAAGTTAATTTTTAAATCGTGATGATAAAAAGCAAGGGTTTATCAGAAGTTTTGCATCCTATCAGAAGGGGAAATGTGATACATATACCGGTATTCCATAAATGTACTTACTCTAATAAGGCCAGGGCAGTGAATCTCTATATCAGACACATCTGTAAACAAATAAAACAAAATTTTCATAGTTGCAAAATTTATGTGGTCAAGGCACGATCTTGGCAAACTAATCATCCATCAAGGCATGATCTTGGCAAACTAATCATCCATCAAGGCACGATCTTGGCAAACTGATCATCCATCAAGGCACGATCTTGGCAAACTAATCATCCATCCAGCAATTATTTTTCATAAATTGATAATCGTCCTATTGTTAATTATAGCTTGTGCTAATTGTCTCATTATTTTGTCTTGTCTAATAAAACAGTCAAGTACTGACCATTGAGTTTGGGGGCTAGTGGATCTGTAGCATCAATAGCAAGAACTTTCCAATCAGTTTCTCCTGGAAAATATCAAAAGAATTCCAAACGTCAAGTCATGTTTGAGAATGCGGGAAATAACTCTATAATTTAAGAGATTGCATTTCCTGACAAATGTAGATATCTTATGACTAAAGCTGTAATGTGGTCCAAATGATGGTCCGTAAAACCTTTGAGGTTCAAACCCAGGCCAAGACCGAGTGGGTGGTAATCAGCCGTGAATGGAAAGCTACCTAAAAACATAGTCACATTGTGACATACTGAGGCCAGAAATTGTTTACATTATTTAGCAATTCTTATACTATCAGACCACATTGTGTAGCATTTTTGTTTACCTTCATCAATAAGACACATAACTCCTAGAACCTTGACTGGCACAACAGACCCCCTGGAGTGAATCTGAGGGAAAAAAATAATTCATGTATTGGCTTTACTAATTCCATGTCACTGTTGCAGTTAGAAACTTGATATTACACAGGAATGAACTAAGTTTTCTCAATTCCGGTTCTTAAAAAGTAACTTACACTTCCCCTTTGTCTGCTTCAATGGTTTACACTAAAGTTTAATAATAAAATAAATGTGTTTCCAGTTCTTTACCTTGTGACCAATTTCACAAACATCAATAGGGTCTGAATCTCCTTTAGCACCTGTGTCAGGAGTTACGTGACCTGGGTCTTCATATGTCTGGAATTAAAATTTTAAGATTAATTTTTTAGATTTTTATTACAGTAGTTATTGTTATTATTTTACAGTAATTATATTACAGTACAAGCAAAAATAATCCCTTTAAATATCCATCTTTTGGAAATTTTTATATTATAGTTATATGTACAAGTAGGATAAATTTATTTAAATTGAGTTTATATTTTGAACAAGTCAAGTCGATAAAATGCAAGTCGCATTAGGCCAGTACAAACAAGCCAGAGAACAAAATTTCGTAAAGGCTGTGAAACGAAATCAATGGCTTGGGTGATTGGAGTAACCTTAATTCTCAAAATTTCCCTGACTACATTGCTTTTAAGTTCAGCAGCAATTGGCATGCATTAGCTCCCTTGAATACAACCAGTTCTATAGGGAATTTGACTCATGCCATTTCAACATGTTATTTGTCACATGAAAAGAATCGGCCAAGTTCAACTAATCTATCAATCTCAGGAAATTAACAGCAGCCTAATGTAAGGTCGACACAAGTGCTACACAAAAAAAAGTTTAAAGATAAGAGGAATAACTTTGGCCCAGAAAGACGGGAGACATTCTTCAAATAATGTCTTGTACATTATATCTGGATGTGTGTGTATTTGTATATGGATGAGTATGTGTACATTATATCTTTAAATCTATATATATTTTAACTTATTCCCATCTATAATATCAGTATTTCTTTTCATATTAATATAAACATTTTTTAACAAAAACAAACTGATTAACACTACATACTATCTTATCCAAACCAACTCCCAGCCCAATTTTACAAAATCAAAGCATTTCCCTCTGTTTCCCAAAATATGGCTGTCATTTCTGTTCTGTTCAAGACCAAGTGCAATGTATGGTTCTTTTAATGAGATAAGTATCAAAACCAGCTTTTTGTCAACTAGGTCTAGTCACTGAAGTTTGGGTTCTGTAAAAATAAAAGCTTGGGTTGGGTTTCAGTTACCAATGAACTTTTCTCATTCTGTAATTTCAAGTAAATTAAATTCTTTTTGAAATGACAGTCTATACTGTCAAATTTATTATAAAATTAAACATTTTATTTTTAAAGCTTTCAAAGTACTGTATTCGTGTATAACGTGCACCCTAAATGTTTTGGTTGAAAATTGGTAAACATTTTTTTTCACTTTCTCCCAGCTCAGACCAATGATTTTCAGTGACAAATGTTGAAAACGTGTGACAAAATCTCTCGTATCGTTCGCATCTTGCTTTTACAACAAAACTGACCAATCAGTGCTCCGCTTTCAAGAGGGCTTCGTCTCGGATGTAAACAAACATGGCGGACCAAAATTACATCTTCAAATTTGAAATATTTATGGAGCCTGTGTAAGACCTCGTGTGTATCGCGCATCTACCCTTTTGGTAGTTGTTTTCTGTATAAAATTGTGCACGCTATACACGAATAAATACGGTACATGATATTTATATTGCTGTATATAAAAGTGTGACTCATTCATATGTAAGAAAAAAAAAGGAGATCAAATTTTTTAATGGTTTTAAATGTAATAAACTCATGTGGCACAGATTATCACAATTCCCCTTTTTATTCTGTGGGCCATCTGATATAATTATTATTCTCGTATGCTGTGTCAAAGGGCACACATTTTTTTTTGCAGCCCCCCTGAACCCTTCATACAGACCAGGGTGGAATGCCGCCTCCATGATCCCCTTCCAATTGCTGTGTTTACACCCTGCTCTCCACTCATACATAGGGCATCATGAAGGTGTTGTACTTGATATGTAATCTTGGGTAAACTTGGCGATATCTCAACCTGGGTTATACTTGATATCTAAACTTGGGTTAAGTTCTCTTTTCATCACAGTAGTATGGTCTTCAGCAATGTTCCCTTTAAGCTGTGTGGTTAGGCCACAGAAATATCTGACCAACGCTGCGCAGCAGCTTAGAATTACAGCGCTGCAAATTTGTAAAAGATTGAACAAAAAATGAATGCTGAGCACCTTTGCACACAAGTTACACAAGTTTTTTCACTTTGCACACTGACCAACGAACCTTAGAGTGAACATTGGTCTTCAGTAAAGTTTGAGTTTGATGTCTATTCCATTCTCATCTCCAGAACAAAGCTATGATCATATGCTGAACAAGTACTTCATAATCACGAATAGAGCAGCATTTAGAGCCATTCATATATCTGTGCTATTACATTCCCCATAAACTAGCTCAAGCATATCGAAAATAAAATGTTCATGTAGGTTATAAAAGTAAATTGTATATATTCTGCTACCTGTGGTATAGCGCCATAATTCCATATGTAGCCATGGTGGGGGAAGACATTTTTGACATATCTCAAGTTTCCATTTTTCACATCTTGTTTCAGTGGATTCAACTTCTCTTCTTTGTTGATCTGAAATGTCACATAAAAATGTTGTGACCAAGAATGAAGACAGACAGACATAAAAAACCAAACATAACAAATATAACACAATAAACTTAAACATGACAGAATTAATTTAAGATATAATACAGCAATCTATTGTTTATGCCTGTGATCTCATAGTTGATAATTTAGGGTGATTAAATTCTAAATTTTGATTGAAATGAGGCACAGAAATATCAGCAAGATATTTGAGTTAATGTGAGTCACTAATACAACTACAATGTATATATAATGAGAATATGTAATTCAAAGCTAACACTTTTTTAACTAAGCTACAATCTGTCCTATTAATTTGATTATTCAGTGCTTTGGTAATCAGTACTATAATCAGTGTGACCTGTCATTATGACACCAATTGTTATTTAGTAAAGACAGGGTCATGCTGGGGTCATCTAGTTTTGTGGGCAGCTGACACCAGTAAAAAGGGATGGACCATCCTTGTCTCCCTTGCCACACTACCCCCTCCCCCTCCCTCCCAAAAGAAGACACCCGAGCCTTGCACTGAATACACCGCCTCATGCAGAATGGTCGTGAAAGAGGGGCAGGTAACAGCGTGTGCCAAAATAAGTGAAAACCCCACCAACACTGTAGGTGCAACCAAACTATATTTTATATTAATCCCACGTGACAATCTTTGAGATATGTAAGGTTAAACTTTCTGGGAAATATTGACTCGACTGCTTCTTTACAAAATGTTACATTTCCAGGAAAATAAATAATTTAAAGAAGGAAACCGATTACGTCATCAAGTCTGACTGGATTTTATTTGACTCGTTACTGTGTTTACAGTTTACAATGAATGCCAATCGCAACATTTGAATGATTAACATAATATATGCAGAGCTCCAGCTGATTGTTGTTGAGGTACGTTATAATAAATATTAACATGTAGTCCTGCCAACATATTGTCTGACTAGACTTTTTATGAGACTGGTTACAGTTACTGTGTTTACATTGTACAATGGATGTAAATTGCAACATTTAAATGATTAACATAATCTATGTGTGACGACTGCAGAGCTCCAGCTATGAGAGATTGTTGTTTAGGGAGATTATAATATAAACATGTAGTCATGGCTACGACCTATAATCTATACTACCGTCAGGAAAGACACGACGTGACACGTCATACAGCTTAAACTTAATACAATGTTGGGAATGTCTTTTTTAAATTTAAATCTCCACTTAAAATACGGTCACTATTTTCATAAATACATGTACCTCCAAAACTTGTATTGAACGGGCAACCCACCGTATGTCAAAGTAAGAGATTATAAACAGGGAGGACGGGGGGGAGTAAAGAATCAATTATGTCCGGAGAGAAAATGGGTCAATGTGGCGGGCACACCCGTTAGCGTGGAGTGAACACAGATTGCATCATATGGACAAAATTCCCCTTAAGCTACCTTCACATCAATGCACATAGTTACGATAAAGCATATAATGTATACTTATATTAATCTAAAGGTCTGGTAAAATTTTCAATCATTTGGTTACAGAAACCACAGTGAACCAATTTGATTTAAATTTATTCACTATTTTTAAAACAATTTACAAAACCAAAAGTTGGTCAAAAGACCAGTGAAAAGTCCGAGCTTCTGTTTCAATGTAAACTACAGCTCGGGTTTATTGTTGACAAAATTTATGATCATGAGATCTGAGATGAGGTTATGCTCTTTTAATAACATAAGGCACTGAATGCCCATAACCAGATAAATATAGATATATGCTGCAAAGGGTGGGGGATGGGTGTTTCTCCATGCGCAAAATGATATTTTAGCACGCGCATCACGTGTAGGGTTGCCATCCATCCCGATCTATCGGGGACTTCACTGTTATGAACCTTCTTGTCTCGACAACACCCAAATTCGTCCCGATTTTTGCAAAATACTGTTAGGAGCTTAGCTCAAATACTGAAGTAGCTACACGCTGACTAGCATGGACATTTATAAATAGGTAAAGGGAAGAAATACTTGCTGAAAAAGATGAAATCTTCCGGAAAATAAGGCGTCTGAAAATATTGTGTACCATTTTTTGGACTACTTCTGCCGCAAGAAGTTCCATGTAATTGTGTCCTAAATAAAAAGTAATTGTATTAAATACATTTTTTGCTCAATTTCTAGACTCCCATCACAGAGTGTCCAGAGAGGTCCCAGACAGATATGGCAACCCTAATAACTCGGCTACTTCACTTAAATACATTTGGATATAATGGTTTGAAATGCTGATGTTGAAAATGTTCAACTACATGCAACTTTGGGTTTATTGAAAAAAAATGCAGGGAATGACACAATGAGAACAATATTATTTGCCTTACGAAAATATTAACAGAGCGTCCTGCCTTCAGTCAAATTGCTTTCACACAGTTGTCTCAGATACTTTCACTGGACCAGCGAGCAGTCAATGTTTATCTGGACCAGCTTATCTGGACAAGCTAGCTTGTTTCAATTTGGAAATGTACAGTTACTTTGAGGTCCAATTAATCTGCTTGTTTCAACTTTGAAAACGTAGTTACTGTGAGGTCCAATTAATCTGCTTGTTTCCCCCGCCCCCAATGCTATCCCACATTCACAATTGTCAACATACTTTTGTGATCATTCCTGAAAATGGTAGATTAAATGATTTTTTTATATTTCTCTGGATAGGGCAAAGGTCATTTTATTTATAGTGGACTTTGCCGAAACGCTGAGGTGTCCAATAGCACAGTTTTTTTTACACCAACTTGGAAACTATTTCAGAACATCATCCTGACAGTTCTCAGGAAATAGTATCTTTCAAAATTATTTCAGGAAACTATACCTTTTAGATTTTCCATAGCAAGTAGATTCAGTTGAACATAATTCTATTAAGTGTTATAATACAGATTCCTGGGTATCGGTCAGTAAACAAAGATGTTGGGTTAAACTTCAGCTTAAATCTGTGGTATAGAGGCCCGAGTTGAGGACTGGCATGTTTCATTCAACTAATACATTTTTGGGTGTTTACACTGTCCTAAACTTAAATTGTCTCGGCTGCGCAACCACCTAAAACCTTACTTTCCCTATAAAGAGATATTACGTGATGTGGTGGAAATAAATGGTGATAATGACAGATGCTATTGTAGGCAATGCTGATAATATTTAACATTTATATAAATATTAGTACAAGCTACAAGAACAAACAGCAGTTCTAGATAAGAATTTCCAAAACTGTCTATTGTAAATATAACTTGCTATCTTGGTATTAAGAAATGATATCAGTGACACGGCATTGTCTATAAATGTGTACCGTATTTTCACGCATATTCCCCGCGGGTTATAACAGATTTTACATACCCCGCACCCCCCCTGCGGGGTATCTCCGTGGGCGGGGTATCTGAATTTTTTTTACTGATTAATGCATCAATGGCACTATTACTTGCAAAACACGAATATAAAATTAGATTCTGTATAACTTCTGGTAAGTTTGTTCACAATCTACCTTAAATCGCTTGATATTACGTATCTGATTTTATAACGCGGTGAGCGATAATATATATATACAGTTCATTCAACTAGAGTGGTTCAGCGTGATATTACTTCTCAAATGTGATGGGATAGTGCGGGGTATTAGCGTGGGCGGGTTATACCACAATTATTTTACAGGATCTAAAAATTCTGCGGGGTATATGCGTGGGCGGGTTATCTGCGTGTGGGGGGAATATGCGTGAAAATACGGTAATTCCATTACTTAGGGGCTGTCCATAAAGTATGCCACGTTCAGGGGGGTGGGGGTGTAAGAAAGTGTGACAGTTTGTGACAGGGGGGGGGGTCCGGCCATGTGTGATGTCATGGTGTTTTATATTTTAATTATTTTGTTAATAAAAAACAACATTTTTGTTTGAAAGTGTGACGTACTTTAGGGGGGGGGGTCCAAGATTTGTGACAAGGTTAAAAATGGTCAAAAATAGCGTGACATAATTTATGGACGGCCCCTTAGCTATTTTTTGTTAATGATTGGGTATGAACATCTAAATTCAGTTGAAAAATTACTAACAAAAACAAAACAAAAACTTCTAATTTTTTAAGTATGATATTACCTCCATTTTGGCATTAGTCCATCTGGGGATCTCCACAACCATGTTGAATATTTTGTTCTGGGCATCAGCCAAAAGAGGAATATCGTGGAATGGTGATATGGGAACTCCATCAGAATTCTCTGGAAATTAAAACAGTCAAACATATTTTCATTAACTAATTATGCATGTTATTTGCTCAGGCCTGTTAACTATGTAATAAATAAATGAAAAACTATTAATAAGAGTATCAGTATTTCTGCAAATCTATTTTCTCAACAAACTGTATATCTTCTCACATATATTTTAAGATGATATTTTTTAATTAAATCCAGATATAATATTTTGCAATCAAAAGACTGTTCATTTGATTTATAAAACAGGTTTTAACAGCTCCCAATGGTATGTAATCCTTAACATAATTTAACAATGAAATAGTAAATATTGCTATTAATAGTACTGCTAAAGAGTTTAAATCAAGAATTACCATAATGAATGATAATGTAAGAGTAAGAGTGTACTTTTAGATTTGATTTTTAAAATGCATTATCATATTTTCACTTTTTTTTTAAGTGGCGGAGTCTGTAATAAGTACAAATTCATGGAAGGGAGAGTTGACAAGAGTAATTTAATGAGCATGCAGGGTAGTTAACTAGCAAAGAATACTCAAGGTTGGTAGTTTAGTTGGTTGGTAGGGTAACTAAAGTAACTTTAAGTAAGAACAAATCAGATTATAGATTTTCAGTTAAAAACAAAGTCATAAGGGGCATTAGCAAGAGTAAGAGTAATTTGGCTGTCCACACACAAGTAGGCTGTCTGGCCAATGAGTATGAATAAATATGGCCTATTAATAAATTAATAGTAATAGTATGGACTATACCTGAATCTGTGGTTCATAATCATAGTATTAATTAGTATTCATAGTTTTGAGAACAATGACAACTTACAATTACAAAGCAATTAAATTTAAAAGATTAATTTTAATGAATATGAGTATGAGTCTAAGCCTATGACTACTAATACTACTACTACTATTACTATATGAATATGAGTATGAGAATGTAATTTAATAGCTTTTCACAAATCTGATGAAAATTTAAGTTTGGATGATACCCAATGGATCAATTATTGATTTTGTACTTTCGTTGCACCATTATTGATTTTGTATTTTCGTTGCAAACTTATTAAACGCCAGACAGTCACAAATCAATGAAACTTTGAAACCCAGTCGATGTGTTACTAGAAATAGAAAACTAGTTATAGTGTGCAATGATTAAATTGTGGGTTTACAAGTAGACAAAAGACTGTTCATCAGTAGTCAGTTTTAGTTAGTGAGCTATTTACATTTGAGTCTATTTAAATATTGATTTGTGATTGTAGTTTTTACTTAGATTAATAATAGTAATAATTTAAATTAGTAGTAATAGTAGTAGTATCAGTGGTAATCCTGCAGTTTCTACACATATATTATTTCACAGCGAAATTTTATTTTCTCGTGAGAACTTGCGTTTTTAATATATTAAATGCATTATAATATGTTGTATTTCAGTTATTACAGCGCTAATTTGTAAGTCTTTTTAATTTCTAAGGCATTTTTTCGGCTCTATATAATACATAATCTGGTCACGATACGTCCATTTTGTTTACCTAGCCAGATGTTGGTTTTTTTCCTAGCTCGACCCATACTAAAATAAATTTACTGACTGAAAATGTTTTTTAAAAGGAATTTTTATCTATTTTAATGTTCTCACTCAGAAGATAAATAAATATTTTAAAGACAATTTCATTTTTTATTTCTTTACTAGTTGTTTGATTCTTATTTTGTTTGTTTGTAAGTGAGAAATTTCCATTTGGCATCTTACTGTGACTGTGACAACTCGGCAAGTAGAGTACTACATAAACAAAATGGATGTATCCCACTCCGATTATGTAGCTTTAAGGGCTGAAAAAAGCCTTAGAAATTAATAACGCTTACAAATTAGTGCTATAATAGCTAAAAATATAACATATATTAATTCATTTAATAAATTAAAAACGTAAGTACTCACGAGAAAATTAAATTTCGCTGAGAAATAATAATTTACGTGTAGAAACTGTACGATTACCGTGTAATTCAGTCAGAGTTTTAGTTAGTAACTTTAACTTATCAAATTTAATAAATCTAAAACACTTACTGAAAAAAACTCTATAGTTTCCAGTGTTCAGGGACCCTCTTTCTACTGCAGTATATGCCATGTTATTTCTTGTATCTTTTCCGTATTGTCTCAGATGGTTAGCAGTAGCCGAAAGCCGGCGACACTCACTGAAACACGTTCTCGTGCACTGAATTATGAATCTCGAACCCATTCATTGACGCGGAAGTGGCTATTCCACACGTAGTTTTACGCATGCTCAAAGAGATCTTCACACATGACACAAATAATTCAAAAATATTTCTGTTGACGGTTTTTTGTTAACAATAGCACGTCACATTATAATTTTTTGTTGTTGAAATGTTCGAATGTTCAGGCATGGTAGGAAGAAAGGGCGGAGAACAAGAGGGTTCCGCCCTGGTTGGTTCTTATTTTGGGGAGATATTTTGGTCAATATTTCGAACAGCAACTTTTAAAAAAAAGTTTTCTGAATGAAGTATGTATTTGAATTGTCGTGGTTGTGTAGAGGGCCACCCGTCGAAAGTCGCGAAGCGATGGGTGGGTATGGGCCATGGGTATATATGTCCCCGGTCGCCAAGGTACAGGGCGTCAAAAATCAGACTCAAAAGGATTTATTAAAATAAGTGAACAAGGGTATAAGGTATTATTCAAACGTGGGGTTTGGGGGCTAATTTTATGGCTTGTCTTAGGGCGCAATATATACTAGCGATGCCTCTAAATGGGGTCCAAAAACTTAACATAGTTACTCTTATCTTTCATATGGAATTAAAGTGTGAAAAACAAGATTTTCCACGAAGAAATTTCAGAAGTAAGGTGCCGTTCACATATTATATCTTATCTTATCTTATCTATACAGACGCTCCTTCTATGCAGAAGATAGTTGCGTCCACAGACCATGACAGATGATCTGTTGGCAAGTGATGCAGCAATCACAGGCCACGGCTTTGTGGGTTCCACGCATTACCCAGCCGCCTAACTACATGTAGTGTTAGGTACCCATTCGGAGCGGGGTGACTCAGGGACGCCCTAGGCCCCGGGAACAAATCCTTGCCTTCACACGGATTCGAACCCGTGACCATCGGTACGACAGTCCAGTGCGCTGCCACTCGACCACCGCGTCCCCAAAAACGCAAAAATGTCAATTTTTACCCTCCCCTACCCCCTCATATAACATTATGTAACACTAGTGTGAACCCCCAATATAAAAAAATAACAAATTGGCATCCACCCCCCTCCCCTTTCGGCGTTCTATAATATGTGAACGGCCCCTAAGTCCAAAATGGCATCACTTGATGTCAAGAATATACATCCCTCATCCCACCAGAGACGCACAAACCCGCCGTGTCCTCTTTCTACGACCCTGGTCGGACAGTTTTTGTTTTTTTCCTCTTCATTATTAAAGTTAAAGACTTTCAATCAACCGTTTGGCTTCTACGCCCGATTCAGAATGAAAGATTGACGCTAAACATTTCATGAGATATTTACAAAAACGGAGGCGGGCATCATTTTTTTTTCTTTGTTGCTGTTGTATTTAAAACTAGTAGTTATAATGATAACACTGTATAGTTTTCCACTGTATCATTTGTTGGGAAAATAAATTTAATTGTTATTTATGTATCTTCAATGTTATATTTGTATACTATTAAACAGTTCATATTTATTAATTTATTTCATTTATTTACTTCATTTATTAATTTTATTCGGATGGTGGCTGAATATAAACAAAAATAGTTCACATATAATTAAATTGGGAGGGAGTGGGTCTAAAATATTTTTAAAAATTAGTTTAAAAGGAGAAGGAAGAGGCTAACAATCACGTTTAACATCTGTATTAATAGACAAGATTGTTGAGGATCGGATTGGGAATTCATCTAGTCACTAGTGATCACTAATGTCTCCTGTTAAATGTGTGGGTGAATTTTCTTCTTCTTTTTTTTTCAAAATGAATACCAATAGTCAAGTGAGCCACGTAGCTGTTTATTATTGTGGATGTTTTGTGAGCTGTAGTCTACTGTATTTCCTATTTTTAAAACAAGTTTAGCCCACGTGTTTAACGTTAAACCAAACAACATTCGGGAAGACAATTTGACAAGGGACAAGCACGGTTGTTAGCAAGGGAGATCACAATGACCACTACTCATGACAACTATGAAATAATCCACGTGATGAACGAGCGTCTGCAATTAAAGAAGTAAGATACTCAATTTTCATTGTCAGCCAGGTGAAATATGACACCATAACACCAAGGGAGACAATCAAATTCAACTTTTTCGTGTTTATTTTATTTATTTTTTAAAAAAAGGGGGGGGGGACGCGGTGGCAGTCATAATAGAAATTAAAACTTAAATAAGGTTGTACATAATTACGCCACAAACTAATGATGAAAATCCATTTTTAATTGGATAGGCCGCTTCTGTAATTTATGCTACTGGTAAGATTAGTAACCCCACGCTAGTAAAATTGACAAAGCAGAGAAATTGTACAAGACATATTATTGCAACTATGCCTTTAGGGAATAAGATACATTTTTTAAAAAAAATTGAAAAGACCATTTATGAACTGTTCATTTTAACCCCCCCCCCACACACACACATCAAAAAAAAAGGGGGGGGGGTTAATAATTTGAAAAATTCCAGTAATTTACCTCCAATCGCTTATAATAATTTATATCGTATCGAAGCTCTACTATAGTTTAGAAATCTAGCAACTTCTTGACTACTAAACTAAGTATAGAATCATGACCCCAACAATCTCTAAATAACCCGATCCGCTGCCTGACCGTCATTGACACCCCCTCGATATCTCCTGAGACCCGTGGTTGATCCAGTCGAACGGACTTTATCTCCTTCTCACCTATGACTGTGTCAACATACTTACTGGACTGTGTGACTGGCCGAGTGGCTGACCATTTCACAGGTAAATACTTCCTGAGATAAGTCGGACTAACGGGGTTTACACCAACCGGACCTACGGAAGTAACCGGGGCCCAAACAAATACAGGTACGTGGGCGTGGGGTAGCCATCGTGAAGTTAGAGCTGGGCATCCGTGGAGTGGGGGGGGCAGGGGTGTTTGGAAAGAGAGGGGGAGTGGTTGCCGGTCGAAAGGAGAAGGGAATGGCATTTAGATATACAAGGAGGGGAGGGCGTAGTGTATTATTATACACGGGTCGTCAGCATGGGCGTAGGGAAGGGGGGCAAAGGGGGGGGGGAATTTGCCCCCCCCCCTACGTTTGAGAAATTTTTTTTTATTAAATGCATTAATAAATGTTGTATTTTAACTATTACAGCACTAATTTGTAAGTCTTATTAATTTCTAAGGCTTTTTTCAACCCTTATTTTATTCTGAACTTGAATTTAATTGAAAATTGTACCTGTATGGCATTGCCAGTTAAAATTTAAAAAAAGTGGGTTCCCCCCCCTGGGAAAATTCTTAGCGACGCCCATGGTCGTCAGAGCAGTGGCTTAGGATGGCGTGCGTGGTGGGGATGGCCAGCCCTCGCTTGTTTCCTTTTAAGAGATCACCTCCAGAGCATTTTTTTTTGAAGGTGCGGTAAGAAGTTCACCCACCACTGGCGACAGTTACACTGATCATGGCTAATCAACTGATCATGGTGAATCCACTGACCATTGCTAATCCACTGACAATGGTTGTTAATCCACTAACCATGGCCAATCCACAGACCATGGCCATGGCGAATTCACCGATCGTTGTCAATTAGGCAATGGTCAATGGATTATAACTTCGAAATACAACACCAAGATATACATAGGGATAGAAACACAATGCTAAACAAAAACATACAAAGTCCCGTTCTTCCCGTCTGAAATTCCAGAGTGAAATGGGCTGCCTGCTCAAACTAGGAAAACCAACACACTATCATTTTAAAACTCTTATTTTAAAAAATGCAAGACTAACAATAAACCATGGATAAGCGTAGGACTCAATAATCAGTCGTGGTATTTTGGTTAAATGGAACATGACACACTTCGTGTTCACTGGTTGCTGACAAAGTTTGTTTTTATTTTCACCTGAACTGTTTCATTCACTGACCCAGTTCATGGCGTCTTGGTTTTTAACTAATGGGATTATTTTTTTTTCGTTTTATAATTTAAAAATTAAAGTTTGATTTTTAAAAAGCAGCCAATAAGCTACAAGGTTTAAAATAGACATAAAGTTAAGATATAAGATAATCTTAAACTGAAAGGGGGAAAAATGATGTAGAATAGGCTCAAGTCCATAAAGAAACAAAATCAGACCAGGTTTTTACTAGTAATGTTTATAATACACTTGTTATTATTATGTACACTCAATCATTATGGAAATACTCGAGTCAGTTAAGTATATCAGCCGGGGCCTTCTCTCATCTTTTATAAAATGGTTTAAATTTTTACATTTAGATATTGATTACTGGTATATCTATTTAATTTTTTTTAATTATTTTTTTTAGTCCCATAACCTCGTGGTCTTTATAACCCCGTAGTCGTAGGGGGTTCTAATGTTTCCATTAGAACATTCTTGGGCTTGATAGACCTGGCGGCGCCCATCACTCTCCAGGTCAGCGGAGGGACTTGTTTAGCGTTAGTCATTCATCAAGATTTTTATAGTGGCTTTAACGGGGAATCGATCCCACGCCCCTCAGCTTGTGAGGCGAGCGCACTATTTCGCTATGCAGCCGCCTATTTAATTACCAAAAAAAAATTGATCTAAATTTTAAAAAAATATTCTTTCAAACAAGTCTTAAAACCCTACGCTGAAGGGAAATAATCAAACAACAAAAGAAATATAAATATTTTTAAAAATTTATTTTCAAATTAATAATTTAAAAAATTGATAAAGCAAAGCTTACAGCCTCAAACTTGCATAATTGTTACTGCTGTCACATCTCTTTGTCCACCGAGATACTGAATTACAAGTGACGGAAATAGCACCGCGTATTTGTCCTATAAGTTACTGGTCAGGTTTAATGTAGTACCAAATATTGACTGAAAATGAAGGAATATGAAAATTATGTATTTTATTAAATTCACCAATAGGCCCCATAAAAATAGTCATTAAAAATTTTTATTCATTTTTCTTACGATAGAAATGGCCATTTGTTAAATTTTAAGTCTTTTAATATAATTTAAAATTTAGCACATTCCCTTTTTTAACGAATCAAGCTTGAAAATTAACTGTTTGCTATCAACAAAAATCAATAAAAAATAATGCTTATTCTAAGAAGCAAACAACTGAAAATGTTCTGTTTCACGTCCCCTTTCATGTTCTGTTTCATATTCCCTTTTATTTTCTATTTCATGATCCTCCAACTGTTCAAATTAAAAAAAATAAGGATATATGTCATTAAGACTTACCTTCTTGGTTCACCTCTTGCACAGCAGCCTGAAAAAGTAATTGTGCACAATCATTCAACATACATAATTCCCGTAATGGATGTAATGCTTCTTGGATGTAAATAATGTAATGCTGATTTGTTCAATAGTGCGCACCAAAAATTACTGCACCAAATATAACTCTTTTCGAACTTTCCGCATAAAATTGTTCAATATGATAATAAATGAATCAAATAAAAATAAATAAAATAAATGAAAGTTCTGTATTACGTTATTTTTTAATCTGATGTGCATTTATTTTGAAAACTTCCGTCATTTTTGACGGGTGATACGCTAGTATAATTATAAACCATTAAAATGTGTACACAATCTGAGAACAACATTACAAAATTAAACGTTAATTTTTAAACCAGATATCTGACCTGCCTCAAACTTAACAATAACTGAAGAGTTTGGCTGCGAAAACTCACACCAATAACCACACGAATTCTTCACACGAATACTGCCACGAATACTCACACTAATACTCAAACAAATAATCACACGAATACTTCTTACCCGATCAACGATCTGCAGTGCTGCCAACCTATCAATATTCTGGGAGCTGTTAGCAACAGTAGTGTTGAATCTAAAACGTACATTTCAAATCATTTTGCTATTACAAATATTGGTTAAAAATTATTATTTTTTAATTCATATCTTTGCCATTGTTACTTAACATTTTAATTAGGTTACCAAGAAGAATCGAACCAAGTTTTTATGACGCGAGGGATTGCAAGGAATCGACTAAAAACAACTAAGAATCCATCTAGAAATTAATTATCTTAAAAAGAATTTTAGCCAAAAACGATGTTAGGTTTGCAGAATTTCAAAATTAAAGAACAAAAGGCTTGATTATTTTATTATTTTCGGATAATAATAAAATACTTATGGTAGACGCTCTTATTAAAATACCCTAAAAATTGTATTAAATAAATAAATTAATAAAACGCTTGGATCACAATAATAACGCAATCAGTATTAAAAACTATTATTATTCTAAATAAAATATTTTAGAAATCTTTTTTAAAAGGACACGCTTTTATTTACATATAGAAAGTGCACTAAAAAGAAGAAAATAAAAATTTTCAATCCGTGAACCTATCGACTGCACATAGGCTAAAAGCGTGGGGCGCCCATCACAACTCGTTTCTTATTGCAACTACTCTTTTGCATATAGATACATTTTTCTAATTAATATGATAGTAGCATGTATATGATCAAAGTTGGGAAACTTTAAATGTTTATTAATATTCATATAAATTTGTATTTATGTTTCGCAGCCTTGTACATGATAGCGAGTTGTGATTAGGGCGCTTCTCAGGCGTAACTAATTCAATTCACTCTTTTTCTTACAGTCATTTGTAAACCCTAATCATTTTAGCCAAACGCCTAAAAAGCGTCCGCCCACGTTTTTAGTCATATTACATCATAGTACTTGAGCATATAAGTTTGAAATTTTTATCAATCCAGAAAAAGTTTTGCACTTCACAATTCTGTGAAAAAAAAATATTTTCCTCTTGTTAGTCCGCTTATAAAAACGTGTTTTTTAAAAATCTTTTTTTTAAACTTCTATTTATTAGAATACTTTATGACCATTAAATTATTTATTGTTTTGTTTTTCTGCCGGACCAGGACAGACAAGAAGACAAGACGGTGAATTTAATACATGTAGTGCATCCATCAAGATCCAAATTGAAATCAATTGGTGTTTTGAAATTGTGTTAAGCGGATTCTCAACGGTAAATGAAATCCAAATTTCCGCAGCAAAGCGCGGGTATTTTGCTAATTGATGAATAAAAGCTAACCTTGATATAGGAGAGTTGCCGGTAGAGTTCATCAGGTCTCTCCACTGCTGGTGAGAGTCTTGAATCACTTGCAAAGCATGATCCTTGATAAATGGAATACAATGTTTTGTTCATTGTCAGAGGTGTAGCAGTGGATAGCGCCTCTAGGGGCGGATCTATACGCCCTTCGAACAAACTTTCATATGGATGGACTGCAGAATGGGGGGAGGGAGTTCCGAGACGATAAAGTGCCGAGTAGATGGAGTGCCGAGTGGATGGAGTGTCGAGTGGATGGAGTGCCAAGTGGATGGAGTGTCGAGTGGATGGAGTGCCAAGTGGATGGAGTGTCGAGTGGATGGAGTGCCAAGTGGATGGAGTGCCGAGTGGATGGAGTGACGAGTGGATGGAGTGACGAGTGGATGGAGTGACGAGTGGATGGAGTGCCAAGTGGATGGAGTGACGAGTGGATGGAGTGCCGAGTGGATGGAGTGCCGAGTGGATGGAGTTCCGAGTGGATGGAGTGCCGAGTGGATGGAGTGCCGAGTGGATGGAGTGCCGAGTGGATGGAGTGCCGAGTGGATGGAGTGCCGAGTGGATGGAGTGCGGAGTGGATGGAGTGCCGAGTGGATGGAGTGACGAGTGGATGGAGTGCCGAGTGGATGGAGTTCCGAGTGGATGGAGTGCCGAGTGGATGGAGTGCGGAGTGGATGGAGTGACGAGTGGATGGAGTTCCGAGTGGATGGAGTGCCGAATGGATGGAGTGCCGAGTGGATGGAGTGACGAGTGGATGGAGTGCCGAATGGATGGAGTGCCGAGTGGATGGAGTGCCGAATGGATGGAGTGTCGAGTGGATGGAGTGCCGAGTGGATAAAGTGCCGAGTGGATGGAGTGCCGAATGGATGGAGTGCCGAGTGGACTTAGTGCCGATTGGATAAAGTGCCGAGTGGATGGAGTGCCGAATGGATGGAGTGCCGATTGGATAAAGTGCCGAGTGGATGGAGTGCCGAATGGATGGAGTGCCGAGTGGATAAAGTGCCGAGTGGATGGAGTGCCGAATGGATGGAGTGCCGATTGGATAAAGTGACGAGTGGATGGAGTGCCGAGTGGATGGATTTAGATATTTTTGTTGTTGCTGTTGTTTGATACAAGGTACACACTAAGTAATTCATTAACATAAATTAAGTAAATAAATATCCTTTTTGAAATATGGTCCTGAAATTTATAATTAAAAAACTAAATAGAGTCAATAACTTAATGCCATAGAAACACATTCAAAATAACGCAAAAGTCAACAAAGATCTTACGTGTAAATAAACACCTTACATCTCTAAAAAAAACAAAAAAACACTGCACATGTAAACAAACACAATCAATATAAACAAACACCTTAAATCTCTAAAAAGAACACTGCACATGTAAACAAACACCTTCAATATAAACAAACACCATCAATATAAACAAACACCATCAATGCAAATAAACACCTCAACTTTTCACCAAGAAACCTTCAAATTCAACAACATACCTTTCCCTTGGCTTCTCCGTTGAAAGCAAATTGATTAACAGGTTTCCCGTCTGGGACTTTGTAATTAGTGAACCAGTCGTACGTGGCCTGAACATCAAATGTGCATGTATATAATAAATATCAATAGACAAGTACACGGAGTAACAACACAAACACTACGGATAATTTATTGTCGATGGAATGAGCAAACGTAAATAATGTGGACACTGGACACGTTATCGAGATCAAACAATGTGCATGATAGGAAGTTATCGAAGAGGGTATATGATTATGCTGCTATGCTCAAAATATTAGTTTAAAACACGAGGAAGGCTTTTTGCCGATACGATCCTTGGCTTGTTGCTTTTTTTTTAGTGTTTCCCAAACCTCGTTCAATAACTTTCCTTTTGCTTACTTCGATTGCTGTCCCACCCAACAGTTGCTGATGAATCTTGAATGCCATCGCTATAATCAGGGCTGGATTTACTTATTTGCTAAACAAGCTATAGCTTAGAGTCCCCGCCTTCATGGGGGCTCCCAGAATTATTATTTTTCATATTTGGCTCTGAGATAGAATATCTGGACTTCAAAAGGGCCCCCATCAAGTCTAAATCCGGCCCTGGCTATAACTATGACAAAGTCAATGTTCTATAAGAATGTTTGCGTAGTATATACGATTTGGGGGTTAACAGTAAATTATGAAGCAGAACGGGGTTGATGTACCTACCTTTATTAGACCAGGACAGTGAATTTTTACGTCAGAAACATCTGTCAATGTAACACGATATTTTAAATGTATAACTAACACAGAAATGACAGTGGGTACCTATGAATCCTAAACGGAGGTAATTTTTTTATTCTGAATTTGGCCGAAGGCAAGTAACCGTTGAAACCATTGACTTATTAATTACCTATTTTTAACACATTAGGTAATCATAATAAGTAGACGATTATTCATTTATTGATTAATTGACATGACAGCTTGTTTTAATGTTTTAAAATGTGCATAAATTTTAATGCTGCATAAAGTTATGATCGAATTTCAACTAGAACTGACCATTCAGTTTGGGAGCTAGCGGATCTGTGACGTCAATAGCAAGGATTTTCCAATCTGTCTCTCCTGGGGAAATGTCAAATATAAGAGGAATGCTACAAATGATCATCCCTATGATTGAAAACAGAAGGTATGAGCAGCTATTATCCATCTGGCCCGTCCATGTGTATGATTGTGCGGTCGATCAGAATTATCATTTCAAATGAGAGATCGCATTTTAAAAATGGCTTGAACTCCTAGTTATGAGCGCGACATACATGTTTTGTTAAATTCTTAGAGATTTATCTCACGTATATTTTAAGAGACTGTTGAAAAACTAAAATAAATTTTTTAAAAAAAACACATGGAACCGCCTAACAAAGATGAGGGTGGCCTGCAGGACGCCCTAAAGCCCAGTCCCTGCACGCCACTTCTGCTGATGCAAGAAACAACAACCGTATAAGTAATATAAGGGGAGTAACGCACAATGTCACCTCACCTTCATCAATAAGGCACATAACTCCTAGAATCTTTACTTGAATAATTGCTCCCCTTGGGTGAACCTTAGATTTAAAATGCCATACAATTATTTAATTTCGAGCGTTAATTTAACCAAATTCATCACGTAAAACTGCAATCTTTGTGAAGTGTTAGCATGTTTAAAGGTACGATTGTTGTTTTTTTTTAGGGGGATTGTTAGGATTGTTTATAAGTTTTTATTTGGTTTATGTGCTGAAATGGTTTTATTAACGTTTAAATCACGCGAGCGTTTACATGCTCTAATTGCTGTATCTCTCTACCTTGTGGCCGATTTCACAAACGTCAATTGGGTCAGAATCTCCCCTCGTGCCAGTCTCTGGTGTCACGTGAGAGGGATCCTCAAACGTCTGAAATATTGGACCAAAAAGTCGTCAGCTTTAGCACTGAAACACGAACAGATGCATCCATGCTTACAGACAGAGAACCCTCAAAGTGAAGGATAACGCTTCTAGACTTAGATTATACGAGTATAATAAAATAAAAATCGTATTTATTACTTTACTATCCGACTCTATGCCACCCAATCACACGATTCTGTTCCATCCAATCAAACTATTCCATACCATCCAATACAAATTCTATGCCATCAAATCAAACTATTCTATGCAATCCAATCAAACTATTCTATGCCGTCCAATCAAACTATTTCATGCCATCCAATCCAACTATTTCATGCCATCCAATCAAACTATTTCATGCCATCCAATCAAACTATTTCATGCTATCCTATCAAACTATTTCATGCCATCCAATCAAACTGCTCCATGCCATCCAATAAAACTATTTCATGCCATCCAATAAAACTATTTCATGCCATCCAATCAAACTATGTCATGCCATCAAATCAAACTATTTCATGCCATCCAATCAAACTATTCTATGCCATGCAATCAAACTATTTCATGCCATCCAATCAAACTATGTCATGCCATCAAATCAAACTATTTCATGCCATCAAATCAAACTGCTCCATGCCATCCAATAAAACTATTTCATGCCATCCAATAAAACTATTTCATGCCATCCAATCAAACTATTTCATGCCATCCAATCCAACTATTTCATGCCATCCAATCCAAATATTTCATGCCATCCAATCAAACCATTTCATGCCATCCAATTAAACTATTTCATGCCATCCAATCAAACTATTTCATGACATCCAATCAAACTATTCTATGTCGTCCAATCAAACTATTCCATGCCATCCAATCAAACTATTCCACGCCATCCAATCAAACTATTCCATGCCATCCAACCAATAATAAGGTTAGAGAATAATTGGGGGAGACTAAAGAAAGACATGGCAAGTGGAAGTGTGGGCAGTCTGACACGGGGTGGCGTAAAAGGGGGCATGGATGGTTGGTCCGCCCCGAAAGTCAACATTTGCCCTTACGTTGGGCGATTGAAGGTTGTATTTCTTTTTCTTGTGGAAATGGGGCGTCAAATTTTTTGCTCTAGATACGCCCTTGGTAGCAAGTGAAGTCAATAGTCCTTGTCATTTCTAAAACCGGAAAACGTCATAGCTCAATGAGTAATGTTCTATTTTAGATACATTTTAGCGGAACAATGTTTTGAAGCGTAAATACAGTCAAATCAATATGTTATCAAAAATGTTAGCATTAGTAAAATTACGAAATTGTTTTTTCCTTTTTCAAGTCCAATAAGCTGTCCTAGATTAACGAAGAATTAACAAATAGCTGATAAGATACATCCATCTCAATATACCTACATTTACATATTGACTCGTATCTTTTGTTAATTTTTAAATGAAATTCGTCCCTAAAAAGATATATATATATATATAGCCTTAATATTTATATTAATAGATTTCCGCCATATTATGACAAGGCATATATGCATTAAAATATGAGAACACGTTCGTCTCGCAGCTAGTTAACGTCGTTTCCAACTTTTTATTAGAAAAGAAATGTAGAAATGTAAGAGATGTGAATGTTGTGAAGATGGCTTACCTGTGGCAAGGCGCCATAGTTCCATAAGTAGCCATGGTAAGGGAAGACGTTTTTAACAAACCTCAATTTTCCATTCTTCACATCCTGCTTGATTGGATTCAACTTTTCTTCTTTGTTGATCTAAAACATCAAACAGATTAGCAGATCAGAGCATATAACCGAGGATATTTCTTCACCAGGGGAAAAAAACCCAGCAACACTACAGCTCACATAGAGTATGACCAAGGGAATGTCCATGCAGTTATTCATACCTAGGGTATGTTCACTACACTCGACCAAGGGTTTGTACAGTAATCCTTATCCAAGGTTAGGTCCAGATGACCCAGGGTATGACCACTAATCTGAACAATGTTTCGTCAACTGTAGCATTTATTGGATGCTTCTGCTGGTTGTGATGTTTGAGAAAGTGAAACTTACTATAAATATAATCTTTATGTTTTGTCACTCCTGTTCACACTCTGGATTCACATAAGGGGCCGTCCATAATGACGTCATGTGATTTTTCCCCAATTTATCGTCCCCTACCACACCTCGTCACACGTCGTCACAAAAAGTTAGACCCCCTATCCAATGTGATGTCACAAAGCTTTGCCGCATAAAAACTTTTTTTTATATTTGAAAATGAGCATGTTTCAAATCAATTTTTTGTTATTTAAGTATTTATTTAGTGTAGGCCTGCATTCCAATATCGTAACACAAGTTAAGCCATGTAAAACGTCATTAAATAAATTGTACGCAATCAAATATTTAAGTGGAACTTTTATTTAAAGTTGCGTGTTTTGACGTGACGTCACAATTCTTATACACCCCTCCCCCTCGTCACACATCGTTACAAATGTGTGACCCCCCCCTCACCCCTAGGTGCGTGACGTCATTATGGATGGCCCCCTAAGTGATTGCTATACGATTTATAAGCCCCCCCACCCCCTAATCTCAACCCATCTGCTTACCACAGTTTACTACATATGAATGATTAGAACATACATTGAGTTCATAGTTTTAATTTGATGTTACCTAACCAATATTTATTGCATTTATTATGAGTGAATAAGATATTCAAATTATTATTATGTATAACGTCTTCGATCCAATTCTATTTTATCATACGGAAAATTCTCAAATCAACACAATCGACATACAAGAACACCCCCCCCCAACCCCAAATGAAAAAGATGACGTAACCAGAAGAAATAACCCAGAACTTGTATACATTACATTACAACCCATTTTTTCAACACAAAAAAAAACGAACATACAATTTAGTATACCCCGATATTATGCATGCAGACAGAATTTTCTTGGAAATTCCGTTTACGTTCAATAACCCGATTACGATGATCTTAACTAGAACGAGTCTATAAATAACCTGATCTTGCCAAAACGTTTACCTCTAGTGGAATTTTCATGTACACTTCAAGAAAAATATATTTTTCGTGTAAGAATAATTATATCGTGTTTTTGATTAATTTTATTTACTGATGCGTTTATTTATTTTAAAGCCAATCCGTAAGGAATCAACAAATGAAGCCAGCAGCTCATTTCTTTGACTAAATGTTTTACCTCCATTTTGGCATTAGTCCATCTGGGGATCTCCACAACCATGTTGAATATGTTGTTCTGGGCATCAGCCAAAAGTGGAATATCGTGGAATGGTGATATAGGAACTCCATCAGAATTCTCTGGAATAATGAGATCATTACATTTTGAATAGACTTGATTGATGTCATATTTTTACTGATATAGATTTACTGACATAATTGGCGACCGATTGACATATTGTATTGCGGAGGAGGTCTAAACGTCTAAGCCGGGGATCTCAACTTTTGGCGAAAGGACCCCGTAGGGATACTTGGAAATGTGTCAGGGATCCACCAGCTTTATTTCCTTTGATATTTTATTTAAAAATTTTTTTACACTTAATCTTGAGAAAGTGTCTATAGAAAGGGATCAATAGTCTTCATGGGGATCAAGAGTTGTCAATTGAACAAAAATGGTTCAATTAAGAGGCAACGTTCACAAAATCACATAATATAAGATAGGATGCATGTTACAGCATTGGTGTTACGTTCAAATGTTACAGTTCTTGCCGGGGGATTACACTCAAACGACGGCATTGATGTTAAGTTCAAATGTTACAGTTCATTGATTTTACATTCAACTTTGAGTTCTTGAACACCCTAAAGATAACTGACATCAAGTCATCAGATATTAAGTCATCAGATATTAAGTCAACTGATATGAAGTCAACTGATATGAAGTCAACTGATATGAAGTCAACTGATATGAAGTCAACTGATATGAAGTCAACTGATATGAAGTCAACTGATATGAAGTCAACTGATATGAAGTCAAGTGACATGAAGTCAACTGATATGAAGTCAATTGATATGAAGTCAACTGATATGAAGTCAAGTGATATGAAGTCAACTGATATGAAGTCAAGTGACATGAAGTCAACTGATATGAAGTCAACTGATATGAAGTCAACTGATATGAAGTCAACTGATATGAAGTCAAGTGATATGAAGTCAACTGATATGAAGTCAACTGATATGAAGTCAAGTGATATGAAGTCAACTGATATGAAGTCAAGTGATATGAAGTCAAGTGATATGAAGTCAACTGATATGAAGTCAACTGATATGAAGTCAAGTGATATGAAGTCAACTGATTTGAAGTCAACTGATATGAAGTCAACTGATATGAAGTCAAGTGGTATGAAGTCAAGTGATATGAAGTCAAGTGATATGAAGTCAACTGATTTGAAGTCAACTGATACAAAGTATCTGACGATCACCACCTATTAACAAGTCATTTAAAATAAACACGTCGAATCTATTGACAAGCATGTCAAAATGACACTGTCATCGTTAGACGAGTCTACGAACCCAATGTTTTGGGTGCTACCTTGCAGACGTTAAGAACTACATACTTTAATTGTATTAACTGTTTGGCTTTTGCCATTTGTAAAGTTAGATTAACAACATTTTTATTGCAGGATGTTGGATGTAAAGTCTGTTATTGGTTGTTTGTACAGTTATACCCCCCCTCCCCCAACTCCCGCCCCCTTCGACTCACGACTGAATTACACGAGGCTAGAACCTCACGGTGGAGGGGGAGGGACTCAAGTAGCTATCTCACCGAATGTTTACATGTGTGTCCAGACAAGTTCCCCACCTAGCTCTGTTCCAGCTCGTATGTGTGTCCCTATGGTTGTCCCTACAAATTCCCCCTTTATCTCTGGGCCAGCTGTTAGTTTTAAAAGTGACTATATTTTATCAAGTTCACCACGAGCACACGGCTGTGAGTAACTAAGGGGCTGTCCATAAAGTACGTGACGCTATTTTTGACCATTTTTAACTCCCCCTCCCCCCTGTCACAAACTGTCACAAATCTCGGACACCTAAAGTACGTCACACTTTCGAACAAAAATATTGTTTTTTATTAACAAAATAATTAAAATATAATATAAAACACCGTGACGTCACACATGGCCGGACCCCCCCTCCCCTCTGTCACAAACTGTCACACTTTCTTACACCCCCTCCCCCCCTCTGGAGCGTGACGTACTTTATGGACGGCCCCTAAGGTCTCTAAATAATTGACGAACTGACGACTCCACAGTAAACAGCTCGTAACTTGAATCAAATGGCCGCTGGTTTTTACTGGAGCATAATGTTACACTAATAGTCAGTACCTTCTGGCAGATATTTTCACAGGGCATCAGTCAGTGATATAAACATTTATAACAATCTGTTATTGGAGTCACGTATTGATTCATTTAGTGGTTTCTACGGTAGTAAGAATGTAATCACATCCCCTCGACCTCGGGTCCCCATTAATAAATTGAGACTCAACTGTCACGTGAGCCATCCAGTAAATTTTAAGCCAAATCTAACTTGATGCTAGCATAGCTAGCTTTTTCAGTGCATCTAGACCCTAACTTCAACTTGTTGAGTGTCCTGGTTATACAGTTATATTTACATTCTAACGTTAACTTGATCAGATATAACTATCCAGTACATTTTATATCTTTATTATACCTTGATAGATAAGCGTAATAAGTATATTTATATCCTGACTGAAACATGTTAGGAGTTTAGGCATACAATATATTATATGATTGCGTTTTCAAATCACTTTAGTTAAAGTTTGTTGTAAATAATTGACTTACTGAAAAACACCCTGTAGCTCTCAGTATTGGGGTATCCCTTGTCTACAGTAGAGTAGGCCATGGTTTCTCCTGACTGGATCTGTTGACGGCACAAGTTTGCTGTAGAGACTAGATGAAACACACCCGATGACTCGCCGTTATAGACTTTGAATCAATTCATTGATTCGTTCACACTTGGCTGCCGGTCGGCGTGTTAGAACCAATATTCAAGAACCACTCTTTTTAAGTCGACTCTCTGCGGGCTAAACTCGTCAATAACAATGTCTTTAGTTCAACGGTGTCAACCCATACATACATAGGTTTAACGTGGACTTCTGTAGTTCCACGCAGTGGCGTAGCTAGTACTTTTGCCGCCCGGGGCGGTCTCCAATTTACCGCCCTTTTTAGGGGCCGTCCATAAATGACGTCACGCACCTGGGGAAAAAAAGGGGGGGGGGAATTCACACATTTGTGACGATATGTGACGAGGGTGGTGTGTGTTAAATAAATGTGAAGTCACATCAAAACGCTTAACTTTAAATAAAAGTTTCCCTTAAATATTTTATTACGGACACTTTATTCAATGACGTTTTACATGGCTTCACGTGTGTTACGATATTATAGTGCAGCCTTAAATGACAAAAAATTGATTTGAAACATGCTCATTTTCAAATAGAAAATACGGCTTTTATAAAGGGGGGGGGGCGCAAAGCTTTGTGACGTCATATTGAAAAAGGGGTATAAGTTTTAATGACGACGAGTGACGAGGGGGGATGGTGTGAAAAATCATCCAAAATAGCGTGACGTCATTTATGGATGGCCCCTTAAGTCAATCATATGATGGATTTAATAAATGAATAGACATGAATAAATAATTGTAATTGAAGCGAAGTAAATGTGAGAAACATTTTTACCATTGCATGCCATATTTATGTAAGCAGAAATAAAAGACGTATACCGCTAATTTTTCCAAAAAATCGATACCTATTTTTGAGCGATCTTAAATTTTTGAACGGGTTTGTGTTAGTTATAATACTCACTATGCAGAGGCGTGGGTATTTGCCGCCCGGGGCAGAAACAAAATTTGCCGCCCCCCCCCAAAAAATATGTTAACGCTATAAAGTAAAATAAAAAATAGAAAGTAATAATAAGAACACTATATATTTTTATGTTAAACAGAAAGGCTTCGTTTCTTTAATGAAATTAGGGTTTTATGTTTTTCCTCATGGCTCAATCATTCATGTATCAATATTTTCAGCCATGGCATGCTCAATAGCCAAAATAGCAATAGATTAGACAATTTTGGTGTATTCGTAATTGATCGTCATTATTATTAAATCCTTTATATTAACTCGTGGTGTCTGCGGCCGACCTTGCTTGCTTGCTTGTCGCCAAAACTTTTGATCGATTTTTAACCCACTTGCTCGCAAGATAGCGAGCTGAAATTTTGCAGGCAGTTTCGTACCGATGATAAAAACAATGTATCAAAATTTCAGATCGATCGCATGTACCGTAATTAAATTATTGATTTTTTAGATTATTTTATTTATTCCTATGTATCATGCTATTTTTTGAGATAGAGCGTCGCGGTGCGTATTATATTGAACAACCTTTCTGTCGCGCAATAAGGTGCGTATTTTAATGACAACACTTTTTATAAACCTATTCCTGATCGGTGCGCATTATATTAAACACGTTTTACGACACAACTGCAATTTTGTATTTTTGGATGGTCTTGCGCTGCGTGTTATAATGAACATTCTTTTAGTTACGTCTCATACGTAAAGGATTTATAGTCAAAAACTTGGTTTTTTACGGGTTGTTTTTATTTTTTTCATTAAAATAATTTCAGAAAAGCCTTTCTAACACATTGCATTACTTAAGACAGTTGTAAGCAATGTTCGAATTAATGATATTATTTTAGGCAGGGTAACTTCGAGCCTAAATATCTTTATAAACTTAAATAAACCACCTAGTCTTGAATTTATTTTTTTTCTATTCATATGGTTAAAATATTCCTTGCCTGACTATGTCATGTGGGATATTTTGAATCCAGTAGATTGGCTGGTGTACGAAAATCATGTCTGTTTTTATAAAATCTATATAACTGCCAAAGCCTCACACGAATTAATACACTAATCTCATCTTATGAAGAAACCAAATTTCTTCTTAACTGTTGTTCTACATAGCATGGATACATATACATATTTGATTCGATCACCAAAAATTTGCTCTTTTGTTCTTTGATTGGACGGTTCGATTAAAATGATGAGGTCTCCACATAAATTTTATCAAATGTCAAAGCATCCCTTAAGTATTCCATTCCATTAGTTTCTCTGTGAGTAGCCACTGCTAAGAAATTTTTTTATTGAGAAATATACGTTTGAAATGAATTTCGGGCTTTTTAAAAAGTAACTTAGAAAATAAACGGATTTCATTGTGACTAGCAAAGTTCCTGTGCCTGTTCGTGTGTTGAGCTTTTTTGTCTGCATCTTTCAGTTCTATAGCTTACAAGTAGGGTTGTTATCGATTAAGCCAAGTTTTAATTCCAATAGATAAGCAATTGTTTCCATTATTCTTGTTTATGCCACAAAACAAAATACATTAAACTTAATATAAGCCATATAAATGCGCCAACAATTTTGTCCAGTAGTTCGTTTACGTTAAAATCAAACTTGAATCAATTATATATACCAGCAAATTATTGTCATACTGTCAGTCAGTGGCGTAGCTAGAACTTTTGCCGTCCGTGGCGGTCTCCAATTTGCCGCCCTTTTTTAAGGGCCGTCCATAAATGACGTCACGCACCTGGGAGGGGGGGGGAGGGAGTCACATACGCTTGTGACGATGTGTGACGAGGGGGGGGGGTGTATTAAGAAATGTGATGTCGCGTCAAATCTCGCAAATTTAAATAAATTTCCACTTAAATATTTGATTACTGACACTATTTAATGACGTTTACGTAGAACTCGTGTTACGATATTAGAGTGCAGCGCTACACTAAAAACATACTTAAATGGCAAAAATTTAATTGGAAACATGCTCATTTTCAAACAGAAAATATGGCTTTTAGTAACAGCTTTGTTACGTCTTATTGAAGAAGGGGTCAAAGTTTTTGTGACGACGTGTGACAAGGGGGGCGGAGGGGGTGAAAAATCAGCCAAAATAGCGTGCTTCATTTATGGACGGCCACTTAGTCGATTATATTATGTTGTTCTTTTAAAAAATTAATTAACATGAATAAATAATTGTATTTGAAACGAAGTAAAGGTGGGTAACATGTTTACCATTGCATGTCATATTTATGTAAGCAGGATTAAAAGAGGCCGCATAAGATTATATACCTATAAATACACATTTATAAAAATACAAGATACTTTTTTTAAAGGCCACAATATAGTTACTGAGGTGGCAGGTCCCCCCCCCCACCCATGAGACAAAACATATTCCACGTCAGCTGGCCTGCGTCAGTTCAAAAGGGAGTCGCTAAATCTCTCATTTTAAATTTTTTATTTAATTAACAGGCGCCTAAAATAAATTAGCCAAGGGCGTCAAAAACCCAGTTACGCCTCTGTACATTAGTATGTAAACATATTTATACATTTATTTTCCTAACTTTCATAATAGAAAAATCGTGTATTATGCTATCAAAATTAAAATTATTTATAATATATTGTTCTATGGACAGTATAGTAAGATTTTGTTGTCTTTAATCGCCCATCGTGGGACGAAGATAATTTTTTATCAACTTCAGTTTGGAGAAGCTCCTTTCACAACTAGCGACACTGATAGCAATAGTTGAAAAAATTCATAGCAAAATTACAATGTTGGGTACAGAATTTTCCAATCTATACTGTTGAATAAATTTTAATAGATCAAGTGTGCCTTTTCCCCCGCTCTTCTAACATAATGCCTCTTCTTGTAGTGTAGGTACAGCCATAAAAACATGTATCCTTTTTCATTCCATATTGAACTGTCAATGTCAATAAAGTAATTCAAATGTTTCATTTAGTAAGTTACATGGTATTATATACGAATATTTTCTTGCAAGGTCATGCAACTCATAAAAGCGTTATTTTATTTTATTTTATAATTCCATCCATGGATAAAAATATTTCTCGTTGTACTTCTTGTTCTAAAGATAGAACCACTTCTTCTGAATTTTCCCCACTCATATTTTATCTCCTTCTAACTAGGCGTTTAGTTGATATCTCCATCTCTTCACAGATTGTTTGGCTGATATAACAGCATTTTGTATTAGCACATCTCTTTGTTCCATGCAATGGCTTTGCATTGATTAAAAAAAGACGGGTTCCCATAAATTGAGATAACATAGAAGAGAAAAAGATTGCATTGAATTGAGTAAAATTCCAGCATCTGGTCTCGTTTTCCTAGTTACTTCTTAAGATGTCAATTTTTCCAAGACTCTTGAAAGTTTAAAGTATGTCTTTTTCGAAATTATTATGCTTATTGTGGTGTTGATTTACAAAGAAATTTGAATATTTACATATTCTTGTCATAAATCTTAATAATTTTCCAAAAATAGACGAATTCAAATTATTTACACATTACTATTACTTTAATTGGATAGACGTAACATGCTTAATAAATAACCGTATTTTAATGAAAAACACAAAGTATTTGTGCTACTTTAATGCAATAAAAGCAAAATAAATTTAATTTTTTAATAATTTACCTTACAATAATTTACTGAAAACTGAAACGGTAATATAAAATTACTACTTGCAAGTTCAACACAATATTTGAACCACCATGCCTTGTAGGTAGGTGCTTGTTCGCGCATCTTTCTGCGAATGTCGAAATTCCACGTAAAAACTGTCGTGGCGATATTAATAGCACACATTATTCGGCCCGGCGGTGATGTGGTGTAGTTTAAAAGCGTCATCTGTGACTAATACCGCTTAGTTTTCCAATCAAATGGATACGTTTTGTGAGCGATTTATAATCTTTGAACGGTTTTGCGTTAGTTATAATATCCACTATATAATCAAACAAATGTTGTGAGAATCCGTTAATTAAGAATAAAAAATTACGAATATTTTTGTTTCACATTGGTTTTCCCCCTTCAAAAGAAAAGGGGCGGTTGTCGGAAATGGGTGTACTTTTCAAAAGCCCACAAATGCTGCCCCTAAATGAGTGCCGCCCGGGACCACCACCCCTCCCCTAGCTACGCCACTGCTGTCAGTCCTTATTTTTTCCAGCTAAGTAACATTAGTATCAGAAGACTTTAGATTTATATTAAGTTTTG
Organism: Ampullaceana balthica; assembly: GCA_944989445.1. NCBI lineage: Eukaryota > Metazoa > Mollusca > Gastropoda > Lymnaeidae > Ampullaceana > Ampullaceana balthica. The sequence continues at coordinate 1,391,413 of CALYLW010000061.1, forward strand.
GCATTAGAAGAGATCTAGTATTTTAATATAGTTCTTCATTTCGTTTGATTTATTTTAGCTTGGCTTTTCTTTTATTAAAATTTATTTTCACGTTTAATAATTAGCTAATTAACAACGAGGAATTTGCATTTTACAACAGGGGCGGTTGTCAAATTTTAAGAATCAATGAATTTATCACCACATCGGTGTCACGTTCTCTTACTAAATTAGACTCTGGTTTTTTTTAATTACAATAGTATTAGTATCAGAAGAATTTATATCCAATAAGGAGTTTGATATTTTGGCAGTTAAAACGTTCAAATGCTTTTGGATAGTTTCTTTATTTCTTTTATTAATTTCTTATTTGGCTTTTCTTTAATTTCGATTTTTTTTTAAAACTGCTCTTTCTTTTAAAATTTACATTTTTAGAAACTAATTAATGAATAGGAATTTGCTGCCCCTGGCAAAGTGCCGCCCGGGGCATTTGCCCCCCTTGCCCTCCCCCCCTAGTTACTCCACTGTCACTATGTAATCAAACAAATGTTGTGCGACCCGTTAATTAACACTCGAAATTACGAATATTTTTGTTTCACCTTGGTTTTCTCCCTTCAAAAAAAAAGGGCGGTTGTTGGAAATGGTTGTACTTTTCAAATGACCACAAATTCCGCCATCTAAATGTGTGCCACCCCGGGCGGACCGCCCCCAACACCCTCATAGCTACTCCACTGGTTCTACGACAAGCACCGAGTTGGCATCGGGGCAGTTCAAGGGCGCCGAAACCTAAGCATTCAATCAAGTTATTCTGTATAATTTAGTATTTTCCCTATTTTTTAAGGGCGCCAAAAATGATTTAGCCAAGGGCGCGGAAAACCCAGTTACGCTTCTGACGGCAAGTGTCCAAAATCCAGCCCGCGGGCCAAATGCGGCCCACTTTTTAAAATTTTAACAGGCTCGTGGGCTCATGTTTAATTATTTGTTTCGTGCATTTTTTTCTTGTACGACGACATTTTATTTTTAAGAGATGACTAGATTTTTTTGCTTTTTTGTGTACGATAACGGAAAAATCGATGTTGTTTTATTGTTACAAACGTGGATATTGATAACAAAAATAGCCGATGAACTTTTGAGAAGTTTTGTTTACCAATTTTTATGGCAAAAATAATTTATGTAATTTTTTTTTATAAATAATTTTTTTTTCAACTCGCAAAGGAAAGAATGTTGTACTTATAATTTTAATAAACATTTTAATCACGATTTTCGACACAAAATTTTATACAGCTGACTTCAAACCACCATTTAAATTTTTTTTAAAGACATGCTCTGCAATTAAACAATTTAGATTTGTACAATCTAAACCACGTGCGAATTCTTAACTCTAAGCTACCCGAAAAAAAAGTGTAGAAAACATTTGGATAACTTATACTTAGTCCACACGCGGATAACTTCAGCTTTTAAATTGAATAATAAATAAATATAAATAAATACATACAAGTGGAAATTAAATTGAATATGGCTATAATATCAGTTGTTAAGTCAAATCCAGCTTTGATTCATTCATTTCAGTCTTAAATGGTGATAAATTCAGCTTTCAAAGTAGGGCTGCGGAAATTAATGATTAAACAATCGATTAATCGTTACACATTTTAATCGATTAAAATTAATTTGATCGATTGAAATTCGATTAAAATTTAAGAAAATATTTATATTTCCATCGTATTATTATTTATTTAGACGTGCATACGTAAACAAAAAGGTTTTTCTTAGGGCTGCGGAAATTAACGATTAATTTCTCGATTAATCGTTAAAAATATTTATCGATTAGCATTATTTTAATCGATAAAAATTCGATTAAAATTAAAGAAATATTTATAATTTTTAAAGAATTTTTTATTAATAAATAATTAATTATTAATAATTAATAATAATTTATATATATTTTTACGTACAAACTTCTCCCGCGTATTATTATAATTTATTTTATTAACCTATGTGGACCGGCAGACGTCAACTAAAAAATGGCTGACAGCATCAGCGAAGTTGAATTTTAACATAACTGGAAAATTGAGCAAAAATTTTGTTTATAAGCTAACTGCGGATTGCAAAGTCGAAGATGGTGAAAAAGTTTGCTGTGTTCACTGCCATAAACAATTCTCTTTTAAAGGATCAAATACATCGCTGACGTACCACCTTCAGCACAAACATCCGATCGAGTATCAACACATTGTCATATAATTTTGTTCAAAATATTCTTAATTTTCAATGTCTCTTAATTAAGATAGGAGAAATAACTCAATAAAATAAAAAGATAGTCAATTACCTGTTTTTGTTACTTCCCTTTGAAATGTTTAGTATAATGACGTCATAAATTTCTATTTTTGGCTTAAATCGAAATTATCGATTAATTAATCGATAATTTTTCAAAAGTTAACGATTAAATTTAAATTAATCGATAACAGCCCTAGTTTTTCTTCCTTATTTCTTGCATTGCAGAACGAATTTGCTGTCTTAAGTAACAAAATTTGGGAGCCATGGATTTCGCGAAATAATGAATCTTGACTTAACGGGATCTATATATGCGTTATAAAAATATAATTACTCGAAATAAATCGATTAAACGATTTAAAAAAATTCCGATTAATCGAACAAAATCTTTTTTTTAATCATAACCAGCCCTAATTCTTAGTAATCGCCAATACCTTCAGTTTTCATTCCACAGCTGAATTATTTTTCTTTTTGAAGCACCACGCCAACCTTCAAAGTGATAACCTCTCCAAATGGTGGTATTGGTAAGAGGGGGACAGTGATGAGTTCTTGTCACCAGGTTTCATTCATCAACTTATTTGAGATATTTCGCACTATTTACATACCCCGTGCAATAGTTCATACTATTTGCATACCCTGTGAAATATTTCACACTATTTACTTACCCCGTGAAATATTTCACACTATTTACATACTCCGTGCAATATTTCACACTATTTACATACCCCGTGCAATATTTCACACTATTTACATACCCCGTGCAATACTTCACACTATTTACATACCTCGTGCAATATTTCACACTATTTACATACCCCGTGCAATATTTCACACTATTTACATACCCCGTGCAATATTTCACACTATTTACATACCCCGTGTGATACCCCGTGAAATATTTCACACTATTTACATACCCCGTGCAATATTTCACACTATTTACATACCCCGTGCATCGTTTCATAATCTAACGAACTTCACAAAATCATCACTTGATTGGATAGGGACAAAAATTGGTGTAATGATGGTGGTTCTTATGCATTGATGGTGGTACTTGTGTAATGATGGTGGTACTTGTGTAATGATGATGGTACTTGTGTAATGATGGTACTTGTGTAATGATAATGGTACTTGTGTAATGATGATGGTACTTATGTAATGATGGTGGCACTTATGTAATGATGGTGGTAATTGTGTAATGATGGTGGTTATTGTGTAATGATGGTGGTGGGTGTGTAATGATGGTGGTACTTGTGTAATGATGATGGTACTTGTGTAATGATGATAGAACTTGTGTAATGATGATGGTACTTGTGTAATGATGATGGTACTTGTGTAATGATGGTGGTACTTGTGTAATGATGACAGTACTTGTGTAATGATGATGGTACTTGTTTAATGATGGTAGTACTTGTGTAATGATGGTACTTGTGTAATGGTGATGGTACTTGTGTAATGATGGTAGTACTTGTGTAACGATGGTGGTACTTGTGTAATGGTGATTGTACTTGTGTAATGATGATGGTACTTGTGTAATGATGATGGTACTTGTGTAATGATGGTGGTACTTGTGTAATGATGGTAGTACTTGTGTAACGATGGTGGTACTTGTGTAATGATGGTGGTACTTGTGTAATGATGTCAGTACTTGTGTAATGATGGTGGTACTTGTGTAATGATGATGGTATTTGAGTAATGATGGTGGTACTTGTGTAATGATGGTAGTACTTGTGTAATGATGGTGGTACTTGTGTAATGATGATTGTATTTGTGTAATGATGGTAGCAATTGTGTAATGATAGTGATACTTGTGTAATGATGGTGGTACTTGTGTAATGATGGTGGTACTTGTGTAATGATGGTAGTACTTGTGTAATGATGGTGGTACTCGTGTAATGATGATGGTACTTGTGTAATGATGGTAGCAATTGTGTAATGATGGTGATACTTGTGTAATGATGGTGGTACTTGTGTAATGATTGTGGTACTTTTGTAATGATGGTGGTACTTTTATAATGATGGTGGTACTTATGTAATGATGGTGGTCATTGTGTAACGATGGTAGTACTTGTGTAATGATGGTAGTACTTGTGTAATGATGGTGGTACTTGTGTAATGATGGTGGTACTTGTGTAATGATGGTGGTACTTGTGTAATGATGGTGGTACTTGTGTAATGATGGTAGTACTTGTTTAATGGTGGTGTTACTTATTTAATGATTGTGGTACTTGTGTAATGATGATGGTACTTGTGTAATGATGATGGTACTTGTGTAATGATGGTGGTACTTGTGTAATGATGATGGTACTTGTGTAATGATGATGGTACTTGTGTAATGATGATGGTACTTGTGTAATGATGGTGGTACTTGTGTGATGATGGCAGTACTTGTGTAACGATGGTGGTACTTGTGTAATGATGATGGTACTTGTGTAATGATGATGGTACTTGTGTAATGATGGTGGTACTTGTGTAATGATGGTAGTACTCGATGTTGGTACTTGTGTAATGATGGTGGTACTTGTGTAATGATGGTAGCAATTGTGTAATGATTGTGATACTTGTGTAATGATGGTTGTACTTGTGTAATGATGGTGGTACTTGTGTAATGATGGTGGTACTTGTGTAATGATGATGGTACTTGTGTAATGATGATGGTACTTGTGTAATGATGATGGTACTTGTGTAATGATGATGGTACTTGTGTTATGATGGTGGTACTTGTGTAATGATGGTATTACTTGTGTAACGATGGTGGTACTTGTGTAATGATGATGGTACTTGTGTAATGATGATGGTACTTGTGTAATGATGATGGTACTTGTGTAATGATGGTGGTACTTGTGTAATGATGGTAGTACTTGTGTAACGATGGTGGTACTTGTGTAATGGTGATGGTACTTGTGTAATGATGATGGTACTTGTGTAATGATGATGGTACTTGTGTAATGATGGTGGTACTTGTGTAATGATGGTAGTACTTGTGTAACGATGGTGATACTTGTGTAATGATGGTGGTACTTGTGTAATGATGTCAGTACTTGTGTAATGATGGTGGTACTTGTGTAATGATGATGGTATTTGATTAATGATGGTGGTACTTGTGTAATGATGGTAGTACTTGTGTAATGATGGTGGTACTTGTGTAATGATGGTGGTACTTGTGTAATGATGGTGGTACTTGTGTAATGATGGTAGTACTTGTGTAATGGTGGTGTTACTTATTTAATGATTGTGGTACAAGTGAAATAAAGGAGCTACTTGTGTAATGGTTTTGACACCTGTGTAATGTTGATGGTACTTTTGTAATGTTGATGGTACTTGTGTAATCATTTGTTTACAAACAACTGGAGTTTATCTTACTCTTAATTTTTTTTCCATCTGTAAAAATGAAAAAATTCAGTAAAAAAAACTTTTTTTAAACTGATGTAGAAATTATTTCTTTAAAATTATTATTATTTTTTTCTAGAATGGGAGGTAATGCAAAATACATAAACACTGCAAGAGTTACCATGATTGCGGTACTTTACTCATCCCAGATCCAAAAGTGGTTGTGGCTACTTGTTCGATTGGAAAATGTTATATAATTTTACTTTTATTCAAGGGATTTAAAAGAAACTTAAAAGTTTGATCTTAAATTGATAAGACTCCCCCGAACATTCAAAAGAAAAAATTAATCCTCTAAGGTGAATCTGTTCTCATACATGTAGAATGATTTTCAATTTATTACAAATAAAGCAATTTATAATTAGTCTTAAAAGCATTTTTGTTACAAAGTTTTACAAAAATTCTTCTCAATCTGTTTGAAAGAGTTAGAGATATGATATTGAGAGACTGAAATAAATTATTAATGTCCTTGGATTTCTAAAGGCAAAGAAGATTTTTAAAAATAATAAAATTATTACGTTCCTAGCGTATTACCCGTCAAAAATAACGAAAGTTTCCAGCTAAAATCTATTTATTTTGAAAAAATGCAATTTTTTTAGGGCGGCGCCCACCTTCTTCAAAAGCCCAACTAACTTTTCCTTGTTTGATAAATAGGAAATATTAAACTTTCTGAAATGTACACAACGTATTTTATAATAGGGGTTGTTTGTTTTTTTATTTTATAATTAACCATCATCAAATCCTCTTTTTACAATGTTCCCTTTTCCAAAATTAAAATATGAGCTAAAACAATGACGTCATATAATATTTTTTACAGCGCATCTTTAATTTGCACACCTTTTGATGCACACCTTGTATTAAATATAAGATAAAACAATGACATCATATAATACATTTCATTCCATACATACATACAGACAACGGGAATTATGTATATTGAATAAGATGCATATAAAAATAACATCCTTATAAAATAAAAGGCTATGTTCTGTGCGGTCACAGATAGAGATTGACTCCTACAGCCAATCATATTGAACACGTTTACGCGGACGTTCAAAACGAGTTATTTTTGGTGCAGTATTTCTTTCATGACTTTATTTTGAGTTATGCGCTTTGGAATTTATAGTCAAAAGCTCTGTTTTTACGAGTTATTTATTTTAACTATAATGAATAGTATTTTATGACGTGATGCACATGTATGCGGCTGGATAGCAAAGTCAATAGTGCGCTTGCCTTACGTGATAGCCATTATAAAAATGTTGATGAATGACTAACGCTAAGAAAGTCCCCCGCTGACCTGGAGAGGGATGGGTGCCGCCAGGTCTATTAAGAGAATGTTCTAATGGAAACATTAGAACTACGGGGTTATAACGACCTCCAAGTTATGGGACTTTAAAAAAAAGAAACGAAAAACATGTATGCCGATCCAGACGGCTGTTGTTGGGATTGTTCAACACGCCACCGAACGGTGGCGGAACGTCCTTGGATGGGCTTTGTTGCTCGTACCACCATAAATATATACATTGTTCGTTCGTCCTTCGATTCGACTAGTCACCCGAGGGTTGCTCTGTCTGTGCGGACGCAGATGGTTGATGAGGACGATCTTTGCACGAAAGGTTTTCCAGTCTTTTCTGCGGCGGTGATCCGGTTTGCCTCGCATGACTTGGCCCCTTCGTGGATGGAAAAGCGCCAGCTCGTTCCCACGTGTCTGGGTTCATGGCAAACGCTTTCAGTGAGGCTTTCAGTGTGTCTTTGAAGCGTTTCTTTTGCCCACCGTTATCAAAAAATGGGTAAATGTTTAAAGTTAGTGACATATAAAAGCATACATACACTCACGCGCACGCACGCTTCACGCACGCACGCACGCACGCAAGCACACACACACACACATACACATACATACATACATACATACATACATACATACATACATACATACATACATACATACATACATACATACATACATACATACATACATACATACATACATACATACATACATACATACATACATACATACACACATGCATACATACATACATAAAAACATTAGGGCTGGTACTGATTAAAAATATTTTTTTCGATAAATCAGGAAAAACAATTTATCGATTAATTTATATCGATATGCCCCCACCGTCGCACCCCCTAGTGACGCCATTGCATACAAACATGCATACGCATATCATCTGGCATGCAGAAAATGTTTTCTTTACACTCGACAAAGTTTCAAGCGCGAAAATAAATTTTCACTCGTATTAAAAACTGAGTGAACATTACTTTACGGGCCTATCATTTCTGTGCGTTCATAATTTACAGGTATATCACTTATATTTTGTATATAACTTACATATCTATCATTTCTGTGCTCATATTATTTACAGGTCTATCATTTTTGTGTATACATTATGTACAGACCAATCAATTCTGAGGGTGCATTATCTACATGCTTATCATTTCCAGTCTCGTCATTTTATCCGGATTGTTTTTGTATGCCCTGATAGTCTTTACTTTTATTATGCTCAATATTATCTTGGTATGATATCTTGTACAACATTATCTTGATAATACAAGCTGCCTTGTACAATGCCATAATGATAAGCTGTCTTGTACAACACTATCAAGATAAGCTGTCTTGTACAACATTATCATGATAAGTTTTCTTGTACAAAACTGTCATGATAAGTTTTCTTGTACAACACTATCATGATAAGCTGTCTTCTACAACAGTTCTTCTCAAAGTGGTGTTCCGCGGACCGGTGCCGGTCCGTGGGCCATCCGCTGCCGGTCAGCAGATGTTCTCAAAAAAAGGACAGAAAAAATTGTCAGTGCAGGGAAAATAGTGCACCGGTCCCGGGTGCAACGGAATAAAATTCCTGCCGGTCCGCCAAACTAAAAAGTTTAAGAAGCACTGTTCTACAACACTATCATGATACGTTTTCTTCCACAACACTATTGTGACGTATAAGTCCCATGTTACAAAACTTGACCAATGTGGTGTATTTTTAATGCTTATTTTGTTCACTGTTTCATTTAGTTACTAACGCATTCCTTCTTTGGTGTTTCATTTTGCTAATCCACGCCTTCTTCACCCTGGCCCCTCGACAGTGCTGGATTTACGTATTTGCTTAACAAGCTATCGCCTACTTGGGTGCCCCCCGGAAATTTTTTTTCTACATATTTGGCACTGACATAGAATATCTGGACTTCAAAAGGAGCAACACATCTCAAATATCTTGAGCCCCATCAAGTCTAAATCCGGTCCCGTCCCTCGGTCACGATAACCCCAAATTGTGTATAATTTATATAATACTAGCCGGGTTACCCGGCGTCGCACGATTAAAATAATAGTCAACAGATTTTTAAAAAAAATATTTCAATTCATTCATTGAAAAACAATTTAAAAAATAAATTGAAATGTAATTAAAAATAAGTACATGTAATTTATATATTGCTTATATTAAGGCTTGTCGATAGACTATATTTTTGGTTTTTCCGTCTGGTGCAAAAATGAAAAGATTTGTTGGTGACCCAACTCTAGAACATGCCACATATAGCTGTCCGTGGGCAAAGCATGCTTCCTCAAGTACAATGCCTGCCACTTTTAAAGACTGTCCCTGTGCCTTGTTGATAGACATGGCAAATGCAAGCCTGATTGGAAACTGGAGGCGCTTGAAATCAAAAGGCATATCTGTTGGTATGAGTGGAATTCTTGGGATGAAGACATCTTCTCCTTTGGCGCAGCCTGTCAAAATTGTGGCTTCTATTACATGAGGTAAGAGATGCTTGATGCTCAATCGTGTTCCATTGCATAGTTTAGGGGGATCCAAATTTCTCAGAAGTATGATAGGAGCTCCGATTTTAAGTTCCAAGTTATGTGATGGCATGCCAGGAGGATCTAATGAATTCAAAAATTCTGTTGGATAGTAAACAGCTTGGGCCGGATCTGTAACCGTATCAATAGATTTGTAGTTGTTTGAAATGCCTGGTAGAAAATTTTGAATTTGAGAATTGATGCTGTTGACACTTGAATTCTTTGGAGCAAGAATGGCCCTTTCGCACAACCACTCAGGATTTTTAAACTGGTCTTGGATGTTTGGAAAAACGGCAAGTTTCAACTCTTCAAGTGACTTTGCTACAGTGCAAAAATTTGATGGGAAAGAAACTGTTCCTGATGCTGGGTCTACCTGCCACTTTCCATCGCCAAGTTGAAGCAATTGATGTGAGAAGTAGCCTGCTGCATTATCTCCATGTAAATGGACTCTCATGTTGGTGGTCAGAGTCATTTTCTTGACCTGTTTCCACAGAGTTGAAGCTTTGAGGAAGGCATTCAACTCATCGCTTGGTGTTGACCTTGGAATGACAGGCAAAGTTTGTCTAAAATCTCCAGCTAATACCACAACTGTTCCTCCCATTAGTTTTGTGTTTCCTTTTAAATCCTGAAGAGTGTTGTTCAAGGCTTCAAGAGCTCGCTTGTGTGACATTGTACACTCATCCCAGACAATGAGAGAACACTGTTCTAGTACCTTGGCCTTTCCTGATCCTTTTGATATGTTGCAGGTTACATTCTCAGAATGGTTCATGTTCAAAGGTAACTTGAAGGCAGAATGAGCTGTTCTACCCCCGGCAAGCAATGTTGATGCTATGCCAGAAGAAGCAACGGCTAGAGCAATACCTTTGTCTCGTCTGATTGTAGCCAAGAGCAAATTGATCACAAATGTTTTACCTGTACCTCCTGGAGCATCAAGGAATATGATTCCACCTTTTTTTGAGGTAACCAGTTCTAAGATGTGAATGTAGGCAGCTCTTTGATCCTCAACTAAACGTGGTTGATTTTCTGAGACATAGGCCATCAATTCATTTGTGTTATAATTTTGTTCTCGTAGAATTTCACTATTCTGAAGATTGTTTTCATTTCTTTGAGGCGTTGGTAACCCAAACTGGTCAAGGTTCCTTCCTGACATTGATACACACAAATCCTCCAACAACATAAGACACCTTTTGTAAATCTCATTAGAGAACTCAATTAGCAGTGTTTGATTCTCTCTCTTGGTTTGCAACATAATGTCCTCACTCAAATATGTTTTAAATGTATCCCAGAGAGCAAGTGGATTAGAAACAGAGCATGTTGTCAGCAAAATTGAAAACAGATGTCTCAAACGGGTAGGTGATTGAGATGTACACGCCTCCTCCATGGTCAAGACCCAATGGTGATCGTTTTCTAGTAGCCCTTGCATTTGGCAAGCTTCCCTAAATGTAGCACACACATGACCATCAACAGTTTTTAAGTCAGTGTAGGATGTTGGTCCTCTAACAACATGAAGTAGCATCCTCAAAAAGAAGCATTCTGCATTAGATGGGTGAACGGTGTACACACGTCCCAATGCATCTGAAGATTTTATCCCTGGATGATATTCAACATCTGCTCCTTGTTTTCGGCGTTTAAATAATTTTTGAGAAGCATTCCAAGTATAGTACCTTGGAACAACACAATAGAGAATGGTTTTTGCAAAGTCGTCTTGTTGGCACAGTTGAAAAAAAGCTGTCAAAGTTGTTCTTGGTGGCTCCAGAATTTGATGATATATATTTTCTTGGTTGAAGTATACTCTTTGCCCATTTTCAAGATGAACACTCAAGTGAACAACTGTTGGATACCGTTCATGAATTTGGAAATTCAAAATTCTCCAGACTGCTTCATTACTGCTGATGTAACGACCCATTAGAAATTTTTGCACCTCATCTGGATTCTCTTGGTTTCCTTCAAGACCAAAAACGGCCTGGTCACTTCCTTTATTGACGTACTTGCAGATGTATTTGATGGCCTTGACAGATTGGCAAGATTCGACATTTATGTGAGCTTGAAACATTTTTGTCAAAATTGGAGTGTAGGGAACCACCCATCTGTTGTCCATTTCTATTTCTTGATATGTTGAACCAACCTTCATTTTGATTTTTGCAGTAAAACCACCATCTCCTGGTTTACGGCGTCTGTACACAGGATAGCCATCTTCACCAGTTTTAGTTTCTTGTATCAAATTCCTTGGATATTTTTTTGAGCATTTCCCATCAACCATGCAAGCAGAGTTTCTGTTCAAGTTTCCACAGGGTCCATGCAGCATATTTTTCACAACAATTTCAAACAAAAAATTATCTTGTGTAGAGTTTGGTATTTCTGCTGAGATTACATTGTCAATTTGATTAGGTCGTAATTTTTTCATCAGCCAGATTAGGATGTGTGCATGGGGTAAGCCTCTCTTCTGCCATTCAATTGAGTACATCCAGCATCTCGTTTCACCATAGACATGACTTTTTGTAATGACTCCCATTAATTTTGATAGTTTTCGTTTGAAGACTCTAGCAACCAAATCATGTCGATCCACTGCTGATTGGCCAGGTAAAAGATGAGCCTGAATTTCTTGCCATAGTGGATTGCATGTAAAGGTGATAAACAAATCTGGCCTTCCATAATTTCTGACATAAGTCATAGCATCTTGAGTGTACTCATGCATGTGTCTTGGACTTCCTGTAAATGTTGCTGGCAAGATAACCATTTTCCCCAGATCATTTGGATTGGCATCATTTGCAATGGCATCTCTGAGGTGAATGTAGTCTTCAACTCTCAGCTTCTTTTGATTTAGACGGATGTAGAGCAAGCGTTCACTTTCAATTTTCGCGTACATATCTACGATGAATTGATGGAACAGCTGTCTAAATTTCAAGAGATGGTTATCTTCACCACTGCGAATCATGATTCGATATGCATAAAAGTCCATTGCTGTAACCTTTTTACCCAAAACATTGTTTCCCGTGTCTGGGTTTGTCTGAGGAATGCCAAAGGAGTACCCATCTTCACCTTGCCAAAACATTAGGGGATATTGCAGAGCATCATAAGAGCGATGAGTTTCTGCAACTCTTTGGAGAAGGTTGTTTCGCTTTTGAAGGACAATGTCACGTCTGTCAAATTCATTTCCTACCATGACAATGGCCACTTCATCAAATGTTGGTACATTGAACCGCCTTTGGTGTTCATGTCTTGGTGCTTTGTCAGCTCGTATCACAACTTTGTATTCATCAGTTGGCATTCTTTCTAGAGCTGTCTTGAAAATTTGAAGGTAGGCATTGTTTGCATGTAGGAGTTCTTGCAACTCCAAAACAACATTTTGTTGCAAGTCTGGAAAGTTTGCACATCTTTGTTGGACTTCTCTAGCTTGGTCTCCCATGAAATAGATCTGCAGAAACTGTGGTTCGCCTTCAGCTGGCAGCAGAGATCCAGCCCTGTGATAAATTTGGCCTTGAACTTTAAATGTTGGCATGAATCCTTGTTCACGAATTTCTTTGCTGGCACCAAAAGATGTCATTTGAAAGCATGAGTTGTATTTTCTGATGTTGGCTAGGAAGCGTTTAGACGTTTGAGATACACCTTGAAGCAAATGATCAAGTGGCTCAGGTGGATGTTGCAGAGTCTCTAGTTTAACTTTGCCATTTGAACAGCACATTCCAGGGTGCTCATCTTTCCATTTAAATGCACTGCAATGCTTGCAGATCAAGTTCATCTCACCAATGTTGACCTTTTCATGTTGATGGTATGGAATATCTGGGTCATATTGATGAGCAGCACCTTTTAGGTCTTGCTGCATTTCATTTCTTCTTCTGTTTAAATTTCCATTTCTCTGGTCTGCAAGTCTTATTTGGGTTTGTTTTTTTGTTTCATTTGCTCTTCTCATTGAAGATCTGACTCTTTTTTCATCAAGTCTTGCCTGTGTTTGTTTATTGGTTTCATTAGCTCTTCTGATTGAAACTCTTTCTCTCTCATCATCAAGTCTTGCCTGTGTTTGTTCACTGGTTTCATTAGCTCTTCTGATTGAAACTCTTTCTCTCTCATCATCAAGTCTTGCCTGTGTTTGTTCACTGGTTTCATTAGCTCTTCTGATTGAAACTCCTTCTCTCTCATCATCAAGTCTTGCCTGTGTTTGTTCACTGGTTTCATTAGCTCTTCTGATTGAAACTCTTTCTCTCTTATCATCAAGTCTTGTCTGTGTTTGTTCACTGGTTTCATTAGCTCTTCTTATGGAACCTCTTTCTCTCTCATCATCAAGTCTTGCCTGTGTTTGTTCACTGGTTTCATTAGCTCTTCTGATTGAAACTCTTTCTCTCTCAACAGCAAGTCTTGCCTGTGTTTGTTCATTCGTTTCATTTTCTCTATGTAAGGCTTGCTTCTTTGCCGTTTTAGAAACACGACCTAATTGAGTTTTTCTTTTTGGGGGCATGATTTCTCTGAAGAAAGATTGGAACATAATAGCTTATATATTGTTTTAGTGTACAACTGCTTTTAAGTATTTCCCTTTGTTAAAACTTTCTTCTTAAATACCATACTGAAGGTTCCCCCCCCCTTTTAGCATCAATAAACTTATAAGTAACTTAGATAAATAAGTAACTTATAAGTAAATTATTAAATTAGTTTAAATTTTGCTACCCCATGACTATTTGTTTAATTCGGACACATCAATTGTGTTTAGACATTTGTAAAACAGGTGAAGTGTTAATTTAAGTTTTGGATATATAATTTGTTTAGTGATATTTTGTATTGATTATAAGATCCAAAAAAAAATATTCAGAAGAGATTTATTTAATTTAACCTTCACAAGATCAATAAATATATGTATTTAATTCATCCTTCTTAACATCAATGAACAGATGAATTTAATTTATTCTATTAGCACCACTAAATGGCTGAAAGGTATTAGATAAGCTAATATATAAACTTGTTTACTACTTCAAGTTTGGTTAGGTAGGGTTAGTTATAGTAAAATCTTAAAAAACACATTCTAAAGAGATTAATTTCATTTGTTCTTCTTAAGAATGTCAAGTTCTAATGATTTTTATGACTCACAAGGCTTCAACTCAATAAGTAAAAACACCATCAGAAGAATCAATATTTTAATTGAACAAAGAAATCCTTCAAGGCAAAATAATAACAACACTGTGCGTGCTCTCCGCTACAAAATCGTCCCTCTAGCATATCTCTCTATTGACGTCATCCCACACCAAACTACGTCACACCAAGCATGTGTCAAAATAGTGCGCACTGTGCAACAGTCAAACATTGACATTCCCAAAGCGGGAAAACCCCATCTAATATATAAAGATGAAAGTTTGTTTGTTTGTTTCTTTTGTTTGTTTTGTTACTCATAGAATGCCACACCGTTGGACCTAGGTGCTGAAATTTTGCATGGGACCCTCATTTGACCCGGGACAGGTCATAGGCTATGTAGTTTTTTTCTTATATAAAAAACTGACTCATCACTAATTGAATTCTCCAACTTCGCGTGTAGGTAGAAGCATGAAACTTTGGGAAGTTGTTGAGTAGCCTCTCACGACGATCATTTGCGTAAAAAAGTTGCAATTCAGTCATGGGGGCCGGGGGCACAAAGACGTTTTTTTCATTATATGGGCTATATGAAAATTGATATTTAAATATTTTTTTTGCTCGTTACCACCACGGAAGTGTACTTAACAACCACCCAGAGTTTTATGCTTCTAACTACACGGAATTAGTGATCTTTAGGTTCACTTGTGTTAAGTTTAATGACTTTCTTAATAAGTTCGTTAGCTAAAGTTTAAATAGTTAATTTGTTTAGCTTATGTAAACATAAAATTATGTAAACATGAAATGACAACATAGGTCCTAGGCCTTTATATGCATGTCAAGATCATTGATTCTTATTTTTAATAAGTAAGTTTATAGTAATGAGCAAGTTTTATTATGTTGTTGAAAATATTCAAATAGTTATTTGTTAAGTATGTATGTGTATGCAACGATTTACTTTCTTCTTATTTTTTTGTATTTCTCTTGATTAACTTCATTTAGTGCCCTCCCCTTTTCTATACTAATAAAAGCCTAAGCCCCCTCTCACTAATGGTCCAACTTCCCATTTGACTAAAAGTCTGTAAAATTTACGAATCATACTAAAAACAATTAAGCACGACTCAACTCTGAACTAAAAGTAATTAGTAAAAATCGCCCTTTATCTAATTTCCAGAAACAAAAACAGGAATTTTTTTTTACAAAATATAATGTCTTATCTCAAAACGGGAATCAAAAAAGAATTGTATCCCTTGGTGAAACAGCAACATATAAGATTTTGGAATCCATCGCTAAATGGACCGCTTTGTAGAAAGGGACAAAAGTGAACAAATTATAGTCAATTTTTAGTCAATTAAAGTTAATTTAAAGGCGGGCGCTTAAAATGAAGTCTTATAATGCAGTACTGCTCCAAAAATAAATTGTATACTTTTTGATAGTCTTTATTTATTAGTGTTTTAATATGGAAATGATATATAATGCTTTTTTTTATATTTGTCTCTATGTTATACGATTTAAATTTACGGCTTTTATGTAATAGGTATAATTTTAAAAAAGAATTCAAGTATGTTTTGGACCATGTTTCCCGATGGGACATCATAGTTTGTAAATTATATTTCAAACAACAGATTTAGTTTCTGCAAAATAAATAAATTATTTACGAAATAGGAAAAAAAGATGCTATGTTTGACTAAACATCTATTTTTAAAATGGCTTTTGTTATTCCGCAACATCGTAATGACCATGGCATATTCAATTCGCCGCCCAACTTAATTAATTGCTTATAGGTTCACTTGTATTGAGTTTAATATGCTTATGTTTATAAGTCCGGTAGAAAGGTTTAAATTGTAAATTTATAGAGCGTATGTAATAAAAAAAACACAGCATTGGTCGTAGGCTTTTATATGCATGTAATATTCCTTGATGATTTACGTTAATAATTAAATTTAAGGGATTGAGCAAGTAAAATAAGCAAGAAAAATTAATATAGAACACGCATCAAATTTTAAGAAAAACAAACGTATAGTTCCTCTAAATTACGATTAAGCTTTTTTGACTTGGGCAATTTCTTTTATTTGTTTAAATTAAAATTTGAGTCATTAGAAACAACATAATAAAACTCTTAATTTAAAAATAAATACCATACATCGTGTGACAAATGTAATGAAATAGTGTTAACAGATCTATAATATCAAGAAAGTATTTGTATAAAAGGCCACTGTTTTGTACCGCAAGGCCAAAACAAATATGAATGTTATTATAATAAAATTACACTGCTCACTTTTAGATGCGTACACGAAAAGGTGCGCACCGTAATTTGACAATAAAAGATTTTTGAAAGCGCACAGCTAAAAATAAAGTATTGTAAAAAATAACGCACCAAAATGAACTCGTTTTGAATGCCCGCATGAAGCTGTTCAATATCGAAATGAGAATTTATTTTGTCTTTATTTGGCTCTACATTTTCTGATTATGGGCCCCCTTACCCTAGGGGTGGTCACCTGGGGTTGAAACATAGCCTACGACCTGTCTAGGGTCGAATGAGAGCCCCATGCAAAATTTCAGCATCCTGGGTCCAACGGTGTGGATTTCCATTGGTAACAAACAAACACACAAACAAACAAACACACAAACTTTCATCTTTATATATTAGATTTTTATGGCAATGAGTTATCTTTAATTGATCTCTCTTTTGCGTAGATTTGGTGTAGAGATTATGTGTGATCTTTGTCAAGGCGAAACCTGATGGAAGCGTAATAGAATACGCTTCAAGTTTTGAACGTAATCACTAATGTTCCAGGTAAATCGAAAATGTTCATTATCAAGTATATTCTAGAAAAAATATTTTTTTTTAAATATGAGCTCTGCACTAGTGTTAAAATGGCTCTCTAGCACTGCATTATAAATGGTTGAGGCGTTTGACGCATTTTCTGCATCGTCTTTACCACTTGTTGGCACATTGACTAATTTGTTTCACATTTGTATTTTCAAGTTCACCTATTAAATTGCTGTCAAACTTCAACTCGTAGCTTGAGTTGAATTTATTTCAAGCGAACCTCACCCTAGACCTATGGCGGTTAAGGAGGGGGGGGGGCTGAACAAGCTAAAGCCAGTGGCCCCCGATGATTTAGGGGCCCCCAAATTTAGTATATTTATAAGAAAGATGGACAAATGTTTGCATGAATTCCTGAAAATATCAAGCATTAAATAAATTAATTAAAAAAACTGATTTTATAGGCTCACTAAGAGAAAATATTAAAGATAATTGTTTATATTTTTTTTTAATTTACACCTTTCGTCAGGCTCGTGTGGTCTTGAGGAAGAAAGTCGGCCTGCGGTGCAAGCGGTCATGAGATCGATTCCCGGCGTGGGAACAATTTTATTTTTAAATTGTCTTTTTATACTCAATTTTAGGATACCGGCAAAACATTTATTCCATTTTTTCATGAATAATCTTTTTGGCTGGGAAGGCCGATCCCATAGTACAGACAAAGTATGAGAAAGGAACCGATGAACTAATTAGTTACAAGTTACAGTCTTATATTAGCTGCTAGCAATCATTTTATTTAAAGGGACGCTACCTGGATAGGGCCCCAGTTTGAATTGAAGCCATGGGCCTCGTGCAGTCTTAATCCGCCCCTGCCCTAGACACATAACACCAACTAAAACGTATCTAGTCAATCTAAACATTAACGTGGGTCAATAGGGGTCTACGGGTGAACTGCTCTTAGAGAATTGTTCCCCCTTACATTGAAAACCCGAAGGTGTTGGGACATTCACAGATTTGTGTAGATCTAAATTCAAAATTTCATTGCTTCACGCCTCCCTTCAGCGAGGCAAAAACTGAAAACAACCCAGTCTTCCGTGACGTAAACATAGGAGTGTGTGCATAAGTTTCGTGTCCTGTTTCTCTTAACTTTAAGATACATGTCTCCTGTTCGAATATCATTATTCGTGGACAGTGTTTGTATATGCGTTAGCAGTATTCGTAATTGTATTTCGTCTGTTTAGCATATGCATCGAGGTCCATATTGTTCTTTGTATTAGAATTCTTGAAAGTTCATCCCACATTCACAAAGGCTGAATGCCGTAACAAAAATGTGTTGGCAGAAAAGAAAGTCTAGCGAGTTTATGTGTCACAGTCTGACACCAGGGGAGAAAATTGCTCATTAAGTTGGGTTGTCCTCAGTATTTGTTCATCAATAAAGCTTTAGTTTATAGTTTATTGTATTAATCATACAATGTGTTTGTGACTTGTATTTTAGGAAAGGGAAGCTGCTTTTATGAAATACACAGTGGTACACCATACAAACACACAGCCCCGTTGGTCGCCCACCAATACACCATAACCCCTAAACCCTGGGCCGGTGTCACGAAATAAAGTCTCCCCCAAAATAAAGTCTCCCCGGAGAGTTTATGTTAAAACAAAGTCACCCCCGGATTCTTTGTTTCAAAATAAAGTCTCCGGGGTTAAAATGAATCCTCCCCTTAATTATTGGAAATTATAAATAACTAGCGTACACCCGTCAAAAATGACGGAAGTTTTCAGCTGAAATCTATTTATTTTATAAAAAATGCACTCTTTTTAGGGCGCCTACGGCGCCGACCTTTTTCAGAAGCCCAACTAACTTGTCCTTGTTTGATAAATACGAAATATTAAACTTTCTGAAATGTACACAAAGTATTTTATAATAGGGGTTGCAGGGCGCCTTCGGCGTAGGCGCCCCCTTTGTTTTTTTAAAATTTTATAATTAACCATCATCAAATCATCTTTTTACATTGATCCCTTTTCCAAAAATAAAATATGAGCGAAAACAATGACTTCATATAATATTTTTTTACAGTGCATATCTAATTTGCACACCTTTTGATGCTTTGGTGCAGTAATTTGGTTTTCCCTGCTTTCTAAAATTAGTAGCGTCAGGACTGACAGACACTACTTGCGTGACAATTGCAAATTATATATTTAATTGTTTTATTACACGTCATGACTTAAAATATAGTTTGTATTTGTTCTACGTGCAATTGTGTATGACTATTGGAAATTCAACAACCAGAAGCTTAGTCAAGGGCTTAGCATTTTGCGGGCTAAGTGGGTGTATGCCCGGATATACATATTTTAGAGGTGGCTAATTTCCCAGAGTTATATAAAAAGAATAACAGACAAATGAACTGAAAAACAAAGATGATCAAGTAATACGAAAACGTGACACCGATGTCTTGGAACAAGTATTCACTCTTTACGTTTTTGAGTAGCACCTGTGGCTAGGACTTACAAGAAATTTGCGATTTTTATGTTTGCATTATAATAATTCAAAAATGTTAGAACCAACTTTTATCAAGTAGCCTTTACTAAATTTACAGTAGAAAATTTAACAAAGTTAAGTTGCCGAAGATTGAAAATTTATTTTAAAAATTTACGTCCACTTTTAAAATATATTAAAAGAGCTTTCAAATGGGATTACTTTTTGTGTAGCGGCTCTTCTGTGTTCACTTTGCGGCTCGCGAACAATTGATCAAATTATTTTTTTTCTTTTGAAATATATGCTGTAAAATACGTTTAACAGGAAAAAGCTTAAGAAGAAATATCTGTCAACGGGAAATAAAATACGGTCCCGGCAAAATACAAAGTTTTTGATACACCTTTCTTCCCTGTACATGAAACAAAAATCTATTAACACTAAAAGATGTAGGTTCTTTGAATGAATCAAGGAAAACTCGACCGCACCCCAGAGAACTAAAAGCGGTTGGTATTTTGTGTTATTAATAATAACACCCCTGCTTTTATTATATGACAGGATACTAATTTTGCTTTGAAATACACCATATTTTTGAGCTACCGTTTGAGACAGACGAGCCAATGTTGTTTATCTACCCCTCCCCCCCCCCAACCATACTTTAAAAAACACATAATCTATTATTGAGTATTGACAAAAATAATTTGCAGTCATTCAAAGATTTTCACTGCAATAACAAAAATAAATGAACGTTTACTAACAATCTGGACAGAAACAAAGTGTTGAAAATGTTGTTGGCTTACTTAAATTTTTAAAAAGTTGAAGGGATCTATTGGTTTGTAAGTGGCTGGTGATGTCAACTGTTAAATTTCTTGTTCCCGCTTCGATAAAAATCCACAAAATATGGCAACAAGTTTCAGAAAGGAAAATATAAAGAAGAAAATAGAAGCTTTCTACCAGAATGGGAAGAGGATTTTGAATTTATTGATAAATAAGGTTCGCTGGTCCGTGTGCAAAGTAAAAAAAACTCGTGTGCAAAGTTGTACAACATCCATGTTGTGTGCAATATTTTACAAAATTTTGCTTCGCGGTAATTCTAAACTGCTGCTCGGTGTCGGTTAGATATCTGCGCAGCCGCTCAGCTTAAAGGGAACATTGGTGGGGACGTAAGTGATAATGTCTCAATGTGGCTCTCAAAGTTTTTGAATATTAATAAAATGGCTCTCAGTTACCACAGATCTGGCCACCCAGCTCTATCACAAAGGCAAGGGTGAAAAGAAGTAGAAAGTTGTCATAGACAAAAATGAAGCAATCAATATCATACAAAGTCTACCTGACGACGTTATAGGTGAATGTCATTTTGGACAGGGTGCAACAATCAGAAAGGTTAGCGAAAGGTTTTGGTGGCGTAGTACGGCTGAGGACATTCGTGATTACTGCAAAAATTGTAGTCATTGTCACAGGATGAATCCCAACAATAAACCACTAGCTGCTGAGTTGCATCAGGTTAAAGTTACAGATATATTTGAACGCTGGTGTGTAGATTTGATCGATCCATTAAATGAAACACAATCAGGAAAGCGGTTTGTAATTGTAGCAACTGAATATCTAACAAAGTGGGTTGAAGTTGCAGCCTTCCCAGACAAATCACACAGCTCTTTATGTACACAAATTCTTGATCAATCTTGTCTTTCGTTATGGAGCTTGTCATTTCCTGCTGCACGATCAGGGCAGAGAATTGTGCAATGCTCTTGTAAAGAATTTGCGTGATATAATGTCTATAACACAATCGACTTCGTCAGCGTACCATCCACAGAGTAATGGACTGACAGAAAGATTCAATCAGACACTAATAACTCAACTGATGAAGTTAGTGAACACAGAAAAGAACAACTGGGACGCCTTTTTGCAACCGATTGTCTTCGCTTACCGAACTAACCGGCAGGTTTCAGTAATGTACACCCCGTTCCAACTGATGTTTGGTGTTCCAGCAAAACTACCATGTGGTTTGCAAGAAAGCAATGAGACTGGAGATATTCCAGAACCTTCAACAGACTCTAATGCAAGGATGGAGTATATCACATAGACCGTGTGTAAAATAATAAAACTGCATGTTCCAATATTCAGTGTGCAAAGACTAAGCAGAAGGAACGATACGATATAAAGCATTTGGGTGCCAGATTTAATGTGGGTGACAAAGTGCTGAAATGCAATACAAGGAAAGTCACGCGCATGGGTGATATATTGGAACCTCGTTTTATTGGACCCTATATTATTCATGAAGTGCTTAATAAGGGTGTGTATAAATTAACTGATTTATCAGGGAAAGTTCTCAACTGTAAAGTGACTGTGTGTAATCTATACGTCTTTGGTACTACACCGACGATGAAATGGCGAAAATCATTGATTCGCAAACAAAACCCATGGATAATGTAGACTTTGCTGACCAAGCCATTAACATGCAACATGATCCGATGTGGATACCATCGTTGCATTTAAAAGAATCTGACAAAAGGTTGCTTGAGACGGGTGATTGCCTTAATGACCGAATAATAGATGCAGTAAATAAACTTGTTGCTATCCACATGAACAACTTTGTTACGGCAAACAGTTGATGGTTTTCGAGCGGTAAATGCAAAAACACTACACATATTGCATGAGACAAACCATTGGATAACCGTAGCTAGTACTGACAATGGTGTAGCGTTTGCTGATAGTCTGCGTGGGTCGATTTCTGACGATTTGAAACGTCAAATGAAACAATTGTTTGAAAATAAATGTGACAATCAAGGAAATTTGCACGTGACACTTCTGCCTTGTCAACGGAACACAACACCAATGACTGTGGAGTGTACGCGGCAGCTAACTCCTTTGAATTTGCACTAGGAGCATTAGACTTGCAACGGGAAATATTTGTCACTTCGGAAATACGTGCCCATCTCTGCCGTTGTTTGAGTGAAATTACTTTAATCTCGTTTCCCAAAGAAACATAAGTCAAACGTGGACGAAAGGAACGTGGAACGTTAATAACGTTCTAAAACGTTCCATTTTCATTCTGTAAGCTTATCATTTACTTGACATGTTTCGCACGTATTTCTTATTGTAATGTCCTGCAATGAAGTATTTGAGTTTATAAATTTAATGTAAAAGTGTTGAGTCCACTGTAATAAAATTTTCTTTTAATATATGTAAAAGTTCAAGTGATATTTTCTCACACACACAAAACCACACACACACAAACATACACATTAAAACTGTAATAAAAGGACAAGACTAGACATAAACCATTGATAAGCGTAGGACGCAATAATCTCTGGTAAAAAGGCATCGTCTGTAATGTATAAAGTAATTTTTGTATATATATGTATGTATGTATGTATGTATGTATGTATGTATGTTTGTATGTATGTATGTATGTATGTATGTATGTATGTATGTATGTATGTATGTATGTATGTATGTATGTATGTATGTATGTATGTATGTATGTATGTATGTATGTATGTATGTATGTATGTATGTATGTATGTATGTATGTATGTATGTATGTATGTATGTATATATGTATGTATGTATGTATTTATGCAGTTATGTATGTATGTATGTATATATGTATGTATGTATGTTTAATATTATTTTTATATTAAATAGTTAAATTTGTTTTTAGGCCTCCTAGTAATTGTTATATTTTTTATTTATTTTAAAAAATCCTTATAAAGAATATTTTCTTACTATAATTGAAATTGTAGCTTAATTGTCACCCTCAAATTATTTTATATGTAATAAAAAGAAAATCTTGTGTTCACCCTCATTCTGTTGAATATCTCCTGAAGCTTTATAATATTTTAGTTCTAATATTTTAGACATTCTTGCAATATAATTTTGTAACATAGTACCATTTAAAGACTTTATAATATATGTTAAAGAATGTCTAGATTTGTCCGTCCTTATTATAATAATTAGTTTAAACAATTTAGACGGAGGAGGTATGCGTTACACGGGGAAGAGTTCAAGGTTGTCATGATTATTGGAGCAATTGTCTAAATTTTATGTTATAACCCGGTGTTGAATTGATTTTTTACACATTAATAAAATGTTTATAAATTTTAATATATTTTTGTGTTCAAGAAATGTTATGGCTGTTAAAAATTCAAATTCATAAAGAATATAATGCACTTGGAAAATAAATAAATAATTTCATATTCGTGTTATGAGAACATCTGTTCGTGCATGGTGATGTCATGAAAATAATGTTCAATAATTGCCCTGCATTTCTGAATGTTTTAAAAATAATTTCATTCTAAAAACCGATTGTGTGTGCGTACGTAAACGTTTGACTAAATAAAATTAACTGGAAATGAAATAACGTTTATTCCTTGCAAAATATTTGAAATATAATATGTGTATATTGCCTTCAATAATATTTTGAAAAGGTTGCGTAGTTATTAGCAGTTTTATTTTTTACTTGCACCTACAGTTGCGTAAACAGTCTAACAAATTATTGCTTTGGCATATATATAAATGACTGTTGAACAATATTTAAATAAAACATTCATTTAATTATTAGATTTTAGCTTTGATATTAAACATATAGGACACGTCTCTGTGGAGCTTTTAATGGGATTACTACACCATTTAAGTGTAAGCCGCCTCACAAGGCATTGCATTCGCGTAGAGCTAAAGAAAAACTAGATAATTATCAGGTCATCATAGCTCAGTGGCTGTGTCCCAGAATTGGTTTTATTGCGTGCGTTACTTAATAGGGGCGCTCCCAGCCCCCATCCCCTTCCCCGCCCCCCACCCCCGAATTCAACAGTGGGAAAATTTCTCACCGTCTGAACATCTTACATCTGTGCAAATTTGCCGTTTATAGCAACAACATAAAACCATGCCTCCAAAGGCCAAAGGCATAATCCTTGCTTTATTTTTAAAAAAATAATTTTTAAAAAAAAATCTGCTTGATAACAGCGTTTGAGTCAATCTGTATTATGAAAAAAACTGCAAGCAATTAAGACAATTTTAACAATTTGTTACGCCCCCGAGGGGTGTAAAACGGAGTGATCCTCACCCAAACCCCCATATCTCTCTATATCTACGTCACTACCATAAATAGTATTAAAGTAAACATGCGTGAATAATACAATAATACAAATGTAAATATTCGTTTTTCTTTTTGAGTGATCTCTTTGTGCTATATTAAAAGTGTGATAGGGGCGGATTTGTTTTGGGGGAGACCTTATTTTACAGGGTAGGGGAGAATTTATTTTAATCTGGAGGAAAATATTTTCGCCCCCGGAGGGTACGTTTTTTTGAAATAGATCCTCCTGGGAGAGATTCTGTATGGGGGGGTGTTATTTTGCAACACCGGCATTAGGCCACTGCAACCTACGCGGCCGCAGTGGGTCCCACACTTTATTTTCTATTACAAATTCTTAATTTTCACCTACTACCCTTATCCCTACCCAGACTGGGCCCCGCATAACCAATTTTGCATAGGTTCCCGCAATTGTTAAGGCCGTCCCTGCCTTAACATAACCTTGACTCTGACGCTAGTCTCAAATCCAGATCAGAAGAATTGAACAGTGTGAATGGCATTGCCTATAATCACGTGTGTGCGTGTGTGTGTGCCTGGGGAAGCGGATACTCTGATATATGGCAATGTGCATTGGTCTCCCCTGACATGCGAATCAACGCGTGTGATGGTCTCTTTTAAATATATAAATAAATTGAACCAGCACTGCCAAGAAATATTGAGTCAGCACTTTTAATATAAGTTGAATCAGCACTACCAATATAAGTTGAATCGGCACTACCAATATAAATTGAATCAGCGTTCCAATCTTATCTTATCCTATACATTACAAGTTTGAATTAATTGCCTACGATTTAACGTTCCTGTCTCATTTTAAACTTTTACATTTTCATAAATTTGGAACTAAAGGTCTCTTCTGACTGTAGATTTCCAATTTTAAATTTATTTTCTACTTTTTAGTACATTTTTTATAAAAATTTTATTTTCTTCTTTTTAGTGCATATTTCGAAAATAAGACTAGTTTTTTAAAAGTTTTTTAAAAATATTTTTTTTTAAAAAAAGTTTTGGCCGCTGAGTAATTGAGTCTAACACCCCTGGTCTATGTCCAAAGTGACCTAGGTTGCTCCAGCGAGTCACAAGGACTTCATTAGGCTACAGTGATCTATCTGCCTTTGTCGTTTTGTCACCGAGGCGTTTTGTCCCATTTTCGTTTTGTCACTTTGTCGTTTTGTCACGTTGTCGTTTTGTCACCTTGTCGTTTTGTCTCTTTGTCGTTTTGTCACCTTGTCGATTCGTCACTTGTCGTTTTGTCTTTTGTCGTTGAGTCACTGGTCGTTTTGTCTTTTTGTCATGGTACCTTTTTATTTCATGCTTTGTTCTTAAAATAAAACATTCAATATTGTTATGTACATAATATCGCCTTAATTAAAGGGCTTTAATAGGATTAAGTTTATGGCTAGTTCACCAGAAGAGACCCATGTTGAAATATAACAATATAATTTATTATAATGAAGTTATGGAAGGATCAGGTTGTTTTTTTTTAACCCTACGCCATTACTTCGCATTCCTGAAGTAGTTGGTGAAAGTTGGAGATCTTGACAATGGAGGGTAATGGGTATTCACAACATATGAATCTATATGTCCACATAACCTGGCTGCTGTGGTGACACCTGTACACCGGGCCAGGTGACTAAGCCTGTCACAGGTATGTCCACATACACCTTACTGCAGTGGTGACGCTCGTAAACCAGGCCAGGTGACTAAGCCTGTCACAAGTATGTCCACATACACCTTACTGCAGTGGTGACGCTTGTACACCAGGCCAGGTGACTAAGTCTGTCACAGGTATGTCCACATACACCTTACTGCAGTGGTGACGCTTTTACACCAGGCCAGGTGACTAAGTCTGTCACAGGTATGTCCATGCACATACACCTTACTGCAGTGGTGACGCTTGTACACCAGGCCAGGTGACTAAGTCTGTCACAGGTATGTCCATGCACATACACCTTACTGCAGTGGTGACGCTTGTACACCAGGCCAGGTGACTAAGCCTGTCACAAGTATGTCCACATACACCTTACTCAAACAATTGCGCACTGGTCGTTTTTAAAAACATCATTGAGATGGATTGTGCCTACTAAAGTAAACAAAACAAAAATAAAGGTAACTTTAATGTGACTGACCAACAGAAATATTACAGAGCATTTATTTATTTTGACACAACTCATGTTAACAGACGGGCCTGACTATAACTTATAAAATTACATTTGCTAATTACATTCAAGATAAATACGTTGATATAAGGGCCATCCAATAACTAGACCAGCATTTGATCTGTAACGACATCACAAGATCTCACATTTCCTCTTGCCTTGTATTCAGATATTCTCTATTTACTATCGCGCATTCAGTCACGTGTTTCTTATGTTAAAAGTCTGTAGGACTGGTGACCCGTAACTGCTTATCTTTTTATAGCATTTCCCATTGCCCATAGTCTGTATGAACGTCCTCCATCAAATGGTCTATTAACGTTTGGCGAGGTCATTCTTAAGGTTAGACATCACACAGCTGATGCTCACACATACAATATAGACACTTTGACAATAGGGATCAAGATTACTGTTTTTATTATTTAAACTGGATCCATCTGTGGCCACCACAAAGTAGCGGCGAAATTTACTTTAAATACCATTTTTCTTTTCTTTTAAAACTCAACAACTGTCTACCCCCTCTTCATGTAATATATTCCAGAATAATTTTTTTTTAAATTTAAATACACCGTGTAACCATAAACGTCGCCAATGGACCAACAGTTTAGGAACCAGTCTTACACAGACACAAACGCACCCAACAGCTGGCAGAATACGCACATAAACTCTGGTTTGATAAAAAAAAATTAGCACAGGAACTGTGGGACAAAACATATTATATTTTTAAAGAGGATTCCTGTTTCAATGACCTCTCTAACTCCACGCTTATCTGCGCATATCCAGATCGCAGATAACGACTTGCGTGATTTGTTCAAACAATTTTAATCACTTTTTGCTTGGCAAAGGGACGAAGACTTTTAGCCGAAACAAGTATGCCGCAGCACTTGAAACACTCAGAGAGCGTGTTATATTGGCCTGAGCTATAGTTTGTGATCGTGCAGACAAGGATTCAGACAAGGTCAATACGTGATGTGAAAAGACAACTCTTATTTATTCTTGGTCTAGTTGAGATGATCATCTTCGTACAAAATAATATCTTATCAGGCCTGGAAAATGGGCTGTTTAAAAAAAACAGCTACATTATTGGCATCAAATCCGTTTTGGTACTCATTAATGTATCAAGTCCTTTTCGGCACTCATTAGTGTACAAGTTTGGTCGGTACCGAGTGATAAAAAAATGATTTGTTTATACTTTCACCCTCCCGTGTGCATTATGGAAGTTTTCTGCTTTACTGGGCTTTACTACACAAGCCGGAAGTAAAACATTTGTTTGAATCTCCGAATACCAAAAAGACTTGGTAATATCCGTGTCTGCGTAAAAAAAAAGTCATAATGAGGTAATGAATAATATACGTCAAAAGGGAATTTTAAAAAAAAAGAATTTCAACTTAAAATATAAATTAAATCATTAATCATTCTTTATTAATTGTAACTTTTTACTGGCCATGCTGAGCGTGGAGTATGGTGGGAAGAGTCTGGCCATGGCGAGCGTGGTGTAAATTGGGAAAAGTCTGGCCATGCCGAGCGGGAATTAGGGTGGGAAAAGTCTGGCCACGCCGAGCGTGAATTAGGGTGGGGAAAACGTTAAAATAGATGGCGCGTGTCGACTGTGCCACCACAAAACGTTTACTTCACTAGACTAGTGATGCAACGCGGTGCAGCTCTGCTTGGTAACCTACGGCATTGTTCCTGGACATCAAATTCACACCTGTCTGTTGTCATCAACGCCCTGTCTAGACGTCATTTCACACCTGTGTCTTTTTATCAATGCCCTGTTTGCCCTTGAGACGAAACTTGAAGAAACAAATGAACAAAAGAGACGTGGCAAAGCCAGCTGTGTAGCAACGAGGGGCAGAGGGGTACATATGTCTCTGGTAACGAGTGCCAAAAAATGCCAAAATAGCGACGCCTCAGAGCAGATCTGGGCTTAGTGCGACAGTCAGGGTCTAAAATTTGTCCCGCCTCTTGATGGGAAAATTTCCCCGCTACCAAAAGTAGAAATGCCGCCATGGCGAGATGTCCTCATCCCCATTTCTCCACAGCCATGTAGCGCAGGTTTTAAATGTAGAATGTTTTAGTTGTCGAATATGTAATAAGTGTAAAGATCTAGAAATATTTAGAATTTAGCCTCTTGATGCCATTCACATTTAATTGATCACAGTGGTTTTTAAAATACGTGGTGATAAGGGAGCTTCTTAACAATCCAATTAAACAAAGAGTTATTGAATATTTTAAAAATTCATACTAATTTAAACCTTAAATTACGCCATTTAAAAAAAACCATTAAAGAAATGTATCATTTTTAAAAAAATAGCGTCCTTTCGATGCCGTCCTCCTGTTCTAATGCATTCTTGCAATCTGCTGTTCAGATTCCTTTTTTTAAAAAAATCCATTTTTTTGTTTCGCACTGGTCTCATTAATTCTTTTACTTTGAACACACCTGTATGCCCTGCAGAAAATAAAGACTTTAACTCGCTGGCTCATGATGAGCCATTTCTGGTGAAGTGATGAGAAGGTAATTACCACCGGCCCATCAAACGCCCTGGGAAATGAGCTGACCGTCCAGTGGCATGTTACATCATTCCTCTAAAGGTTGTAATTGGTGGGAATAAATCATGGTGACATATTTTAGACCAATCCATGTGCATTTTTTGTTCTAATTTTTTTTTAATATTAAATATTTTAGGAGTCATCCAGTGATCACGTGATTCTAACGTTAAACAAGAGTTCTCGTGTGCTTATTAGTGCAGAGTGTTAACAACTACAATATCAAGGCAATGCCTGAGTAAAGAATCTTATCAGCTGGCACACGCAGATACATACACACACGCACTCACGCTCACACACACACAGATATGTACACTGAAATATCAAATCTTATTTGGCCAGTTCATGACGTATCACTAATCACGGTTGTGAGAGGAGGGGGTGGGGGTGGGGTGGGGGTGGGGTGATGGCCACAGACTGACCTTGCCCAGGTTTGTGACAGTGGGCGGGATGTCATGTCCAGCTATCTAATTCTTTGAGCGTGGGCAAGTTGTAGATCCTTGGACGATTGGACTTAACTCTTGACAATTTTCTTTTTAAAATCAATTTAAACGGAGGAAAAAATTCAGTTTTACAAATATTCTTTATGTGTATTAACCCTATGTTATATTTTTATTTATGTATTTATATATTTATAATAATGTATTTATATATTTATAATTATGTATTTATATATTTATATTGAATATATAAATTATATTAGCGTGTTATGGGGCCATCTATATGTTACGTACGCAAGGAAGGGGGGCGGGTCTTAAATTAACGGCATTATGCGTATGGATGCGTTCGGGGGGAGGGGGGGGGTCTCGACTGAATGTGCACGTACGCACAACAAATTTAATTTGCATAATACGTAAACCGCTCTGGTTGCAAACGGCATTCGAGACCGACTGAGTCAAGACTGATATGCAATAATGTGTTATAATTTAATGCGAAAGAAATTTTGAACTTTTAATTACTTGGAAGAAATTAACATTTGATTGAGACCAAAGGTTTACACATTACTAAAATATATCCGTCGGATTTATATTTCCATTTCTTGTAATTAGATGACGTTTATTTGTCGCCCACCGGTCACCTAGAAGTTATAAACACACAACGGGACGGCAATTTATCTATTTTTTATTGTTCTATTTTATCAGTTTTGTTATGTAGTGTTCAAGACAATAATATTTTGAATGTTCTATTGTATTTCTTTAATAATTTCAACACGATATTACAATAAATAGAAGTAAAAAAAAAGATTTTTAAAAACCACGTTTTTATAAGCCGACTAAAAAGAAGAAAATAATTTAAAACGTATTAGTTCAAGTACATCGATTTAATATGACTAAAAACGTGGGGCGGGCGCTTTTGAGGTTTAACATATGCGGTTCACTCATTCTCTCACTTATAGATCTCTCTTTTGCCTTCTAAATTAGAGATCTTTAATTTTTATACTAAACACCCACCCCACGTTTTTAGTCATATTAAATCGAAGTACTTGAACTAATAAGTTTTAAATTATTTTCTTCTTTTTAGTCGGCTTATAAAAACGTGGTTTTTAAAAATCTTTTTTTTACTTCTATTTATTTTATTCTTTTTAGTCCACTTATAACAACCTGGTTTTTAAAATTATTTTTTTACCTCTATTTATTTTACCAAACACCTCACAAGCGCCCGCCCAACGTTTTAAAAACATTGTGATGTGGTCACGGGGCGAACTCACGGATATTAACAAAAGCCGACGGTACAGATGCTTTTATATAGACTTTAGATAAACTTAAAATTTCAATAATTTAATAACGGTACATTTGATCGATCTGAAATTTTAATACAATGCATTGTCATCCAAGATCTATCTGTGGTAAAATTTTCAGATCTCTAGGACCATCAGAAGTGGTTCAATTTTACGTTGGCAGATTTGAAAAAATCTTGGACAAACAATGCCCAACGAAAGCGAGTTAATAAAAACGTAGTAAAAAACTATAAAAGGGCCGTCCATGAATGACATCACGCCATTTTGGCCGATTTTTACCCCTCCCCTTCGTTACAGTTCGAGACAAAAACTTAGACCCCCCTCCAGTATTACGTCACAAAGATGCCGCCCATAAATGACGTCACGCACCTAGGGGGAATGGGGGGGTCTACATATTTGTGACGTGGAGGAGGGGGGTGTTTGAGAAATGTGACGTCACATCAAAACTCGCAACTTTAAATAAAAGTTGCACTTAAATATTTGATTTGTTACATGGCGTTTTACATGACTTCACGCGTGTTACTATATTAGAATGCAGGGCTACACTAAATACATACTTTTATTACAAAGAAGTGATTTTAAACATGCTCTTTTTCAAATAGAAAATACAGCTTTTATGGGGGGCGGGGCGCAAAGCTTTGTGACGTCATATTGGAGGGGTTGGCCTAAGTGTTTGTGACGACGCGTGACGAGGGAGGAGGGGGAGTGAAACATCTGCTAAAATCGCGTGACGTCATTTGTGGACTACCCTTCCGGGGCCGTCCATAAATGGCGTTACGCAACTAGAGGGGGGATGTGGTCGACCATTTGTGACGAAGGGGAGTGGGTAGTTTAAGAAATGTGACATCACAACAAAACGCGTAACTTAAGATAAAATTTGCACTTAAATATTTGACTGTTTACAATTTATTTAATGACGTTTTACATGGGCTTCACGCGTAACGCCTCCCGCTCGTCACAGATCGTCACAAATGCGTGACCCCCTCCCCCCCCACCCTAGGCGCGTGACTTCATTTATGGATGGCCCCTAATTAAATAAATACAAGTGAAAGAGAAATTATTTAAACTTTTCTCATCGATTAGAAAAACGATTTCTTTATAAAAATCAACAAACAGCTGGAAAATATTTGTAGTGAGCTCAAAATATGTCTGCACTTTCATGACCCTTGTAATTATTGTTCCCTTCAAATAATATTATGTCACCTATTCACGTTGTAGTTACTCTATCCTTTCCCGTGATGTACATCCGCAATGAACACCAAGTGCCCGCCTTGGACCAACCTATTCTTGACGTTACCGCCTGTGTCCTTGACCATCTTACAAACATTTCGTGACGTCACAACCGGATGTTTCGAGCGGACGTTGGCGTTGACCTCAGGGTCACTTCAACGGAGAGGATGTCGGTGCCTTTAATTTTCGTTGTCATCGACGGAGTTACTTAAGTGTTAACAAGGGTGAGGAGTGACGACAAGTATGCCGTCATTAAATTGTTGAAACCACCGAGAATGTGCTGTGATGTTTGGAGGATGTGCTGTGATCAGAGGCGTGACTAGGGGGTAGCGGACCGCACCGGGTGACACCATCACAAGGGGTGACACCACAAGGTAAAACTCTTGTGTGCCCCCCGTTATTTGGCACTGGCAGACTCGAAGGAGGTCTATGGAGTAAGTTGTTGAGGGTTTGACACCATGAGCTACCGGACTGGGTGACACCAACCCTAGTACGCCCCTGGCTGTGATGTTTGGCCCATTCCTCTCAGTTCTAGGCTGTCGCTACATTTTCCCCTTCCATACATTTCCCCTTGCTATCATGTCTACTATACTAGGCAGTTTTGGGTAAGGGGCCGTCCATAAATGACGTCACGCGATTTCGGCCGATTTTTTACCCCCTTCTCCCCTTCATCCCAAAAACTTAGACCGCCTTCCAATTTGACGTCACAAAGCTTGCCCCCCCCCCATGAAATCGTATCTCTAATTGAAAATGAGCAAGTTTCAAATCATTTTTTGTGTGGTCTTTATGCATGTCTTTAGTGTAATTTAGTGTAAGGCTGCTCTCTAATACTAATATCGTAGCATGCGTGAAGCCATGTAAAACGTCATGAAATAAATTGCAAGCGATCACATATTCAAGTGTAACTTTTATTTCAAGTTACGAGTTTTGATGTGACGTCACATTGCTTAAACAACCCCCTCCCACTCGTCACACATCGTAACAAAAGTGTGACCCTCCCTCCGCCCCAGATGCGGGACGTCATTTATGGACGGCCTCTAAACATGAAAAAGAAGAAGAAAAAAAAAGTTAAATGTTAAATTAGTCATCTCAGGTTGGGATTGTTTCACTGAAGATTGGTGGTCAAAGAAAGAAAAAAACAATAATTCTTTTATGCTATGCTAAAACAATGTTATATTTAGGTCAATTTGTTATAGGACTTGACAAAATGTTTGTATTTTTATACAGTGGAATGTATTCTCCAAGGTTCAAAGATGAAAATGGAAGTTGGCGAGGGGCAATGCACGGAAAGCGATAAGTTCGATTGAAACTAGATCTCTTTAAATATAGGACAGAATCGTACTATAGATACGAAAGTAAGCCAAAAACTTTTTTTGAAAATGAGTTCTTTCACAAGAAATTCGAAGTTAATTCAGGGATTCTCAATTTGATGACACCATAATGTCCGTGGAAGGGTGCTTTGTAGCGGTGAATTCGCAGAAACTAGCGTTCAATGTGAGAACCTTCGGTTCAAATGATAGAAAATTGTGTGTCACAAACAGAGAAGTTTTTTTTAATTTTAATTTTTGTATTTTTATTTTAAATAATAGGATTTGTGCTCAATAAACAGGAAATTGCATTCCGAGAATTCGATAGCTTGAGCAAAACAATGCATGTAGGCCTACTTACAGGAGGCAGTAGAACATTGCTAATAAGTTTTGACCTAGTTTTAGGCCTACCGTCTTTTTTTAGTTACAGACTTGAAAATGAAAATAAAACATCCATTGTGTGATATGTAGGCCTAGTTGTAACTAAACATTTATATGTAGACGTAGTTGTAACGTAACTAAACATTTATATGTATTTGTAACTAAACATTTATATGAAGTTGTAACTAAACATTTATATGTAGTTTTAAAGTAACTAAACATTTATATGTAGTTGTAACTAAACATTTATATGTAGTTGTAACTAAACATTTATATGTAGTTGTAACTAAACATTTATATGTAGCAGTAACTAAACATTTATATGTAGCAGTAACTAAACATTTATATGAAGTTGTAACTAAACATTGTGGAGCATAAAGCTTTATACCCAAAAGATTGACCGACTGGTAAGGCCTGTGTTTATCAGTCTCAGGTTGTTAAATAAAAAAAATTTTGAGAGGAGAGTTGTGTATTTGATCCAAACTTCTAATGTAGAAAAAGTAAGAATTATTTTGTTTTAAAAACCAAATGACGCGTATATGAGTAATTCGATACCTAAGATCCTATAGACTGGGGTTTAGGGTGGTAGAGTCGTGTGTCGCGGCCAGCGCCGGGTATCACTAGTTATTTACATAGAAATCTCAAAATTTTCAACGAAATCACTAAGTGGTGTACCCAGAGGCATCACTAGGGTTGGTGTCACTCACTGCGGTGGTTCATGGTGTCACCCCCTCACGACTAACCCCATAGACCTCCCCCGAGTCTGCCAGTGCCAAATAACAGTAACATACAGAATTTTACGTCTTGGTGTCACCCCTTATGATGGTGTCACCCGGTGCTGTCCGCACCCCACTAGTGACGCCTCTGATTGAACTTCATTAACTT
Source organism: Ampullaceana balthica (assembly GCA_944989445.1). Taxonomy (NCBI): domain Eukaryota; kingdom Metazoa; phylum Mollusca; class Gastropoda; family Lymnaeidae; genus Ampullaceana; species Ampullaceana balthica. The sequence continues at coordinate 1,426,474 of CALYLW010000061.1, forward strand.
CATAGAAATCTCTAAATTTTCAACGAACTCACACTTCGTAGAAATCTCTAAATGTTCAAACAACTTATAAAGTTGTGTTCATTGCGGAGGCATTTATCATCTAGACCAGGGGTCCCCAAACTACGGCCCACGGGCCAGATGCGGCCAGCGAGACCTTATCATCCGACCCCTGGAGACCTTTTAATCTCCAAAAATATATACGATTTTTACCTGTAGTTTACCACAAAACTGTATGTAATCGGCCCTCAAACTGCTGTTTGACAGTTAATGCGGCACTCCAGCAGAAAAGCTTGGAGACCCCTGATCTAGACTGAGCCTAGATTTGTCCCCTGACCGCTAAGAAAATGACAATAACCTTTCTCAAATTTGAGATGAATAAAATCTGAGATCTCAGCGCTTGTTTGGGTTTAAAGTTGGTGCAACTTAAAATAAATATTAATAACTCCGGTGTTCTGTCGTAGAAATTTGAATGGAACTTTTTAAGGGGCTGTATCTATTAAATCTATATAAATATATAATTCTCTACGTCGCTCAACCATGCGGGACGCCACCACGCAAGTATGTGCAAACGAGCATGGCGAATGACCCTCGCTGGGGTCGCCCAATGTTTCGAGACCAACAATGGTTCACTTGCATTGTTCCTTCACAGAATAACGTGAGATTCGTAGTGTACTGGTTATCACGTCCGCCTTATACGGGGGAAAATCCTGGGTTCAAGCCCAAGCGAAAACTTTGTTGTTGTTTTTTTTTAAATTTTTAAAATGTCTGTTTGTGCCCGTTCTTTTACCCCTTTATTGTCAACATGGCTGATCCTCGCTAAGGTCGGTCAATCTCAGTTTATGGTTGGCAAGCTAATGTGCTAAAGCGTGGTGGGAAGGTAGATAACCACAGTGCGAATGTCTCGAAACCAACAATGAGTCGGCAGTCGTCGCCCAACAGACGTTCACTCGCGTTGTTTTGATTTCCTCGTGCTGTAATTTGTGTCCGTTCTTTCTCCACTTTCTTTGCACTCTCCATGAGCAAGTCTGCGGCGTATGCTACGCCGTGGGGCGTCTAGTATACTATAAAGTAATTGCTGCTTCATTAATGAATGGGATACCCTAGCAAATGCGTAAAAATCCATTGATTGACCGGCCAATGAGTGACCAGCCAATGCGTGACCAGCCAATGAGTGACCAGCCAATGCGTGACCAGCCAATGAGTGACCAGCCAATGCGTGACCAGCCAATGAGTGACCAGCCAATGCGTTACCAGCCAATGCTTGACCAGCCAATGCTTGACCAGCCAATGCGGGACCAGCCAATGCTTGACCAGCCAATGCGTGACCAGCCAATGCGTGACCAGCCAATGATGGCCTGCTGATACATAGATGCGTGATCGACTTATGATTGCGTGATATGCCATTGATGGCTCAATGACCCATTGAATGAGTGGAAATGTCATTGAATGCGTGGGTAACTACTGATTGCGTGGTCTTCATTTGATAGTTGATTGTCTCATAGCCAATTGAATGAGTGGAAGTTAAATGAACGTGTGACCGGCTTACGATTGCGTGGTCTACAATTAATGGCCTATTCACCCAATGACTCCGTGAAAGATTATTGATTGCGTGATCGTGCTTTGTGCTGTTGTTATATATATATATTTTGGTGAGTTGTTCTAGTTTCTAATGTCAGGGTATGTGAACATTCCCGGGCCGTTGGTTTAGATAAAAAAGATCACGAAGTAGACTTTGACCTGTCAACATTTGCTGATAAACTTTCTTTTGGTCGTGCTGCTGCTCTAGTCTGTAATTATACTCTCTTTATAAAACAAGACACACATCACAGTTAGTCTTACTCTTAGTCCTATAGACAGTTCAATTCTTATCCCCACAAACCCCAGCAGTAGCATCACTATAGGGTTGGTGCCACAAGGTATGGTAAACACGTGGTGTCATAGCCCCCCCACCCCCCCCACACCTTTTTGAGGCCCACCCCTGCACAAAGCCTTGAACTTGAACACCAGGTTATTATTTTAGTGCCGCTAATAAACGAAGTCCTTATGCAACTAAATATAAGGGGCAACGTATTGCTATTATAACATTTGATTTAAAAGCATGAACACGAATTAGTCTTTATTGAGACACTAGCGTACACCCGTCAAAAATGACGGAAGTTTTCAGCTGAAATCTATTTATTTTCTAAAAAATGCACTTTTTTTAGGGCGCCTACGGCGCCGACCTTTTTCAAAAGCCCAACTATCATAACGAATATTTGTTAGATACGAAATATTAAACTTTCTGAAATGTACACAAAGTATTTTATAATAAGGGTTGCAGGGCGCCTACGGCGCCCCGTTTGTTTTTTGATTCTATAATTAACTACCATCTAATTCTCTTTTTACAATGTTCCCTTTTCTAAAATTGAAAATATGAGCTAAATCAATGACGTCATATAATATTTTTTACAGCGCATCTTTAATTTGCACACCTTTTGGTGCATTGGTGCAGTAATTTGGTTTTCCCTGCTTTCTAAAATTAGTAGCGTCAGGACAGACTGACTGACTTGCGTGACAATTCAAATTATATAGTTTTAATTAGACTTGAAGGTGCAAACTTTACTTTTCCTAATCTTCAGAGACGCAAATACGTACGTCCCAACGGCAAAACATTTTTCCCCATCTAATCTCTTTCACATAACAATCGCAACATCTTAACACCAGTTGTGTTCTGTGTGTATGTGTAGACAGCTAATATATATTTTATTTATTTAAGTTCATATTTGAACAACTCCTGTTGCGAGACGCCTCATAAACACATAGGTCGTGAGAAATAATCGTGGGCCAAATTTAACGTGAGTTTAGGGAGTTGTTCTGTAGGAAGTCCAATTTAACGTAGGCCAAATTTAACGTGAGCCCAGGGAGTTGTTCTGTAGGAAGTCCCATTTAGCGTAGGCCAAATTTAACGTGAGTTTAGGGAGTTGTTCTGTAGGAAGTCCCATTTAACGTAGGCCAAATTTAACGTGAGCCCAGGGAGTTGTTCTGTAGGAAGTCCCATTTAGCGTAGGCCAAATTTAACATGAGTTTAGGGAGTTGTCCTATAGGAAGTCCCATTTAACATTCTAAAGTTTCATCTTCAAATATTAATGAATCTTCGACTTTTTCAACGAATATATCTGCTGCTTTCCGGTGACTTCTCAACCTTGGTTTTCATTTGCAATTTTTACAACAAAGGCCACGAACAGACACCAGTAACAAATGGACTCTTTCTTCCAGTTTCGTGCCGATTGCTGACTCAAAGTTTGAAAAGCAACCAAAATATCTTCTAACTTCCTTGATCTTATCTGGAGTTCAGAACCAAACCAACAATAAACTCGAGCATAGACTTTTGTCTTCTTGACAATTCCAATGTCTTTTAAAAGCTCCCTTGTCATTTTATAACCTTTAAATGGATCCCTACACATTAGCCTGAGGTTATAGCAAAGCGATTGTTAATTAATTGCATGGTTCACCTATGGACCACGTTTCTAGTTCAGAGAAGTCTTGTCAGGTACTGCACAAAATGTCACAGTTCAGGGCATTTTAAAATGGTGGGAAGGGGGAGGGTAAAAAAATTGGAGAGGATGTGTATTTTAAATCCCTTATATTAACTTCGAAATCTTGTCTCTCTCTCTGTGTCTGTCGTCATCTCTTCGTACATCGGTCGGGCGGAAAAACAAAAGTAAAAAATTATCCACTTCCCGTGATGCCATCGAGCTGAAATTTGGCACAAAGACTTGTGTGAACTAACAATGCATCGTATAAAAATTTCAGATCGATCAAACGTACCGTAATTAAATTAATGCATTTTTAGTTTATCTCTATACGACATATGTAATTCAATTTCACGGTTTGTTATTGTTTTTGTTCCACGTGCCAGTTCAGTCCGCGCGTTGGCGCGACCCATCGATGTATCGGCGTACTTTTGTTTACATTTTACGTGTCACGCGGAGCTCGGTCCAGTGATCGGTGACCAGACCTTTCCCCTCTCCCACCGGGTTATAAAGCAAAGGGGAGTTAAGACAGATTCGGTCTGTAAAATTTGTCGCGTTTGAACATAATCAATACTGTTAGTTATGTCTCATATATAAGGGATTTATAGTCGAAAAATTTGTTTTTACGGTTTTTTTTTATAGCTGCACAACTAAGACATTTTACCGACAAGTTTTCTGGCCCGTCTTGCGGTCAGATTGTGTGTTTAAGACTTCAAAACGTTGCGCAATGTCAATATGGTCGATTTACTTCAAACTTTCATCAGAGTGTTACAGTAGTTTTACGGGATGTTGACTTTTTGACCAGTGTGTCGATTATACATTATATACTCGAATAAATAACAGACTTTTTTCCAACATATAAATATAATCGACTACAACTGTTCCGTCAGCAAGCATCAATATAAATCACCCGCATGTTATGGTTCAGATGTACTGTTTCAAAAGCTTGCACTTTGCCTGCTAGTGATACTGGTAGTATTGAGGACTAAGTAGAAGGTAATCATGTGAAAGAGAAGATGATCTCAACAAGTGTCTCCAAAGCGTTTCGAATTTGTCAAGTAGTCTCCTTGACATGAACTTTTGCGCCTATTGCTAGCACCGACATCAAAAATAGTTCACTAATATAGTACATTAGTTCGATTTTTTCATGTACATTTCCCACATAAAAACGCCACCATTTACTAGAAGGAAATGACTCACCAAAAATCCACTGTTTAACATTGCAACAGTTCTCCTGTTTACAAATCGCCACTTTCAAAAAACGCACATTTCTTACAAAAAATTCACCAATTTACTACACTGCCCATGTCCCAGATAAAAAGCCATTGATTAAAATTTATTTACAGTCTCCAGCAATGACACAAAGAGATGAAATATTTCATTATTTTGTTATTTTATTACATGTAATGACTTTTGTCAAGTGCTATTTTATCACTTCAACTTCTACAATAGAAAAAAGCAACGCAGTTTAAGATTGAAATTGAAAATAAAAAGTAGGTCATTTTGATTTCTTACCTAAAATTAGAGTAGGTCAAAATGGCCTCCAACTCAAATCTGACCTTTGATGTGATGTCACAAGTCAAGAGTTGAGTCAAATATTGGATAAATAAACAGCTTTATAAACTAACACTACAATCTTTGTATGAGTCAGCTTCACAGCCACAAGCACAAACATTCTGTCAACTATCACAGGCAACAGTAGCTAGTCAAAAGATCTCATACAACAATGACATGATGTCATACAAAAGTGCCATGATGTCATACAACAATGCCATGATATCATAAAACAATGAATTAAACACTTATATTATTTATAATGGCATTTCTAATTTGTGCTACGTGAAAAGAATTTTTTTTCTTAACTTCCATCAGTTTTGACAACAACTGATGGAAGATAAGAAAAAAAATTCTTTTCACGTAGCACAAATTAGAAATGCCATTATAAATAATATAAGTGTTTAATTCACTATAATTTTAATTCTCAATGTGTTTAATGCACTATGGGTGTAATTCCTGATGTGTTTTTAATTCATGATGAGTTTAATTCCCTTAACTATGTTTATAATACAAAGCCGGTAAAAAGAAAGCATTTATAGAAATATATGAAGTACATGTATTATAATAAAAATGTTTGATTTTTGAAATCCAAATTACGAAACAGAAGAGAAAAAAAATTTGAGTTAGACTGAACTAAGTTAGACAAGCAATATTTTTTAATTTCCTCTGAAGCCAATGGAATTCAAACATTTTTTTTTCACAAGTAATCTCCTCACTTTAACAAAACTACATAGAAAACATATTTTTTTAAATCATCAGACTTAATGACACTTAGGAAATATGGCTTTCATACTAAATAACATGTCCGGATGCAAGCAAGAAAAATAAATAGAATTAAAAAAAATTTCACATTGTAAACACATTGCACCAGTGAAGTAAACTTAAATAAATGGAACAAAAGTACTGCTCCAAACAATGGCCCTTACCATGATAATTGGTCTGCATTGTTAGATTGGGAAAGTAAAAAGTCTCTATTTCAATGTGCAGACATGGTCTTAATTAAAGAGGACCACCAGAACAACGTGTGACGCACAAAATTAGATACCCACATTGATTTCATGCCTACATTGATTTCATGCCCACATTAATATCATGCTACATTTGTAATGCATTAAGTATATAAATACAACAAAAAGATTTATGAAATTACAATTGGATCCAATTTTACATGATATTTATTTACATGAAACTCACTCATAGCTAAACAAGATGAGAGGCATACAGTGGATATATACCTATAAAATATTAAGCCTCATTATAAGTTAGCATATTCAAATTGTATGTATTGTATTGTATGGCATCCGTCCGTCCTCATGGGACGATGGCGTTTACTCCTGCTCCTCTGCCCCCCCTTTCCCCTTTCTCCTGGCCCTTCTCTCTTCACTCCTAGCTGTGAGGGATGCTTCCGCAACCTGAATCCCCTCATGCACTTTTGCCCGCCAGGAGATGCGCTCCTCGGCAATGGTCTCCCACGTTTTATGGTCTATCTGCGCCAGTGACAAGTCTTTCTTGCAGACGTCCTTGAAGCGCAAGCAGGGGCGACCTCTTTTCCTCCTACCAGTTGCCAGCTCACCGTAACGCAAGGCTCTTGGAATGCGCTCCGAGCTCATCCTGCGTACATGACCTAACCATGGCAGGCGCCTCTCACTCAGAATTGAGTGCATACTCAGCATATGGCTTCTTCTGAGTACCTCGACATAGGTGATCTTGTCCTGCCACTTGATGTGTAGAATCCTACGGAAGCTGTTGAGCTGCTTTGTTAGCTTGGCATAGGTCGACCGGCACTCGCTGCCATAGAGGAGTGTGCTGAGCACACAGGCCTGGTATACAGTGATTTTCGTCCTATCTGAGAGCTGCGCATTGTTCCACACTCTTTGATTCAGCCTAGCCATTAAAGATGAGGCCTTGCCGATTCTGGTTTCTATTTCCTTTTCCAGGGAGAGTGTGCTTGTGATGTTACTGCCAAGGTAGGTGAAATCCTCGACGACATCCAAGGTGTTTCCCTCAACGGAGATTGCTGGGAGGCAGTCAGTGCCGTTTCTCATAATGTTGGTCTTTTTTAGGGTAATCGTTAAACCAAAATCTTTGCATGCCTCTGAGAACTTATTGACCAACTGTTGGAGTCCTATCTCTGAATGTGAGATAAGGGCTGCATCATCCGTGAAGAGCAACCCTCTGATTAATACAGTTTCCACTTTGCTCTTCCCATGGAGCCGACTGATGTTGTATAGGTTTCCATCCGTCCTGGTATGAATGTTTACACCCTCGGAGCAGTCCTCGAAAGCATGTCAGATAGAAGATTATTAAAATATGTATAGCTTTTCCTTAACCTATAAAAAAAAACAATAAGATAACAAGAAATTTTTTTTATTTAATCCATTGTCTTCCAAGACTAATTTTATTTTGTCGGGAAAAAACCCATGAAAAAAAATGAGTTTTTATGAAAACATAAAAAATGATGCCCACAAGAAATAGATTTGTAAAAATAATAAATATCAGTATTTAAAAAAAAATTAATGCAACAAAATAAATTAAATGATAAAACTGAGTGAATTAACTGACAACACAATAAAATAATATACAAATAAATCCCAATACTATCACAATGTTTGATTACATTAGTTTGAATGTTCATATCCTTTACCAGTACATAAATCTATAGCATAACAACACCCATTATTCTTCTGCTACACATATGATCGAGACAAAAATGGATTGAAAAAAATCATTCTAATATTGTGTACCTCAAGGAAACATGAAACAGCCATGGTTGAGAGAGAAGGTCAAAATGAGGGGCAATGATAGGCAACACATGCTGACAAAAAACAAGGACCCAATTCAGGAGAAGCTCATTCCTGCCAAGGACAGTTGGTGAATGGAACAAGCTTCCAAGGGAATCAGTTGTGGTGGTGATTAGTGCATTTATGTCTACTGCTTCCTGTTCCCAACCTTCAGTCTCTAATACCCCAATGAGTAGCCCTACAGGGAATCATCTTAACGGACATATATACAAAACCTTAACTTTTTTTTACAGGAGCCAAATGATCAGATTATTCATAGTGGGCATTTAATAAACAGAAGAAGAAGAAGAAATCAACATTAAAAACACAAAATATTTTACAACTTGACAAATTAAATATTCACGCATAGCTGTGAAGTAACAAAAATGAATTATTTTTTATTTTAGGCACCAATAATTGCAGATGTATTGGCTAACATTAACATCAATTTGTAAAAAAACAAAATTGTATTATTTTGTTTAAAGAAAAAAGAAACAACCACAAAAAAATCTTATTAGAGATGACATTTATTGAAAATAGTGTTTTTTAAAAACTTAATTAGTCTTTTTCACCCATTTAGTAAGCCAGCAAATTATGCAAGGTACTATAAAAAAAATTATTATTTATATACAAAAGTTTCTACCTCAAGTTTTACAGAAAGACAGAGTTTTTAACAAATTAGAATAACATTTAATAACAAGATAAATTTGTGGTTTGATTCGTCAACTATTCCCAGCTGTTTGGAAATAAGAGAAAATTTAAACCAGTGGGTCACAATTAAAGACAATTACAATTCCTTGGAATAAGACTTTATTCCTTTTCTTCTATATTCAGTACAACCCTCCTCCCAAAGTTGAAATCAGCCAAACAACTGTCGGGTTTATCTAGTAGCTTCCTTGGGTATGTTGTTGATATTGTATACTTCCTCTGACTGAACCCTTGAGTTGTTATAAAATCAAGGAGGCACTGTGAATAATTGGTATTATTGAGTTCATAAACCAAAGTAACCACTGTGTTTTTAAGTAAATCCTTAAGTCTGAATTTTTTATGTTTGATATTCAAAATCACATTTTGATCTCTAAAAGGATCTTTGTATAACAATCGGATTACCTGGACTTTATGAGTAGAATAAAACCTTCGAGTGCATGTTGTTCCGATGGTTGTGCGTAGCAAAACTGTAATTACACCCAGCTCATCAGGGTCTGGTTCTTCAGGAAGTGTGATGACCTGTAAAAATATAGTTCATTTTTTTTATATCTCTATCCAAACTAAAGTACAAATATTCCATCTATTTTGATCAAACTTAACAGGTGCTGTTGACTTAATCAAGTCTTTCTAGTTTATCTAACCCCTATTTAAATAATAATTTAAACCACCTTGAATAATAAAGGTTTAACTAATTGCTATTTTATAATTTGGTATTATGTCCATGACGTTCCGACAGTTGTATGATTGAAATAGACTGGGTAAATTTCTATGTTTTCTCAATTACTCGTTTGGGTCTTGTCTTAAAGTTTGCTGCAGCTTCAGCTGCCGTGGCCACTTCATGATTGATATCCTCTCTGACTGTTCTTCTTTGGGCTGCTCTGCGTCCTTCAGGTAAAGAAATGTCCTCAATATTTGGGCCAGAATCTTCACCCTGGGTTTCAAACAATATTTTCTGGACATTTAAAATTAATTATTTTTTTTATATTCATATATGTAATGCTCAAGTAATTTAAATTACAAAGTGTGCACAAAAATGTATCAGAACTGTCATAAATCCATATTAAATAGAATGGATGAATTCAATAGATTGCATGTGCAAAAAAGTACTGTATTAAACTTGCATGCAGGTTGCATTTTATATATGGATGCATCTTATGTAAAATAAATTTTACAATAATTGTCAAAACTCGCTAACTGCATAGGTGGGGCATTTATTGATCTATGTACATTACTTATCCCACTCGCAGAAGGCGTGGCCTAGCAGATCGACGAAGCAGTTTTTCGATCTGGTGTTTATTGTTTCTAGAATCTAGATCATCATCATCATTTGTCCTTTGAGTTCCTTGTGGAACATAGGGCCTCTGTCAAAGCTCGCCACTCTACACGGTCCCTTGCCAGTCGCTTCAATTCTTCCCAGCTCTACCCAGTTCTTCCAGCCTCGTCTAGAATCTAGATAGCAGTTACTAAACCCATCCGCAATAGACCAGACAGCTGACAATAATCGTTGTGGTACTGCATCAGCTATTTCTATTAAGTTATAACTGTAAGTTTATAGTATGGTAAGTAGAATTTTTTTTTAAATTCCTTTATTTTCCTGTTTTTCATTTCCACAAATTTGTATTAACCCTTTACTGGGCAGAGCTTTTCAGATTTTCATCCTTCAAACGGGCAATATTGTTTTACAATTTTAGAGATAGTTAGGGGTACGTCAGTAAAAACACCATAACTTAGGTATAAGTGCAAATATTTAAATAAAATAAAATGCAAAATAAACAAAAATGACTTCTCTTTTGATTGTTTACCTTTTTATACTTGTCAAGTCTTGTTTTTTTTATTAATCCATGTCTTCCCCCCAAAAAAAATTCCAATAACGTTTTTAAGAAGTCCAAACAAGTACTATTGACACTATTTATAAGCACAAATATCCAGTCTGATTGAAAGATCAGATGTTTGCACTGAAACTAATGTCACTATCGATCTTTTCATCCAAATCAAAGTAGATTTTTCTCAACTCAATTTCTGTTAAATTTAAGCCTGTAAACTCCACTTTATCTCTTCAAGAATCCAAACCATCCATTTTGAACACTCACACAAAGAAATTGAAAAAAAATCGGAAAAACTAACACATCAATGAGAACACATGTGGAAATGTAGTCGAATCTATCCACAACAGAATAAACAGAAAATCATGTGACAGAAGTCTCAAGATTTTTTTTTAAAAAGCGAGATTTTAACTGATGATAGTACTGGCTGTTTTGCCCGTTTAAGGGATAAGACGGTTTTGGCCGCTACGCCCAGTAAAGGACTGAATTCTAAATCAAATTGTAAAAAACTACTTACCCCCAGTAAAAATCCATTTCCTTTCCAGGCTGGACCCAAGAATCTTAAGAAATCCTCTTCTTTTTTACGTCTTTTTTCTACATCACGAGGCAGTAAAATATTTTTGTTATACACTGCAGCCTAAAATAAATTTTTTTAAATATATTAAAACCAGGTGCTTTAAAAAAAACTTTAAAAATATATGGCAGTTATCTTAAACGTCAACTTAAAGAATTAAAGTGTAATTGAATTTAAATAGCAATAAAATTGTTTTGACTTATCTTGAGCAACCAATTTTTCAACCTCAGCTTCAAAATATATTAATTTGAATTATACGGTTCACAGACAAAATCGCCCTGGACTAATAGATAGACTAATATTACACCTTTTTTGACTTATCTTGAGCAACCAATTTTTCAACCTCAGCTTCAAAATATATTAATTTGAATTATACGGTTCACAGACAAAATCGCCCTGGACTAATAGATAGACTAATAGTAAAATGTACAATCAAATATTATATTCGTAATTTTACTCAGCTATTCAGTGTCAGGTTTAGCTCACAATAAACAATAATAATGACATCACAAGAATGAATTTAATAGCCTTTACGCGAAATGGTACCAATCACGGTTGTTTGTTGACAAGAAACAATATAAAATAACATCATAAGAAATAATTTTACAATTTTACCACTTTTTTTAAGGGTGAAAAAGTTGAAAAAAGCTTAAAATGAAAAAAAAATTAAAGTTTTTGTTAAAAAATGTAAACAATTTGTTTGGGGTCGTTTTGACCGGGGCTGTTATATGTCAGGGCCGTTTTTTTCCGGGGCCGTTTTGATGAGTCACCGAATTATATACTGGCAAAATAATTTGAAACTTTTGTTATAAAAATAGAGTCTGAGTAAAGACCCAAGTCGTGACTCAATGCAGTTTTGTGAAACATTTACCAGACCAGCATTTACTTAAGAAAAGAATATAGCAAAGGTAATGGTTTAGAAATCTCTTGCTCAACAAAGGTAAAGGTGAATGCTTTAGACCCTTAAACTGCATTTACTACATTTAATTCCTTTGAATCAAGAATACTACCCATGACAATGTAATTTGTAAAGCAAACTATGTATAAAATAGTTATATTATTTTTTTTACCCTTGAGTCATACTGTTCTTGAATGTTCTGTCTATGAACAACTTCTTGTGCCTTAAATTGTTTTTCTACATTTTTTTCAGTTGCATGCCCTGTCAGAATCAAACAAGACAAGGAATCACAAAAATAGTGGGGAGTTTTTAATGTATATTTTCCACTTTAACAATGCTAAAGAAAAAATAGAAATTTCTTACTTCTCACAATACTTTGGAACACAAGATGTTCCTATGAATTTATATATTACTTGTGTGGAATAGAAATTACCTGATGTCTTCCAGCTTGCTAATATCTTCCCCAATTTAGGCAGTATCCAGCTGAGCAGCAGTGAAACAACAGCAAAGAGAAAAAAAAACTGGAAGGCTAACTTCAATACTGTGTAATACAAAGAAATTGGAATTAACAATAAAATCATATTTTAAGAGTTAACCTTTTTAAACCAAAATATTAGCATGTCTTTAGTTTTAATGATATTGGCATGGGTACCAGCAAAAGAAGCACAAAATTAAGGTGATTTTATAAATTCCATTGAAATAGATGTGAGTTGATATCTTATTTACTAGGCAGATTTGTTGGTTTTAACATTTAAATATCAGTAACCACTTACTTGTTTGATTATCCATTGAATTGAAAAAATACTTCACCAATGACTACAGCTATTGGAAGTTTTCCTAATTTCTAGATTTGTGAAGACTTTTTAATTGTACTGAATAAAAGCTATAATATATCAATATAAATGAATAAATGACATAAAGTTATAACGTCATTCATATTTGAACTGAAGCATTCAGATAATTTAAAGCCGCATATTCTTGCCATTTGTACCTAACCTAAGATTAAGTCACTAGTAAACCATCAAGGTTGGTTTTGTTCACAGATACTTCAGATAGTTAAGTTAAATTATTGAGAATAATGTAATACAATATACCCTAACCTATTCGCCGTCCCGCATATTTGTGATTTAGGCTCTTAACCCTATCGCATCATTTTATTATCATTCATTATTGGTGAGTGCAGAAACAATAATAAATTTTTTCAATTGCAATACAGAACTTATTATTTTATAAATGCCAATGCATACACTGTAGGTACAATGTAGAAATATGTATGTACAGTGAATATTTTTGTGTGACCATGCATTAATAATGTTTTTCAATAGCATATTATTACTGAATTGTACTGTACTGCAGGGCCAGTCTTAGGTCACTACAACCTATGGGGCCATAGTGGGCCTCCCACTTTCATAGGCCCTGCCTATCTTAATTTTCTCTTATTAATTATCCTTATTACATAATTCCTTATCCCTACCCAGACTGGGTCCAGCGCAATCAGGTTCGCATACTAAGCCACATAAGGCCCCACAATTGCATAGTACAGTATCTGCTGTACTATTATTACCTGAATTATGCGTATTGTATTTATCTTTATAAGTTTGCCTTTAAATTTGATCCATTTCTGTCAATTCTAATAAATATATTGTACACATAGAAAATGACTTTGTGGTACATTAATACACTATGGGTAGCTATGCTATGCAGTGTTACTGTCCTCCTGCACTGACTCTGACTGTACTTATGTTTTTTTTAAAAATTAAATTATGTTGCAGTAAAAAATTAACATCTGTTTACATTATCACTACTACATTAGTTACATACATAACTGCATGCAATATTACTATTACTACATTAATTATTACATTATTAATGAGTAAGAGTAAGTAGTAAGAGTGTCTTTAGAAAGTGTTTAGGAAGCATTTCGTACCGTATATAATTAAAATTATAATCTCATACATAGGCATTTTAGTTTTAAAACTTCATCCAATATTCAAGTTTTTCGCTCTTTTGTTCGCGCGCGGGGGTGATAAAGCACATTAACCCCCCTTTCTCCCCGCAAATTCAAATAGCAAAGTCAGAAGAATACTAATACTGAACTGATATACTACGATATACTAATATACTGTAATGAATGACATAGTATTATTTAGTTCATTGTCATTTCATTATGTTTAGTATTGTTTAGCATTATTAGTTAGAACCTAGAGCCTACATCTACAATATCAATACTTGTAACTTGTAAGGTTAACCATGCAAAGTGTAGTGTAGACATAGCGAATAATGATGTAATAGTTGTAAATAAACATTTTCATTTCATGTTTTCCCCTCACATTCAATTTTCAACTTTACTTTCAGATTGACGCCTTGTACTATATTACTATATTAATTATATATTATATACTATACATTATACATGTATTAATATTATATACTAATACTAATTAATAATTACTAGCCTAATGACTAATGTACATTTAATTTTAATAATTTTGGTAATCCTGCAGTTTCTACACGTATATTATTTCACAGCGAAATTTTATTTTCTCGTGAGAACTTACATTTTTAATTTATTAAATGCATTATAATATGTTGTATTTCAGCTATTACAGTGCTAATTCTTAAGTATTTTTAATTTCTAAGGCATTTTTTCGGCTCTATATAATACATAATCTGGTCACGATACGTCCAATTTGTTTACCTAGCCAGATGTTTTTTACCTGGCTCGACCCATGCTAAAATAAATTTACTGAATTTACTGACTGAAAATGTTTTTAAAAGGTATTTTTCATCTATTTTAATGTTCTCAGAAGTCAGAAGATAAATAAATATTTTAAAGACAATTTCATTTTTTATTTCGTTACTAGATGTTTGTTTGATTCTTATTTTGTTTGTTTGTAAGTGAGAAATTTCCATTTGGCATCTTACTGTGACAACTCGGATCGGCAAGTAGAGTACTACATAAACAAAATGGATGCATCCCACTCAATTATGTAGCTTTAAGGGCTGAAAAAAGCCTTAGAAATCAATAAACCTTACAAATTAGTGCTGTAATAGCTAAAATATAACATATAATTTAATGCATTTAAATGTTTAATAAATTAAAAACGGAAATTTTTATGCGAAAATTACATTTTGCTGTGAAATAATATACGTGTAGAAACTGCAGGATTACCATAATTTTGAATATAATTTTATAATTTATATCTAATCTGACTTTTAACTTAATTCAACCTGGATCTTAATCACTTATATTAGACTTATGGCTAACGGTAAAGCCATAATGTCATATTCATATAGTTACTGTTTTATTGAGAATGCTTTTTTTTTAGTATATTTTTGTAACTTCTTTACATTCAATGCGGCCAGAGTGTATTCCCCTATTTAAAATAACAACAACGTTTTCGATTTCCGCCAAAGTTAACAAAAAACAAGGAACACTTATTCCATTAAGTCCGGAAATAATTGCGAAAGAATTTGAATCTGTTGTGAAACATAATCATAATTTATAATCTTAATCTTATGTCTTGTGGGTTTGGTAGGGTGGGGGTATTTTAAATTTTACTTTTACCATTTTAAAAATGCCTTAAAAACCCAATTCCAGAGCGTTGACCCCATGATATGGCACTGTGTCAATCGCATCTAAGAAATCTACAAAAATATTTTAAATTTTTTTTTAAAGATGTTTAAATTATAAACATAAAACACCATCGCCATTGCCCATAAGTCATAAGAAGTCTACGAATGGAATGGGTTAAGACTTCTTTAATTCAATACACTAGTAGACTTTTTAAAGCAATCTTAAAATCTGCTGATTATAGAATCGACCGTTTGACCAAATTACGCATTTGCAATCCGGATTGTAATAAAAAAACACACCCAATGTCTTTTGTTATATAAATGAAGCACGTAAAGAATTAAACGTTAATCCATTCTGGCATTACGAAACAATTTTAAACGCCTCATTACGCCTCACAGATTGAAGAGTTATTAAATCTAATATATAAAGATGAAAGTTTGTGTGTTTGTTTGTTTGTGTGTTTGTTACCAATGGAAATCCACACCGTTGGACCCAGGATGCTGAAATTTTGCATGGGGCTCTCATTCGACCCTAGACAGGTCGTAGGCTATGTTTCAACCCCAGGTGACCACCCCTAGGGTAAGGGGGCCCATAATCAGAAAATGTAGAGCCAAATAAAGACAAAATAAATTCTCATTTCGATATTGAACAGCTTCATGCGGGCATTCAAAACGAGTTCATTTTGGTGCGTTATTTTTTACAATACTTTATTTTTAGCTGTGCGCTTTCAAAAATCTTTTATTGTCAAATTACGGTGCGCACCTTTTCGTGTACGCATCTAAAAGTGAGCAGTGTAATTTTATTATTATAACATTCATATTTGTTTTGGCCTTGCGGTACAAAACAGTGGCCTTTTATACAAATACTTTCTTGATATTATAGATCTGTTAACACTATTTCATTACATTTGTCACACGATGTATGGTATTTATTTTTAAATTAAGAGTTTTATTATGTTGTTTCTAATGACTCAAATTTTAATTTAAACAAATAAAAGAAATTGCCCAAGTCAAAAAAGCTTAATCGTAATTTAGAGGAACTATACGTTTGTTTTTCTTAAAATTTGTTGCGTGTTCTATATTAATTTTTCTTGCTTATTTTACTTGCTCAATCCCTTAAATTTAATTATTAAAGTAAATCATCAAGGAATATTACATGCATATAAAAGCCTACGACCAATGCTGTGTTTTTTTTATTACATACGCTCTATAAATTTACAATTTAAACCTTTCTACCGGACTTATAAACATAAGCATATTAAACTCAATACAAGTGAACCTATAAGCAATTAATTAAGTTGGGCGGCGAATTGAATATGCCATGGTCATTACGCTGTTGCGGAATAACAAAAGCCATTTTAAAAATAGATGTTTAGTCAAACATAGCATCTTTTTTTCCTATTTCGTAAATAATTTATTTATTTTGCAGAAACTAAATCTGGTGTTTGAAATATAATTTACAAACTATGATGTCCCATCGGGAAAGATGACCCAAAACATCACTTGAATTCATTTTTAAAATTATACCTATTACATAAAAGCCGTAAATTTAAATCGTATAACATAGAGACAAATATAAAAAAGCATTATATATCATTTCCATATTAAAACACTAATAAATAAAGACTATCAAAAAGTATACAATTTATTTTTGGAGCAGTACTGCATTATAAGACTTCATTTTAAGCGCCCGCCTTTAAATTAACTTTAATTGACTAAAAATTGACTATAATTTGTTCACTTTTGTCCCTTTCTACAAAACGGTCCATTTAGCGATGGATTCCAAAATCTTATATGTTGCTGTTTCACCAAGGGATACAATTCTTTTTTGGTTCCCGTTTTGAGATAAGACATTATATTTTGTAAAAAAAAATTCCTGTTTTTGTTTCTGGAAATTAGATAAAGGGCGATTTTTACTCATTACTTTTAGTTCAGAGTTGAGTCGTGCTTAATTGTTTTTAGTATGATTCGTAAATTTTACAGACTTTTAGTCAAATGGGAAGTTGGACAATTAGTGAGAGGGGGCTTAGGCTTTTATTAGTATAGAAAAGGGGAGGGCACTAAATGAAGTTAATCAAGAGAAATGCAAAAAAAAATAAGAAGAAAGTAAATCGTTGCATACACATACATACTTAACAAATAACTATTTGAATATTTTCAACAACATAATAAAACTTGCTCATTACTATAAACTTACTTATTAAAGTTAAGAATCAATGATCTTGACATGCATATAAAGGCCTAGGACCTATGTTGTCATTTCATGTTTACATAATTTTATGTTTACATAAGCTAAACAAATTAACTATTTAAACTTTAGCTAACGAACTTATTAAGAAAGTCATTAAACTTAACACAAGTGAACCTAAAGATCACTAATTCCGTGTAGTTAGAAGCATAAAACTCTGGGTGGTTGTTAAGTACACTTCCGTGGTGGTAACGAGCAAAAAAAATATTTAAATATCAATTTTCATATAGCCCATATAATGAAAAAAACGTCTTTGTGCCCCCGGCCCCCATGACTGAATTGCAACTTTTTTACGCAAATGATCGTCGTGAGAGGCTACTCAACAACTTCCCAAAGTTTCATGCTTCTACCTACACGCGAAATTGGAGAATTCAATTAGTGATGAGTCAGTTTTTTTATATAAGAAAAAAAACTACATAGCCTATGACCTGTCCCGGGTCAAATGAGGGTCCCATGCAAAATTTCAGCACCTAGGTCCAACGGTGTGGCATTCTATGAGTAACAAAACAAACAAAAGAAACAAACAAAAGAAACAAACAAACAAACTTTCATCTTTATATATTAGATGGGGTTTTCCCGCTTTGGGAATGTCAATGTTTGACTGTTGCACAGTGCGCACTATTTTGACACATGCTTGGTGTGACGTAGTTTGGTGTGGGATGACGTCAATAGAGAGATATGCTAGAGTGGGACGATTTTGTAGCGGAGAGCACGCACAGTGTTGTTATTATTTTGCCTTGAAGGATTTCTTTGTTCAATTAAAATATTGATTCTTCTGATGGTGTTTTTACTTATTGAGTTGAAGCCTTGTGAGTCATAAAAATCATTAGAACTTGACATTCTTAAGAAGAACAAATGAAATTAATCTCTTTAGAATGTGTTTTTTAAGATTTTACAATAACTAACCCTACCTAACCAAACTTGAAGTAGTAAACAAGTTTATATATTAGCTTATCTAATACCTTTCAGCCATTTAGTGGTGCTAATGGAATAAATTAAATTCATCTGTTCATTGATGTTAAGAAGGATGAATTAAATACATATATTTATTGATCTTGTGAAGGTTAAATTAAATAAATCTCTTCTGAATATTTTTTTTGGATCTTATAATCAATACAAAATATCACTAAACAAATTATATATCCAAAACTTAAATTAACACTTCACCTGTTTTACAAATGTCTAAACACAATTGATGTGTCCGAATTAAACAAATAGTCATGGGGTAGCAAAATTTAAACTAATTTAATAATTTACTTATAAGTTACTTATTTATCTAAGTTACTTATAAGTTTATTGATGCTAAAAGGGGGGGGGGAACCTTCAGTATGGTATTTAAGAAGAAAGTTTTAACAAAGGGAAATACTTAAAAGCAGTTGTACACTAAAACAATATATAAGCTATTATGTTCCAATCTTTCTTCAGAGAAATCATGCCCCCAAAAAGAAAAACTCAATTAGGTCGTGTTTCTAAAACGGCAAAGAAGCAAGCCTTACATAGAGAAAATGAAACGAATGAACAAACACAGGCAAGACTTGCTGTTGAGAGAGAAAGAGTTTCAATCAGAAGAGCTAATGAAACCAGTGAACAAACACAGACAAGACTTGATGATAAGAGAGAAAGAGTTTCAATCAGAAGAGCTAATGAAACCAGTGAACAAACACAGGCAAGACTTGATAATGAGAGAGAAAGAGTTTCAATCAGAAGAGCTAATGAAACCAGTGAACAAACACAGGCAAGACTTGATAATGAGAGAGAAAGAGTTTCAATCAGAAGAGCTAATGAAACCAGTGAACAAACACAGGCAAGACTTGATGATGAGAGAGAAAGAGTTTCAATCAGAAGAGCTAATGAAACCAATAAACAAGCACAGGCAAGACTTGATGAAAAAAGAGTCAGATCTTCAATGAGAAGAGCAAATGAAACAAATAAACAAACCCAAATAAGACTTGCAGACCAGAGAAATGGAAATTTAAACAGAAGAAGAAATGAAATGCAGCAAGACCTAAAAGGTGCTGCTCATCAATATGACCCAGATATTCCATACCATCAACATGAAAAGGTCAACATTGGTGAGATGAACTTGATCTGCAAGCATTGCAGTGCATTTAAATGGAAAGATGAGCACCCTGGAATGTGCTGTTCAAATGGCAAAGTTAAACTAGAGACTCTGCAACATCCACCTGAGCCACTTGATCATTTGCTTCAATGTGTATCTCAAACGTCTAAACGCTTCCTAGCCAACATCAGAAAATACAACTCATGCTTTCAAATGACATCTTTTGGTGCCAGCAAAGAAATTCGTGAACAAGGATTCATGCCAACATTTAAAGTTCAAGGCCAAATTTATCACAGGGCTGGATCTCTGCTGCCAGCTGAAGGCGAACCACAGTTTCTGCAGATCTATTTCATGGGAGACCAAGCTAGAGAAGTCCAACAAAGATGTGCAAACTTTCCAGACTTGCAACAAAATGTTGTTTTGGAGTTGCAAGAACTCCTACATGCAAACAATGCCTACCTTCAAATTTTCAAGACAGCTCTAGAAAGAATGCCAACTGATGAATACAAAGTTGTGATACGAGCTGACAAAGCACCAAGACATGAACACCAAAGGCGGTTCAATGTACCAACATTTGATGAAGTGGCCATTGTCATGGTAGGAAATGAATTTGACAGACGTGACATTGTCCTTCAAAAGCGAAACAACCTTCTCCAAAGAGTTGCAGAAACTCATCGCTCTTATGATGCTCTGCAATACCCCCTAATGTTTTGGCAAGGTGAAGATGGGTACTCTTTTGGCATTCCTCAGACAAACCCAGACACGGGAAACAATGTTTTGGGTAAAAAGGTTACAGCAATGGACTTTTATGCATATCGAATCATGATTCGCAGTGGTGAAGATAACCATCTCTTGAAATTTAGACAGCTGTTCCATCAATTCATCGTAGATATGTACGCGAAAATTGAAAGTGAACGCTTGCTCTACATCCGTCTAAATCAAAAGAAGCTGAGAGTTGAAGACTACATTCACCTCAGAGATGCCATTGCAAATGATGCCAATCCAAATGATCTGGGGAAAATGGTTATCTTGCCAGCAACATTTACAGGAAGTCCAAGACACATGCATGAGTACACTCAAGATGCTATGACTTATGTCAGAAATTATGGAAGGCCAGATTTGTTTATCACCTTTACATGCAATCCACTATGGCAAGAAATTCAGGCTCATCTTTTACCTGGCCAATCAGCAGTGGATCGACATGATTTGGTTGCTAGAGTCTTCAAACGAAAACTATCAAAATTAATGGGAGTCATTACAAAAAGTCATGTCTATGGTGAAACGAGATGCTGGATGTACTCAATTGAATGGCAGAAGAGAGGCTTACCCCATGCACACATCCTAATCTGGCTGATGAAAAAATTACGACCTAATCAAATTGACAATGTAATCTCAGCAGAAATACCAAACTCTACACAAGATAATTTTTTGTTTGAAATTGTTGTGAAAAATATGCTGCATGGACCCTGTGGAAACTTGAACAGAAACTCTGCTTGCATGGTTGATGGGAAATGCTCAAAAAAATATCCAAGGAATTTGATACAAGAAACTAAAACTGGTGAAGATGGCTATCCTGTGTACAGACGCCGTAAACCAGGAGATGGTGGTTTTACTGCAAAAATCAAAATGAAGGTTGGTTCAACATATCAAGAAATAGAAATGGACAACAGATGGGTGGTTCCCTACACTCCAATTTTGACAAAAATGTTTCAAGCTCACATAAATGTCGAATCTTGCCAATCTGTCAAGGCCATCAAATACATCTGCAAGTACGTCAATAAAGGAAGTGACCAGGCCGTTTTTGGTCTTGAAGGAAACCAAGAGAATCCAGATGAGGTGCAAAAATTTCTAATGGGTCGTTACATCAGCAGTAATGAAGCAGTCTGGAGAATTTTGAATTTCCAAATTCATGAACGGTATCCAACAGTTGTTCACTTGAGTGTTCATCTTGAAAATGGGCAAAGAGTATACTTCAACCAAGAAAATATATATCATCAAATTCTGGAGCCACCAAGAACAACTTTGACAGCTTTTTTTCAACTGTGCCAACAAGACGACTTTGCAAAAACCATTCTCTATTGTGTTGTTCCAAGGTACTATACTTGGAATGCTTCTCAAAAAATATTTAAACGCCGAAAACAAGGAGCAGATGTTGAATATCATCCAGGGATAAAATCTTCAGATGCATTGGGACGTGTGTACACCGTTCACCCATCTAATGCAGAATGCTTCTTTTTGAGGATGCTACTTCATGTTGTTAGAGGACCAACATCCTACACTGACTTAAAAACTGTTGATGGTCATGTGTGTGCTACATTTAGGGAAGCTTGCCAAATGCAAGGGCTACTAGAAAACGATCACCATTGGGTCTTGACCATGGAGGAGGCATGTACATCTCAATCACCTACCCGTTTGAGACATCTGTTTTCAATTTTGCTGACAACATGCGCTGTTTCTAATCCACTTGCTCTCTGTGATACATTTAAAACATATTTGAGTGAGGACATTATGTTGCAAACCAAGAGAGAGAATCAAACACTGCTAATTGAGTTCTCTAATGAGATTTACAAAAGGTGTCTTATGTTGTTGGAGGATTTGTGTGTATCAATGTCAGGAAGGAATCTTGACCAGTTTGGGTTACCAACGCCTCGAAGAAATGAAAACAATCTTCAGAATAGTGAAATTCTACGAGAACAAAATTATAACACAAATGAATTGATGACCTATGTCTCAGAAAATCAACCACGTTTAGTTGAGGATCAAAGAGCTGCCTACATTCACATCTTAGAACTGGTTACCTCAAAAAAAGGTGGAATCATATTCCTTGATGCTCCAGGAGGTACAGGTAAAACATTTGTGATCAATTTGCTCTTGGCTACAATCAGACGAGACAAAGGTATTGCTCTAGCCGTTGCTTCTTCTGGCATAGCATCAACATTGCTTGCCGGGGGTAGAACAGCTCATTCTGCCTTCAAGTTACCTTTGAACATGAACCATTCTGAGAATGTAACCTGCAACATATCAAAAGGATCAGGAAAGGCCAAGGTACTAGAACAGTGTTCTCTCATTGTCTGGGATGAGTGTACAATGTCACACAAGCGAGCTCTTGAAGCCTTGAACAACACTCTTCAGGATTTAAAAGGAAACACAAAACTAATGGGAGGAACAGTTGTGGTATTAGCTGGAGATTTTCGACAAACTTTGCCTGTCATTCCAAGGTCAACACCAAGCGATGAGTTGAATGCCTTCCTCAAAGCTTCAACTCTGTGGAAACAGGTCAAGAAAATGACTCTGACCACCAACATGAGAGTCCATTTACATGGAGATAATGCAGCAGGCTACTTCTCACATCAATTGCTTCAACTTGGCGATGGAAAGTGGCAGGTAGACCCAGCATCAGGAACAGTTTCTTTCCCATCAAATTTTTGCACTGTAGCAAAGTCACTTGAAGAGTTGAAACTTGCCGTTTTTCCAAACATCCAAGACCAGTTTAAAAATCCTGAGTGGTTGTGCGAAAGGGCCATTCTTGCTCCAAAGAATTCAAGTGTCAACAGCATCAATTCTCAAATTCAAAATTTTCTACCAGGCATTTCAAAAAACTACAAATCTATTGATACGGTTACAGATCCGGCCCAAGCTGTTTACTATCCAACAGAATTTTTGAATTCATTAGATCCTCCTGGCATGCCATCACATAACTTGGAACTTAAAATCGGAGCTCCTATCATACTTCTGAGAAATTTGGATCCCCCTAAACTATGCAATGGAACACGATTGAGCATCAAGCATCTCTTACCTCATGTAATAGAAGCCACAATTTTGACAGGCTGCGCCAAAGGAGAAGATGTCTTCATCCCAAGAATTCCACTCATACCAACAGATATGCCTTTTGATTTCAAGCGCCTCCAGTTTCCAATCAGGCTTGCATTTGCCATGTCTATCAACAAGGCACAGGGACAGTCTTTAAAAGTGGCAGGCATTGTACTTGAGGAAGCATGCTTTGCCCACGGACAGCTATATGTGGCATGTTCTAGAGTTGGGTCACCAACAAAATCTTTTCATTTTTGCACCAGACGGAAAAACCAAAAATATAGTCTATCGACAAGCCTTAATATAAGCAATATATAAATTACATGTACTTATTTTTAATTACATTTCAATTTATTTTTTAAATTGTTTTTCAATGAATGAATTGAAATATTTTTTTTAAAAATCTGTTGACTATTATTTTAATCGTGCGACGCCGGGTAACCCGGCTAGTCCCTTATATTTATATTAAATTTGAAACCTTGTCGTTCGACGTCGGGCAGGCGGGAAAACAAAAGTAAAAAATGACACACTTCCCATGATGCTATCGAGGTGAAATTTTGCACATAGACTCGTGTCACCTAACAATGCATCGTTTCAAAATTTCAGATCGATCGAAATTACAGTTATTAAATTAATGCATTTTTAGTTTATCTCTATAAACTATATGTAGCGGTGGCTATTGTTTACATTTTACGAGTCACTTGACTTCACGCCAGCCATCGGTGAACACATCTCGTGTTTAACACCAGGAGGAGTTCACTCAGTTTGAGGCTCTAAATGTTTGTCACGTTAGAACATAATCAATACTTTCATTTCTGTCTCATATATAAAGGATATATAGTCAAAAACTTTGTTTTTACGGTTGTTTTTTTTTGTAACAAAAAAAAACGCGATTTGCGATTGAGGAGAGTTGATCAAATCAATACTTTATTTGATAAAATAAATACAATTGGTTTTATTGTGATTTTTTGTAAGAATGACTTAATAGTTTCTTAAATTTAATTAAATATTCAAAACCGTGATTTTTGTATACATTTAAATTGCTTTATTATTAGCTAAGCCGGTTGGTGCGTCTATTTCTGTGGTTATTTACATTTTACTCCTTGATACGGCTTTCCCGTGACTTGTCGGTGATCCCTATACGTAAGGTGAACAGACGTCCAGATTTCAGACTTCATGTCCCGCTAAAGTGACCAGACGTCCCGATTTTTTGCTCCAGAAACCTGGGGGACACCCCACCCCCCCGTTAGTGGTCCCCCGGAAAATCTGGTCACCGTAACTAGTGTCCGGTATTTTTGAGACCGCCAGCTGGCAACCCTAGTTAAGACTAATTAAGTGCAAAGAGAATTTCATTAGTATTGAAATATTTTCCATGCTTTCCAAAAATAGGATCAAAATTCAAAATACATTATCAAAACTCTCAAATTTATATTAATTATGTAATAATTTATTAGAGTTGTCTTGTAATCGGACGAAATAAAACAAAATCTTCAAATACAAAATAAAATATATATTCGAAGTCTTAATAGTAAGGTAAAAGTGCAATTTTATTTTTTTCAGAAGTTGGTCTTTAAAAAATATTCAGCGTGTCCCAAATAAGATAATATACCCATTTTCACTACCACTGGTACTCAATTCACTTTTCTATTTATTTTTTTTTAATTTTTAAAATAATTTTAAAAAAAAATTAAACATGAAGTTGTATCCTTTCTGTGAATCTTCGATAGATTTTTAAGTATTTCTAGCAAACATTAAAGGATAGAAGACCAAAGAGGACAGTAGTAATACATAAGGCAATTAATGCTAACTTAGAACATAAAGATAATCTAATACAACCCTCAGTTAGACATAGGGATTAAAAAACACCCTTTTTTTTTAGAATTTCGTATGTAAGAACCGTGGCAGGCAACCACTTATATTTCCTATTGCTAAATCTTAACTGATCTAATAAATAAGTAGAGCCAGGGCCGGTCTTCAGCCACTGCAAACTGTGCGGCCGTAGTGGGCCCCACACTTTCATAGACCCCCTCCTATCATAATTTCCTCGTATTATCCTTATTAACTCCATATCCCCAGTCCCTACCCAGATTGGGCCCCGCGCAATCCGTTTCGCATACTAAGCGGCATAGGGCCCGCAATTGCGAAGACCGGCCCTGAGTAGAGCCACTGGATCGGTATATGCCTACGTCTAATGAAATGTCATCACAACTTCTGATGTTTGCGATAGTACTCAATTTTTTTTTCTATTTCAAAATCAGTGATTCTGTGGGATTTCGGAATCATTGATTACCTACGATTTATTTTTCAGTGTAAGAAATATAAATAACAAATACACTTATAATTAGGTAAATTTACCCCCCCCCCAGTGGCGTTGATAGTGGTGTTCTGTAGGACGTAATAATCTTCTGCAGTGGCGTCACGAAGGGGAGGATGGCCATCCCGGTTGACACCATCGGGGGGAGGGGGGTGACACCAAAATTGAATATTTTATTGTGTACGATTTTGTGTCAAGGAAAAAAAATAATAAAACAGTCCCAACAAACTACAATAAAACATATTAGGAAGTAAAGAATAGAAACAGCCGCACCTTTTTAGGCAGGACATGAAAGAGGCGGTGTCTTTACTTTTGTTTTATACGAAATAAAGCCTACTGGCAAGCCGGTTAGACTAACCCCACCTCACTACTCCGTCTACAACTGTTTTTTTAAAATTATGTTTTATTTTTTAGGGGGGGGGGTTTGAAACATTAGCATCTATTAGGACAATCACCTCCAATCTTCCTCTGCGCTCTTTTGTTGTGTGCTATTTTACGGGTCACCGTCACGAAATTAATTAGTAAGTTACACTAAGCAGTGGCATCACTAGGAGGGTGTGAGTACTGTGAGGGGTGCGGACCCCACATGATGACACCATCACAAGGTGTAACACTAAAATGTAAAATTCTGTATGCTCCCGTTATTTGGCACCGGAAGACTCGGAGGAGTTCTATGGGTTAAGTCGTGAGCAATGTTCCAATTAAGCTGCGCGGCAACACATATATTTTAACAACGCCGCGCAGCAGTTTAGAAAACCGCGCATCAAATTAAGTAAAATATTGCGCACAAAATGAATGCTGTGCAACTTAACACGCGATTTTTTTTAACTTTGTACACGGACCAGTGAACCTTAGAGACTTAGAGGGAACATTGGTCGTGAGGGGGTGACACCATGAGCTACCGTCCCGGGTGACACCAACCCTAGTGTCTCCTCTGGCGTCACCTATCTCCAATCACACCCACACCGCTCCATTCACTCTTGATACTGTTGCACTGCGGAGAAATGTTTAGAATAGAGGGATGAAAGTATCTGCAATGAAATATGGTGAGTAAAGTGGTGCAAGAATATATATAAGAATTTGCTACAGTCCACTGACGTATCAGGGGTGCAGATGAAGGCCCATTCCTAAAGGCACGTATATGGGAAGGCGGCAGGGCCGGATTTAGACGTGATGATGCCCTAAGCTATTTGAGATATGGGGTCCCTTTTGAAGTCCAGATATTCTGTCAGTGCCAAATATGAAAAAAATCCAGAGGGTGTGGGCCAAGAAGGCGTGTACCCTAAGTTATAGCTTGTTTAACAAATAGGTAAATCCAGCACTGGAGTGTGGTATTACGGCAAAAATCATGTCAGTAATTATGATGAAAGTTTGACAAACCTCAGTAGAGGTTGCTTTAAAAAAAAATTTTTTTGTAAATTTTAAAATTTTGTCCATTATGAATTCTATTATTATTTAATATGAGAGCCCACACGAGGACAATCTTTAAGGCTATCAACCGAAAATGATCAAATCACCCCGACAAGCTGTGAGCAGCGGGGCGCCCAAAATAAATATATAATTAAATGTATTTCTTTAACATAGTACCACAAAGGCAGCACTCATAACAGTATCACCCTAAATAAAATAAAAAAAATAAAAAAATAAAAGACATGGGTGAGGGTGGGCTCTGGCAAAGAGGTGCCCTAAAATATGAATTTTAAATAAATGTAGTTGAGGGGCAATGTACCCTTTACGCACGGCTGCGTGGCCGTGCAGATATCTGACACACGCCACGCAGCAGTTTAGATTTACCGCGCAGCAAATTTTATAAAATGTTGCATAAAATGACTGTTGTGCAACTTTGCCCACTAGATTTTTTACTTTGCACACGAACCAACGAAGCCTAGAGGGAATGTTGTTGAGGGCTGAGGGGTACTGTACTTGTTAAAAAATTGCTAAACAAAAAGTCTAACTTAAGTTTTATGTGAACTTATGTCAGCTTTCTCATGTAATATCTAACAACCGAATTTAAAACATGCCACCGCCAATACTTTTGCGAGGCCTGTAAGGGGCCGTCCATAAAGTACGTCACGCTCCAGAGGGGGGGGGTGGGGAGGGGGTGTAAGAAAGTGTGACAGGGGAAGGGATCCGGCCATGTGTGACGTCACGGTGTTTTATATTAAATTTTAATTATTTTGTTAATATAAGACAACATTTTTGTAGGAAAGTGTGACATACTTTGAGGTCCAAAATTTGTGACAGTTTGTGACAGGGGAGAGGAGGGAGTTAAAAATGGTATAAAATAGCGTGACGTATTTTATGGACGGCCCCTAATAGAATTTGCATCTCCTACAGGGACACGTCCACCTTAGAAAACACTGATAAGCTAGAAGAAATTCAAAAAATAGCTCCCAGACTCGTTACTGGAGAATTTTCAAAAATAACACCATTAGTTAAATCATTATACATTAAACATTGAAACACTGAAGGATAGAAGAACAAAGTAGTAATAATACATAATGGAATTAATTAATAAAGAATAATGATCTATGATATTGATATAAAAAAGATAAAAAGTAAATTTGAGTCATCAGACGATCATTATACAAATAATGAATGCGCAGTGCATGAACTACGTTGTTTCAAAAACACATTCACATACGACCCTTCTGTCTAGAAGGAGCGCCAGTAAAATTAGCAATATATTACTATTGTGTGCTTTTGCCATTACTTTTCAAATATTAATGTTAAAACCATGTCTTGAGCTGAATTTGTATAGATCTATTTTTAAAAGAAGTACTTAGTATATGAAATTAATAAAACTTATTTTCATTGAAACAGATTTAAAGCGAATGCAGCAGCTCCCCCTTTTCTTGGGTGAATCCATTTAGCCATCCAGTAAAATTTCAATAACACTACCACGTGGTTGATCACAGACTATAAATAACGGGAGGCTCCTACAATCTTTCTCTTTTCCACCACAACATTTAGCGAGTGTAGAAGAACCAAATATGTCTGTAAACGGTGTTGTAACGAACGGGCCTAAGGCCACTCATTATAAGGAACTTAATGATCATTATGCAGAAGAATGCAGTCAGGATGATATCGGGTCATTTCTGTTCACATCCGAATCTGTGGGAGAGGGTCATCCTGGTAAATTTTTTGTACCTCCTTTATAATTTATACTGATCAGGAATGCTTGTAGTTGTAGAGGCGAAAGAAATATAAATGGGGTTACGTGCAAGAATTAGAAAACTAATAACCTCAACTGCTAGAACTTGAGAACTCATGTTGCATGGAGAAAGGTTATTTTTAGTTAAGCATTCTTAGTCTAGGTATATTAATTGCAATATTTATAGCCGGGCTATTATTTTGAAATTTACTGCACGTAGTAAGTCATGAAATGGCAAATTCTTCCATTCTTGTACTTTATATATTTTATTATATATAGAATCTTGGTTTTATTTAATTTCATGCTTAATCATTAATCCAGACACATGGCTATTCGCGGGAAGTTTTGATTATTTTTATGTTGACCTACTTATATTTGTCAACTATTCTCTTCATTTGCTCTCGTCCAATATATAATATATTAATTAGATAGGGGGTAGAGGATAGTTAAATCTCCATTATCATTAAGACTAAGAAGTGGAGTTAAGAATTTTTTTGTCAAATGTTTGTTCCCTCTTACTCTTATATAATTACATGTCATGTATAGTATAACCTATATTGCCTATAAAATAGCCTGGCAAACCATGCTGTGTTAGTATCAGTATGGGGTTAAGCCCATCCACAATTATTCAATAATGAATTTTATAATGGCTTATGTTGATTTTATCTATTTATTATTATTAAATTTACATTGACATTACACATTAAATTTAGGCCGATGGTAGACACCGCGTAACGCGCGGTGTCCACTCAGTTGGGTGGATGACACGCAATACACAGTCTGTTTATTTTGGTATACCCAGTCCACCTTAATAGCTTAAAATTTATTTTTAAAAAGATTTATGATTTTAAAATTAATTTGGTAAAAGCAAAGAGAACGGTGCGCTCGATAAATCATATTTTTGGTTGCTATATTATTATTATATTTGTTGTTTTTTCAATTTAATTTAATTTAAAAATAGACAACTAAACCTAACCCAGACCCTAAAACTGAAACTACAACCTTAAAAAAAAAGACTCAAACGAAACTCTTTTTCTATTTTAATTTAAAAAATAGACAACTAAACCTAACCCAGACCCTAAAACTGAAACTACAAACTTAAAAAAAAAGACTCAAACGAAACACGAACCGCCACCTAGAGTTCAAGAATCTAATGTCCTAACCGTGAGACCACAGAAGCTCATGTACCGTTTGAATTTTAAAAAATCTTATAAATAAAAAAGAGCAAAATGTGACGTCACGTTTACGCGACATCCAAGCTTTACAGTGGATGCCGCGCATTGCGCGGTGTCTACCCACTTCGTTAAATTTAACCCTAAATTTGAAATGTAAAAATTAGTACTATTACATTAAAAGTGAATTCATTGATTGTGATACTGATTAACTTGTATAAGTATAGCTGTATCATTGTATGCATATACTTTGTACTATTAATCATATATATAATATATAGAATAATTAATATAGTCATCCATTATGATCCATTTACATGTTCATGTTGAATGCTGGCATAATTTGGTACGCTAGGCCATGGTCATGCAGAACTGGGGTTTTCCGCGCCCTTGGCTAATTCATTTTTGGCGCCCTTGAGAAATAGGGAAAATACTAAATTATACAGAATAAATAATAAATTGATTATAAGAGGATTAGCCCTCGGCTCCCTTGGCAACTGTCCTATGTCAAGTCATTACACCTCTGTGGTCATGGGTCTATACTATTGTATTTTAAGTCAGTCTAGCATCATCTTGGGTTTGCCATTAGGCCTATATTTATAATTTATATTTATTTATATTTTAAATTATTTATATAATTTATATTATAAATTTATGAACTCTCTCCACATACTGCCATTGATATATTATAGTATTAGTATTGTTTTCATAGTCAGCCTCAATAGGTTTGAAAAAATAATTTGAATTTGAAAATTGGTTTCAGATAAAATTTGTGACCAGATTAGTGATGCTATACTTGATGCACATCTGAGACAGGATCCTAATGCTAAGGTTGCATGTGAAACAGTAACAAAAACTGGCATGGTTTTGGTTGCTGGTGAGATATCATCAAAGGCTAATGTAGACTATCAAAAGATTATCAGAGAAACTGTCAAACAAATTGGATATGATGATTCTTCAAAAGGTAATAAATCTTTGAATTAAATTAGGTCAATATTTTTTTCTTTAGTATCCTAGATAATTAAGCCTTAGTATAGTATCAGAATGCCTGTTATTTTGACATAAAATTAATACCTGACAAAAATGCACATGCTTTCAATTCAATACTGTATTAAATGTAATCAAATTAAAATTGTTAGGATTTTGGTCTTAGCCATAGGGTAGCTTTAATGATAATGGCAAGTTAATAGAAATCATGAAAATACAAGAGTTAAAAAAAGTTTGAGTCTATGGCTTCTATCAATATTTGTTTTTTAGGAAATTTATTTTAAAATTAAAATATTATATTTTTGTTCAAATACAAGTACTATTTTACGATTTGTACGAAATAAAAATTTGTATATTTCACACATCTTCTGTGATCTACGGAGCCATTATTGCATGTGAATGGTGAACTCTTTTTTTTCTTCAAAGTTATTATTTTTTCGATTTTTGTTCGAAGTCTGATTTTAAAAACACTTTTTAAAGTTTCAAACCCCTTCAAAAATTCAACAAAACACACGAAATCTTTTTATAAACCATGAAATACTTGTTTTATTTTTAAGTGTGTAAATTAGTAAAAGTAAGTTATCATATATATTTTTGCTCTACAAATTTAAAATGTGCTAAAATAAATGATTACCTATTTTCCTCACAGATAAATGCAAAGGTTTAATTTTGATTAGTGTTTAAAATTTAAAAAGAAAAAATTAGTATATAAGGGTAGTACTAGTGGTGTAGTCTAGAGTAGAATTTAAATTGAAATCCAAGTCAACAGTCTTAATATTGTTACTACAGCTTTCTGAAATTTAAGTGTGTCCTGGAAATCTGAAATGTCAACAAAATTTTTACCTCCTAGAATTATTCATTTTCCCCTGGAAAGTCTTGTAGTTTTATTTTGGATTTTCTGTAGGAATCTTGATTTTATTTCAAATACTTTGATCTGAATTATGAATGAAACTCTTGAAACTATATGCAATTATACAGTGATTAAGGGTAACAATAACATTAATAAATGTAGCGTTTTTTGGATTTAACTACAATTTCCCATTCTAAAGTTTAACTTTTTCTCTTGCTTTATTTATACCAAGTGCCCAGTTTTGGATCCAATTAATTAAAAATAAAATCATTGCTCTGGTCATACATATGCGCACATATCCATGCCATAGTTTTGTATTAATTTGGGTTATTCTAATTTATAGTTGGGACAATAATCCGCCAGATTTTATAAAGATTTGTGGTCAGCTGAAAAATGAAATGATATGCAATTTATTTTGATTTTAATCCTGAACATACTGGTTTGCTTGATTTTACGTCAAGGTGTGATCTTATTTATTGAACGTAACTCTAATTTAACCAGTTTTACGTTCTTTATTGTTAATGCTAATTTTTATGAAGTCTGATCTGCAGTAATTCAGCTAAATTTAAATGCCAATTAAGCATTTTCCACAAATTTTATAGTCAATAAATATTTTAAAAAATAAAATTATACCAATGGCACTTACAGGGGGTCCTCGGGTTACGACGTTGATCCGTTCTTAAGACGTCTCATAACGCGATTTTTCAGTGTAAGTGTAAGTCAGAACATTAAAATAAATATATATATATATATTATATATACACTGAAAGTACTGTATATACAGTGCTTTAAAAAATGTAACAGTTAATGACATAAAAAGTATTTAAAAAAGAGAAAACAATTCCTTAACACATGAAGTAAAGTAAATATTAATTTTAAAAAAGTACTTTTCCACTGCATGCCTGAAACAGCTATCGTTTGTTTAAGACGCTAAACCACGTAAGACGAAATGACACGTAATATTATTTTTTTGTGGGGGTGGGTTCACAACCATGAAACAGCTCAAGTCGGGACCGGAGTAACCCGAGGACTTATGTATAAGGATTTACAGACTTAATGTGAACTTGGATTGTTTATTAATAGAATTTTTGTGATTGGTGGGTATTAAACTAATTATCTAAATTTTAGGAATTTAAATCAAGAGGGAGTATATTACTTTCTCATGAATTTCAAATCGATATATACATTTATTATTGGAGAATTTTTACCCTACCAATTATTATAGTTTACTCCTGACGGTGTATTTAAGGTGTTTAAAGCCTTCTTGAATTCCAGGATATCCCGGTATACTCCTTTATATATCAAATTTCTAAATGCCATGGATGTTTTTTTTATAAATCTTGGGTGAATTA
Organism: Ampullaceana balthica; assembly: GCA_944989445.1. NCBI lineage: Eukaryota > Metazoa > Mollusca > Gastropoda > Lymnaeidae > Ampullaceana > Ampullaceana balthica. Next base: position 1,459,848 of record CALYLW010000061.1, read on the forward strand.
ATTGAATATCCCAGACTTTGACTTAAAATTTGATGCAGAAAATCTGTGTATCGGCAGGAAAATTAAGAGCATGAGAAAAATATTTAACACTTCATAAATAGGATTTGACTACAAAACCTGTAATGTATTAATTGCTTTGGAAGAGCAGAGTCCTGATATTGCTCAGGGTGTTCATGTTGGGAAAGATGATTCAAATATTGGTGCTGGAGATCAAGGTCTAATGTTTGGGTATGCTACTGATGAAACTGAAGAATGTATGCCTCTAACAGTTGTACTTTCACATCAGCTGAATGCTAAAATAGCAGAACTAAGACGAAATGGTGGTCTGCCTTGGGCTAGACCGGATACCAAGACTCAAGTAAATTATTATTTTTTTTACTTCTATTGGCTGGGTGGGTGGTTGAGGTTCATCATTTTTTAAAATTTTTATTTGGGCTGCAAATTTAAGTTGGAATTTGATAGTTAAAGATAATTCATATTATTTGCTTACTTAAGAACACACAAATTCCCACTAATTTGAAAAAATATATTGTATCATTTAATTTGACCCGCTTAAGTTATTTTGCAATTCATTCTCTTTAGGTGACTGTTGAATACAAATATGTTAAGGGCGCAGCTGTGCCACAGAGAGTGCACACTGTTGTAATTTCTGTCCAGCATGATGAGATTGTGACTCTTGAACAGCTAAGGAAAGACCTTCGTGACAAGGTTATTGATGCTGTTATTCCATCACAGTACCTTGATGATAGAACAGTATATCATATCCAACCCTCTGGCAAATTCATAATTGGAGGTCCTCAGGTTGGTTTATTAATATTATTGCTCACTGTGAATCAAATTATTTCTTAAATGCCTTGAAATTCAATTAGTTTCCTTAACACAGCGATTATTTAATAGGAGAGGTTGATGGAATGCATATTTTTAAAAAATTCCCTTTCCCCAGGGTGATGCTGGTCTGACAGGTCGTAAAATTATAGTGGACACATATGGTGGCTGGGGTGCTCATGGTGGTGGTGCTTTCTCTGGAAAAGACTTCTCAAAAGTTGATAGATCTGCAGCTTATGCTTGTCGCTGGGTAGCCAAATCTCTTGTTAAAGCAGGACTTTGCAAACGTGTTCTTGTCCAGGTGAGATGTTCTAATAATTAATAAAATTTAACATTGCAATTTATGAGTGATGCTTAATCCTCTTCATAGGTTTTTTTTTCTTAATTATTTTTAATGGCAATTAATTATTTTCAAAAACTTTTCACAGGTCTCGTATGCCATTGGTATTGCTGAGCCATTGTCAATTACTGTGTTTAGTTATGGTACATCTGCAAAGTCAGAAAGAGAATTGCTGGAGATTGTTAAGAAAAACTTTGACCTGAGGCCAGGTGTCATTGTAAAGTAAGTATATTCCTATACAAATAATACACATCTTTTACTATTAGTTTTTGTTTTATTTTCCTATAAGATCTAACATTAACTTGCTGGTAACAAACTTTGCAAATCCTTAATGTTTTTGTTTTCAGGGAACTAAACTTGCGCCAGCCAATTTATCAAAACACCGCCTGTTATGGACATTTTGGTAGGAATGAATTCTCATGGGAACAACCTAAGGAGCTGAAATTTTAACAATTTTTAAGATCCTCTTGACTTGATAGTAATACATGTCTCATGTTGTGGGTTTTATCTTTTGAACATAAATTTTACTGGTAAAATGGACAACAAACTAATTATATTGTACTATTTATACTTAGATTAGGGTATACTTTTTTTGCAGGTATTTTTAAAATCTTTTTTATTTGTCAGCTTTGTATTGTTGAAATATTGATAATTTGTCAGTAGTTAACTACACTAACAGCATTGTCCTAATGTTGCAATAGGATAACTATAATATATGCAGCATAAGTAAAACTAGAATTTATTTTAAAACCATTCAGTGACCTGAATAAATAATAGTACCTCGTTAACTGTAGATTGCTCTGGTGCTGTCTGAATCAAATATATTAATGCTGCTGCATATAAGCAAAATAATTTTTTCTGAGATTTACAATGACAAATGTAAAGACCATTCCTATTCTTTTGCAATTGCAACTAATTGTTCATAACTCCCATATCTAAATGCATAATTGTTATTGTTCATCACTTGTTTTGTTATCACTTTGTATTGAGGATTTGAATTATGTAGACCAGACTTGGGATATCGGGGCTTTTTGGCCCTGTAGGCCACAGTAATTAGAAGGATAGGCTGACGTGGACGACATACCTTTAAATCAAATTAAATTCCTTAAATTTGTGTTGTTTAGGGTTACAGCACATTTTTAAAAGACCAGGCTATGCTGTCAATATCACTGTTGATGACATTTTTAAAAAAAAATATACATCCTGGTACTGTTGTCTGCCTTGGCTTTGTTGCTGCCCTCTAGTTATTGCAAATGTGCATATATATTTTTTTTTATTTCCCTCCTGACCCTAGCACATTTGTCTTGTGTTTATGAAAATTCATGGAAAAGAGCACTATTTATAAACACTCGGGCCTACATCCCAATGACTCAACTACATTTTTTAAAGTGCTTTTTTAACCTATTATACTTTTGTGTGCATTTTCTCAAAATTGTATTGTTTTTTTTTAATATGTAGTTAACATTATTTTTACACTGTAAGGATGTTATCTGCATTGGGTGTATACAAAATAAATAAAGATTATTGCTTCCACTGTGGATTTGGAGGCACTGGGTGCAGTTTTGATGATGTTTAGCAATGCAGCACAAAAGTACTGTTTACATTTCAATTCCATTGTAAGAATCATCAATTACATTGTAATTTGTGTATTTTTAAAATGGTACATATATTTATATTTACTTTTATTAGCAAATCGTGATGACAGAAAGTGAAAAAGTGAATAAAAGAAGTATGAACATGCCATGTTTTCTAATAAATTAAAGATATTACATAGAATTTTTGCATTGTTATGTTGTGACTTGTTATGCATTAAGTAAGAGACTTTTAAGTAAAATGTACCTACATTTGAAAATTTGAAACTAAAAAAGTTCCCACATTTATAACTACGAAAAAAAATTTCTCAGAAAAGTCAGTATGTTCACAATGTGCTTGGCCTGTTTAGATGTCAAAGTCAATTTAGTCAATAATGAAGTTCATGTAGCATTTACAATATTTTCTCCTATTTATTATAAAAGTAATAGCGTTGTAATGTAAATAAATTATGGGACACACTCCATTTTATTTAGTTTTAGGGGCCATCCATATATTACGGAGGCACTAAAGTTGCATTTTCGTCGCCCATGCTTACATCCAAATTCGCTCGCGCGCGTTCGAAAAGTTAATTTTAAGCCAGAGACAAATATTTTACTCTTTGAAGCCCTCCATAAATGACATCTCGCCCCTGAAACTATAAGGTTGGGAGGGGGTCACGCATTTTTGACGAAGGGGAGGGGTGTATATATTTGTAAGTGTAAGGCTGCAATATATTAACATGCGTGAAGCCCATGTAAAATGTCATTACATTGTAAACAATCAAATTTTAAGTGCAACTTTTATTTAAATTTACGCGTTTTGATGTGACGTCACATTTCTTAAACATCCTCCTCCCATTCGCCACACTTCGTCACGTCACAAATGGTCGACCCCCATCTAGGTGCGTGACGTCATTTATGGATGGTATAAGCAGTAAAATTGAGGTCCCATTGTGTATTTATAACGGCCAAGGCACCGGTGGGCCAAAGAGAAACTTCTACTAATTTCAAGAAATGGAAATACAAATCAGATGGATATATTTTAGTAATCAGACCCTGGTAATTACAGGCCTGTATCACTTACTAGTATCACATGTAAATTACTAGAACACATAATATATAGTAGAATAGTTAACCACCTTGACAAATATAATGCCCTATGCCCACATCAACACGGCTTTAGAAAAAACAGATCATGTGAAACACAATTAATAGGTTTAATAGATGAACTATCAAAAGGCTTAGACAAAAATGATCAAATAGATACAATATTACTAGACTTCTCAAAAGCATTTGACAAAGTTCACCACCTTAGTTTACTTAAAAAACTTAACTGCTTTGGAATCTCAGGTTCCTTACATCACTGGATCCAAGACTTCCTTTTGGGCAGGGAGCAAACTGTAATAATTAATGGATCTAAATCTGCACCAATAAAGGTTAACTCAGGAGTTCCACAAGGAACTGTGCTAGGTCCCTTACTCTTTTTAATTTATATAAATGATTTACCCAACATCTCAACAGGTACAAAAGTTAGGTTATTTGCTGATGATTGTATAATCTATAGAACAATTAAATCAGAACAAGACAGCAAAATTTTACAAAAAGACTTAGATGAATTGATAAAATGGGATACTAACTGGAGTAAGTGTTTCCACCCAGAAAAGTGTCAACTGTTAAGAGTAACAAAGAAAAAGAAACAAATAAATTCAAAATATTACATTCATGGAAAAGAACTGACCCAAACTAAAGATGCAAAATACTTAGGAGTCTTAATAAATGAGAAATTATCATGGAATCCCCATGTCAATGAAGTTATTAAAAAATCAAACAAAACCTTAGGCTTTATAAAAAGAAACTTTAACAAATGTAATAGAGATATAAAACTAAAATGCTACCTCACTTTGGTGAGACCTGTACTAGAATATGCATCTTCTGTATGGGACCCATCCACCAAAGAAAACATTGATAAACTAGAACAAATTCAAAAAAGAGCTGCCAGATTCATTACTGGAGAATATTCGAAACTGACAAGAATAACACCATTAGTTAAATCATTAAACCTTGAAACACTAGAGGATAGAAGAACCAAAAGCAAAGTAGTAATCATACATAAAGCAATTAATTCTAATTTAGAAATACAACACAAAGATAACTTAATACAACCCTCAGATAGACATAAGGATAAAAACACCTTTCTTATTCCGTATGCAAGAACAAACACATACAAGTTTTCGTTCTTCCCGTCCGGAATTCGGGCGTGGAATGGGTTGCCTGAAGAATCCAGGAAAACCAACACTTTATCAACATTTAAATCTCTAATAAAAATGCAGGACTAAACACAAACCATAGATAAGCGTAGGACGCAATAATCTTCTGTATAGAAGGAGCGTCTGTAAACAGATAAGATAAGGTATGACCGTTTGGTCTTAATCAAATGTTAATTACTTCCAAGTTATTATTGCAGGCTGAGCGGTTTACATTACTTATTACTAGGCTTAGTATTATGCAAATTAAATTTTTTGTGCCTGCGTACACATTCTGTCGAGACCCCCTCCCCCCGTACGCATCCATACGCAAAATGCAGTTAATTTAAGATCCCCCTCCTTGTGTAAGTAATATATGGATGGTCCCTTAGACTAGTAGGACTGAAGTTTTGTTTTGTCCTTTTTTTGACCATTGTTCCCTCTAAGTCTAAGGTTAGTTAGTCCATGGGTTAAGTAAAAAAGTTCGTGTGCAAAGTTGCCCAGGATCCATTTTTTGTGCAATATTTTACAAAATTTAGCTGCTCGGTAATGCTAAACTGCTGAGTGGCGTCGGTCAGATATCTGCCAGCTTAAAGAAACTTGATTTTGACCCCTTTAATTAGAATAAATAGCTGGCATATATATATATATTCTATATATATATTTTATGTACTAGATGAAGCATAGGAAAATTACTGAAATATGAAATAAGTACACAACACATTTCTTTACCTTCCAACACTTCCTTTCAAATATAGCAGTTATAAAACTAGGGCTGCGGAAATTACGATTAATTTCTTAATTCTTCTTCTTATCTTTTCTTATCTATACAGACGCTCCTTCTATGCAGAAGATAGTTGCGTCCACAGACCATGAGAGATGATCTGTTGGCAAGTGATGCAGCATTCACAGGCCACGGCTTTGTGGGTTCCACGCATTACCCAGCCGCCTAACTACATGTAGTGTTAGGTACCCATTCGGAGCGGGGTGACTTTAATTAATCGTTAAAAAGTTTTAAAGATTCATCGACCCCTCACAAACTTAAAAACTATTGGCAGTCAAAATGTAGAAGAAATAGCTCACCATTGATTTAATGGCAGGGGTCAAAACTTTTATGGTTGAAAAAATGTTAACCACTTAACCACGATCCGGCCCACTGGCTGTAGTTTGGTGACCCCTGATTTAAGGGAATTACTGTACAGCTTTGGTGTATCCAGTGTTCAAAATGAGCAAAATATTTTTTAGCCTTGATTACTGGGTTAATCAAGTTAATGTGTATGATATGCACAAAAAAGGGGGTTTGGGGGCTATGCTCCATCTAAGTTTGTTGGTCAGTGCACAAAATAATAAACAGGTGAGCAAAATTGCACAGCAGTCATTTTTTTTTGCTGCTATATTTAACAAATTTTGCTGAGCTCTAATTCTCGACTGATGCGTGGCATCGGTCAGATAACTGCACAGCTTCTATGAAACATTGGTTGAAGGTCCCTCTGGCTGAAGCATTATTGGCACTGGACTCATAAATATTAAGACCCCTTAAGTTCTCTGTGAGTGACCAAGAAGAAAAAAAAGGCATTATACTTAAACCATAAAAAAGCTCATTTATCTAAATAAAATAGCTAGGAAGTCAATTGTCATAGTTCTGTTAGTGATAGGTGGGCTATTTTTTAAATTTTATTATTGTGTATAAAATCATGGAAACCCACTCACTGTTCATAATTTTACTTCTATGTAAACCACAGTGTGGAAAATTATTCACTTTGGGTTAAATTGAAATCAATGAAAAGGACAAGATTTTCACCATGAGGGATACTTTATTTATTTATTTTGTTCACTTATATAGCACAGTACTCCAGCTTATCGTTAGGCTCACTGCGCTTTATAATTAGGTAAATGTATGATATAAAAACAGGGTATTAGTAGGCCTTTATAAGCATTGCCAACAACTAGAGAAATTACATCACACTCTCAATCTTCCTAAACATCGTTACAGAATAACACACACAACACTTGAAAAAATGCTCAGACTTTCTGGAATGTTTACCAAATATTCCTCAGTTGAGACTTATTACCTTCAGCAAATGTTATTGTTAAGAGCTAATTTATACAATACCAATCAAAAGCAGTATGGCATCAAGGTTTTCATTTGGCATGTAGTAATTGTAATGCAGAAATATCTGATTAATTTAAATTTTATGGAAAAGCTGCACTTTAAAAAGAAAATCAACTTGGACAAGAGACAAGGCACTAAAAATAGTTAGATATGGAGTTCGTTTGGGTATTTAAAGACTGACCAAATATTAAAGATTCACAACTAACCTCTTCACTTGAAATTTGGTAATGATACCATAAATAGAAGTAATGATCCGATGAATAGAATAAATGCTAATTTTTTTTCAAATTCAAAGTATTGTGACTTATTGTGATGAAAATTTTCCTGTACACTCATTTCAAAACTTATGTATATAAAAAATATGTGTAAATAAAATAAAAGGGGCCGTCCATAAAGTATGTCACGCTCCAGAGGGGGGAGGGGGTGTAAGAAAGTGTGACAGTTTGTGACCGGGGGAGGGGGGGGGTCCGGCCATGTGTGACATCACAGTGTTTTATATATAAATTTTAAATATTTTGTTAATAAAAAACACTATTTTTGTTCGAAAGTGTGTCATACTTTAGGGGGGGGGTGGGTGAGATTTGTGACAGGGGGAGGGGGGGAGTTTAAAATGGTCAAAAATAGTGTGACATACTTTATGGACGCCCCCCCAAAAAACTATAACCCTCTATGGGTACACACTTTTGGATATGTCCCTAGGGGCCATCCATATATTACGTACGCAAGGAGGGGGTGTCTTTAATTATGGCATTTTGCGTATGGATGCATACGAGGGGAGGGGGGTCTCGACTGAATGTGTACGTACGCACAAAAAATTTAATTTGCACAATACTAAGCCAAGTAACGTAAACAACTCAGGCTGCAAACGGCATTCGAGACCGACTTAGTCAAGACTGATATGCAATAATGTTTTATAATTTAATGCAAACGAAATTCTGAACTTTAATAACTTGGAAGTAATTAACATTTGATTAAGACCAAACTTTCACACATTACTAAAATATATCCGTCTGATTTATATTTCCATTTCATGAAATTAGTAGAAGTTTCACTTTCGCCCACCGGTGCGTCAGCCGTTATATATACATAATGGGACGGCGATTTCACTGCTTATATTGTTCTATTTTATCAGTTTTTTTATGCAGTGTTTAAGTAAAAAAATTTGAATGTTCTATTGTATTTCTTCAATAATTTCAACATGATAAAAAAAAACGTAAAAAACCAAGTTTTTGACTATAAATCCTTTATTTACGAGACATAACTAAAAGAATGTTCATTATAATACACAGCGCAAGACCATCCAAAAATACAAAATTGCAGTTGTGTCGTAAAACATGTTTAATATAATGCGCACCGATCAGGAATATGTTTATAAAAAGAGTTGTCAATAAAATACGCACCTTATTGCGCGACAGAAAGGTTGTTAAATATAATACGCACGCGACACTCTATCTCAAAAAATAACATGATACATAGAGATAATGTAAATAAAATAATCTAAAAATTCAATAATTCAATTACGGTACATGCGATCGATCTGAAATTTTGATACATTGTTTTTATCATCGGACGAAACTGCCTACAAAATTTCAGCTCGCTAGCTTACGAGAAAGTGGGTTAAAAATCGATCCAAAGTTTTGGTGACAAGCAAGCAAACAATCAACCAAACAAACAGAAACCACGAGTTAATATAAAGGATTTAAAAACCACGATGTTACAAAAAACTACAAAGGGCCCCCAATAAATGACGTCACACAATTTTGGCCGATTTTTACCCCCCCTTCGTCACACTTTGTCACAAAAACATAACCCCCCCTTCCAATATGACGTCACAAAGCTTCCCCCACCCTAAAAGCCATGTTTTATAATTGAAAATTAGCATGTTGCAAATTACTTTTTTATCATATAAGTATAAGTATTGCAGTGTAAGGCTGCACTCTAATATCGTAACATGTGTGAATCCATTGAAAACATCATTAAATAAATTCAAAGCAATCAAATATTTTAGTTGAACTTTTATTTAAAGCTGCGCATTTGATGTGACGTCACATTTCTTAAACACGCCCATCCCCCTCGTCACAAATGCGTGACCCCACTAGGCGCATGACGTCATTTATGGACGGCCCCCAAAGAGTAAAACCAATATCTTTTGACTCTGGCTTAAAATTAATTTTTCAAACGAAATTTGTAAGTACGCATATGGAAGGGGGTCCCGAAAATGTACGGGGTGAAACAGGGGGGTGGGGGGTAAAAAAATATTTACTTTTGTCTGTACGTAATATATGGAAGGCCCCCTATCACAATGCAGTGGTAGTTTTTTATAGCAATAGAAAAACTGCCTATTCAAGTTCAAAGGTGTTGCAGTAAATAAAAAAAGTTCATAGGTCAACTAAAGTCATATTTTGGGACATTGGGGAGTGAGGTGACTAAAACCTCCATTGCCTGATATTGATGCATTTAATTTTTTATATTGGTGAGTTTGAACGCCCAAGCCCATTTACATGGAAAATCATTATAGTTGATAGAGGGAAGAAAAACTGTTATTCCTGTTGTTGATCGCAACTTCCACTGAAAAGCAGGACCTTTGTAGCCCACGAGTGTAACCTGGGTGTTAGCTGTAGCCGCGGGTGCTCCTAGGTCCAACTGGCTGGAATCAGGCCAAGATAGGGCAATGGCGTAGACAACGGCTGGGTTGGATTTCTTATTCTGAGTGTACCTAAAGATGGTAAGGATTAGGTTCTTAATTTTGTAAAAATAACAAAAGCTTCTAAAAGGATCAGTTGAGGTAACAAAAGTTATCTACTAGTCAGATGCTTCATCTAAACACAAAAGCTTCTAAAAGGATCAGTTGAGGTAACAAAAGTTATCTACTAGTCAGATGCTTCATCTAAACACAAAAGCTTCTAAAAGGATCAGTTGAGGTAACAAAAGTTATCTACTAGTCAGATGCTTCATCTAAACACAAAAGCTTCTAAAAGGATCAGTTGAGGTAACAAAAGTTATCTACTAGTCAGATGCTTCATCTAAACACAAAAGCTTCTAAAAGGATCAGTTGAGGTAACAAAAGTTATCTACTAGTCAGATGCTTCATCTAAACACAAAAGCTTCTAAAAGGATCAGTTGAGGTAACAAAAGTTATCTACTAGTCAGATGCTTCATCTAAACACAAAAGCTTCTAAAAGGATCAGTTGAGGTAACAAAAGTTATCTACTAGTCAGATGCTTCATCTAAACACAAAAGCTTCTAAAAGGATCAGTTGAGGTAACAAAAGTTATCTACTAGTCAGATGCTTCATCTAAACACAAAAGCTTCTAAAAGGATCAGTTGAGGTAACAAAAGTTATCTACTAGTCAGATGCTTCATCTAAACACAAAAGCTTCTAAAAGGATCAGTTGAGGTAACAAAAGTTATCTACTAGTCAGATGCTTCATCTAAACACAAAAGCTTCTAAAAGGATCAGTTGAGGTAACAAAAGTTATCTACTAGTCAGATGCTTCATCTAAACACAAAAGCTTCTAAAAGGATCAGTTGAGGTAACAAAAGTTATCTACTAGTCAGATGCTTCATCTAAACACAAAAGCTTCTAAAAGGATCAGTTGAGGTAACAAAAGTTATCTACTAGTCAGATGCTTCATCTAAACACAAAAGCTTCTAAAAGGATCAGTTGAGGTAACAAAAGTTATCTACTAGTCAGATGCTTCATCTAAACACAAAAGCTTCTAAAAGGATCAGTTGAGGTAACAAAAGTTATCTACTAGTCAGATGCTTCATCTAAACACAAAAGCTTCTAAAAGGATCAGTTGAGGTAACAAAAGTTATCTACTAGTCAGATGCTTCATCTAAACACAAAAGCTTCTAAAAGGATCAGTTGAGGTAACAAAAGTTATCTACTAGTCAGATGCTTCATCTAAACACAAAAGCTTCTAAAAGGATCAGTTGAGGTAACAAAAGTTATCTACTAGTCAGATGCTTCATCTAAACACAAAAGCTTCTAAAAGGATCAGTTGAGGTAACAAAAGTTATCTACTAGTCAGATGCTTCATCTAAACACAAAAGCTTCTAAAAGGATCAGTTGAGGTAACAAAAGTTATCTACTAGTCAGATGCTTCATCTAAACACAAAAGCTTCTAAAAGGATCAGTTGAGGTAACCAAAAGTTATCTACTAGTCAGATGCTTCATCTAAACACAAAAGCTTCTAAAAGGATCAGTTGAGGTAACCAAAAGTTATCTACTAGTCAGATGCTTCATCTAAACACAAAAGCTTCTAAAAGGATCAGTTGAGGTAACAAAAGTTATCTACTAGTCAGATGCTTCATCTAAACACAAAAGCTTCTAAAAGGATCAGTTGAGGTAACCAAAGTTATCTACTAGTCAGATGCTTCATCTAAACACAAAAGCTTCTAAAAGGATCAGTTGAGGTAACCAAAGTTATCTACTAGTCAGATGCTTCATCTAAACACAAAAGCTTCTAAAAGGATCAGTTGAGGTAACCAAAGTTATCTACTAGTCAGATGCTTCATCTAAACACAAAAGCTTCTAAAAGGATCAGTTGAGGTAACAAAAGTTATCTACTAGTCAGATGCTTCATCTAAACACAAAAGCTTCTAAAAGGATCAGTTGAGGTAACCAAAGTTATCTACTAGTCAGATGCTTCATCTAAACACAAAAGCTTCTAAAAGGATCAGTTGAGGTAACAAAAGTTATCTACTAGTCAGATGCTTCATCTAAACACAAAAGCTTCTAAAAGGATCAGTTGAGGTAACAAAAGTTATCTACTAGTCAGATGCTTCATCTAAACACAAAAGCTTCTAAAAGGATCAGTTGAGGTAACAAAAGTTATCTACTAGTCAGATGCTTCATCTAAACACAAAAGCTTCTAAAAGGATCAGTTGAGGTAACAAAAGTTATCTACTAGTCAGATGCTTCATCTAAACACAAAAGCTTCTAAAAGGATCAGTTGAGGTAACAAAAGTTATCTACTAGTCAGATGCTTCATCTAAACACAAAAGCTTCTAAAAGGATCAGTTGAGGTAACAAAAGTTATCTACTAGTCAGATGCTTCATCTAAACACAAAAGCTTCTAAAAGGATCAGTTGAGGTAACCAAAGTTATCTACTAGTCAGATGCTTCATCTAAACACAAAAGCTTCTAAAAGGATCAGTTGAGGTAACAAAAGTTATCTACTAGTCAGATGCTTCATCTAAACACAAAAGCTTCTAAAAGGATCAGTTGAGGTAACAAAAGTTATCTACTAGTCAGATGCTTCATCTAAACACAAAAGCTTCTAAAAGGATCAGTTGAGGTAACAAAAGTTATCTACTAGTCAGATGCTTCATCTAAACACAAAAGCTTCTAAAAGGATCAGTTGAGGTAACCAAAGTTATCTACTAGTCAGATGCTTCATCTAAACACAAAAGCTTCTAAAAGGATCAGTTGAGGTAACCAAAGTTATCTACTAGTCAGATGCTTCATCTAAACACAAAAGCTTCTAAAAGGATCAGTTGAGGTAACAAAAGTTATCTACTAGTCAGATGCTTCATCTAAACACAAAAGCTTCTAAAAGGATCAGTTGAGGTAACCAAAGTTATCTACTAGTCAGATGCTTCATCTAAACACAAAAGCTTCTAAAAGGATCAGTTGAGGTAACCAAAGTTATCTACTAGTCAGATGCTTCATCTAAACACAAAAGCTTCTAAAAGGATCAGTTGAGGTAACCAAAGTTATCTACTAGTCAGATGCTTCATCTAAACACAAAAGCTTATAAAAGGATCAGTTGAGGTAACCAAAGTTATCTACTAGTCAGATGCTTCATCTAAACACAAAAGCTTCTAAAAGGATCAGTTGAGGTAACCAAAGTTATCTACTAGTCAGATGCTTCATCTAAACACAAAAGCTTCTAAAAGGATCAGTTGAGGTAACCAAAGTTATCTACTAGTCAGATGCTTCATCTAAACACAAAAGCTTCTAAAAGGATCAGTTGAGGTAACAAAAGTTATCTACTAGTCAGATGCTTCATCTAAACACAAAAGCTTCTAAAAGGATCAGTTGAGGTAACCAAAGTTATCTACTAGTCAGATGCTTCATCTAAACAGAAGATTATTGAATCCTATGCATTTTTTAAAAAGTGTTTTTCTTGCTTTACCAGGCAACCCATACCAGGCCTGAATTCCAGACGGGAAGAACAAGAATTTGTATATGTTTGTTCTTGCATAGGGAATAAGAAAAGTGTTATACCTATGTGTATGGGTGGGTTGTATATGATTATTTTTGTGTTGTATTTCCAAGTTAGAATTAATTGTCTTTTGTATTACTACTTTTCTCTTTGTTCTTCTAACTTTTAGTGTTTCTAGGTTTAATGATTTAACTAATGGTGTTACTCTTGTCAGTTTTGAATATTCTCTAGTAATGAATCTAGCTGCTCTTTTTTTAATTTGTTCTAGTTTATCAATGTTTTCTTTGGTGTATGGATCCCATACAGAAGATGCATATTCTAGTACAGGTCTCACCAAAGTAAAATGGCATTTTAGTATTATGTTCTTATTAAAATTGATGCATTTGTGTCTATTGCCTCCTGTTATCCAACATGAGCCCTTAAGAAATAGAAGGAGAAATGAATGTGTAATGGTGAAACAGGTGTGTATCAGCTCCAGATGTTCATGTACATACCATTAATTAAAATGTAGCTTCTTGCAATTGATATCTTCTTTCTGAATCAGTTATGAGTTTGCAGACCTTACTTGTAGTAGTTGCAGTAATCCATTTTTGTTCATAGACCTTATTTGTAGTAAGGGGCCGTCCATAAAGTACATCACGCTCCAGAAGGGGGAAGGGGGTGTGAGAAAGTGTGACGGGGGAGGGGGGGGGGTCCGGCCACGTGTGACATCATGGTGTTTTATATTAAATTTTACTTATTTTCTTAATTAAAAAACATTGAAATTGTGACCTACTTTAGTTTCCGAGATTTGTGACAGGGGGAGGGGGGAGTTAAAAATGGTCAAAAATAATGTGACATACTTTATGGTCGGCCCCTAATCCATTTTGTTCCTCCATTTAATGCCTCAAGGAGAATCCTATTACTATTATTTTATATTTTCGCAATAACTTTTCTAAAGACAACACACCAAGAAATTCAAGAATAGGAATAGGAAATCTTAGCAAACTCACCATACTTTGCTGGTCACAGTGTCATTCTGATATGTCCATGGTCTGGTTCCATAAATGGCTTCCCCATTCACCTTTAGCCATGAGCCCATTTGTTGAAGGCGTTCCTGATAGATAGGAGTTATTTCTCCATAACTTGTAGGTCCAACATTCATCAGCATATTACCATTGCAACTAATAATAAACAGATAATATTAGTTAAAAATCAATCATTTAAGAAAGAAATGTTTGGAGAGACAAAAATGACATTTCAAGTGAAATAAGAGTAATTATTTATTTGATATTGGTTGAACTATTAATTACGATGATTTATTTTTAAATATTAACAATAACTATTAATTTTAGCAAAAAATGTTTAACTTGAGAACATCTCGCTCTGTAACCCAAAGGCGTGAGTATTTAAATATTTCCGCTCGCACTTCAATATCACGCTATCTCTCAGCCTGTGCAGACGTGTTTTCCCTTTTAGGAGCAAAACTCAAGTCTCCCAGTTTTGTTTCAGAATTGTTTCTTCACGATGGAAGGCCGTAGACGCTGGTAGAGTGATGTTGCCCCTCTGCGCAGTGATGACAGTTCGCAAGTTCAGAACGATCATCTGTGACCACTGGTGCAATGGCATGTCCGCGACAAAATTGTTGTAAAATTTGACAGGTGTTGAAAGCACTTGCACACCATGGTTTTCTTTGAGGCAGAGTCGTCAAACACCTCTGTCAAGTTTAAATGACATGAAGGAGAGTCTTTATAATGGATATAAAAGCTGCGAGGCAATGTTCCCTTTTAGCCGTGCGTCCGTGCAGATATCTGACCAATGCCATGCAGCAGTTTAGCATTACTGTGCAGCAAATTTTGTGAAATATTGCACAAAAAGTGGATGCTGTGCAACTTTGCATGTGAGTTTCTTTACTTTACTCACGGAACAAGAAACCTTAGAGGGAACATTGCTGCAAGGTACTTTGGAATTATTTTACACAGTACACATGAAATATCCCACAATGACCAGATGTGTAAAGTGGTCAGAAATGTGAAGTTTCACAATGGGGAAAGTTGAAGTGAGAGAACAGAATTTCTTGGATTTTTCCACTTAAGGGAGAAAAAGTTGATAACTGTATTTCTGAGAATCTTCCAAAACTAAAATGTTACAGATGTTTACTATAATAATGTGCAGAGCTCAAGGGTACATTCAGATTTTTGTAATTTAAAAAAAATGACGAAAACAATTTTTAATGGATGTGTTGGTTGTTCGTTTAACATTATCTTGTGTGGTCACCACATTTTTGGCGGATATATTCAATGTATAACATTTATCGTACTATATCAACAATTGAAAAAATGATATATTAGTGTGCGTTCCAAAATTAACCTCATTATGTAATACATTAACCAAACATGAACTTAACACTCTCAGGCAGCTGGGATTGACTTTCAGTAAGTCTTAGCAAGTTTTCTAATGAAACATATGCCTATGACTTCATATGACTTCTATTAACATAGAAAGTGATGGCTCTACTGACATAGAATGTGATGGCTCTACTAACCTAGTGATGAACCAATTGACAGATTTTTCGCTTTGAACTCCACAAAAGGAAATTCAATGTGAACGTAACTTTAACTTAGTGTTGTTACAGTTCTCAAATACTTTTTACTTATGAGATTTATGTGGTTGTTAGGATATGAATATTTATCTAATACATTTATGTATGTTATTATCTTTATGTAAAGCACTGTGAGCCCAGGTCCTTACTGGGGTACAGCGCTATATAAATTTATTATTTATTATTATTCAATCAATGTGTTTTTTATTCGTTTTTAAATCCTTTATATTAACTCGTGGTGTCTGCGGCGGACCTTGCTTGCTTGCTTGCTTGTCGCCAAAACTTTTGATCGATTTTTAACCCACTTGCTCGCAAGATAGCGAGCTGAAATTTTGCAGGCAGATTCGTACCGATGATAAAAACAACGTATCAAAATTTCAGATCGATCGCATGTACCGTAATTAAATTATTGATTTTTTAGATTATTTTATTTATTCCTATGTATCATGCTATTTTTTGAGATAGAGCGTCGCGGTGCGTATTATATTGAACAACCTTTCTGTCGCGCAATAAGGTGCGTATTTTATTGACAGCTCTTTTTATAAACATATTCCTGATCGGTGCGCATTATATTAAACACGTTTTACGACACAACTGCAATTTTGTATTTCTGGATGGTCTGGCGCTGCGTATTATAATGAACATTCTTTTAGTTACTTCTCGTACATAAAGGATTTATAGTCAAAAACTTGGTTTTTTACGGGTTGTTTTTATTATACTGTGAACTTATGTAATAAAGAATGTGTGGTATTCCATAAAAGAGGTGTGAGCAGGAATGACACCATGAGTTAGCTGCACAGTGTGTAGTGCAGCGTTTCTCAATTATTTTATGTCATGCTCGGAAGAAAGAAAACATTTCGGGCGCATGACTGTAAATAGTATCATTTGTCTATAAAATTGCTGTAAGTACACCTCTGCATAACGGTCAACCGAGCCCCCCTTTACGGAGCATCACGCCACACTATTTGAGAAACACTGGTGTAGTGTAATAATAAGATGATAATTTTTTTAAATGAGTCAATTAGTACCCATCCCATACAGACCCTGAGTAAATATCTCAGGGCCATGCAAAAACAGAAACTATTTGTTTGACAAAATTATTTCATATGTTTGGAAGGTCTGATTTCCTCTGGCCTTAAAATCTTATGCACCATAACAGAATTTATGGCCTTGAGATGATTGAGCTGTTCAGGTGCAATGATAAAACTTTCTAGTGAAAACTATAATACAGTCGAAACCGGTAAGTCGACGGCGTTGGGGTATGAAAAATGGCATCGAGATAACCGATGATCGAGTTAAAACGAAAACCAATATGGAGGCAAAATATTAACATGTGCTTGAAATTTCTTTATATACGTGTTGTGCGTTAATTAGTGATGGGACGATTAATCAGAATCGTATTGGAATATACGAAATATCAATATAATGTTAAATTATGTGATATATTATATTATGCGAAATGGAACGTCCTTGCGAGTATGATTTATGTAAATGAATTAGTGACTCGGCTCTGACTGAGGCTCTAGTGCGTTCATTTGCTCGTTCGTCCTTAAACTTTATTATTTCATGCTATTTACTACTAATACTAATGATGTAATTATAGTTTAAGTCATCATCTTAGTGTAAGTTTATTACTAATAAATACCAAGGCATTTATTTGTATAAGGACCAAGGAAAACAATCAATATTCAAATAAATATATTTGTTAATAATTGACTATTATTACGCTACGACTAGTGTTTACCGTAGTTACGACTATCGAACGGAACGACCGCTTAAAAAATGTTTAGGCTTATTTATTTAAGTTTTAAGTCTTCAGAGTTTAAATAATTTATTCAGCTGCAACTTCAACAATCCCGTAATAGCTTTTTACCCCGGAGTTCGTTTTTGTTGTGTTGAGCGACGGTGACTTCAAATCGCTTTCTCCCTATTCCAGTATCTAAATAATATACACGTCATCACTATTAGTCTACTTCGCCTACGGCTAAGGAATGCTTTTTTAAAATAATTTTAATTTGCTTAGTTGTCGAGGCACTGTACGACAGCTTGATGTCAACCACGGTCAAATGCCACGGCTATTATACGTCGGACCGCTCTAAGTGAACTCAAAGGGACAGGGGGGGGGGACAAGTTACTGAGTTTTCTAGTTAGGGATAATGAGGGTGGTGGGGGGGGGAAGGCCAGAAGGCTTGAAAGGTCTTTGACGTTTATATAAAAGGAAGCCTTTTGCTTTGACATACCAATACAAGACCGCGAGAAGAGACACCTTCCCTCCCCTCCCTCACTGTTATACATCTACAGTGGGTTGGGGGAAGGAACATTTTTCTTTTTAAAATGAGTCAGAGCAAGCCTTGGTAAATGGCCAGTGTAGCTCAACCCCACCTAAACCCCACCCTATTGGGTTGGGGGGGGGATCGTCATGTGCGCGGCAAAATTCAATAATTCTGGCAAGTTGACGAGTGAAACATAATATGGTATTTAAATAAATTCCATCTTATTATGACTGTTTACTCCGTTTTATCAGGACTTAGTCGGTATATTAGCTTATTACCCAGAGTTAATTTTTTGTTGTGTTACGACAGAATACCAGAGCCAACACGCGAGCGAACGTGACATCAAAATCAAAGCGTTTTTTTAATAATAATAATATTCTGGTCTATAAATATAAAAATACACGTCATCACTGTTTGTGGAGTTCGCTAGTGACCGATTTTAAAAAATAAAATTTATTCGCTTAGTTACCGAAGCATAGTACCAGAAGTAACAGCGCTGAGCGAGCGGGCTGTGACGTCACCAACAGACCCTGGTGAGGCAGAAAATTGGTCCCTTCCCTTGGTTATAAAAAAATCATAGCTAACATTTTCAAAAGCTGGCGATTGGTCATGGGGATCGAGATAACCAACGTTAAGTGGCAAATTTGACAATTTTTTGTGCTCGTGTTATGAGGTTTCGGCGACTTAGAAAAATCGAATTAAACTACGAGAAACTACGAGCTAAGACAAAGAGAGAATTTGGCGGTTCCAATGAAAAACGTCGACATAATGGGGTGGGCGAGTTAACTGAGCTCGAGTTAAGTGGGTTCGACTGTAAATAAATGATTACAGGATTATTCTTAGCAAAAACAATACCTGACTGTAGAGATAAGCTGTTCCAGCAATTCTTCAATTGACAAAATATCTTGAAAGTTTGCATTTCTCCTGTAGCCCCAGGATTGTCTGTCGATTGTCATAGCATTCTCCCACTTATGCTTTATTAAGTGACCTATTTAAAAGAGATACCGGTAAAAATACTGCAAATTTAAATAAAATATTTATGCCTATTAGCTCACCCTAAAAAGAATCTTTATAAAGTACTGACTTATTAATAATTGTCAACCCATTCATAAAAATAAAACACAAAAAACCAACAGGAACATGTTTTGAAAATAATGCACTTTTAAATTGATAAATTATTAATGTAACATGTTATATTACCTGGATTATACCTGTCAGAGCATGTATAAAATCCACCATGTTGACACATAACTGACTGCCCCCATCTGTCGTTTGTCACAACAGTGTCTTTGACAGGACTAGTTGGAAAAGGAAATAAAGCAGATCAAAAATTTTATTTAAAAAAAATATATAAAAGACAATCAGTTTTTTCGGATCAAACTGGACTTAGGAAAACTTTTACAAGAGAGCTCATATTTAAGGAATACTACACATGTCTTCGTTATTAAAACTTAAACTAAAAACCTACTCTGATTTCTTTCATGGCACATAAGGAAGGATGTTTCATTAACCATCAGCTGCTTCATGCAAATAATACCTTATCACATTTTACAACCAGTACCTGCTATTATATAGCCAAGCCAAAAAATCTGGTGACTTCCAATACCGAAAAGGTGCCTCCCAGTCTCCATCAGACCATATCACATCGGGTTTATATTTGTTAACTAGTTCGTAGAGCTCCGGTAATGTTTTGCTCTGAATTAAGAATAATTAAATATGTCAAATTCAAAGCATATAAAATAGGTAAATATCTGTTAACAATTTTATAGAGTAATTTTAATTTTTTTTAAATGATTTTATTATATGGCAAAATTTGTAGGAATTAAGCACCCTTAATGTAAATAATAATTTGAGAAGACAAAGTGAATTTTATGCACGAAGCACAAAGTCCACTGGAACAGGACAGAGAGATTAAAGTATTCATTTTTTTGTTTCTACAAGGCTCTCTTCAAATAAATCATGAAATTGTTGCTTACTGCTCAATAAAAATATTCTTAACATCAGTGAAAATTTTTTAACATTTGTAAAAAAAAATAAAAATTGATGATCCTTAAAAAAAACAAAACAAAGTTTAACCCCCCCCCCACCTTTTTTTTTAAAAAAGAGAACAAGTAAATTTTGTAGGTGGAGGCAACCAGCCTTTATTTATAATTGTATGCAGAGTTTAAAAAAATATTTGTGGTTCTGTTGCATAAAAAATATGAATGTTCAACATTCCCAGACCACAAAGATTAAACTGACTCACAAGACTGGAAAAAGCCATAACCTTTTTCCTGTGCACATACAGATCAGATAGGTTCTTAAAACATTTGAACTATCATATGCTTCATAGCATAACTACTAAAGATCTCCCCCAAAGGGTTTGCACAGTTCATCACATAATTGGAATGTATGCTCTATTCTTAGGCCATAGTTGTTAAGAGCTGACCCACAGGTGCCTTTTTTTAATTATATCTTATGGATAGGATGCTAGTTTTTTTCTGCAGGTATCACAGCGTGTCTGTAATTTTATTTTCTATTAAATCTGTTTTCATGTAAGCTGTTTGTAGTTAGGTATGACCGACTAGTCTTCCATCCAACAACTTATTGTCTTTGAATGTTTCCCAAGCTATAACTTTTTATTATTTCAAAAACGAGAAGCCCTTCCAATGAGATTTACTTTGTATTTCACTGGTTGTTTCTGCTTGGATAGATCTTATAATGGACTTCATGGCTTTTTACTTTTCCTAGAATCATGTACAATCTTGCTTCAAATGGACTGAATTAAAAAGTTATATTCCATCAATGATTGCAAATATCTCATGTAAAACTGGCATAATGTGGTCTTGTCACTTCCTCAAAATGCACTGACCAGTCTTTGAAAAAGTTTTAGCCATCTTGTTTAAGTATGCACCATCACAAGGACATCTAAATAGATTGCCTTCACAACCTATAAACTCATCTAGTGGCTACTTATGAACTTTAAGAAAAAGCTACAATAAAAAAAATTTTTGGGAACCTTTTTCCTGTGCACATTTATATTTATTTTTATTTGTATAGCACAATAAGAAAGCTAATAATTTGAAACATTTGTATATGAAATCCTGCATTTTGTCACTTTCCACCAGCTTCTATCATAGGCCAGGCGGATATAGACAAACGTATTTTTGTGAGTTTTTAGACTTGTCAGTCTTTTACAAGTATTTGGTACTGGGAAAAGGTTTGCATTGGCAGCACAAATTTTCTTTTTTAATAGTGATGTTTTGGTAGAGAATTTTCCTAGGTTTAAAGGGTGTTGCTTTTGGATCAAGTACTATTTGTAAGATTGAATTTGACTGTTTCACAAGCAGAAACTACATACACCAGCATCTCCTTATGTATTTATCCTGGCCTGGTGCTTTTAGTTTCGGCATTGCACTGTAGAGATCAGTCAGCATGCAGACTTCCTTCAAAGGAGCAATGTTTGCTTAAGGAGCTCTCTCTTTGAACCTTGCCTCATCTGTCTTGATAAGCTTGTTAATTTTTTAATGGAGTTAAGAGTTTGGAGTTTCTTCTTCTAAATTACTATAAGATTTTATTTCTTTATTAGTATGTGTTACCTTGATGAGTTTTTATGCTTTGGGTTTGATCTAATTTAGAAATATTTTACTTTCAACATTCAGACTAATTTTAAAGATTTTTTACTTTATATAACTCATTCTATATTGCTGCCAAGAATTGGTGCAGTTTGATAGGAGAGGCCATATTTCAGGAACCTAAGAATGCAGTACCTGATACTAAAGCAGGGGTGTCGCCATTGTGTCACTGTTTTTTTTACCTTTCCAAGTAATGTATGTTTAATTTTATTGTAAGGGAAAAAGTAGATAATGATGTCAGAAAAAAAATAAAAAAATTTTAAATCTATGTTCAGCCCTCTTCAGTCATATGTAATTAAAGTGGATTAACTTTTGTACAATTATTTATTGCTTATGGAAAGAATATACTACACTTACATTAACAAAATCTTGAGTGGTAAAATTGTTTTTTTTATCTTGTAGGTAGAGAGGGTGAAACCATTCAAACAGGGAATGGTACAAACCGAAGTGTAAATCAGTGTGATTCTTGATAGCATCGGCCAATTCACCTAAATATGTAATTTAATTTTTTTTCTCATCAACCTTCATGAATATTTCTAAAAGTAACGGGATTTAAAAACTAACTTTTGAGTATTTGTGATTTTTTTTATTCTATTATTTAAATTATATGTATAAAAATTTGAGTTAAAGATTAACATTTTCCAAAATTCAATACAGGAATAAAACTAATATAGAGCTTGAATTTTTGAATGATACCAATTAAATAATTCACTTTCAAATAACATTGTGAAAATTAAAATCATTCCTTCATTTAGACTAAAAAAAATGTTTGTACGTAGTGAAATTTGATTTCAACATATACAATAATCTAAATTTTAACTTATTCAAAGATGTGAATGTCAGTGGCATGAGTTCTTTTAAAATAAAATTAATAAAATGGAGTTAACTACTGTACTTGTTTTAAAGAACAATCGTGAAAGTAAATATTTTATTTTTAAAGACTGATCCAAAAATAAATCTAACTTACCAACTATATCTCTATGTGGACCCAAATCTTGTGAGTTCCAGGTCCATGAATATTTTGAAGGCCAGTTTGTGAAGCCTTCATGATGTTTGCTAACAAATACAATGTATCTGTTTGGAAGTAAGGAAAAATAAAAGTGCAACTTTCAGAATTCCATAATTAACAAAGTATTTTTAGGGTCTGCCTGTACTGGGGGAGCATTGTGGGAGGTCCATTGTGTGATATAGTTGATGATATCAGCTGAAGTTTTTTGGCATGCTTCCACAATAAAAACTCTAGTTTGGTGAAACTTGCTTCCTTCTATATAAAGAAAAAGTAACCACAAAGGGAATATTTCACCAACTTTATAGGTTACTGAATAATACATCATTTTATCTACATTTTGTTATCTTCAGCGCTTCCATTGTTGTAGAGGGACCATTCTGCATAGTGTGATTTGTCTGTTTGTTTATTTCTGGGGATTGAACACCAGCCCACTACAAAGTTATTTTTAAAAAAATAATCTGAACCATTTAATTGTTATTTTACAATCAGGATGTCCTTCACCAATAACATACTCATATAGTACATCTGATAAATGCTACATCAAAGAAGGCACATGCAAAATTATAATTACATTAAACATATTTATGGATTATAATTATTTATTTGTAAATATCAGGGGATTAAACATATTTATGGATTATAATTATTTCTTTGTAAATATCAGAGGCTTTGTGTAATAACTCACTTTGCTCCAGCATTTTGAAAGAGTTGAGCCCATTCAAGTGCATTAAAAAATTCTGCAGTGAACTGTTTGGCAAAGTCTGCATATGTAAATCCAGGAGGGTAGTTTTTTGACATAAATTCTACTGTATCATTATCTTTGTCACCTTGCCAGTCCCACCAAAACCACTCAGAGCGAAAACTTGGTACTGCAAATCATAAAAATACTGAATATTTATTCTGTGCATAAAAAATGTGTTTTCATCCAAGAAAAAATGTAAAAATTGAACTCTGCAATATTGAATTGGCTTACCAAATAGACCATAATCATTTCTTGATAAAGAATCTAATAATTGTTCTCTAAAGGCCTTTTTAACTGTTAATATCCAGTCAGATTAGTTTTAAACTCTCCCATAAGTTAAAAGAATAATTATTATACCATGATAATGATAACACGACTTAAATTTTAAAAAAAACTAATGAGCAAACAGTCAAACAGTGAGATTGGAACATTGGAAATACATTTTTAGCCTTGTTGCATTCATTTTCTTTTCTTGACAAATCAACAAAAGTAAAAGCGTATAAGTATAAGTGTATAAGTGTAAGTTCATATAATTCATTGAACAAGTTTGTGGTCTCATGAGTCACGATAAAATTCAGACGGACTATGACTAAGTCTTATTACTAACTTAACTAACTATTACTAATAGTTAGACTATTACTATTAATTAATTAATTAAGTCTATTACTAAGTATTACTATTACTAATACGGTAAAAGCAAAGAGAGCGGTGCGCTCCATATATGGTATTTTTGGCTGCTATATTTTTTTCTTCTATTTTAATTTTAAAAAATAGACAACTAAACCTAACCCAGATCCTAAAAAAATAAAATTACAAACTTAATTACATTTATGGATAAAATAATTGCACTTATTCCCTTTTCAAGTGTAAAAATACACTTCATTCCCGGAAGAATGCCTCGCTCTGTCATAACAATGAACAATGATAGCACCGTTCTCTTTGCTTTAGCCTACTAATACTAATCACTAATACTAATTACTAATAGTAGTAATAGTAAAGTAATAATAGTAATAGTATTAGTAATACAGTATTAGTATTAATAAGTAATAGTATTAGAGCTCGCCAGCTCGCAATTTATTTACCTGAAAAAACCCCCCAGTGAATAAAAATTCCAAGCTTTGCATCATCATACCACTCTGGAAGTGGACGTTTGTCAAGAGAATCCCACGTTGGATCATATTGCCCTGATGTAAGCACCAGTAGAAAAGATGAGGCTAAGAAGATATTAAATAGCATTAGCGAGAAAGTCGCCATTTCGCAATGTCACATGATTTCTTGAGGCCAGCCTTTACTTTGAATTTAAAAGAAAGTTCTACATTTTAAAAATGTTAATTAAGAATAAAGCTCAAGTTAAAGTTGAATAGTTTAATTAAGAATGCGGATGACTCTGACTCTGAATAGGATAAAATCTTTTAAAATAAATTTTAAATTTAAGGTGACGATTGATGAGGTTAAATAAAATATATTTTTTTTAAAAACTTATTTAAATAATGACGTTTTAAGTGGCAATTGACAGGTTTAGATCCCGTGACAAAGCGTAGATATTAAAAATAGATTGTTTTAAAACTATGACAACATGAGAGGACAACTGAATTATGTTTAAAGCATAACCTCGCAATTTTTAAAAGAAAATTTTGGTAAAAGCCAACACTTTAAAAAAAAATGTTGCATAAAAACCCAACAGTGATTTTGAAATATTTTGGTGTTGCATTAAAGGTACATTGAAACCTAAACTGAACTGAAACTGAATAATAATAAATATTTTTTTTTCACTCCACCTCCGCCCTCTTCACGTGTCGTCACAAAAAATTAGATTAGACTCCCCCCTCCTTTTCCAATAATATGGCAATATGACATCACAAAGCTTGCCCCCTCCCATAAAAGCTGTATTTTCTATTTGAAAAAGAGCATGTTTCAAATCACTTTTTTGTCATTTAAGTATTTACATGTATTTAGTGGAAGGCTGCGTGAAGCCATGTAAAAAGTCATAAAATAAATTGTAAGAAATCAAATATTTAAGAGGAACTTTTTTTTTAAAGTTGCGAGTTTTGATGAGATGTCAAATTTCTCAAACACCCCCCTCCCCTCGTCACATATTGGTGACCCATCAAAACGGCCCCGGACAGAACGTCCCCGACAAAACGGCCCGGTCAAAATGGCCCCAGACAAATTGTTTACATTTTTTAACAAAAATTTATTTTTTTTGGGTGCATTTTAAGCCTTTGTCAACTTTTTCACCATTAAAAAAAGTGGTAAACTTATAAAATTATTTCTTGTGATGTTATTATATTATTTCTTGTCAACAAACATCCGTGACTTGGTATCAAATCGAGTAAAGGCTATTTAATTCATTCTTGTGATATCATTATTATTGTTTCTTGTAAGCTAAACCTGACACTGAATCGGTGAGTAAAAATACGAACATAATATTTGATTGTATTTTTTACTATTAGTCCATCTATTAGTCCAGTGCCGTTTTGTTGTGGCCGTTTTGTCGGGGCCGGGGCCGTTTCGTCCGGGGCCGTTTTGACGGAGCAAACTTGCCGTTATGATGTTCACCTGTATAAAATATTTTTCAATTTTTGTTCACTGATTTATCTACGAAAATCGCAAAACTATTATCTTTAGTATGTAATTAAATAAGTTATTGTTAGATTAAAATTTTATGTTGGTTAAAAATAACAATTAGTTAAGCCTAGACTAAATTTATTAAAGTAAAACTAGTTTAACTAGGGAATCAAAACAGTTGAAAATGCTGTCAGTATGTTTGGCAAATACAAATGTATGCAACATATAATATTGAAGATTAACAAGGAGCTATGTTTATTTCATGTGCTGGTAATTCCCTGAATCAATTTGATACAGCAGCAGTTGACTGTTGTTAAGATGCAGTAAAAAAAAATATGGAATTTTCAAGAAATATATAATAATTTGTTTTCACGATCTACTGATAGATCGGCAGTACTGTTGTCATTCTTGAAAGATGATTCAAAAAGTTCCAAAGTCTTTTTCAATTTCTACAAGTACAATACTTGCTATGGGGCCGTCCATAGATGACGTCACGCGATTTTTGCCGATTTTTGACCCCCCCCCTCGTCACGCGTCGTCACAAAAAGTTAGACCCCCCCTCTAAAAATACGTCACAAAGCTTTGACCCCCCCCCCAACCAAAAAAACAACCCAAAAAACCAAAAAAAATAAAATTTCTATATGAAAATAAGTATGTTTCAAATCACTTTTATTGTCATTTAAGCATTTATTATTTATTTAGTGAAGGTCTACATTGTAATATTGTAGCCCGCGTTTTAAATTTAAAACGTTTAACCGGCCTTCAGAAAAAGAACTGTGTTAACATCCTTAGATTACATTTTATTTTAATGCATACAAATTAAACATTGACTATTAATCATCACCGTTAACGTCTTTGTTTACAAAAATAATTAATTAAAAATAATGTTTTAAAAATGTATTTTTTAAAAAATCCCTCAATTGACTGACGGGCATTCCGCAAGAAAGAGGTCGGCGAACAGGGGTAAATTACCTCATCTGGTGTCAAACGGGAATTCTTGGGGGTAATGCAGACTCATTTGGGACATATAACATCCACTACAATCCACTAGATATATTAAAATACGTCATGTGTACTTGTACGCTTGGAACATATGCCCATTATTGAACCGGTTCCTTCCAGAAAATGCATTAAAAAAAAATTTGATGACTATGTAGATTTCTTACCTATGTACTATACGAAGACACCTAAATCCACCCTACTTTCATTTATATTGACACTAGTGACAATAGGCCTAATCTTAATCCACATGACTTGACTGTATGAAGTATCCTTTCTGTGATATTTAAAATTAATGCCTTAAAAACTGATCTAAGAAGAAAAGTTGTTTTGTGCTCCTCTCGAATTGCAATGTCAAGAATTTGATGCATTCAATAAAGTTAATGAATAGTTGACTTATTTTAAATGGGCTCATTTATCATTATATCCAGAATGGCTAGGGGCGTTTGACCACAAACCAATCGAACAATTATATCAAACTTAAAACGTTTATAATTCTATCAAATAGATCCCCCCCCCTTTAAAGAAAAATGATATTCCGTGTCGTTTTAACTAAAAATATCTACACATAATCCTATTCAGATCATTTTTAGACACTTGTCATGCTTGTAAAACTCACCAGTAGCATTTTCGGGGGAGGGGGGGCGGGCTAACGACGCTCCCCCAAATCCCCGAGTCATGTGAGCTGGACCTAGAGTCTGAGGGTTGGGGGGGGGGCGTAAAGCACACATAAACTTGTATATTTTTGGGTAACGGGCAAAAGAAGTCGCCTGACGTGAGAGAACCAACCGGAGCTGCGGTTACATCACAAATGCTTTGATGTCAACATCAAACGAAGCAGGGTAACAATTTCATACGTTATCTTGGGGGTTCTAAAACTTAAGGATTATAATTAGATTTAATTTTCGTGTCTTGATAGCTTACGCCAACCAGCTTCTGATGTCCTACCGATCGGCACATTGAGAAGCACTGATTTAAAAAAAAAGGCATTACATAAATTGTAAGCGACAAAATATTTCGGTGGAAGTTTTATTTAGTTACCCTTTTGATGTGACGTCACATTTCTTCAACCCCCTCCCTCCCACTCGTCACACATCGTCACAAAAGTGTGACCCCCTCCCCCCCCCTAGGTGCGTGACGTCCTTTATGGACTATGATTGAATAATTTCAGCATTGCATCAGATGAGTATAGATACTACTTACACAGAAAAGCGAAACAAGAAATCAAGCCATGAACATTTTGAATTTATGGTAATGGTATATTTGTGGAGTTACTTTGTGGAGGAAATTCACAGGAATAATCACTATAAGACATTAAAACTATTCTAGATGCATGTAGGAAATTGTATGCTTCACTTTAAGATTTTGTTAACATTCCAAGGATATGTTCGATTATTTTGGAAGAAAAAGCAAAGGAAAAATTCTTGATGTTGATTACAAGAAAAGCAGACATAGAAGAAGGCATGTCAATGATGACGAAGAAGATGAACCGTTAGCCAAGAGACAAATTAAGTTTAGAATCAAAACATTTATACCTTTGATTGATTCATAAGAGTCAAGTCTATAGGTCTATACAATGAATCTGGAAAAACAAGTTTTCATTCTCATTCTTAACAAATTTAGAAGCTAAAAAAAAAGATTTGCGAAGGAGTTAATGCTTTAAGCAAAAAGTATCCTAAAGATGTGTACATGAATCTTTTAGGAGAAGTAAAGAATTTTCATCCATATGCTAATCAGCGGTTCCCAACCTATGGGTCGTGCCCCCCCCCCGACGGGTTTTCTTGGGATCGCCAACTGTCGACTAAAAATATTCACATACACTCTATTTTTATTTTAAAAAAAAATGAAAATGACTTATTTAAATTTCATGGGGGTCACAGGTCACATGACTTTTATAAAGAGGGGTCGCCACTCAAAAAAGGTTGGGAACCACTGTGCTAAACGTATAGTCAAATCCATGGTTCAGAGGAACATGATAGTCTGACACATCAGGATCTTCAAGAGTAATATTTAACGATCGTGTCCAATCAGCATCCCTTGATGTAGAAGCAATTTTGAGATTGTTTCTCAGTATGATGTTTGCACGTTGCTCTGGAGAAAGATCTTTTTCTCTAACAGAGAGGATAAAGAAAGGAATTTAGAGCAACAATGCCTCAGAATAGATTATTTTTCCTCAGTCTCTTGTGCTTAGAAAGTGACAAACTACACAGTGGAACACTTAGTGATGTCATCAGTCACTTTGCGTTTGTCAGTCATAGTAAGGAAAAAAATATTTTAGTTTAATATGATTTCTAAATCCTGTTTACATTTTTCAAGAGATTAGATTTTAGATAATAAGCCTTCGTAAATCCTACATTTTAAAAGGACTCTTGTCTCCTTTTACCAGAGTTTGCATTATATTTTTTCACGAATAAAAACGATTTTGAGTTAAAGATTATTTCACTATCTGTAAACTTCTTAATTATATTGTAATTTAAGCTTCTAGATATCCAAAAAACATATTTGGCACTGACATAGAAAATTTGGACTTAAATAGGCCCCGCATCTCAAAAAGCTTAGGGCCACATCAAGTCTAAATTCGGCCCTGCATGTGACCAAAGGCCGCAGAACCTATCACCTTCGTTCTATTTGTCCGGTGGCCAGACCTTTAGTAACTTATTTATTTTATCGCACAATGTATTCCTCATTAGTATCACTCTAAAACAGTGGTTCCTAACCTTTTGGGGTCGATGCACCCCTTCAGATGCCCAAAAAAGTTCATGCACCCCCTCGTGAAACTTGCAGAAAATGCATAATAAACTATGTTTATTTTAGGAGCACAACACTTTTGACCATAGGCAACAGGGAATTTAGTGAGAGATCTGCTGCTTCTTATGATCAATCAGCGATTTAAATCTGGAGACTGTTTTGGACAAAGCAACTCTCATGTCATCCTCTGCATTCAACTTATTCCTTGCCTTGGTTTTAATCGTCAAAAGTGTGGAGAATCCTGTGTCACAGAGACAGGTTGTGGCAAATGGAAGGAGAGTCAGTACTGCCCTCTTGGCTAGATGTGGGTAGGAATCTAGCTGGGCGCACCAAAATTCAATCAAGGTATTGCAACTGAAGGAACTCATCAGTACTTCTCTGGTTCTCAAATCAATCAGGTCATCTTTAGCAAGGTCACTGTCATCAATGTTGTCCAAGTCACAGAGAAAAGGAGTGCGAATCCAAAGGTCTTTCCTAGCAATTTCTTGACAGAAATACCCATCAAAGGACCTTTGCAATGTTGAACGGTGCTCTGAAATTTCCCCTTTGATGTTGTCTCTCAGTGCTTCCTCCTGAAGCAGATATTACAACTTCATCCAAGAGTGGAAAGTTGTCTGCAGCACATCAGCAGCTTTGGTAGTAGCTAGGAGTGGCTTACAAAAGAGAAATTCCTCCTTCAGCAATCCACTGAGATCTCAGAAATACAAGAATCTGACTGCTTTATGCTACATCAGTGGATTCATCCAGCTGCATGCTAAATGGAAAAGGACTGCTTCTCATCTCGCAAAAGACTTCATACAGAATGTCTGTAGCCATGTCACTAATCCTGGAATGAATAGAGTCATTGGACAAAGGAACTTTCTCAACCTGCTTCCTCTGCTGGTGACCACACATCAGTTCCACCATCTCCAGAGCAAAAGGCTTCACCAAAGTTCTCCAATGGTGTGGGGTTTCTTCTTCTTTGCAATAAGATATGCAACCTTGAATGATGCCTCCAGTGCAGGTTTCTGTGACAAAGAAAATCCAAGCTTGGGCAAGGTACCTAAGGTCAAGAAGCGAGCTCTCTTCTGCTTGAAGACCTCAACACTGTCCTTGGAATTGGATGGATGGACTTTCTCCAAGTGCTCTCGGAGTCTAACAGGCTTCATATTGTCATTGCACAGGATTTTTCCACAGAGGAAGTACTGAGGCTTTTGTGTTCCATCTCTCTCTCTCTCGCTCTCTCTCTCTCTCTCTCTCTCTCTCTCTCTCTCTCTCTCTCTCTCTCTCTCTCTCTCTCTCTTTATTATTTATTAACGATTAACGATTTTGAGGGGGTGATGACAATCGGAAAGTCGTACCAGTTACAGGAAAATTTTTAACTGAAGAAGTTGATGTTTTAAATGACCGGAATTGGATGCTGAACTCAAGATTTTAGGTTTCAATGACGGATAATGGCTTACAATTAACGTTTTTAAGACCTTTGCAGCGTACCGAGCAATACAAGTGAAGGAAAAAAATCCCAACGTTTACATCCTCTCAAAACAGGTAGAGGGTCACCGGAAAACATACATCTGACTTATTTGATGACAAAATTAAATTTTTAGAGAACTGACTTAAAACACGAAATTCCGAGGGTCATGTAGAGCGAACCGTTCATTTTGCGAAAGGTATTTCCGTCAATTTTCGACATGCGCAGAACGATGCGCGAACGAGTATCTTTGGGGGGGGGCGAAAAAAAGGTCGTATATGGGTGCCCTTTACCGTGGGCAGGCCTTGCTTATGGTTTTCAGATTATCAGTTTTTCTTTCTTTTTTTTTCCTTCTTTTTTTTCTTCCTTTTTTTTCTCTGAATGGTTCATGCACCCCCTGGAACCTTCCCATGCACCCCTTGGGAGTGCATGCACCACTGGTTAGGAACCCCTGCTCTAAGAGGCAGGGTGGGGGCAAGTGTTGAGCTAGGACACCCCTGGCTTGCAAGTACATTTTTAATATTATCTTATCTGTTGCAGACGCTCCTTCTATACAGAAGATTATTGTGTCCTACGCTTATCCATGCTAATAAATCGTGTCGGAAGGGTACAAATGGGCGGGTGGAGACCGGGGTGAAAAGTCCCAGGGGGGAAAAGTCCCAATAGGGTTTTGGCCCTTAGATATAATTTTTTGGCCTTTATCGTTTTTAAATCTTGTATATTTTGGATGTAGGCCCATTTGGCAATCTATAACATCCCATTTCCTCTACCTTTTTGAAAGATAGACACTAACACATGTTGATCTGAACCAAAAAGTGAAAATCACAACACATCAGAATTTGTAAGTATTCTTTTATTTTTGCTTCAATTAATGTATGCATTTGTCATGTATCTCTATGGCCATTTTTACATAACTCTGACATGTTTTACACTAATGCTGCAATTCATATTGGCACAGTTAGCGCCGAATCAGGCCAACCCTATACCGGGGTGAAAAGTCCCAGTGATGGGGGAAAAAGTCCCACTGAGACTTTTCCCCCCGGGCTGCTACGAAACCTCCTTAAACATATGAATGGTTATAATTGTGAAGTTTTATGGCATCCATTCTTATATTTTTACGATAATATGACATTATTTTACTGTTAGTGTGGGAAAAATAATTAATTGATTGTTTATTTTCAGTGTCAATATCAAGTTTCTAGGGTGGGAAAGAGGGTTTTCTATGGAATTCGGGAGGGAGTGGTGATGATCTTATTTGTCAGGGTGAAGCTCACACATTTTGTTTGTTTATTCTCCCAGAACCATGCCAAGGAATTACGTCCGAACAACTACGAGGGGCTCCTTCACGAAGGACGCGATGGCATCAGCTGTGGTGGCAGTGCTCGGGGGTTTGTCGTCCCGAAAAGCGGCAGAGCAGTTTGATGTAAACTATAAGACACTACAACGCTACGTCAAACTACACAAGGATAAAGGCAGCATTGACAGTGGTAGCTTTGGCTATGGTTCAGACAAGAAGCGCATCTTCACTGACGATCAAGAGAAGATCATTCTTCAGTACGTTCTGGAAGCCTCCTCCATCTTCTATGGACTCACGCTGAAAGATCTTCGGGGATTAGCCTATGAGGTGGCTGTTAATAATCAGATTGCAAACCCTAGAATCTTGGACTGCTAATAGGGCTGCAGGAGAGGACTGGCTCTTTGGATTCAGATCACGCAACAAAGACAGTCTCAGTTTGCGAAACCCTGAAGCTACCTCTCTCAACAGGATGCAAGCATTCAACAAGACTAATGTGAATACGTTCTTTGACAATTTAGAGCATGTCATGACAACACATAAGTTTTCACCAGGCTGTATTTGGAATATAGATGAGACAGGATGCTCCACCGTTCAAAAGCCCAACCGACAGCTCGCAAAGAAAGGGGAAAAACGTGTCGGATCTATCGTTTCTCAGGAAAAGGGCTGCACAGTCACACTCTGTGGAGCAGTGAATGCTCTTGGAAACAGCATGCCCCCATATCTTATCTTCCCAAGAGTAAATGTTCAAGAACACTGGACAATAACTGCTCCACCAGGATCCCTCTGTGATGCGCACCCCAAAGCCTCAGGGTGGATGACATCCGAAAACTTTTTGCGTTTCCTGGAGCATTTCCAGAAACATGCTAAAGCGTCGGCTGATCAACCAGTACTGTTGATTCTAGACAACCATGCATCGCATTGTGGTGAGAAGGTCATTTCATTTTGCAAGGAACATCACATCACACTGCTCTCATTTCCATCCCACTGCTCACATCAAATGCAGCCTCTGGATGTGTCTGTGTATGGGCCATTCCAAACGTTTTATGACTATGCCGTGGACAGATGGTGCAAGGATCCACAGAATGCAGGCAAACAGATGTCCATCCACACTGTGCCTCAAATTGTGTCATACGCCTTCCCAAAGGCTTTTACCCCAGCAAATGTCACCGCTGGCTTTCGTGCAACTGGGATTTACCCCATGGACAGAAATATATTTCCTGACGATAAGTTCCTACCCACTTACTCGACGGACCGACCACAACCTGAGCCCGTGACACCAAACCAGCCATCAACAAGCACTGCAACTCCTGAAGCTGAAAGATCTGTCAGCAAAGGCTTCATTTCACCCAAAGATATTCGACCCTTCCCCAAAGTGACAGCTCGCCCTGAGGGGAAAAAGCAGCGTAAAACTGTGAAGTCCACCATTATGACTTTGACACCAGAGAAACGGCCAGGATACAGTCAAAAGTCTTTGGTGGTGGAAACTGGAGTAACCTCAAAGAAAAGAAGGCTGAATTACGACTCAGACAGCGACGATGAGGCTAACTGTACCCTTGAGACAATTCTGGAGAAGGCGGACAAAGTCAACGAAGAGGATGATGCCGAGCTTCTGGAAGAAGAAGAACTGAATGAAGCTCTCCTCCTTTCCTCCTCTATGGATGAACAGGAGCTCTCCTGTCTTGAACAAGGAAGCTTTGTTTTCTTTAGGTGTGAAGGGAAAAAGGGCAATCTGTTCTATACTGGAATAGTGAGAAATGTAATGGACGAGGACGGTGACTTTGAAATTGAGTTCCTAAAACGTAGCGAGAAAGTCAAAAATAAATTTGTAAACTTTTGCAACGCAGATATCTGGTCGGTACACAAGAAGCAGATAATTTCAAAGCTCTGCAAATCGGATGTAAGCGGCACCCAGCGAACAAAGAGTGGACATGTGTTTAAGGAGGACTTCGTTAAATATGCACAATAGACTAGTCCAAATCCAACAGAGAAAGTATATTTGATGACAGTTTCCTGGGCTAAATCAGATATCACAGAGTTGGGACTTTTTACCCCGGGGGGTGGGACTTTTCACCCAGGCCTGGGGGAAAAAGTCCCACTTCAAATTGGTATCAACTTAAGCCTGTAACCAAGTCAATATGCACAGTATGTTTAAATGACTCTGCATGCATACAAAAGGAACATGTATGTTGTTTTGTGAATCAACATCAAAGTGAAAGGGGTGATATTTGTTGAATAAAGAGTCTAAATATAGATTTTGGGACTTTTCACCCCGGTCTCCCCTACTCCAAACATTAACTTTAACATATAATGGAAGTTAACTCTCTATATTAAAATTATTACATGGTACATTTTAGAAACCAGTTTTGTGATTTAAGTTTAAGGGGGGATGAAGGGTTCATTCACCTCCACAGTCTACCAACGGTGTAAGTTCAGATTTTAAATACCCGAGTAGACGCATCTGCCTCGCATTACACAATTTGAAAAGCAAAGATTATTTTTTAAATGCTTAAAATGTTATATGTATAAAATTGTAAGGGCAGGTTATTTTAATTGCACCCTCCCACATTTCCTGTCATCACTTTAGTGTGGCTAGGGAGTGTTTGGTGCCTTTGATTTCATACTTCCTAACCCAGCCTCAATGTTAGTGGTTAGTGACGTACTTTTGTATAATAAGCACCCAGTTCATTGACAATATAATGTAATACAATTTACACCCCGAGAAATTGTTTTTTTTAAAGGTTTATTTTGAGTTTAAGTTTAAAATTAATTAACAGAACATTCCATTTGAGAGTATGTGCACAAGTCAGAGACAGTGGTATTTCAAGGAGGTTTCACTCATACAGAGCTTTTCTTTTAGGAGAGGGTGGACAAATGCAAATTCCATTAAGTGAGAAACAATGTCTCTCCACGCAATCGTACTGTATTTTTGAACTTAAGGATTGTGTTGAAGCTTATTGTTGATCTTATGGCAGCTCTTTTTTGGATTTTTTCTAGTTTATCAATGTTTTCTTTGGTGGATGGGTCCCATACAGAAGATGCATATTCTAGTACAGGTCTCACCAAAGTGAGATAGCATTTAAGTTTTATATCTTTATTACATTTGTAAAGGTTTCTTTTTATAAAGCCTAAGGTTTTGTTTGATTTTTTAATAACTTCATTGACATGGGGATTCCATGATAATTTCTCATTTATTACGACTCCTAAGTATTTTGCATCTTTAGTTTGGGTTAGTTCCTTTCCATGAATGAAATATTTTGAATTTATTTGTTTCTTTTTCTTTGTAACTCTTAACAGTTGACACTTTTCTGGGTGGAAACTCATACTCCAGTTAGTTTCCCATTTTATCAATTCATCTAGGTCTTTTTGTAAAATTTTGCTATCTTGTTCTGATTTAATTGTTCTATAGATTATACAATCATCAGCAAACAACCTAACTTTTGTTCCTGTTGAGATGTTGTTGGGTAAATCATTTATATATATTAAAAAGAGTAAGGGACCTAGCACAGTTCCTTGTGGAACTCCTGAATTAACCTTTATTGGTGCAGATTTAGATCCATTAATTATTACAGTTTGCTCCCTGCCCAAAAGGAAGTCTTGGATCCAGTGATGTAAGGAACCTGAGATTCCAAAGTAGTTAAGTTTTTTAAGTAAACTAAGGTGGTGAACTTTGTCAAATGCTTTTGAGAAGTCTAGTAATATTGTATCTATTTGATCATTTTTGTCTAAGCCCCATGTATTCTACTATTCATTTAATGAATGACTTCATTGCTGAAGATCATTACACTTTAATTGAAAAGTATAATGCGTATTATGTAAATGTGAATTAAAAAATGAGGTGTAAATGATTTTGAAAGCTACAGCATAGTTATCACAGAGATTCCCTATTGTAGTATCTTATCTTCTTATCTTATCTATACAGACGCTCCTTCTATGCAGAAGATAATTGTGTCCACAGACCATGACAGATGATCTGTTGGCAAGTGATGCAGCGTTCACAGGCCACGGCTTTGTGGGTTCCACGCATTACCCAGCCGCCTAACTAGTGTTAAGTACCCATTCGGAGCGGGGTGACTCAGGGATGCCCTAGGCCTCGGGATCAAATCCTTGCCTTCACATGGATTCGAACCCGTGACCATCGGTACGCCTGTCGAGCGCGCTGAATCCAGTATGTAACTGAATTAGGTAATTGTAAATGTTTTGATGATGTTAGTTATTTTATTTGGTATTCCAAATAAAATAACTAACATCATCAAAATCATTTACAATTACCTAATTCAGTTACATACTGGATTCAACTGATTTAGGTAATCTGTACAAAAACTTCACCTGCCAAGTAGTACATAATGGTAGACTAACAGATGAATTCCATGTCACAACTGGAGTTAAACAAGGATGCCTCCTTTCACCACTTCTGTTCCTTCTTGTGTTAGACTGGGTCACAAAAGAAACTTATGCAAGCTCAGGAAAAGGAATCCAGTGGAACCTAATGCAAAAACTAGAAGATTTGGAGTTTGCGGATGACTTGGCCATTCTGTCCCACAGACTTCAAGACATGCAAGACAAAGTCACAGCCTTGAGCAAGACTGGGAAAAGAGTAGGACTCAAGATAAACATTCAAAAAACAAAATTTTTGAAAATAAACTTCCTACAAGATGGAGTCATCCAAGTAGAAAACCGCAACCTAGAGCAAGTTAACAACTTTGTATACCTTTGGGAGTGTGGTCAGTGTAGCAGGGGGAACAGATGAGGACATCGAACGAAGAATAAATGTGGGGCGACAGGCTTTTGCCAATCTGAATCAGGTCTGGAGATCTACACACATCTCTGTCAAAACAAAAGTAAGGATCTTTAACACCAATGTTAAAAGATCCTACTTTATGGATCCGAAACATGGCGGACGACAGCGACAACAAAAAATAGACTCTAGACCTTTGTTAACAGATGCCTCAGAAATATTCTGAAAATAAAATGGTTCGATAAGGTC
Organism: Ampullaceana balthica; assembly: GCA_944989445.1. Classification (NCBI taxonomy): domain Eukaryota; kingdom Metazoa; phylum Mollusca; class Gastropoda; family Lymnaeidae; genus Ampullaceana; species Ampullaceana balthica. Next base: position 1,497,378 of record CALYLW010000061.1, read on the forward strand.
AAAAACTCCAAGCTGTGGGAGAGGTGTGGACAAAGAACAGTAGAACAACAAATCATGGAAAGAAAGTGGAGATGGATTGGACACACCCTCAGGAAAGATAACAGCAGGGCTAGGCAGGCCTTAGATTGGAACCCCCAGGGCAAGCGACAACGAGGAAGACCCAAGCGTACATGGAGACGGAGCATGTTGGACGAGGCTGGAAGGACTGGGAAGAGCTGGGAAGAACTAAAGCGACTGGCAAGGGACCGTGTAGAGTGGCGAGCTTTGACTCAAAGGACAAATGATGATGATGAAATGATTTTGATAATTAGCTGTGATCGTTGTGTTATTGGAATTATGATGGGTGATAGAAATGCATTTCAAGTGGTAGGCAATGCCATGATTCATTTTTGAAAGGAAAATGTTTTCGGTATGGCTTGATTAGATTTGGATGGCTAGCATTTTTGTGTTCCGGGGGGCTATCACAGAAACACAACATAAATTACAAATTATTTTGACACTCCTGAATATCTATACAGTACATAAGTTATATGTTACTACAGGGATATGGCCCTGGATGTCAATTTCACTAAACCAGCCTCATATTTTATTATGGTTCTAACTAGGCAATCCATAAAAATAAAAGTAAATATAGCATAAGTAAGTTAGTTTATAAGTATATATTAATAAAAACAGAAGTAAAAGAAAATTTAAAATATGGATTTTTTATTTGCTAGTTCTATATTTTTAGATTAAGTATAGAGAAATAAAATTGAACAATGAAATATATAATTGATTCATTTGATTAAAGAAGCTATTTTTAAAAAAATCACCCCTTCAAAAAAATGTTAACTTTTTTTTGTTATAATTTAATTTAATGAGGTGGTAAAAATTAAACATATTATTTCAGTTTCTTTTAGTAATTAAAAACTAACTCTGAACATCTCAGAAAGTGTAGTGTTATTTAATCATCAAAGTTAGTCAAATTAAAACTTAAATTCAAAGGTCAAACGTTCCACAGTGCCCTAATTGTAGCAAATAAACTATAACTACATTCCTTTTAATTTTTTCCAATTTTTAAAAATGCTTTTATTTTAAAAACAAAACAAAATTATTTTAAATATAGAAAAGTGATCTTCTGCAACCACTATTACCATACATTAGATAATCTTATTAAATGTGTATGTCTAGTATAAAGTAATGTGGTCCCTTCAACGTGATATGAATATAAAGCAGCATAAAACAAATCAAAATTTCTAGCCAACATTGAAATATAATGAGGACATATCAAATGTGGATATCAGATTACTCCTAAAATTATAGAAAACATGAAGAGATTGCTTAAACAATTTATCATCATCTTTTTGTAAGACAACGGAAACAGTGTCCAATAAAGAATGCTTCCATATAGGAAATATATATTTTAAAAAACATTAACAATTATGCTGATAAAATGAAATTCTTAACAGTAACAGAGCAATTAATGAATAGTGAACATGTGAAAGACCAGAACAGGTATAACTTTGACTTTCAATATAGATTTGAACACAAGATTCACTGGAACAGCCCACTCCTTTCAGGCATACAACTTTCTGACTTCTTTAAGAAGAGGGTATACATATTTATAACATGATTCACAGTTTGTCTCTATTATGATGAGATTATTGCATGGGTTAAATTTACAAAAATCAGGAATGTATTTGTACTACAACCTTGACTGCTTATGTACATAATTGTTGTAATTTAAAAAGGACTGATACTCTTTTAATGAAGAAATTGGAAAAAGCTGAGCGGTTAATTTTAAAAAAATCATTATGTAAAATGATGAACATTTTCATATTTGTTAAGCAGTTATCCTAGCACTTTGGAACATCATGAGTAGAGGAAATTTATTAATTTATTTTTTGACTTCACTTTCAATACAACTTAAGATAAACATTTTTTTTTATGTTTAGAAATTATTATTACAATTTTTTTTTGTTAAGAAGATTTACCTTATTAACAAGGATATTTAGAATAGGATTCAAATAACAAGACAAAATCAAATTGACATACTTCAACATTAGGATCTTCATTAAAAGTCTTACAGACCTAAAGATAGAATTATAACACAATTCTCTTTCATGAATGCATAATTATTAAAGAGTATAAACATTTTATATTTCTTGAGATAAATTAAGAAACACACATGGCCAATATATTTCACAATAACACAGAATGTTGGAGACAGTTTTAATTGATAGAGATATTTTGGTTTTAAAGGCACACTCCTAAAAATAGCACAAGGCTCCTCTAATTTGAGACAACCTTAATGCAAATAAGATCTTAAAAGATAAAAATTTTAATTTATAAATACACAGCAATCATTCAACATCTCATTTGTGTGTAAAACTAACTTTACTATTAAAATATAGTACAGATAGCATTAATATGGTCTTGGGGCTGCTGAGAGAAAAAAAAGCAGTTAAAAATTTAATTTATAGAAACAGCTGTTAAATCTGGTTTGAAAGTATCGAACAACAATAATCTATCGGATAATAAATGGGAATATAAATGGGAATTAAAATGGAATGATGGAAGTCTAAAGAAGGTAATTTTTTTATGTCAAATTATGTGATTCAACGGAATCTGCAGACTAAAGAAAAAACATCTCTTTACAATGCTCACAATTATAAAGTGTAATTTCAATTAAATTTTAGTTTAAGGATTTTCAATACAATGAGATAATTTTAAATTAAAATTAAACTTTTGTTTTAAAAACGTGGGAAAAAATAATTAAAAAAATAAAATTTTGATCCCTAAATGAAGTCATTAATTACAGTTAATATTAAACTGATGATTTTTCCATTAAAAAGCTTTAAATATATCAGTTCAACCTTTATAATGTTATGGTAGTTTTGAGTTATCTTATCTTATAAATTACAGACGCATCTTCTATACAGTAGATTAATGATCCTATGCTTATATAAGCATTAATTATTAATACAATTTCAATTCACCTACAAACTCAGTTTAAAAAAAAAGTATAATGAACCAATTGTTTTCCTTTAATGAAAAAAAACCCCAAATATCAACAAGTTTATAATTTAAAAACTTGATTAAAAAATACATTTTGAAAGGTTTTCACTGAAGAATTAAGTACAATAACACAACCGTTAGATTGAATTACTTAGGCTCTTAGATATATATTGTATGTAATATTTGAACAACCTTCAATTACTCTTGAAATCTCAAGCAAGTTTAAAAAAAAATATTTTAAAGTTTTCTATTTTCCTCATTTTATTATGAAAAGTTCAATATAAATGAGAAACAAACATAATAAATGTATTTTAATGATTTTGTAATAATATATAATAATTCAAAATTAACAATAACTATTTCTGCAACAAATACGATATAAGCATGAATTTATAAAAAAAAACAACCTATGCACTAAAAACTATTTAGCATCATGAATTCAGACGCCATCATGTTATACCATCATCAACTATAACTTCATCCCATGGCTTGCCTTCAGTCAAACAAGTGTTTATCAAATGCAAAACTTTGCTGACCCTGCGATCAAGAGCATCAAGGTGTGGCCCATGAAGGATTGGATTCAGAGGATCAAACTGCAAAGATAATCTCATCAATTGGCTTAAACTGTCAGGGCCAATGTAAAGTTTAATCAATTTTGTTAATGTTGATAATCTTATCATACAGCACTGCCGGACAGGCGCAATACAGGATGCACAGTCATAGTTAGATTTTCCAAACCTGAAAATAAAAATAAAAAATCATTACTGCTTAAATTCTACTTCATGTGTTTGGGCTAAACAAAATATTCATATAACAACATTTGTTTTCATCTAACATGTTTAAGCTTTTTTTGACAGTGTCTGAAAGTAAGCAAGTTTAAAATAAAATTTAAAAAATATAAATATATAATTTATATGTATAATTTCTTAGTTGGGAATTTTAAACTTGGAAAAATTCCAAAGAAATTTTTTAATTAATATTATATAATAAAATATCATTATAACATAATCTTTTAAAAATTATTTATTATTTGTATATATTTACTTTTTAAAATTTAAAATAAAACGAAAAATAAGCAGTTAACTTACGCCCTGCCATTGTCTAAATGGAGAAGGAATGTATCATTGCCAAAGTTTTGAAATGTCTCATAATGATGTCTGTCCAAATTTCCTGTAAACCAAAATAACAGAACCTAAAAATAGTCGCTACAACTTGTGATGTAGTTTGTCAAACAATCAAAGCTGTAATGTGTAACACTCACTTTAGTCACATACATCTATGTGAAAAGTTTGCATACAGCTTACTTAGCTCAGAAAAAAAACACACCATGAGTCACATGTGGAGCCTGAGCAAACCATATTCTAATAAAGGCCATTCACACATTTCTTCAAACTTTTAAAAGCTTGAATAAAAATGCAAGACTAGACTCTAACCATGGATAAGCATAAAATGCAATAATCTTCTGTATGGAAGGTGCTTCTGCAACTTATACGATTACACATTTCTTTCTGAATATAAAAGGTATGGATCTGACCTTATAATAATTATTCATTTTCAGAATATAAACAAAATATTTCAAAGTTAATTTTCTAAATTAGATGACAATGTTAAGCCAGAAAAAAATTAAATAAAAGAAAACTACATCCATCCCTTGTCATAAAGCCTCACGATTATGCTGCAAATGGTATTTAATAAACTAGAAAAAGTTATACAAGAAATAAAATACCTGTGAGAAAATCAAAGACAGCCATGTCCATGATATCCAACAATCGTCTCCCTTCATTATAAGGATGTTTAACTTTGACCTTTTTGCATAAATCATCATAGACTTCCCAATACGCCTAAAAATGTTTTTTTTTAAAAATTATTAAAATTCAATGGAAAGAAGTTTGAGATTTTTCACTTATCATAAGGTTGTAAAATTATTTAGATACTTTTCATTTAGAATTTATATTTTTAAGTGATTGACATTTTTCATATAAATTTTAAGTAACTAGTCATGGTTATCTAATAAAATGTAATTTGAATTATCAGTAATGTTGCTTTGTATATGAATATTTATAAATATAAATCTTGATTTTTGGTACTGGTATCAAAAACTATTTTTATTTTTTCATAAATTAACTCACATTTAATAATTAAAGTAATAAACTAAATAATGATTTTCAATATTACTTTAATAGTAATAGGAGCAAAAATGATCATGGATCCTTTAGAATAAAATAAAATAAACATAAAACATCTGAAAAAATAAATTAGACTCAGAAGATGCTGAAGAAATGCTCACTTTCCGATGTTTACTGTAAGATCTCTTCCATGGATTTCTCCAGGTTTTTCTTTTTGCCATTTGTAAAGGAGGTAGAAAAGCTGCCATAGAACCTTCCAGCATAATTGGGTGACCACAAATTGGATGGGATGAATCACAGTAGTATGAACAGGATCCATGAAAGCACCAATTTCCAGCTATATAAAATATAGTCGCAAAATTAGGAATGAATAAGCAAACCCATTTTAAATTTTGAACATTTAATTATTGAGGTAAATGTTAAAATTTATGATGTAAGTACTAAGGACAAATGAAATTATTTATTTTATTGTTAAGAAAAGTTTTGAGTTAGTGGGGAATATTGTTAGGTGCTTCAAAAAAAGTTATTTCTATGATCATAAACTTTAAAAGCAAACCAAGGCAGGAAAAGACAATCATTACTACATCATTGGAGTAGATTGTTTCTTTCATTATTTCCCCTACGTGCCATCATTTAAATACTCCTGCTGACCTGGTGATATGAAAAATGTTTTGGCCAGTTTTCTGTTTGCCAGCCTATGAAGATCTCTGCTAACGTTGACCTCACGACCTATGGTAGGCGGCACACGATAAAAGGCAAGTAGCCTAGAGAATCATGAAAACGTGCATTGATGCCAACTTAAAAAGTTACATGATTTAAATACACTTTTAAAAAAAGATAAAGAATGATCAGATTTTGCTCCTGTGATTGTGTCTAACCACACTATTATTATGTATTATTATGTATTATGAACCTTTGGGTGTGCACAATGTTTATCTTAAAATCAATATCTTTTAAGAGCCAATGGACATTTAATGATAAGTCATATTAGTTCAATATTTGCCTGTGTAAATTTACTGACAGTTGGCACTCATGTTAGTATTTTTAGCATTAAAATATTAGCACTGAACATCTGTAGCATTAAATTTTTAAATCCCAGGAATGATGAAAGGACAATACAAATGTGTAAAAATAATTAAAAAAATTTTTTTCAGATTATTTAACATTAAAAAAAAATATGACAAAGCAATGCTGTAGTTCAGTTTTTTAAAATACTTACATATCCAGGTGAAACGCTGCTATCTCTGCATTGTGACGCTCATAGTCTGCAAAGTAGAAGTGGTCTGGTAATGTTTCCTGGTCACGCGGGAATCTGTGCAAGAGAGATAATCAGGTTTGATGCCAGTCATGAGAAAAAAAATATTTATTGTGAGTCATAACATATATAAAAAAAACAGATGAGAAAGGTAAGGCTGTAGTAGCTTTTGATACATAACGTTTAATGCCCCAAAGCGCTGTAATGTGTGCCTTGTCTCTGATCCCAAAGCGCGGTAAAGCACGCCTCGATACCGCTCTCTTTAGTAATGAAATCATAGAAAGTAGAAACTCTTCCTTTAGTGAGAGACTCTTTATTCAACTTCCGGAAATGGCGGTGTTTGTTTTCGCTCGATTCGCTAAGTTTTGTGGTAGTTTTTATTTATTTATTTTTTTAATATGTGATTTTGCTATACATTTTTGTAAAAATAATAGTACTAAACTACAGGTAAAAAATAGTATAAAACTCAAGACGGTCTTTTGGATACAAAAAATAACCATTCTTATCCTAAAAGATGAAGTCAGTATGACAATAATAATATAAATACATTTTCCGCAATTTTTAAAAATTCATAACCAGTTGATTGCAATAAACGGGAAATCCTTTACAGGACTGAGGCGGAAGTTTACAGAAAACTTTATGGGGCTTTAAACGTTAAACTTTAACTTTTCTTAATGTAACAATTTAATAAGAGGAATTAGGTTAGAACAAAAGCAAGTTGACCTCATCGGCTTCAGCAGAGACTGACCGTCGTCTTCAAGTGTTATCATCAGTTTGATCTGTGTGCCGCCTTCTTTTTGTTCTGAAAGCAAAGGCAAAATGTTGATTGGGTTGGCTCCCCAACTTTCAGACATGAAAGGAAGTACCGCAGTTATCCCCCCAACCCCTGTATTGAAATCTAAAGTGGTGGTGCATGACATTTGTGATATTGTACTGCGCATCATCTTGTTACAAACAAATGTTTATCAGAAAAAATTAATAGCTTTAACAATTCATTCTCCAGATGAATAATCATAAATATCATAATCATCAATGTTACACTAAACAATCAAATCACAAGGCCAGCAAATCTACACTTTAAAAAATATGGACTTTTGACCGGCTACGATGAAAAAGTACGGGAAAAATTATAGACAGCCACTTTTTTTAAGTCATCTGAATTTTCTCCCCTTAAAAATTCAATCATAAAATATAAATAAGGAAATGAAATCTATTTTTAAAAAAACCCAGCTAAATCTAAAGACATCTAAATCTGAGTCCTACCAACATCCACAATTTCTTTAGTTGCCATGTCCTTGAGTAAACGCTCCACATATGCCTCCGCGGGGTCGTACAGATGGTATTGGCGGATGCCATGATGGAAGTGTTCCCACGAGTATTTCCTGTGGGAAGAACATCAATTATTATTATTATTATTACACAATTTTCATTCTTAATTGCTCGTTATTTCAGTAAGTCAAAGACATGACTTCTCACAAGCAATATTAAATACATACCAAGTACATATTTATTCCTTATAATACATGTCTTTATTTAAACTCATTTGGGAGCCATTTATCTCACTCTGGATATACTGTATAAATATACCACACTGCCAGACCACTGCCTCATGCACAAGAACATGGTACTGCCTTAAACTTAATCATAAGAACATGGTACTGCCTCATGCACAAGAACATGGTACTGCCTTAACCATAAGAACATGGTACTGCCTTAAACTTAATCATAAGAACATGGTACTGCCTCATGCACAAGAACATGGTACTGCCTTAACCATAAGATCATGGTACTGCCTTAATCATAAGAACATGGTACTGCCTCATGCACAAGAACATGGCATTGCCTTAACCATAAGAACATGGTACTGCCTTTAACCATAAGAACATGGTACTGCCTTAATCATAAGAACATGGTACTGCCTCATGCACAAGAACATGGTACTGCCTTAACCATAAGAACATGGTACTGCCTTAACCATAAGAACATGGTACTGCCTTAATCATAAGAACATGGTACTACCTCATCCACAAGAACATGGTACTGCCTCATCCACAAGAACATGGTACTGCCTTAACCATAAGAACATGGTACTGCCTTAATCATAAGAACATGGTACTGCCTTAACCATAAGAACATGCTACTGCCTTAACCATAAGAACATTGTACTGCCTTAACCATAAAAACATGGTACTGCCTTAACCATAAGAACATGGTACTGCCTTAACCATAAGAACATGGTTCTGCGTTAACCATAAGAACACATGGGCGTCGCTAGGAATTTTTTCCAGGGGGGGGGCAAAAAAAACCCCACTTTTTTATTTTAACTGACAATGCCATACAGGTACAATTTTCAATTAAATTCAAGTTCAGTATTAAATAAGGGAAAAAAAGCCTTAGAAATTAATAAGACTTACAAATTAGTGCTGTAATAGCTAAAATACTACATTTATTAATGCATTTAATAAATTGAAAACTTAAGTTCTCACGAGAAAATTGAATTTTGCTGTGAATAATATAGGCCTACGTGTAGAAACTGCAGGATTACCGAGGATGGATATCAGAATTTTTTTTACAGGCTAAAAAAATCGAAAAGTAGACCAATCGCGGGATTCCGAAATGCCGTTATTAGTAGATTTTGGGGCGTCTGCAGCATCTGACTTATCATTGGCATTGAGGACAACAGTACACGTTCAACAGCCAGACACAACTGAAGCAACTGTTCCTAATTTGATTGTCGCTGACACTTATTCATTTCCTAAATTGGATATTGGAAGGTATGTCTGGACATACGACCTTTCAAATAAGTTGAAATTGCAGCTGATTCGTGATTGTTGAACCCTTGATAAAAATTATGATTTTAAAGCTAGGGGTCTACCGATATGCCTTTTTGCCGATATTGCCGATACCGATATTACCGATATTTTTTTTGCCGATATGAGTGCCGATATGAGTATTTGTTAGGACAAAAACCAGCGGTCATATTTGATGACGTCATTCTTAAATTTAACACTCGTAATTATTTATCTTTAATATTAGGGGACTACCGATACGCATTTTTGCCGATATTACCGATATTTTTTTCCGATATGAGTGCCGATAGGGTATTTGTTAGGACAAAAACCAGCGGTTATATTTGATGACGTCATTCTTAAATTTATCACTCGTAATTATTTATCTTTAATATTAGGGGACTACCGATACGCATTTTCGCCGATATTACCGATATTTTTTTTTCCGATATGAATATTTGTTAAAACAAAAACCAGCGGTCATATTTGATGACATCATTCTTAAATTTATCACTCCTAATTATTTATATTTTATATTAGGGGTCTACCGATAAGTATTTTTGCCGATATTACCGATATTTTTTTCCGATATGAGGATCCGATATGAGTATTTGTTAGGACAAAAATAACAGCGGTCATATTTGATGACATCATTCTTAAATTTATCACTCCTAATTATTTATATTTTATAATTAAGGGGTCTACCGATATCCAGTTTTGCCGAAATTACCTATTTTTTTTTCCCGAAACGAAGTTTCCGATGTGTTTACAAGTTCCAGTTCATGACCTACATAGGACTCATAACAAAACGAACCGTCCTTTATAAAAATGTACAAGCATATTAGGTAATCCTTTTGAAACTTCAACCTTGACTCATAATTATTAATTCTAACCAATAGTTTAATGGCTTTTGCACACGGCCACCTTTTATGAATGAAACAATGAGAACAAAGTACAATAGCAATATAGTGAAAATGAGGCTGAAGCTTGAATGGTTGCCAATGACAACACGTCTTCACACGGTACATTTTGTTATTCCATACGAAACTAAATGTTTTAGACATCTGCGATTCTGCGTGCATCTTTGCTATTAGAGCAATTACGTGAACATAATGTTTACATGTTATCCATTTATTAGAGCAATTACGGTATACGTGGCATCGGCACTATTTACACAGTATTTCTGAGTATACGAAAATCGGCGATACCTAAACAATATCAAAGCACATGGCACACTGTATCGTGGCTGCACATATTAATTTTAGGACTCTTTTGACTATTTCAATACCGGTATCGGGGTCGATATATTAATTTGTCGAGATATTGTAAATCTAAATGATAGTTTTTTTGTTTCCGTTTTTTTTTGGGGTCAAAATGTCACTTATTATGAAATATCGGTGACGTCAATATCGGGACCTTTACAGGCTACCGATACCGATATTGCCGATATCCAGATATCGGTGCCGATATATCGGCCAGCCGATATATCGGTAGACCCCTATTTAAAGCTGACAGTGAGGGAAACAGAGTTTTTAGTTTTTAGATATGCATGGTTATCAGACTATTCACCGTGGCTTGTATACTCGCAAATTTTAATAGGTGCCTTTTGCAAATATTGCGTGTTGTTTCTCCAAAAAGTTATTCTATGAGTTCAGTGGGTATTTGTCATCAAACCATGTACAAAATATAAAGATTTCAACGAAGATGCACGTAGCAACCTGCAAAGCACATTATGGCACAAAGGCTCTCATGAAGATGCAAGCAATTTTATTTGCTTTATTGGAAGCCAAAGCAGTTTCTATAGATGAGCATTTGGACTCATCATTTAGAAGACAAATTCAAGAAAATCGCAACAAACTGGGTCCCATCATTTCTACAATCCTATTTTGCTGCATGCATGTTTTAGCACTTCGTGGAACAAAGTCAAATTTTGGTAATTTGTATGAACTGTTAGAGTTTCGTGTTGAATCTGGAGACGAAGTTCTTGGTAATCGTTTTTCAATTGGTTCTTGTAGTGCTGAGTATGGTTCACCGACAAAACGGCCCCGACAATTGGGCTCCGACATAACGGCCCCGACAAAACGGCCCCGGACTAATAGTAAAATTTACAATACTATATATTCGTATTTTTACTCACCTATTCAGTGTCAGGTTTAGCTAACAATAAACAATAATAATAACACCACAAAAGTGAATTTAATAGCCTTTACGCGAAATGGTACCAATAACGGTTTTTTGTTGACAAGAAACAATATAATAACATCACAAGAAATACATTTTACAATTTTACCACTTTTTTAAGGGTGAAAAAGTTGACGAAGGCTTAAAATTAAAAAAAAATGTTTTTGTTAAAATTTGTCTGGGGCCGTTTTGACTGGGCCGTTATGTCGGGGCCGTTTTGTCTGGGGTCGTTTTGACGGGTAACCGCTGAGTGTATCTCGGCAACTACACAAAACACTATAATCGAAATGTGTGGGTCTCTCTTGCGTGAAGACATTGTTCGTGAAGCAAATAATACAGTTGCATTTTCTATACTTGCCGACGAGACAAATGACATTTCAGGCATTGAGCAGATGTCACTTGGTGTTAGATTTGTTAAAGAACAAAATGGGAAAATGATGGTCACAGAAGAATTCATGGGATATATTCCAATGGTCAATAGAACAGCTGAAGGTTTAACCAACACCATAAATACTAATTCATTCGAATTTTTTTTAAATATGACAAAGCTTGTTGGTCATGGATATTACGGATGTTCTAAAATGGCTGGTAAAGAAGGAGGAGTCCAAGCAATAATTCGAAGCATTTGTACATTGCAGTTCACATAAACTAAAACTTGTGAATGATTTAAATAATGTGAATGTTGTACGAAACACAATAGGAACACTTAAGTCAATTATAGTGTTTTTCCAAGAAAGTAATCAGCAAAGAAAACTTATTCTAAATGTTTCTTTGCTATGTGAAACTAGATGGTCACATAAATATAAAAGCTTGCGGATTTTTGCTGAAAATGTTACAGAAATTGTTAAACAACTGGAATATTTAGAACAATCAGTAATGTAATCAGTTATACTTGCAGATATAATTCTTTGTTATGTTTGATAAATGTAAACTGTCTTCCATGTAATAAACTTTCAGGAAATTTAGATCAGTTTTATTGTAACAACTTTATGACATTTTTCCCCCTCAAATGTAGGGGGGGGGCAAACCCCCCCTTTCCCCCTTCCCTACGCCCATGTAAGAACATGGTACTGCCTTAAGCATCAGAACATATCACTGTCTCATCTATAAAAACACGTCATTGCTTTATGCACAAGAACATGGCACTGCCTTATCCAAAAGAACATGGCACTTCCTCATCTACAAGAACATCTCATCCATAAGAACAAGGGACTGCCTTATCCACAAGAACATGATTCACATGGACCTAAACATCTGCCCCCAAGTCTACTAACTCTTTAAAGATATCCACACATCTTCAGCTTCTTTCATTCCACCACACAACTCTTTCGCATTCACCTGCATTCCCACACATACCCAAAATTACCCCCCCCCCACACACACACACACACTTCCTTCTAGTCCATCCATTCTGAGAATGATTCATCTTGTATTTCCCCTGAGAAAAGATCGATTTCTCTATATCTATTGTGTCGCATGGCACTCTGGGAAATGGGACATTCATTCTAATCAATCCCACAATGCCATGTTTGGGCGGCTCTGTTATAACATCGCCATGTTGTGTAAACAAAAGAGAAATTCTGTCCTCGTTTTGAGTGAGTTCTTGCTTTGTTTTAACATGAACATTCTCCCATTTACAATCCCAGTTATCTCAACAAGGCGTTTCAATCCTCGTAATAAGAAAAACCCGTAAAAAACCAAGTTTTTGACTATAAATCCTTTATGTACGAGAAGAATTTAAAAGAATGTTCATTATAATACGCAGCGCCAGACCATCCAGAAATACAAAATTGCAGTTGTGTCGTAAAACATGTTTAATATAATGCGCACCGATCAGGAATATGTTTATAAAAAGAGCTGTCAATAAAATACGCACCTTATTGCGCGACAGAAAGGTTGTTCAATATAATACGCACCGCGACGCTCTATCTCAAAAAATAGCATGATACATAGGAATAAATAAAATAATCTAAAAAATCAATAATTTAATTACAGTACATGCGATCGATCTGAAATTTTGATACATTGTTTTTATCATCGGTACGAAACTGCCTGCAAAATTTCAGCTCGCTATCTTGCGAGCAAGTGGGTTAAAAATCGATCAAAAGTTTTGGCGACAAGCAAGCAAGCAAGCAAGGTCGGTCGGTCGGTCGGCCGCAGACACCACGAGTTAATATAAAGGATTTAAAAAGCTGTCAGGGCGTCAAAGAATATCAATTGTATGCAGAGAGATGAATGAAGTTTTTATGGCGACCAAGAGTGACCCAATTAAATCATGATGCTAACATACAATAAAGCTAGAAATAATTAAAAAGAAAAAAAAACAAGTTAGAGAATGGAACTGACAGTAATTTTTAAATCCTTTATATTATCTGCGGCCGACCGACCGACCGACCTTGCTTGCTTGCTTGTCGCCAAAACTTTTGATCGATTTTTAACCCACTTGCTCGCAAGATAGCGAGCTGAAATTTTGCAGGCAGTTTCGTACCGATGATAAAAACAATGTATCAAAATTTCAGATCGATCGCATGTACCGTAATTAAATTATTGATTTTTTAGATTATTTTATTTATTCCTATGTATCATGCTATTTTTTGAGATAGAGCGTCGCGGTGCGTATTATATTGAACAACCTTTCTGTCGCGCAATAAGGTGCGTATTTTACTGACAACACTTTTTATAAACCTTTTCCTGATCGGTGCGCATTATATTAAACACGTTTTACGACACAACTGCAATTTTGTATTTTTGGATGGTCTTGCGCTGCGTGTTATAATGAACATTCTTTTAGTTACGTCTCATACTTAAAGGATTTATAGTCAAAAACTTGGTTTTTAACGGGTTGTTTTTTATTATATCCTTTTCTGTAGCATGGGTTTATTAGCTCTGATAACACTCTGCTAAGGGATTATGACAGACAATTGGTTGCGGAGTTAGGGCGCCATAGATGCGTGGTGTGGATGGAAGGGGATAGACACATGTAAACGACTTTTCCCCATCAAAATGTCTGTCTTTGCGCGAGTGTCATAAGGTATGGCTAAGAATTTACAGCCACGCGTAACACACAAGCAATGAATGTGATACGTTGAAGGAAAGCTTTGACGTCCAAAATGTTGACTAACAACATGCATACGTCTATAAATACTCAGTACCCTTAATGTGCCGTTGACCAGTGGTTCACAATCTGTGAACTATGGTCCCTGCATCCATTTCTCACGTCACGTCAGCCGCTCAAGGAAAAAAAAATACTGTAAAACTCTAAAGAGTAAGAACATGTGTAAGGTGCTTCCCCTTTAAGATTTTCTCACAAAAAGACCCCCCCCCCATCCGAGTAAAAACGTCTGGAGATCACTGCAAGTGAACCATTCACTGATTCAGATACCGATGTGTTTTAGGCTGAAAGGAAACCAGTCTTAAAACCCATAGCATAAAATTTACCATACATTGCTGGATAGCGAAGACAATAGTGCGCTCGCCTAACAAGCTGAGGGGCGTGGGATCTAGCCACGTTAAAGCCACAATAAAAATGTTGATGAATGACGATTGCTAATAAAGTCCTCCGCTGACCTGGAGAGGAGATGGGTGCCGCTAGGTCTACCAAGCCCCGAGAAAGTTCTAATGGAAACTTTGTAACCCCCTACGACCACGAGGTAAAATTAAAATTAAAAAAATACTGAAATACATGTATTACTGTTTATTTTCGACAGAAAAATAGAAAATTTATAAATTTTTCTTAAAGTCTATCCAAAAATGTTCAGAAGTTGAAAAGCCGGCATAGCCGAGAGATTTGTATTGAATGCAGGCGAAACTTCAATGCTTTCTAATTTTAGAGCCTCATTGATAAAACGCCTAATTTTGAATGTTTTATTGATTTGATTAACAATCAGCAAAAGTTAACTTCGATAATCTTCTAAACAACTCAGGCTTGGTAAAAGTCACCTCCCTTTACACGGTAGACCTGAGCTACCCTATGCTTTCCTTCTCTCCATGAAGTAGATAAGTAGACGATGTCTCAAACACCGATATAATTTGAGCATAATACATAAAAAAATGAAGGTAACACCCACACCATAGATATGGGAGTAGACAGAAATTCTTGACTACTAATTTGAGCATAATACTTTTAAAAAAAAAGGTAACACCCACACCATAGATATGCGAGTAGACAGAAATTCTTGACTACTAAATGACTTAAAGAAATTCGTAAAACAGGCCCCCCTCCCTCCCTCACCCCCCCCAAATAAAAATAAAAGGTAACTTCATGTTAATGACACATCAGAAAAGTATGTTTTAATGTACAAAGAAACTTACCCAAGGTTATTTACGTACGAATCCAACCTTGGACCTTTCTTCTTGAGAGCATTAAGACGCTTTAGGAAATCCTGATACTTAGTGTCTATGTCCACCTCATAGTTCGAGTTGGCGTACTTAGCCTGAAACTTCTTCACAAAACTGTCCACCTCTGTGATGGTGTAGTTTGCCCGGCCTCCGTGCCCTTGACCTTGTCTCGGAGAAACAAACTGTTGGTCGGCCTCCTCCTTCGCCACGAGTTGCTGCCCTTCCACCGGATCCTCGTCAACTTCCTTGTCCCTGTACGTATTCTTATCTCCCTTGATTCTCTTCCCATGCGTGCTTTCAGCCTCATCCTCTCCGCCATTTGGATGGTTGTCCTTGACCTCGGCCTCCGCAGCAGGCGTGGCATTCACTTTTTTCATGGACTGGGCATCCACTTCCGGGTCAATAGCGCCGACTCTTGGCTCGTGGTCATCATAGTTCTGCCCACTAGAGTTGCCGGCACTTTTGTTGAGACGTTTTCTCGACACCTGAACAAAGAGTGTAAAATAAAACAAACCCGTAAAAACAAAGTTTTTGACTATAAATCCCTTATATATGAGACATAACTAACAGTATTGATTATTTTCAAACGCAACAAACATTGACAGACTGACACCGAGTGATGTCCCTTGTCTTTAATAAATGGGGGTGGGACGTGAGGGGGTGTCGGCACGACGGTCGGCGTCAACTCAAACTCACGTGGAAGTGGAAGAAAAAAACAATAACAAACCGTGAATTTGAATTACATGCCTCATATAAGGATAAACTAAAAATGCATTAATTTAATTACGGTACGTTCGATCGATCTGAAATTTTGATACGATGCATTGTTAGGTTAGACGGGTCCGTGTGCCAAATTTCAGCTCGATCCGATCACGGGAAGTGGGTCAGTTTAGACTTTTGTTTTTCCGCCCGCCCATGAGATGACGACAGACAGAGAGAGAGAGACAGAGAGACAGAGACGCCGGTGAAGTTAATATAAGGGATTTAAAAAACAAACCCGTAAAAACTAAGTTTTTGACTATAAATCCCTTATATATGAGACATAACTAACAGTATTGATTATTTTCAAACATTTACAGACTGAATCTGTCTTAACTCAAGTTTGCTTCATAACCCTAGGGGGGGAGGGGTGGGTGGGAGGGGGAGAGGGGAAAAGTCTGGTCACCGATTCACTTGACCGAGCTCAGCGTGACACGTAAAATGTAAACAAAAGCACCCCGTCGCTTCGTTGGGTCGCCTCAATGCGTCAGCTCAAACTTTCACGTGCCAAAAAAACAATAACAAACCGTGAATTTGAATTACATACCTCATATAAGGATAAACTAAAAATGCATTAATTTAATTACGGTACGTTCGATCGATCTGAAATTTTGATACGATGCATTGTTAGGTGAGACGGGTCCGTGTGCCAAATTTCAGCTTGATCGGATCACGGGAAGTGGGTCATTTTTGACTTTTGTTTTTCCGCCCGCCCAAGACAGACAGAGAGAGAGACAGAGAGAGACGCCGGTGAAGTTAATATAAGGGATTTAAAAATACAAGTTAAAGTTGAGTAATCCGCTATGGATTATTCAAAATGATAATTTCGTTAAAGCTCGAGGACAAAGATTTAAATTAATCTGACATTCTTCGATTTTAATACAATTTGTTAGAAGCATCTGGGATTTTCCAGCACTATAAAAGCGATGCTTATGTAACTGCATGGTCTTTGCTGGGAATATGTGTATGTATAATTTTGTACAAGCTCATGTTACAATAAGCCAGAGGTACAAACACTTTCAGTTATAAACAGTCTCAGATATAAAAGGTCTCATGTAGAAACAGTCTCAGGTATAAAAGGTCTCAGGTAGAAAAAGTCTCAGGTATAAAAGATTTCAGGTAGAAACAGTCTCAGGTATAAAAGTTCTCAGGTAGAAACAGTCTCAGGTATAAAAGGTCTCAGATAGAAACCGTCTCAGGTAGAAACCGTCTCAGGTAGAAACAGTCTCAGGTATAAAAGGTCTCAGATAGAAACAGTCTCAGGTATAAAATGTCTCAGATAGAAACAGTCTCAGGTAGAAACAGTCTCAGGTAGAAACAGTCAGGTATAAAAGGTCTCAGATAGAAACAGTCTCAGGTAGAAACAGTCTCGGTTAGAATGAGTTTAATATAGGAAAGGCCTAAGGTATAGAGTCTCCGGGTAGAACGGCCAAAAAAAAAGTATATGTGTAAAAAGCAACAGATAGACAATGCACTAGAACAAACAGTCCGCAGAAGTTGCCGAGGTAGGTTATCCCTAATAGTAAAAATTTATTCGAGGTTCGGGATCTTGCAAATAACACTTGACCTTTAGTCAATTTGAGAAATCAGTGAAATTGAAGGCTCAGCCAACTTGAAGGTAAGAACACCCTGCAGTGGACAGGGAGTCGTTAAGCAGACGTACTCAGAGGCATCATTAGAGTTGGTGTCAACCGGTGCGGTAGCTCATGGTGTCGCCCCTTTACGACTTTCTGCAAAAGACCTCCTCCCAGTCCGCCAGTGCCAAATAACAGGAACATACAATATTTTACATTTTGGTGTCAACCCTTGAGATGATGTCACCCGGTGCGGTCCGCATCCCCCGCACCCTCAGTGACGCCTCTGGACGTCTTGTTTGACTCAGGGCGATGGAAAGTCCAAGATAATTAAATTGCATAAAGTTTAATCCTGTCATTCAGGGACTCTCAAAGGGCAGCACAGGACCGGGACAAATGGCGTGTGTTAGTGAGCAGTTCACGATGGTGCCCCAACGACCCAACAACGGGTTAAGGGATAGTTCAAGTTCAAAGTTTAATCACGGATTTAGGGAAAGATATCTTATAAAAAGCTTATATCCAGTAACAATACTTCCCTCCCATTTTACACTCTGTCAGACTCTCATTTTACACTGTAACATCCAGAATCCCATTTTACACTGTAACATCCAGACTCTCATTTTACACTGTAACGGTCAGACTCACATTTTACACTGTAACAGTCAGACTCTCATTTTACACTGTAACAGTCAGACTCACATTTTACACTGTAACAGTCAGACTCTCATTTTACACTGTAACAGTCAGACTCTAATTTTACACTGTAACAGTCAGACTCACATTTTACACTGTAACAATCAGACTCACATTTTACACTGTAACAGTCAGACTCACATTTTACACTGTAACAGTCAGACTCACATTTTACACTGTAACAGTCAGACTCTCATTTTACACTGTAACAGTCAGACTCTCATTTTACACTGTAACATCCAGACTGAAATTTTACACTGTAACATCCAGACTCACATTTTACACTGTAACAGTCAGACTCACATTTTACACTGTAACACTCAGACTCTCATTTTACACTGTAACAGTCAGACTCACATATTACACTGTAACAGTCAGACTCATTTTACACTGTAACAGTCAGACTCTCATTTTACACTGTAACAGTCAGACTCCCATTTTACACTATAACCGTCAGACTCTCATTTTAAACTTTAAAAAGTGCAACAACTTTTAAAAAAATACTGCAATTTATTCCCTGTTATATTTTTTAAAGAGATGGATCACTTTGAACAAAAATAAGTCCTGTCGATGATGGGATCTCACAAGGCCGTACCCAAGACTTGTTTTAAGGGAGGTTCGCAAAATTGTCGCGAAGGCATTTCATGTTAAGATTAGACAAACCTCTCATAACGAGCACCTCTCATAACGAGATTTGCTCATAACGAGCAACATTTATATGGAAAAAGTTGCTCCCCTAACGAGCGAAGATTCGCATATTAAACAAGTGACGCAGAAAGGGAAACCGCCTTTTCCTGGAAATTCATTAGTGAGCCGGCACTTCTGCCCTGATGTATTATTCTGTGTTAATTAAGCACCCGGTCTGTTAGCATATTGTTTTCATGTGTGATCAGCGATTTTACAAATTTTGTATTAAGACAGTACATGTATTTGTTAATTTTTCATGTGCAAAGTTTAATAAACTGATAAATTATCTTCGCAAAAAAAAACAACAACAACAAAAAACACAAGAAGACAATCATATGAGAAGGAGAAAAATAACTGTTGAAATTAAACGAAAAAACATTGAAAAGCGAGAACAAGGTTGCGAATCTAGCGGCGCAACTACAATCGGCTAACATCAACGATCTGCACTATTCTTAAGAACAATTAAGGAGATGGGTGCTTCAAATGGAGTGTCACGAATGTCTACGAAACGGTTACATCACATTTTCGTCAAGTTTTGAAGTGTCTGCAAAAAAAACAAACAAAAAACAATGTCGTTAACAGTTTTCTAATTAAAAAGCAATAATTATTTGTCATAAATTCATTTTTATTGTTTACGCTTTTTGTTTAAAATCTAAATTGTATTCTAGTTGTTTCACTCTTTAACAATTCATAAGTAATTTTATTTGAATAAATGTTAATAAAGTTTTTTGAAAAATGAGTATTTTTTACAGCATTGAACGGATTATCGTATTTTACCTTGATTTGTATGGGGGAAAATGTTTCGTATAACGAGTGTTTCGCTTAACGAGTTAGACTCTGGAACGAATTAAACTCGTTATCAGATGTTTGACTGTACCTACAATGTATGGTGCTATGACTTCAAATTTGGATGAGAATATATATATATATATATATATATATATATATATATATATATATATATATATATATATATATATATTCAGTGCATACAGTGACCAAAAAGTAGTTTTTCATGCAATAAATAATTAAAACTGTAAATAAAAGCTTCCAAAATAGTATTTTATTTAAAAATGCAAGTACTCGATCATTCATTTCTTTTCTTGTTAATAATGAAATCTGCAGGGGCTAGCGTTAAAGAACTTGAATTACGGTACAAACAATGTGGTAAAGAACTGACAGGCGGAAGACCACGATGCTATGAGGTTTATTTTAGAACAACTTCGATGTAAACCCTTCTAGGTTTTAAGCATGATTGCTGCGGTGTGTGTATTCCGCCAAAGGAGCCTCTCGCAGAATACGCGCTTGAACTCCTCAGACAGTGCCCGACATAGATGCAGCGCCATCATAACACTGGCCCCTCATATTCTGTAGTGGGATCCCCAAATCTCTCAATAATGTCATGATCTTAATGTTACAAAAAAAGGGCACACATTCGCAAAAGGGGGTTCGTTCGAACGTACGAGCCCCTCCCCCCCCCCTGCTTACGGCCATGGATCTCAGAAGTAAATTAATCTGAATCGTTATTGCATACTGATCTAAAATCAATAATCTTAATCTGAACACATGCATCTGGCAGGAGTTACGTGAGAATAATAATATCGGATAATTTATCCAGGCAACGGAGATCAAGTTCATAACCTGAGCCACATCATAAAGTAAGTGGTCGGAGAAACTGGTCGCTGGAGTTGTGTGAAGTTGTTATTGGAGCAGTTGAGAAAACAGCAGATTTGTATATATAGGCCTGTGCACAGAGTCGGTGATTGGACGATCGTAATTAGCAGGTGCACCACGGGAAGGAATCAATCGATGTAACTCAATAAGCATGAACGAAATTACCGCGTGATAAATAAGAATGGATTAAATGGGTCAGAAAATTAAAATTAAATTTCTAAGATAATTATGATGAATGAGGTATGGAGATGTATACGTATGTTCTTTTGGTGAGAAATGTTACTCGTTCGTATGTGGGGAAGTATTGTAATCGTGCAAACAATCAAAATGGAGGTTTTGACAATTTTGACGTTTTACATTTTCTTGAGTCGGAAAAACACAATTTTTGCAATCTGTCTGTGTGTGTGTGTGTGTGTGTGTGTGTGTGTGTGTGTGGTTTGTGTGTGGTGTATGTGTGCCAAATAGTGAGGTCCTGATGTGTGGCAATACCCAAAGCATGTTCTCAATCCTTAATGAAAGACGTCTAAGATGACTAGGACATGTAAAAAAGATTGAGAACGTGTCGCATCCCAAAGGACCTCCTATATGGAGAACTGGCATCGGGAAAGAGGAAGTCATGACGCCCACGTCTGCGATTTAAAGATGGCTGCCAAAGGGACATGAAAGCAGCCAGAATACGCACAAGCGACTGGTAGTGTAAGGCAGAACCGATCTACGTGGCGCACAGTTGTAAAAGAGGGCACCACAGTAGCCGAGGAGCGAAGGATGGAGGAGGCTACAGACAGAAGAGCTAGGAGAAAGGCTAAAACATTGGGAAGCACAGAACTCGTGTGCAAAATCTGTGGTAAAGACTATCAGTCAAGGATAGGACTGCTAAGCCACACGAAGAAATGCAACCCAACGCAATAGTGATGCACCATCGTCAAGCGAGACGGAAGGATGCCGATATGTTGTGTGTGTAGCGTTGTTTGTGTGTGTGTGTGTGTGTGTGTGAACACGAGACCGTTTCAGTTAGGTGGACAACATTGCATAGTATTAGATCGTACATGTAGATTTCTATCAATAGTTGAGCAATTTCCACTACCCTGGAGTGCCATCCCAACTCTTGCTGATATGCAAATAATTGAGAAAGTTTAGGGCAGCTCGCACTCAATCTTTAATTTTGTTTTGCTTTCGCCTTTGCATCAAAAAATTACACACACACATTGCGTTCACACATTGCGTCCGAACATTGCATCCACACCTTGCATTCACCACTGTTTAATGGACTATAAAATAACTATAAACAGCAGTGATATGAACTTTGATCAATTTTCAATTCATATAATTGACCTCAGTGTTAAAATACATTCATAGGGTCATTGTCATGTGATTTACAAATCAGCGAAACAGAATTAACCATTTGACACAAAGATGATGAACTCACTTGTACATGATGTCAGACTGAGGATAATCCCCCGAACTCACCTGTAGATTATGCCAGACTAAGAATAATCCCTTGAACTCACCTGTAAATGATGCCAGATTAAGGATAATCCCCTGAACTCACCTGTAGTAGATACCAGGCTAAGGATGGACAATCCCCTGAACTCACCTGTAGATTATGCCAGAATAAGGATAAGCCCCGAACTTTATTGCAGATGATGGCAGACTAAGGATAATCCCCAGAAGTCACCTGTAGATGATGGCAGACTAAGGATAATCCCCCAAACTTAATTGAGGATGATTCCAGACTAAGGATAATCCCCTGGACTCACCTGTAGATGATTCCAGACTAAGGATAATCCCCTGGACTCACCTGTAGATGGGGGGAGTCGTCTGCTCGCCTCAGCTCCTCACGAACTCGGGGGCCGGTCACGCCCAGAAAAATGGCGACATTGAACATGACCAGGGCCAGCAGAGCCATCCACATCAACATCCGCCATCTCCTGCGTATTACAACCCAGAGCCCCATCGGCCGCCCCTCAGCTCATCCTGGCCGACCTCCACCAAAACCTGCTCCGTGATCGTCTGAAACTTGATTCTTGCTCGACGCCAAGACGAGAGCTGAGAACTGTAATCGACTTCAGCGCTTGTAAGTGCGAGTACTTTCAATTGAAGCTACAACTATCGATATTGTCCAAATTATATCTGACCGGAGCGATTACTTTGATAAGTACGGTGGACGCGTGCAGCAAAGTACATAGTCTGAAGTTGAAAGGGCGCGTGCTGGAGCCAATGAGTAAATCCGATAACACATGTGTCGACTCAGCCGATGTATCTTGGAAGCCCACTTGTTTATCCAGCACGTCTACTTTGACGGTTTTTTTTTAGTCCGCAAAGTTCTGATGGCGAAAACTTCAAGTATTTTATAAGATTACGTGGGCTTAAACCTAAGCGCCTCTTTTTGCTTCATCCTAGTCTCTCTACCTTGCAGAAGTTTACCTGGGGAAGGAAATAGAAGAAAAATAAAAAATACATTTGAAAGGTAAAAAATGTGTTTATTTTTAATTGATGGTTCCAACAGACGCCACTGATGGCTACCACAGACTCAACTGGCGACGAGCTAGAAGTCAATTTGTTCCTCCCTGCTGGTTGTGCCAGATTTTATTTACTAAGTGGCAAATGCCTCACAGCCTCACAGATAAGCATGTCTTACATCTAGAACCATATGCTCTCACACTGGTGTATAAGAGGGGGCTGATCACCACGAGCTGAAATCGCATCTTTACCGAACACGATGTGGGAATCCCTGATTTTTAAAAATAACGCAGTAATGCGGTAAAACGACGTTTTAAGAAAAAAGAGAAATAAATCGTGAGTAAATTTGAAGCCAATGTCAGTGTTTTGATAAACATTAAATGACAATCTGGTAAATATTGAATCTATTTTACCCAACACAGTTCCAGACATGAACAACTTGGCTAAATAACGGTTTAACCCAATTTGAAGTCAAGCCGTGGGTATCATGATAGCCTCATGATAGTCTTCACCTATTTTAACAGATTGACTTCTCAGTCATGTGGGATCAGAAAAAGCTGACTCATAAATGAAGCAGGCGATGCCAGAATTTAGGTGGGAAGTAAAGTAAATTTTTCTCAATAATGAGACGGCGCATGGCTGTTACCATCAGGGTTCAACAATAAATATAATTTACGTTTAGATTAAAAAGTTGCTTTTTAATTTAGAAATATGAATATGTGCGTTAAGATAACAGAAACACAAATTGTCTCTATGATTGAAGAGGTGCCGCCCTCCCCCTCCCCCCACCCCCACAAATATGATGTACACAAAAAACAGAAGAAGATTCACATGTCAATCATATGGAGTGATCTTTGGTTTTAACAAAGGATGATCTTTGGTGCTAGCAAAGGATGATCTTTGGTGGTAGCTAATATGACGCTTGGTGTAAGATAGGGCTACCTTTGTTGTTATCTACGAAGATTTTTGCTAAGCGTTAAGCTGGTGAAAGTACCTCGTATGCGTTTATCTTATCTTATCTATACAGACGCGCCTTCTATGCAGAAGATAGTTGCGTCCACAGACCATGACAGATGATCTGTTGGCAAGTGATACAGCGTTCACAGGCCACGGCTTTGTGGGTTCCACGCATTACCTAGCCGCCTAACTACATGTAGTGTTAGGTACCCATTCGGAGCGGGGTGACTCAGGGACGCCCTAGGCCCCGGGAACAAACCCTTGCGTTTGTTAAACGATTCGTGTTTGATCTTCGCCGCGTTTTTCTAGACTTAGCCTTTAGATAAGTGTCTTAGTAATCTTTGATAAAGACAATCACAGGAGATAATTTGATAAGGTGATATTTAAAAGATTATAGGACTACAGGCTGTGAATGATTATACCCGGCTCGATTCTCAAGTTATAATGCAAACATTGCATCGAATTTATAGTTAGAAAATGTGTTGCATTGAAATGAAATCGTTGAAGATATCTAGCGAATAATTCAAGATTCAGCGCCTCATTGAGTTGTATATTCAGGGCCGCGAATAACGGTGGGGTGCCTATCCGCCCCTGACAACACTTTTTTCTTTCCGCCCCTGGTAACACGTTTGTTTACACTTGAGGTGGTGTTTCCGGTCAAATGCAGAGCTCATTTCCAGGAGGTGGGGCGCAGCCTGAACTCATTCCCCGGGCGCCACTCCCCCCTTCCCCACGTGCACACTGTCCCCGCGCGGTCACTTTATTCTAGCCGAGCCCCTGTGTACTAAATGTTGGATGCGCACCAAAACAGATGTGCACAGATGTACTTCACTAACCAGGGCGTTTGTTTTATTCACCAAGCATGCGTTGGCCCATCAGTCTTGACGGCTAGTTGGAACAAACAAGTTTGTTGCGGTCAGTCCAGTTTCTAGCATTGACAGGCGGAGAGAACATGGCCTGGGGGTGGGGCGGGCCCGCTGACGTCTTAACCAGTGGAGGATCTGCATATATATATATATTATATGTATATATTATATATATATATATATATATATATATATATATATATATATATATATATATATATATATATATATATATATATAGGTGTTCGTTTGGTGGTGCGGGCGGGGGCATAAAGACCGGGGCGCGTATCTTACAGTGTCAGGCCTGTACCAGAGGCGTGTCAGACATTTTCCCAGAGCTCTTAAGCTGCACCGAAACCGTCACCTTGAATCCTAAAACCAATGTACACCAGACTTTGTGATGTCCCACCCAGTACAGTCCATGTTTGTCCCACCCAGTACAGTCCATGTTTGCCCCACCTAGTACAGTCCATGTTTGTCCAATAAACAAAACAAAACAAAAAAAGTTTGGTCTTTTATGGTGTCTTCGTGACACAGGGATTCATGAAATTACGCATGGTGTAGTTACAGCACTAGAGTAGAATAGAGGCAATAGTAACACATGTGTGCACCCTAATTGGATAGGGGAGGGGGATGTTGGCGGTAGGTTTGGTTACAGTTGTGAGATTAATGGCACGTCATCTCCGGACAGTCTATTTACATATACAACCAAATGTTTGTACAGATTTTGTTTTTGTTTTTGAGCGGGGAGATAATACTCTCCACACGAGAAAACAAGTGGTTATAAGGAAAACAAAATTTTTGCACGTAAGAATAACACCGCCGTTGTTTACACGGCCTGTTTATAGATGTACTTAATACATATACTTGGTACATGACAAGTTCTAGATATACTTGGTACACGACAAGTGATGTCTAACGAGTTTAGCATAGGGTCAAAGTCATTTGGTTCAGGGAACAAGGACCACGTTAGGAGGCTGCGTCCCTTCGTTAATGATAAAACAGGCAGATTGGTATGTCTGCTGACAGGTAGGTCTACTGACAGGTAGGTCTACTGACAGATAGGTCTACTGACAGGTAGGTCTACTGATAGGTACGTCTACTGACAGGTAGGTCTACTGACAGATAGGTCTACTGACAGGTAGGTCTACTGATAGGTATGTCTAAGGAAAGGTATGTATACTGACAGGTATTTTTATTGACTGGTATGTCTACTGACAGATGTGTCTACTGACAGGTATGTGTACTAACAGGTATGTCTACTGAAAGTATGTATACTGACAGGTAGGTAGGTATACTGACAAGTCTGTTTACTGACAGGTATGTTTACTGAAAAACTGATAGGTATGTCTACTGACAGTTAGGTATACTGACAGATAGGTATATTATCAGGTAGGTTTACTGCTAGGTAGGTCACCTGACAGGTAGGCAAATTTGAAAAGGGGGAAAGGAGGGCCTATAGGTTTGAAGGTCGAAAATTGAACGTTAAGCATGTCTACGTGCAGGCAGATCTATAGATACAAGATTAATGGAAGGAAGATGTAAAGAGAGGCAGGTCTACGCGTAGGCAGATCTATAGATACAAGATGAATGGAAGAAAGATGTAAAGAGAGGCAGGTCTACGCGTAGGCAGATCTATAGATACAAGATGAATGGAAGGAAGATGTAAAGAGAGGCAGGTCTACGCGTAGGCAGATCTATAGATACAAGATGAATGGAAGGAGGATGTAAAGAGAGGCAGGTCTACGCGTAGGCAGATCTATTGATACAAGATGAATGGAAGGAAGATGTAAAGAGAGGCAGGTCTACGCGTAGGCAGATCTATAGATACAAGATGAATGGAAGGAAGATGTAAAGAGAGGCAAGTCTACGCGTAGGCAGATCTATAGATACAAGATGAATGGAAGGAAGATGTAAAGAGAGGCAGGTCTACGCGTAGGCAGATCTATAGATACAAGATGAATGGAAGGAAGATGTAAAGAGAGGCAGGTCTACGCGTAGGCAGATCTATAGATACAAGATGAATGGAAGGAAGATGTAAAGAGAGGCAGGTCTACGCGTAGGCAGATCTATAGATACAAGATGAATGGAAGGAAGATGTAAAGAGAGACAGGTCTACGCGTAGGCAGATCTATAGATACAAGATGAATGGAAGGAAGATGTAAAGAGAGGCAGGTCTACGCGTAGGCAGATCTATAGATACAAGATGAATGGAAGGAAGATGTAAAGAGAGGCAGGTCTACGCGTAGGCAGATCTATAGATACAAGATGAATGGAAGGAAGATGTAAAGAGAGGCAGGTCTACGCGTAGGCAGATCTATAGATACAAGATGAATGGAAGGAAGACGTAAAGAGAGGCAGGTCTACGCGTAGGCAGGTCTATAGATACAAGATGAATGGAAGGAAGATGTAAAGGGAGGCAGGTCTACGCGTAGGCAGATCTATAGATACAAGATGAATGGAAGGAAGATGTAAAGGGAGGCAGGTCTACGCGTAGGCAGATCTATAGATACAAGATGAATGGAAGGAAGATGTAAAGAGAGGCAGGTCTACGCGTAGGCAGATCTATAGATACAAGATGAATGGAAGGAAGATGTAAAGAGAGGCAGGTCTACGCGTAGGCAGATCTATAGATACAAGATGAATGGAAGGAAGATGTAAAGAGAGGCAGGTCTACGCGTAGGCAGATCTATAGATACAAGATGAATGGAAGAAAGACGTAAAGAGAGGCAGGTCTACGCGTAGGCAGGTCTATAGATACAAGATGAATGGAAGGAAGATGTAAAGAGAGGCAGGTCTACGCGTAGGCAGATCTATAGATACAAGATGAATGGAAGGAAGATGTAAAGGGAGGCAGGTCTACGCGTAGGCAGATCTATAGATACAAGATGAATGGAAGGAAGATGTAAAGAGAGGCAGGTCTACGCGTAGGCAGATCTATAGATACAAGATGAATGGAAGGAAGATGTAAAGAGAGGCAGGTCTACGCGTAGGTCGGTATGGGAAATAAGTTCTACGAGAAGCAGGTTCAGCAGGTGGTTATCTACTCTTGTGTCCGTTACAGCGGTGCTTCTCAGAGTGGTTGGTGGTCCGCGGACCGGTGCCGGTCCGTGGGCCATCCAATGCCGGTCCGCAGAAGTTACCAAGATATGAAATTTCGCTACCACGTCAGTACAGGGAAAAAAGTTCACCGGTCCCTGGCGCAATGAAAAAATTCCTGCCAGTCCGCCAGACTAAAAAGTTTGAGAAGCACCGCTTTAGAGCGGTGTTCCAACACATCATCTATAACCCAGGACAACTCATAATAAATAAAGAATACATCCAGCACAGATCTATGGTGTCATTTCAGAACATTTCTCTAGAAAAACTATTTCGATTAATGTTTTAAAAGTTTTCCCGATCAAATGTTTAAAAAAAAATCATTCTATCAAATGTAACATCATTTTATTATCTTTCCAAATTTTTGTTTAAAAAAAATAAATAAAAAAATATTTTTAAAGAGTATGTGCTTAAAAAAGTTTCAAAAACAAATAGACATAAAATGAAATGTTAATTAGTTTAAATTCGATCCGAATCCTTAGTATTGACCCACAACATTTCTTTGAGCAAATCATTAGCGAATAGTTCATAATGGTGCTTAATTAATAATGGTGCTTAATTCATAATATTGCTTAATGATTAATGCATAATGATGCTTAAGTCATGATGGTGTTTCAACTCGTCATTGATGGAAATACTTTTTTAAAAAATCAGTGTTTAAAAATATTATATGTTCTTTTTGGCATTTTATTTATCATCGAAAATGATTAGTTCTATCCGATTTCAGTCTTGAATACAATAGATTAAATTTTAGAGCACTTCCATTGAGTAGTTTTGTGGCATGCCGGTATAGCGTAAAGTTTCTCGACGTCAAACGGAACCTTTTCCAAGCAATGTTCCCTGCAATCACAGGTGGAACCAGCTGGTGAGTGATGCAATGAAGGTCACCGCGAGGTCAAAAGTTATTTTCTGACTTCAAAATACCTTCACTTAGCCGCAACTCAACTATCGTCTGATAATCATGATTCTACCTGATATGGGAGACATATCTTGAGACATAATAAAACAATATAATTTGCAATGTCTGTCCGTGACGCTACTAATTTTAGAAAGCAGGGAAAACCAAATTACTGCACCAATGCATCAAAAGGTGTGCAAATTTAAGATGCCCTGTAAAAAAAATTATTATATGACGTCATTGTTTTCGCTAATACATGTATTTTAATTTTAGATTTAAAAAAAAACGTAAAAAAACAAGTTTTTCACTATAAATCCTTTATGTACTAGACGTAACTAAAAGAATGTTCATTATAATACGCAGCGCAAGACCATCCAAAAATACAAAATTGCAGTTGTGTCGTAAAACATGTTTAACATAATGCGCACCGATCAGGAATATGTTTATTAAAAGTGTTGTCAATAAAATACGCACCTTATTGCGCGACAGAAAGGTTGTTCAATATAATACGCACCGCGACACTCTATCTAAAAAAAATAACATGTTACACAGGAATAAATAAAATAATCTAAAAATTCAATAATTTAATTACCGTACATGCGATGGATCTGAAATTTTGATACATAGTTTTTATCATCGCCACAAAACTGCCTGCTAAATTTCAGCTCGCTAGCTTACGAGGAAGTGGGTTAAAAATCGATACAAAGTTTTGGCGACCGACAAGCAATCAAGCAACCAGACACCACGAGTTAATATAAAGGATTTAAAAAAGGATCAATGTAAAAAGAGGATTTGATGATGGTTAATTATAAAATCAAAAAACAATGGGGGCGCCCTAAAACCCCTATTATAAAATACTTTGTGTGCATTTCAGAGAGTTTAATATTTCGTATTTATCAAACAAGGACAAGTTAGTTGGGCTTTTGAAAAGGTCGGCGCCGTAGGCGCCCTAAAAAGTGTATTTTTAATAAAATAAATAGATTTCAGCTGAAAACTTCCGTCATTTTTGACGGGTGATACGCTAGTATATATATAAACAATATAAAAGCCCAAGTCACTGGATAGATCCGGAACGCTGAGTATCATTTTGGTTTCGAGATTAACAGAGCGTGTGGTGTTTCTCGCCGTAAAATATTATATGACGTCAATTACCCAAACAATTATAAAATACTTTGTGTACATTTCAGGAAGTTTAATATTTCGTATTTATCAAACAAGGATAAGTTACTTGGGCTTTTGAAAAAAGTGGACGCCGTAGGCGCCCTATAACCCCTAGTATATTTATATCAAGGGACAGCGATAAGGCTTTCAAATAAAATACAAGACACACAGACGATTTGTGTAATGAAAACAATAAATGTAAAGCATTATAAATGGACAAAGTAACGTAAATACTATCTGTTTATTATATTTTTTGATTAAGGTATTTACCGAAACGTTTACAAATTTATTTGTAAATACATAAATAAAGCCATTTATTTATCTAGAGTATACATTACATACAGAAGATTATTGTGTCCGACGCTTAATCACGATTTATGTATTGCATTTTTATTAAAGTTTTTACCCCCTGAGTTTTGTATGAGATTATTTGTTTGCATTGTATTTTCATTTTAGAATTTAATGCCTTATGCCTTTACTACTTTGCTTTTTTATTTTATCTTCTGGTATTTCTAGGTTTCATAATTTAGTTATTAGTAACGGGGTTACTCTAGAGTCTAGACTCTAGTCCATTGTGAATATTCGTTAGAGAAATAAATATTGCAGCTCCTTTTAGAAATTGTCCCAATGTATCTATATTTTCTTTGGTCGATGGGTGCTATATAGAAGACGCATATTCTAGTATGGGTCTGACCAATGTATTGTCTTTTATCACACAAATCGCTAATTGTGTATGTTGTATTTCACAAAATTGATGATCATGTTTAAACGCAATGCGTTAGAAAAAAGGGACAGCTCACAGGTATTTACGTGCATCTACCATTAGAAGATTGTAGTTGACAGACTTTATTTTCTCATGACGACAAATTTCCACAACATATTTTATAAAACTTTTCAAGAAAATGATTGTAAAAATACCAAAATCCTGAGTTATCAAAGAAAACACGAGGTCCTTTCAAAGAAATAAATAAAGTCATAGATCCACAGAAAAAACAACAAATCGCATCCATTAATGACCGTGAATGCCATCAGTGCCCAGTGCCCAAACACCTGTACGTGCCACCAGTGCCCGGTCCCCAAAACCTGTATATGCCACTAGTGCCTGATGCCCAAACATCTGTATACGCCACCAGTGCCTGGTGCCCAAACATATGTATACGCCACCAGTGCCTGGTGCCCAAACACCATTATATGCCACCAGTGCCCGATGCCCAGACATCTGTATATGCCACTAATTCCCGGTGCCCAAAAACCTGTATATGCTCCACTAACCTGATCAGACCACAAGAAAACTAAGTCACATATCTTCTAGTTTCAAACAATTTGCCTAACAAAATGTCCCGTACAATCGCAAGGTCATCCCTCTTTGACATTGAAGAGCCCCAATTGTAATCTCATTTAAGTGGCGATAAAACACAATCTCACCCGTGTGACGTCACGGCCAGACAGAGAGTGAGACACAGGATTAGCGAGGGCATTAATTAAATGAGGGCACACGACAGAGAAATGCTGTGTGTGGCCGTTGTGTGACGTCATCATCTCAGACGACGTGGTGTGTGGTCACTGTATGACGTCATCGTCTCAGAGGACGCTGTGCGTGGTCATTGTGTGACGTCGTAGTCTGAGATGAGTCTCCTGATGGACGTGAAATATTGGGCGTTAAATAAATATTGGGCAATATGAAGGTAGGTATGACAAAATTAAAAGGAAATCTAACAGAAAGTATCATCACCATTCGTGGCTTTGCCTAGCGAATCACGAAACGTTAGAAAATAAAACAAACCCGTAAAAAGAAAGTTTTGGACTATAAATCCCTTATATATGAGACTTAATGAGACATAACTAAAAGTATTGATTATGTTCAAACGCGACAAACATTTACAGACTGAATCTGTCTTAACTCCCCTTTGCTTTATAACCCCGGGGGGGGGGACAGGGGAAAGGTCTGGTCACCGATCGCTGGACCGAGCTCAGCGTGACACGTAAAATGTAAACAAATGCACGCCGGTACATCGCCGATGTGGCTTCAACGCGCGAACTGAACTGTCACGTGAAAAAAACAAACTGTAAGATTGAATTACATGCGTTGTATAGAGATAAACAAAAATGCATTAATTTAATTACGGTACGTTCGATCGATCTGAAATTTTGATACGATGCATTGTTAGGTGACACGGGTCCATGTGCCAAATTTCAGCTCGATGGCTCGACGGCAAGTGGGTCATTTTTTACTTTTGTTTTTCCGCCCTCCTGACCGACCGACCGCGAGCCCAAGACAGAGAGAGACGGCGGTGAAGTTAATATAAGGGATTTAATAAAACAAACCCGTAAAAATAAAGCTTTGACTATAAATCCCTTATATATGAGTCATAATTAAAAGTATTGATCGTCTTCAAACGTGACAAACATTTACAGACTGTATCTGCCTTAACTCCTGCTGTATAACTGGGGGTGGTGGTGGTGGGAGAGGGGAAAGGTCTGGTCACCGATCGCTGGACCGAGCTCAGCGTGACACGTAAATGTAAACAAAAGCACGCCGGTAATTTGATGGGTCGCGTCAACGCGTGACTGAACAATCACGTGAAGAAAAAAAAACAATAACAAACAGTGAAATTGAATTACATACCTCGTATAGAGATAAATAACAATTCATTAATTTAATTACGGTACGTTCGATCGATCTGAAATTTTGATACGATGTATTGTTAGGTGACGCGGATCCATGTGCCAAATTTAGCTTGATGGCTTCACGGGAAGTGGGTCATTTTTTACTTTTGTTTTTCCGCCCGCCCAAGACAGAGAGAGAGAGACAGAGATCACGACAGACAGAGATAGGCGGCGGTGAAGTTAATATAAGGGATTTTAAAACAACAAACTAGCAGACATATTACGGTAGGGAAACACTTAGCCGAAAACTATGTGTGCAAGGTCGAAGAGAGCCTTGAACAATGTTCCTTTTAGGCTGAGCGGCTGCGCAGATATCTGACCGACACCGCGCAGTAGTTTAGAATTACCGCGCAGCAAATTTTGACAAGTTTAATATAATTTATGTGTTTGTGGTGTGTAAAAATTGTGCACAAATATTGAAGCAGTGCGCATGAGTGCGCACGGACCAACGAACCACAGAGCGAATATTGACCTTGATGCGCTGCTATCAAGAGTAGAGTTGGTGAATAAAAAATTCGTGATAAAAACATCAAAATGATTGAGCAGCGTTGTAACTTTGTAACACATTCTAACATCACGTTTCGTAATATTTCTGTTTGATATCAGCAACGTCCCGATGATGCAAGCTAAGAATGACAACAAAACAAGACAGACAGTTACAAGGCTTGGGATCATATAGCTAATTCACGACTTTATCTTCTGTCTGTGGAACCACCTCAATCTCAAACAAAATGGTGAACAATCCTAAAATACAAACCACAATCACTTTTCAATCAACACTTGGTCCAGTCCGCATTTGGTCCAATCTACATTTGGTTCGATCACAGTTCACACCTTGGTCTAATCTACACTTGGTCCAATCAACACTTGGTCTAATCTACACTTGGTCTAATCTACACTTGGTCTAATCTACACTTGGTCTAATCTACACTTGGTCTAATCTACACTTGGTCTAATCTACACTTGGTCTAATCTACACTTGGTCTAATCTACACTTGGTCTAATCTACACTTGGTCTAATCTACACTTGGTCCAATCAACACTTGGTCTAATCTACACTTGGTCTAATCTACACTTGGTCTAATCTACACTTGGTCTAATCTACACTTGGTCTAATCTACACTTGGTCTAATCTACACTTGGTCCAATCAACACTTGGTCTAATCTACACTTGGTCCAATCAACACTTGGTCTAATCTACACTTGGTCTAATCTACACTTGGTCTAATCTACACTTGGTCTAATCTACACTTGGTCCAATCAACACTTGGCCCACTATTCACACGGACCAATCTACATTTGGTCGGATCACACCTTGGTCTAATCTACAACTAGTCCAATCAACGCTTGGCCCAATATTCACATGGACCAATCAACAGTTGGTCCGATCTACGCTTCGCCCAATCTTGACTAGTATTAGCTTACGCTATACACCAGTCCCCCACATGTGTGCAGAAATCCCGATCAACGCCAACTAAGTTCGAGCAGGAAGCATGTGAGAATGTGATGAAAGCTTTGAATGAAAACTTGCAACTCTGTAAGGTGTGTCTTATCTTCAAGTCCAATCACGCACCAACACACAGAGGGAGTCAACATACGGGTCTCCATTTGGCCTGGGGTAGGGGGGTGGGGGGTCTCGCTTTGATTACCTTAATGTCCAAGAGTGGTGTAGGGGCCTTGGGCATTCGAAAGTAAGTCTGTATACTGTATAGAAATGACAGGAATCCAGAATACAGACAAATCCATAATATAAACATATCCAGAATACAAACACATTCAGAATACAAACACATCCGGAATACAAACACATCCAGAATACAAACACATCCAGAATATAAACACATCCGGAATACAATATATCCAGAATACAAACACATTCAGAATACAAACACATCCGGAATACAAATACATTCAGAATACAAACATATCCAGAATACAAACACCACCGGAATACAAACACATCCAGAATACAAACATATCCAGAATACAAACACACCCAGAATACAAACATATCCAGAATAAAAACACATCCGGAATACAACACATCCAGAATACAAACACATCCAGAATACAAACACATCCGGAATACAAACACATCCAGAATACAAACGCATCCGGAATACAAACATATCCAGAATACAAACACATTCAGAATACACACACATTCAGAATACACACACATCCGGAATACAAACACATCCGGAATACAAACACATCAAGAATACAAACACACCCAGAATACAAACACATAAGGAATACAAACACACCCGGAATACAAACACATTCAGAATACAAACACATCCGAAAAACAAACATATCCAGAATACAAACACATTCAGAATACAAACACATCCGGAATACAAACACATCCGGAATAAAAACACATCCGGAATACAAACACATCCAGAATACAAACATATCCAGAATACAAACACATCCGGAATACAAACATATCCAGAATACAAAAATATCCAGAGTAAAGACATATCCAGAATACAGACACATCCAGAATACAAACACATCCGGAATACAAACATATCCGGAATACAGACACATCCAGAATAAAAACACATAAGGAATACAAACATATCCAGAATACAAACATATCCAGAATACAAACATATCCAGAATACAAACATATCCAGAATACAAACACATCCGGAATACAAACATATCCAGAATACAAACATATTCAGAATACAAACACATTCAGAATACAAACACATCCGGAATCCAAACATATCCGGAATACAGACACATCCAGAATAAAAACACATAAGGAATACAAACACATAAGGAATACAAACACACCCGGAATACAAACACTTCTGGAACAAACGAAGACTTACATCAAGAGTACAATCCCAGGATGCGAATACCGAGGCTGAAACTTCCTAACGCCTGACGGCCATGGTATTGTAAACGCATGCGTATAATTAATGATAAAATTCCTGGCCAGGATGGTGGCGGCGTGAACTGGGCCAGGTCTTGACCTATTAAAACCAGGGGGAGACTACCCGACCTGCTGTAACTCACGGCCTCTCGCCCCGCCAAAACTCGGCACTCATCAGACTCTCTGGTCCATGTTTGCCCTCGCTACGGCGCGAGAAGGATCTTAAATATTGAAGTACCTCGCCCCCCGCCCCAGAGCCCCTCCCCCGTACCGCGATGACGTCGATAACCAGTGGTTCTCAATATGTAACAAGTAAAAGCGTAAACAAGTGACAATTAAGTGACAAGTGACCTTTAGAAGCAAAGACCTTGAGAACATGTACTTTATTATGACAACAAAAACAAATGCAGTTATGGCGAATTAAGGTTGGAGTGAACCTAATGAGGATGGGGCGAGGGCTGTAGGGGAATTCGAGTTCGCGAGTTTGTTCAGTTAGCCAGACGTCCGCCAGAGGGCTTTTCCAATCTATGCTCGTCAAATCCGCCCTTGTGAGTGGCAGTGGGTGCAGGGAATGAAAAAGGGGGAGGGGGCGGGCTCATGACGACATTACTCACCCAACAGGTTCTTGCTGCACTTGGTCACCTGGAGAGGTCAAGGCTTTGCTGATACATAACGTTCAAAATAAGACCTTGACCTGAGTATAGAAATCCAGCGAAACCGAAAATGTCTTTGTCTTACACCTCGTCGCACCGAGCCGCTCAATCCATGAGATGTGCCACCCAATACACGAGATCGAGTGTGCTGTGAAATAAGATGGCCCTTTCTTGTTTTAGGGGAGAATTTCCTGAATGAGTCTCAATTCAATTTGTGCCACCGTCCAATAGGTCACATTCTTTAAATACTTGCATTTTCAACACATGTAAACGTTAAAAAAAACAAATAAATAACATAAAACATGTATGTAAGAATTATAGAGAAACATGTCCCGTGAAAGCACTACAGAGAAACATGTCTCATGGAAGCACTACAGAGAAACATGTCCCATGTAAGCACTACAGAGAAACATGTCCAATGTGAACACAACAGAGAAACATGTCCCGGGTAAGCACTACAGAGAAACATGTCCAATGTGAACAATACAGAGAAACATGTCCCGTGTAAGCACTACAGAGAAACATGTCCCGTGTAAGCACTACAGAGAAACATGTCCAATGTGAACACTACAGAGAAACATGTCTCATGGAAGCACTACAGAGAAACATGTCCCGTGTAAGCACTACAGAGAAACATGTCCAATGTGAACACTACAGAGAAACATGTCCCATGTAAGCACTACAGAGAAACATGTCCAATGTGAACACTACAGAGAAACATGTCCCATGTAAGCACTACAGAGAAACATGTCCAATGTGAACAATACAGAGAAACATGTCCAATGTGAACACTACAGAGAAACATGTCCCGTGTAAGCACTACAGAGAAACTTGTCCAATGTGAACACTTCAGAGAAACATGTCCCATGTAAGCACTACAGAGAAACATGTCCCGTGTAAGCACTACAGAGAAACATGTCCCATGTAAGCACTACAGAGAAACATGTCCCGTGTAAGCACTACAGAGAAACATGTCCCGTGTAAGCACTACAGAGAAACATGTCCAATGTGAACACTTCAGAGAAACATGTCCCATGTAAGCACTACAGAGAAACATGTCCCGTGTAAGCATTACAGAGAAACATGTCCCATGTAAGCA
The DNA here is from genome assembly GCA_944989445.1 of Ampullaceana balthica. Taxonomy (NCBI): domain Eukaryota; kingdom Metazoa; phylum Mollusca; class Gastropoda; family Lymnaeidae; genus Ampullaceana; species Ampullaceana balthica. The sequence goes on from CALYLW010000061.1 coordinate 1,535,204, forward strand.
TTCAGAGAAACATGCCCCATGTATATCTGACTGAGACGAAGAAGTGCTGATAAGCGTAGGCGATCGTATGAAGAAAGAGAAAAAAAGTGTCAACGAAAACTGAGAGGAGGAGGGGGAGATGTGAAGCCTGGGGGGAGAGAGAGACAGAAAGAGAAAGGGAAAAGAAACCTAATAAGGAAGAAAGCCAAACAAAAACAAACTTTCCTGACTGCATTGCGCGGGGTGGTGGTGCTATAGCTCTGAGATAAATCCTTATTAATTGGCTCGATTATTCTGTCAAGTGTTGGGGAAAATTCTAAATAATAAGTTTACAAATACACAATGCTCTTGGATAAAGTCAACTTACGCTTCTATAAATAACCCAGATAAAATTCCCGATATCCGTAGTAAGTGAGATTCTTATAAACATTACAAGACCTTTTGGTTCGTTTTGTTTTTCTTTTTTTGTTTTGTTTTCGGCATTTTAGTATTTATTTAATTCTAGAAATCTGACGAAAGATGAGAAAATATTTTTAACATCCAACGAATAACTGAACCAAAGATAACATCCAACGAATAACTGAACCAAAGATAACACACAACGAATAACTGAACCAAAGATAACATCCAACGAATAACTGAACCAAAGATAACACCCAACGAATAACTGAACCAAAGATAACATCCAACGAATAACTGAACCAAAGATAACATCCAACGAATAACTGAACCAAAGATAACATCCAACGAATAACTGAACCAAAGATAACATCCAACGAATAACTGAACCAAAGATAACATCCAACGAATAACTGAACCAAAGATAACATCCAACGAATAACTGAACCAAAGATAACATCCAACGAATAACTGAACCAAAGATAACATCCAACGAATAACTGAACAAAAGATAACATCCAACGAATAACTGAACCAAAGATAACATCCAACGAATAACAGAAGCAAAGATAACATCCAACGAATAACTGAACCAAAGATAAAGAAAGCAGTCCGCGTTTTACCCTCTCATTTATTTAAAAAAAAATTAAAATAACTTCTCTACTGGTGATCTTATCTTTTCTTCGAAACGAAGATTATTGCGTTCTACGCAAACCCATGGTTTATATATGTCTAGCCCTGCATTTTTATTAGAGTCTTAAATCTTCATCAGGTTGATTGATAGCTCAACATTGTATATACCACGCACCGTCGTCTCAGACTATATATGAATTGGTGCTTGCTAATATTTTATGCAATGTTTATACTTTATAAGTAGGCAACACGTACGTTTTAATTAGGAAGTAAAGTGGGGAGGTAACAGACAGTTTAACATTTAATGCATACGAAATCTGCGTTTACAAACGAATGGAACATAAAAGTTAAATTTAAATTATTAATATATGCCAGGAGTATGAAAAAAAATGTTGTTTCTTCTGTATTTGGGATACGACACTAATTTTCATCCTTATAAAATGCGTGACTCAAATGCAGATTTGTAAAGTATCATTGGTATATGGGAGAATTCTTGCAGAGCCCCACTGTTGTCTGGAGAGTTATTGCGCACTAATCATAAATCGGCAAAATGCCGTATAGTCAGACTACAAGGACAAGATGGTTGTTCTAGCCTGTGATACAGCGGCGCTGGAAGTTATTTTGATCCAGTCTTGTACTCACCCAAACGGACTCACGCTTCATAACCGGGCGTAAATCTTTTTTTCTCAGACACTGGTCGACATCTTCAACACAAGTTATTTCAAAATATGCCAACGATCTCTGATCTTCTGCTACCAAAAAAACCGTGGTCTCTGATGGCTACGTCTACGTAATCGGGACCCGATGGCTGCCCTACTGTTTTTCTGTTGTTCTGAAGTCTTGTCCACAAGATCCAGACACATCAAAGCGAAACGTCAGAGAAGAAAGAGTTCCTTGCCCTAATGTCATACACTCAGTGGCCAAGAGAAGAGTCGGGTCCCAGAAGTTATTTCTTGTCAAGGGAAATGTACTTCACACTCCCAGGAACTCAGGTGGTATCCGCCTCACTTCTCAGATGTAGCTCCTCCCAGGGTCAGGTAGCGCTCAGAACGTGACGTCGACAGGTGCTGCATTTTAACCGATCAAGAAATGGACGACAAAACACGTCGGCGTGGAGATTATTAGAACACTCTGAGAGTGAGAGTGAACACAGATACACTCTGAGACTGAACACAGATACACTCTGAGACTGCGAGTGAACACAGATACACTCTGAGACGACTATGAGTGAACACAAACTGTTGGATACTCTCTCTTTTGATAAGATTTTGATTCAATGTTTAGATCCGAGGCAGGAAAACTTTGAAGGGCGAGGGCCGCATCGGTGGCCATGAAACATGAAATGGGCTAAACCTAAGATATCCAACCTCAATTCAAGCACCAAAATGTTCTGCTTAACTTTGATTTACTGACATTTTCTTATTTGCTGCGGGCTTCAACAATGCGGCACGGAGACTAGTGTGGCGGACCGATTGTACCCCACGGACCGCAGTATCCCCGCCCCTGTTTTTAGATGTATTATCTTTGCAATGAATTTACTTTCATTTTAACCAAATTTCAACACGGCTCAGAAAGTAAATAAGTAAATATAGGGGGCACATGTCCCCGGGGTGGGGAGGGGGGTGGGGCAGATTACAAAGGGAGGCAAACATGGTTGTTGGTGGTACGTACAATTTATTAATAAAACAAAAGTCAATTAAAAGTAAGTTTCGTCTCTGTTTTCCGCGGCAAACTACGGCGTCTCCTCATAGGAACATCCATGAGATGAGGTATCAAATTTCTGTACCCAAGCAAATGCGATGGGACACATTCAACAACGAGCAGCAGCCCCGCATTGATCCTCTTGTTTGTGTTACGTGAAGTATGTATACATAACTTGAACACGGCAAGTTCGAAATCGACCGAGTTGGGTAGAATAATCCGGTGCATCTATAAAACCACGGGTAGTCTATATAAAAGCTGCATCTAGGAAGACTAGGATTTAAACCAGTTATAAAATTTAATATATACCAGCTATAACATCCTGCTGTTATAGTCAAGGTCGTAAAATTTTCATTTGAAAGAAATGTTCTATTAAGAATAGAACGTCAAAGAAAATGGGGACGAAGGGGGGGGGAATAAACAGGAGATAAAACAATTGCAATGGGATTGTGTTGTAAGGGAGCGGGGAAGAGGGTTCTTTACTCAACGCGCGGCACTTAAACTTTGACATAGAGGGGTGACCCCAACACCGGCCGGCTACGCCACTGTCTGAACAGACCGTAAACCAGGCTGCACACCTGGTGGATGGGTGTTCAAGTGTATTTAAACCATCTTCACTCACCGTCAACTGCAAGTAGGAAATAAAATTGGGAATAAGTATCATGCCCCTTGTCCGAGTGCAAAGAGATTTCGATCCTGCCCGTGGAGTAGGGGCACCGAACTTGTCATTACAGAAGTTACAGAGTCGAGTTCCTGCCAGTGGAGTAGGGGCACCGAACTTGTCATTACAGAACTTACAGAGTCGAGTTGATTGTTTTGAAATCCAAGATCTCCTCACAGGTGATCATTTCACTAATAGCTCACGATTTCGCTAATATCACGTCAGACGCGAGTTGGAGGGCGCCCAGCTATCAATTAACCAAGCTCCGCCCTCTAATTATTATTGTGTTGTCGAGTAGATCGTGCAACCAACCAATCATCAATTGTTGAGTTTTCAACAACCGGTTTCAGAACCCTAACTAGTGGCTTCCTAAATAAACGAGTTAAAATTAAAAACAAATTGTAAAATAAAGTTCTCCACCCCCCCCACCCCTTTGTCTAGAGTCTAGATGATGAATGGGTATTCGACTGGTAGTGTACTCGATTAGGTAGATTATATTCTGCGTATAGTCGATCGATTTGTTAGTTTATATTTTGGGTAGTCGATCAATTAGGTAGTTGATCTTCTGGGGATCTATTAAATATAATCGATATTATAGGCAGTCCATCTATTAAGCAGTCGAATATTTGAGGTATAACATATCAATGTTAGATTGGTGATATGTTGATTAAACCATGAAGCTATTGACGTAAATCAAACATTTTAATTTATAAGAGAGTAAAGGCGTATAATAAAGTTCAATGACAAACTCTGGATAAATCAACAGCAGCCATTGATACCAAGTTTTAATTCTAGAATCTAGAGTCTCCCGCAGAGCCGTCTTTAAACCAGTTTGGGCCCCCGGGCAAAGAAATAGTCTTGGGCCCCTCCCCCGCAGGAATACAAAAAAATAAATATACATACTATATATACATAAACCTATTCCCATGGTGCCCCTATGCTCGTGGGCCCCCGGGCAAATGCCCAAAGGGCCTAAGCGTTAAGACGGCCCTGGTCTAGCGTCAGTTTCTCTCCAAGCGTCTATCAATGAGATCTATCATTTTCTAATTGTCTTTTGAATAATCACTACTGTCAGCATCAGGCTCAGATGTTCCAATTGCGCACATTTTCTTTCAGCATAAGGTTCAATTAATTGTTCCAAATGCGCACTTTTCCTGTCAGCATCAGGTATAATTTTTACCAAATGCGCACCTTTCCTGTCAGCATCAGATTCTATTGTTCCAATAGCGCATCTTTCTTCCACACAGTCACCAGTTTTGTCTTGTTGGTCATTCAGTAATCTACAGGTAGGGTTGCTTATAACTGAACACATTCTGACAAGTTTTTTAAAATTACTATAGGTTATATAGACTTGGTGTGATATAGACTAGATGTGATATAGACTTGGTGTGATATAGACTTTGTGTTATATAAGTGGTGTGATATAGACTTTGTGTTATATAAGTGGTGTGATATAGACTTGGTGTGATATAGACTTGGTGTGATATAGACTTGGTGTGATATAGACTTGGTGTGATATAGACTTGGTGTGATATAGATTTGGTGTGATATAGACTTGGTGTGATATAGACTTGGTGTGATATAGACTTGGTGTGATATAGACTTGGTGTGATATAGACTTTGTGTTATATACATGGTGTGTTATAGACTTGGTGTGATGTAGACTTGGTGTGATATAGACTTGGTGTGATATAGATTTGGTGTGATATAGACTTGGTGTGATATAGACTTGGTGTGATATAGATTTGGTGTGATATAGACTTGCTGTGATATAGACTTGGTGTGATATAGACTTGGTGTGATATAGTCTTTGTGTTATATAAATTATGTTGTTATAGACTTGGTGTGATATAGACTTGGTGTGATATAGACTTGGTTTGATATAGGCTTGGTGTGATATAGACTTTGTGTTATATACATGGTGTGTTATAGACTTGGTGTGATATAGACTTTGTGTTATATACGTGGTGTGATATAGACTTGGTGTGATATAGACTTTGTGATATATACGTGGTGTGATAAAGACTTGGTGTGATATAGACTAGGTGTGATATATGCTTTGTGTGATATAGGCTTGGTGTGATATACGCTTGGTATGATATTGACTTTGTGTGATATAGACTTATTTTGATATAGAATTGGTGTGTTATAGACTTTGTTTTATACACGTGGTGCGATATAGACTTTGTGTATTATAGACTTGTAATAAAAGATGATGTAAGATATAGACATTCTTTATATAGACAAGGTAAGATACAGACAAGTCGTGATATAGACAAGCTGCGATAAAGACGAGGTTCATCACAAGCCGCATCAATAAAATAGTCAAGTCCATAAAATGCTGGGTGGCGTGCGTTACAAACCTGGGTCCCCGTGGGCGGCTCAATGCCATTGAAATCAACGCACACATGTCAAGACTATCACTAACCACCTGTTTCGAAAGAATGTCAAAACTATTACTCAACGTGATATTAAAATAGAATGTCTAGTCTATTACTCAATTTCCTATTAAAATAGAAGGAATTAGCTCTACTGGCAAGGCGCATTCTACATTCACGCTCCCACCTCACCCTAATTTACACCAAGATCGACAACTAACTAACCTCACCCCATGAACTTCTCTCAACCGGTGCGATTGTCTTCTCCTGGCGTACTTTCCGTAACTTTAGAGTTATCTAAATACAGGCAATTTGACTAGAATGTTTTGCACGTGTTGGTCGAATGTAGTCAAACATACCGTAGTCAATGGGGGGCTACTTGGCCGGGTGTAGCCAGCCTGGCCGTAATCACTTCCGGGCTACTTCGCCGGGTGTAGCCAGCCTGGCCGTAATCACTGCCGGGCTACTTCGCCGGGTGTAGCCAGCCTGGCCGTAATCACTGCCGGGCTACTTGGCCGGGTGTAGCCAGCCTGGCCGTAATCACTGCCGGGCTACTTGGCCGGGTGTACCCAGGCGGACCGTAATCACAGCAAGGCCACCTTGCTTAGTGTAGCCAAACGTACTGTGGGCCGCATTCAGGGTTGCCATATTGGCCTTTTTAAGGCCAAATTCTCAAAGGCCAAATTCTCAAAATTTGGCCTTTTTAAAGTGGGTTTGGCCTCAAAAAATATTTTTGGCCAATTGGCCTTTTTTTGGGCCTTTTTCTTAAAAAATAATAAAAATATTTATAAAAATAATCTTTATCACAAACACAAAAAAATAATAATAAAAAATAAATAAAAAAAATAAAAATAAAATAAAATTCGCCAATAAGTCAATAACCTTATTAATGATGTTCTTTTTGGAATAGCTTACGTGTATTTTAGACATTAAAAAGTTTTTTAAAAGTTTAACGAAGAGGCTATTAAGAGAAAGCCAGATACAGAATACAGCTCACACTTTTAGACGCTATTGTTAGAGTCAGGGCTGAGCTTTTGTTTACAAAGTAATGCAGTAAGGACTTTGTCATGTCACCAAGAAAGTTTGATGACTTGACATCTGCTAAAGTTGATAATAATACTGCTTATAGCAGTCTAGAGGAAAAGGATGACCTGAAGCTTTTCTTTCAAATTTGTATGTTAGTATCAAAGTCTATTTATTTTGTGAGTACAACCATATATACGAACATTGGCATTTACACATTTATTGTCCTTTTTCTCCTGCTTTTAACTTCATTTTAAATAGTTAACTAATTTTCAGCCGTTATGGGCCGTCCACAAGTGACGTCACGCGATTTTGGCAGATTTTTCAATGTATTTTCACCCCTCCCCCCACCCCTCGTCCAACGTAATCAAGAGCTAGACCCTTTCCAATATGACGTCACAGTTCTTAAAAGCACTCTCCTCCTCGTCATATATCGCCACAAATATGTGACCCCCTCCCGCCCCCTAGTTCGTGACGTCATTTTTGTTGACATTTTTCATATAACATCAGTTTGGCCTTTTTGGTCCTTTTTTGGCAGTCAGTTTGGCATTTTACCCAAATTACAATCTGGCAACCCTGGCCGCATTCAATACTGAGCCGTTGTGGCACGTGACCCCCAGGATAAATCAACATCGCCGTGGCGTTGTGAAGAGTTCAACAAAAACAAACTCCCGCTGATTACGGCGATGTGAAACGTTTAGTCCTGAGCGTGGCCACACATACAAAGTGTTCCAGGCATACCACCTAATGTCAAGGGGAGGGGATGAGTGGTGTCACCAAGGCCGTTACATTGACCATGATCCTCGAATCTATGAAACAGAATCATGATTTTATATGAACCCGTTCTAAGAGTTTAGATCAGTCCAAGGGGAGAGAAGAGTTTTTTTGCATTCTTATTGCATAGGTAAACAACCCCTAAAAACAAAGTTTTTGACTGTAACTCCCTTATACATGAGACATAAATAAAAGTATTGATTACGATATAATACGCACCGCGCGACAGACTAGCATAAACATTTACAGATTGAACGTATCTGAACTCCCTTTGCTGTAAAACACGGGGATGTGGTCATCGATTGCTGGAGTGAACCTACAGTGACCCGTTGAGGTCAACTATAGCAGACGGCTACACATGCTACATAGAGATACATATAGATAAACTAAAAATTCATTAATTTAATTACGGTACATTAGATCAATCTGATATTTTGATACAATGTCTTGTTAGGTGACACAAGTCTATGTGCAAAATTTCAGCTCGATAGGATCATGGGAAGTGGGTCATTTTTTACTTTTATTTTTCCGCGGGACCACTACAGAGAGAGAGCGAGATATATATAGAGAGAGATAAAGACAGAGAGAGAGAGAGAGAGAGAGAGAGAGAGAGACAGAGACAGAGAGAGAGATAGAGAGAGAGAGAGAGAGAGAGAGAGAGAGAGAGAGAGAGAGAGAGAGAGAGACAAGATGGTGAAGTTAATTAATATAAGGGATTTAAAAATGTGAGCTATTAAGCAAAAAGTGTAATAATTAAAAGTCTTTATTTTAAAAAAAATCTTTCTATAGAGAACGTTTTCATTAAATGGACTAGAAATGTCTAAGTAATATTTTGGTTACCAGCCTTAGAGTTGTGCATGAAAGTTATTGACCTTTGCAGCATGTGCGACTAAAAACGTGAGGCGACAATCAGAGCATCAACTTCAACTAATGTCGACTGTCTTACAACTATTTCCCACCTGAAGCGATGAGCCACGATGTTTGTGAATATCGACTCATCTGACAGTACAAAATATTTACGCTTAGGTCGTTTGTTTACAAATAATTAAGGACAGACCTTTGTTTGCTTGTCAACAAATATTTAATGACATACCTGTGGTTGTTTGTAAACAAATGTGTAATGACAGCAATAAGTTTTAAAAAAAAATTATTTAATGACAGAAACTATCTATCAATATACAAAAATTCCCGTTGTCTGTATGTATGGATGTAACTAGGTGGCGCTGCGAAATTTGTAATGCTGTTAGGTGGCACTGCGATCGATTTTGTTTTATAGTGCTGCACCAAAAATAACACTTTTCGAACGTTCCGCAAAAAATTGTTCAATATGATAATAAATGAATCAAATAAAAATAAAAATAATAAATGAAAGTTCTGTATTACGTTATTTTTAATCTGATGTGTATTTACTTCGAAAACTTCCGTCATTTTTGACGGGTGATACGCTAGCCGCTAGTCTATATATAATACTAGCAAAATACCCGCGCTACGCTGCGGAAAATAGGATTTCAGTTACCGTTGAGAATCCGCGTAACACAAATTCAAAACACCAATTGATTTCAATCTTGATCATGATGAATATAATACATATATTAACTTCACCGTCTTGTCTGTCTGTCTGTCGTAGCCCCGCAGAAAAACAAAAACGAAAAGTAAAAAATGACACACTTCCCGTGATCCTATCGAGCTGATAATTTTTTTTTCGTCTGCTACCATTGCGGGAGGGTACTCAACAACTTCCCAAAGTTTCGTGCTCCTAACTACACGGGAAGTTAGATATTTAATGATGAGTCAGTTATATGTAGCTCATATAAGAAAAAAACTACATTTGGGCCCCCGGCCCCCTAGTGAATAATAATTTTATATTTGGTTGTGATTGTTATCATCGCGGGAGGGTACGCAACAACTTTTCAAAGTTTCATGCTTCTACCTACACGGGAAGATGAGGAATTAGTGTTCATTCAGTTTTATATAGCCCATATACGGAAAAAAACGGTTATGGGGCCCCGGTCACCCATGAGTGAAATTTTAAAATTTTCTTTTCGTCATTTATCGTCATAAGAGTGTACTAATCAAGTTCCCAAAGTTTTAGCTTCTACATTCACGGGAAGTTGTAGAATTAGTGTTGAGTCAGTTTTTAATATTAGAAAAAATTAAATTTGGGCCCCCGGTCCCCAGTAAGTGATAATTTATATACTTTTCTTTACCTGTTACCATTGCGGAATGTTACTTAACAACTGCCCAAAGTTTCATGCTTCTACCTTTACGGGAAATAGAAGAATTACTGATTTTTAGTTTTTATATAGCTCATATCAGGAAAAAACTACATTTAGGCCCCCGGCCCCCACTATGTAATAATTTAAATATTGTTTTAGTTTTTTACCACTACTCAGAGTTTCTTGCTTCTACCTAAACGGGAAACATACGAATTTGTGATTTTCAGTTTTTATATAGCTCACATAAAGAAAAAACTTTATTTGGGCCCCCGGACCCCAGTATTTGAAAATTTAAATATTTTTGCCTGTTGATATCGCCGAAGTGTACTCAAAATCTTATATGAGAATTTGTGATTTTCAGTTTTTATATAGCTCATATTATGAAAAAACTTCATTTGGGCCCCCGGCCCCTAGGAAGTGACAATTTATTTATCTTTTCGCCTGTTACCATTGCGGGTTTGTACTCAACAACTGCCCAAAGTTTCATGCTTCTGCCTACTCGGGAAATAGGAGAATTAGTGATTTTTATTTTTTATATAGCCCATATAAGAGGGAAAAAGGGTTTTTGGGCCCCCGGCCCCCATGAGTGTAAATTTTAAAATTCTTTTACGCCAATTTTCGTTGCGAGAGGCTACTGAACAACTTCCCAAAGTTTCATGCTTCTACCTACACGGGAAGTTGGAGAATTAGTGATGAGTCAGTTTTTTTATATAAGAAAAAAACTACATTTGGGCCCCGGCCCCCAATAAGTGATAATTTAAATATTTTTTCTCCCGTTACCATCGCGGTGTTCTACTCAACAACTTCCCAAAGTTTCATGCTTCTGACTACTCGGGAAATAGGAGAATTGGTGATTTTCAAATTTTATAGAGGCCATATAAGGAAAAAAAAACGTTTTTGGGCCCCCGGCCCCCATGAGTGTTATTTTTAAAATTCTTTTACTCCAATTTTCGTCGCGAGAGGCTACTCAACAACTTCCCATAGTTTCATGCTTCTACCTACACGGGAAGTTGGAGAATTAGTGATGAGTCAGTTTTTATATAAGAAAAAAACTACAATTGGGCCCCCGGACCCCATTAAATGTTATTTTAAATATTTTTTTCGCTTGTTACCATCGCGGATGTGTGCTTATCAACTACCCAGTGTTTCATGCTTCTACCTACACGGGAAATAGGAGAATTAGTGATATTTAGTTTTTATATAGCTCATATAAGGAAAAAACTTCATTTGGGAAGTGATAATTTAAATATTTTTTCTCCCGTTACCATCGCGGGGTTGTACTCAACAACCTCCCAAAGTTTCATGCTTCTGCCTACTCGGGAAATAGGAGAATTGGTGATTTTCAAATTTTATATAGGCCATATAAGGGAAAAAAACGTTTTTGGGCCCCCGGCCCCCATGAGTGTTATTTTTAAAATTCTTTTACTCCAATTTTCGTCCCGAGAGGCTACTCGACAACTTCCCAAAGTTTCATGCTTCTACCTACACGGGAAGTTGGAGAATTAGTGATGAATCAGTGAGTGAGGGCTTTGCCTTTTATTAGTATAGATGTCAGAAACTAGAGCAAGCAAAACGCAGTCTTGTATCTGTAGTAGTGTGCACACCCTTACCGCGCCGCACTATGCGCAGCGCACTGAGATGCACTAAATAGAATGAAAAGAAGTAATGCTTCAAGACAATTAACATAATGCGCACTGCGGGAAGTTTGTGCCCGTTCTTTCCCCCCTTTCTATGCACTGTCTTTTAGCAATTCTGCGGCGTATATTACGCCGCGGGTCGGATCTAGTATGATAAATTAACACAGCAATAGAAAGAAAAGTTGAATGACAACACGTTTGTGGCAATCAGTTGATCAGATGGCGTGCAGCATTTAGAAACCTAATTTGTAGCTTCCACATATGGGCTTTTCGCTTGTTTTCCAAGTAAGCATATTTAAGCTCTAATTCTGCAAAGCGGTCCTCAACTTCCGCTTAAAGGCACACCCATTACAAAACAAATTTTAATGTTCTCAAATACCACGAATACACCCATTCTTTACCCACTTAATCGCGCCGTAAAGAAGTAAGGCATTACTTTAATTCCCGAACCTTCCGTGCAAGGATCGGCTTAATCAGCCATCTGCGTACGCACAGACAACCCTCGGATGACTAGAGTGGTCCTCGTCGTATCGACGGACGAACGAACACTTCACGGTCATAAGTTTCCTCGAACCCTTTCCATAGTTTCTGACATTTGACCCCGGGCTTTTAACCAACAACTTGCTCTTTATCCCGGAAATAATCCCGCCTATCCCATTGTTGCAGACGATGCACGTACCTTGTTGCACATGCGCAGACGTCAGGGCCCACACAATTCAGCGGATGTAAATGAACTTTGTGGAGTTGCCTCCCTTTATTTATCGTTACACTTCCGGCAGCAAACATGAGCAATGTTATCCAGTTGGAGTCTGTAACAATTTGTTTAAATATAAATCATTGGATACTCGTGTTAGCTAAATGTAAAGAATTGCCAAGAAGGCGAAAAAGAAAAAGGTGAGACAAAGAGAGTCTAGCGATTAATTGTCAATATATGAAAACAACACAAGAATAGCGGCATGATAAGAGGGAGAGAGAGAAGAGAGAGAGAGAGACAAAGAGAACGAGAGAGAGAGAGAGAGAGAGAGAGAGAGGAGAGAGAGAGAAAGGAATAAAGAGGTTTGATTAGGGTTTAGGGGGCCGTCCATAAATGACGTTACGCATCTAGGGGGGAGGGGGGTCCACACATGTGTGACGAGGGGGGAGGGAGGTGTTTGAGAAATGTTATGTCACTCCAAAAATGCTACTTTAAATGAAAGTTCCACTTAAAAATTTGATTTCTTACAATTTATTTTATGACGTTTTACATAGCTTCACGCGTGTTACGATATTACAGGGCAAGCTTCCACTAAATACATTACTTAAATGACAAAAAAGTGATTTGAAACAGGCTCGTTTTCAAATATAAAAAAAGCCTTTAGGAAAGGGGGGGGGTTTCAAAGCTTTGTGACGTCATATTGGAGGGGAGTGTCTAAGTTTTTCTAACGACGCATGACGATATTTGACCGACGCCACGCAGGAGTTTAGAATCACCACGCAGCAAATTTTGTAAAATATTGCACACAAATGGACGTTGTGCAACTTTGCACACGCGTTTAAAAAAAAACTTTGCACGCGGACCAACGAAGATTAGACTTAGAGGGAACGATTTCTCTCAAAGGACACAATAACCTTTATCAACATTTTGAACATTCACGTCTGTAAATAGTTTAAAACCAAAATGTTCGTGTAGGCTAATCGTCCGGAAATTAGTTTATATTTATCGGCCGAAATATTTTACTTTTTGACTTCCAGTACATTTATAAGTGGTGGGTCGATAAATCGATAAAAAAAATTATCGTTAAAAAATCTGAACGATTAATCGAGAAATTAATCGTTACTTTCCGCAGCCCTAGTATTATTTACTGCTGTTACGTCATAAAATTTGGGAGCCATGAAATTACAGCGACTTAACAGATTTCGCACAATAGCGAAGCGCGACTTAACGGGATCGAACTGTATTGAGTGCTGTACCAATAAAATTGAAGTTAAACTACATAAAATATTGTTCTTATTTAAACATAAACTTGTATTAACTGAGTGTTCAGTGCACCACACTAGCTGACTGAAAAGAAACAGTAAGTAAGTAACTAAATTACTAAAGTTTACCAAACAGTAGTGAAATTATCTTATACTGATCTTATACTGAGTCATTATCATCAAAATCGTCTGCGTTTTAGCAAACTGACGTTGGGATCATAGATCACAGCAGGTGGTTTACTTGAGACGGACAAAAACCCGGACAAAATCCATTTTAGGGGCCTAAAAATAGGACGTGTCAGGGAAACCCGGGCGTATGGTAACCTTAGGTTTGATTCTAGGAGCTGTTAAAATTATAAATTATATATTTTTTCAATGTAAGTGGACTTTAACAGACAGTAAGTTTAGTCCCGAAAATAATAATAATAATAAAAATTTAAAAATTCTGAACTTTTAAATATTCATAAAAATTCTTCTGCAAAGACTATATTCGGATCCTCTCTGAAATTGAATCTCCTACCATTGTAATGCCAACTAAGTTTTAAGCGTATTTAAAAAAAAATTCCGCGTTCATCCTTGCATAAACAATCTCTGATATCTCCAATAGGCTGAAGATGCTACTTCACAACAACAACAACAACAACAACAACAAAATAAACAAAATAAACAAAATAAAACAAACAACTGACACAATAGTTTGTGTGAAACTCTCATCTATTAAAGTTACTTGACAAAATATGCATCCAAAATAAATAAGTATTTTAAAGAATTAGCCACCGCACAATTTCTCACTCCTGTAACACTACAGATTTGTTACATCAACCTTATTTAAATAACGGTAAATCGGCTGAAAATGTTGCGCACCGAACGCAGTTTGTTTATTTTTTAAAATATTTAGATATATATCTATATATTTTGTGTTTTAGTAATAAAGTCAATTTTAATTATGTAGATTTTCTTTCTACGTTCAAATTAACAATCTTATGAAACATAAGAATCGAAAAATAGCATAAAATGGAGACATGGCTTTGTTTTATTTGGATTTAGTGTGTACCGACAGGTAGGAAAATCATTCCATTTCATTGTCATTGTATCCCTAATTATAGGGATCGAAGTCAAGTGGCGTTCCACTTAAAATAATTTTTTATATACTTTGTGTGTGTGTATATATATATATATAGTTTCCATAGTTTTTTAATGCCAAAACTTCCCTAATCGTTACTGTTGACGACATGATACACATATTATTTTTATGTAGCATCTTCTCATTTTTTAAATCCTTTATATTAACTCGTGGTGTCTGCGGCGGACCTTGCTTGCTTGCTTGCTTGTCGCCAAAACTTTTGATCGATTTTTAACCCACTTGCTCGCAAGATAGCGAGCTGAAATTTTGCAGGCAGTTTCGTACCGATGATAAAAACAATGTATCAAAATTTCAGATCGATCGCATGTACCGTAATTAAATTATTGATTTTTTAGATTATTTTATTTATTCCTATGTATCATGCTATTTTTTGAGATAGAGCGTCGCGGTGCGTATTATATTGAACAACCTTTCTGTCGCGCAACAAGGTGCGTATTTTATTGACAGCTCTTTTTATAAACATATTTCTGATCGGTGCGCATTATATTAAACATGTTTTACGACTCAACTGCAATTTTGTATTTCTGGATGGTCTGGCGCTGCGTATTATAATGAACATTCTTTTAGTTACTTCTCGTACATAAAGGATTTATAGTAAAAAACTTGGTTTTTTACGGGTTTTTCTTATTAAATCCTTTATATTAACTCGTGGTGTCTGCGGCGGACCTTGCTTGCTTGCTTGCTTGTCGCCAAAACTTTTGATCGATTTTTAACCCACTTGCTCGCAAGATAGCGAGCTGAAATTTTGCAGGCAGTTTCGTACCGATGATAAAAACAATGTATCAAAATTTCAGATCGATCGCATGTACCGTAATTAAATTATTGATTTTTTAGATTATTTTATTTATTCCTATGTATCATGCTATTTTTTGAGATAGAGCGTCGCGGTGCGTATTATATTGAACAACCTTTCTGTCGCGCAACAAGGTGCGTATTTTATTGACAGCTCTTTTTATAAACATATTTCTGATCGGTGCGCATTATATTAAACATGTTTTACGACTCAACTGCAATTTTGTATTTCTGGATGGTCTGGCGCTGCGTATTATAATGAACATTCTTTTAGTTACTTCTCGTACATAAAGGATTTATAGTAAAAAACTTGGTTTTTTACGGGTTTTTCTTATTAAATCCTTTATATTAACTCGTGGTGTCTGCTTGCTGGCTTGAAAAAATTTTTTGGATCGATTTTAACGCACTTCCTCGTAAGCTAGCGAGATGAAATTTTGCAGGCAGACTTGTGCCGATGATAAAAAAAATGTTTCAAAATTTCAGATCGATTGCATGCATTGTAATTAAATTATTGAATTTTTAGATTATTTTATTTATCTCTATGGACCATGTTACTTTTTGTGCTAGAGTGTCGCGGTGCGTATTATATTGAACGACCTTTTTAATACTTACATGTTGCGCGATTCGGTGCGTATTATATTGACGTTACTTTTAAAAAAAAATATATTCCCGATCGGCGCGCATTATATTTAAAAAAATATACAATTAATTATTTCGGGTTGTAAGAAAATGTCTACAAAATCCTTGCTCATTTTTAATAGTACTGTTTTTTCATAAAATGTCTAAAGTTCCCATGTTAATAATACCGTTGTTATTAAATGTCTAGACTCTAGAGTTTCATTTGAAGAGACTATCTAGAAACTTGGCATCCGGGCAGAATAGCGACTGTCAAAACAGCGACCGTCATAATAGCGACTGCATCATAACAGCGACTGTATCAAAATAGCGACTTTCTTCTTTTGCTTGTATTAATGTTTGAAAAACTTACTGTGCCTAGCCTACAATGGAGTCTATAAAATAAAGAAAAGTAAGACACGATAAGCCATGTAGGTTTTTTGTACAGAAGGGACAATACAAAATTAAATACAATCAACTGGAGGTGTGTATAAATAAATGTTGGTGTTGTAAAGAGTGTAAACACATTTTCGGGACACATTTTGTTTTTAAAAAAATTCTGTGAAAAAAATAAAATTATAACTGCTATTACTTCAGTCAAATATATTTTGCAGAAAGCTCGATAGTGATTAACAAACATAGATGCAGTCGATTAATTTAGGGGCGATTGCGGTGGTAGGGGCAGAGGTGGCGTGTGGCTGCTTTTTGTAATGTAGAGAAAGTTCGACTACAGGACCGTTGTTATTACATGTCTAGGCGTCCTAGAGTTTCACCCTCTCGAATGAGTACTATCTAGAAACTTGACATCCGGGCAGAATAGCGACTGTCAAAACAGCGACCGTCATGAATAGCGACTTCAAAATAGCGACTGTATCAAAACAGCGACTATCATAAACAGCGACGTCATAATAGCGACTGCATCATAATAGCGACTGTATCAAAATAGCGACTTTCTTGCTTTTGCTTGTATTAATGTTTGAGAAAACTTACTGTGCCTAGCCTACATAGAGTTTATAAAATAAAGAAAAGTAGACCCGGATGTTTCGACCCTTTTCGTTTTTACCTCGTAAAATTTGTTTTTTTTTCTAATTTAAAAAAAAATTAATAAAAATAATATAGTTTAATATTATTATCTATTGAAAATTAAAAACGGCATGAAATAGTTATTTTCAACGATTAATTTACCACTAAAAAGTATACACACTGAAAACCAATCAACATTAAGGGCGAATTCATGATTGTGTTAAATGCACCACTCCTCTGAGGTAGCAAGTCCTTTCCAAACCTATCCAACTCCACCCCCACCCCCAGGCAATGTGGTCAGATAGTCATTTCTTAAGGTACTTACATTCTCTCAGCCCCAATCCCTTTATTTACCTTCTCCATAACACGGGGTCCGTGGCCGTCACTTAGTCTAGCCTTCGTAACATGTCATTATGTAATCCCCGGACAGTTCGACCACAAGACCTTTTGACAAGGGGCTGTCAATATTGTTAAAAAAGCTGCCCGGGTAACCATGATTCAAATTTTATTTTTACTGAGCAGTTGTTTGTATTTGAATGAATGCGTTTATATATAGCATAAGTTAATTAAGTTTTAAATTTTATTTTAAACACAATTTTTAATTTCAATAAATACTTCATAAAAATGTTGCTATTTTTTGGAGTTTTTATTTGTTACTATGCATTTATGTAGTTTTTTCACTAGGGGTCCTTGGGTAAGTTTAGACAATGATAAAGGGGTCTATGTGTCAAAAAAGATTGGAACCACTGTGTTAGGTGAACGGTTGGACAAGAATAGCTATGTGGTGAAGTCGCTGTTATGACGGTCGCTGTTTTGATACAGTCGCTATTTTGAAGTCGCTATTATGACGGTCGCTGTTTTGATACAGTCGCTATTTTGAAGTCGCTATTATGACGGTCGCTGTTTTGACAGTCGCTATTTTGAACCCGTGCCAGAAACTTGAGTTTATTGTGTATTTATGGCACAACGTCACAAAGAACTCGAAGCTAAAACAATTGCCAAGCCCTGGGCTCGGGGACAACCAGTGGTAGGAGAATTCTAAAACTTCATTGAGATTATATTCCTAATTATAGGGATCGAAGTCAAGTGGCCTAACACTTGTATAAATGATATTTGTTAACAATTTTTCTTCTTCAATATGGTACCAAAGCTATTTTAATTATTATAATACAAATCCTTATTTCAACCTAATGACTATTTAATTAAGTTTGCACAAAAATGCAAGGATAGTGAAATTAATTTTCATCTCGATCCCAAGTTATTTTCATGAAACATTTAGAATAAAAAAAAAGAACAATTAATTTGAGCTTTTTATAATCTAACTTAGCCTATACCGGGGACAGGATAAACCAATTAATTCATCGAAATATTCTCCCATTTAAGGGAGCGAAGTCAAGTGGCGTGCCACTAATATAAGGAATTTTTCCTCTCCTTTTATTTTCTTTTTAAAAAAAATCAGTATTATTAATTATTCTCATTTACATCATTCAAAAAGACATAGCTTATATGAATTCACAAATAAACAAAATACAAATATTTTTTATTAATTTACATTGCAAATTTTTTTCTATATTTAACATAGATCTGATTTTAATAGATAAAATGAACATCATATTTTCCCCTTTAAACATAGCAACATTTCCATATCTTCTGCTATGTTTAATATCATGTTTTGTATTGTTTGTCGAACCATGCGTTCTAATGTTATGTTGGTGTAACTGTGACTGTGGGAAAATGCTTTAAGTCTGTGATGTCATTTTCTCACCTTGTCGTTTTGTCGACATGTCGTTTTGTCACCTCGTCTTTTTTTCTCCTTGTCGTTTTGTCAGCTCGTCGTTTTGTCACCGTGTCGTTTTGTCACCTGTCGTTTTGTCACTTGTGGTCTTGTCTGGTCGCGCAATCAAAGCAACTACACGAAAATAACCAGATGCGTCAACACGAAAACCATGATGTCCGCGACTTATTTTGAGATGAATTGTGCAATAACGTAGTGTGACTCTAGAACCCTATACAAACAAACCTGTAAGAAACACCTTATACAAACACTTCATACAAACACCACATTCAACACTTTTCTTGTTAAATCCAAGAAATCCATTATTTAAATTTGGTGCGCCAAGTGACGCATGGGCCGCCATTTTGAAATGATATAACGAGAATGTGTCGCACGGAGCACTGAGTGTGCGACACATGACGTATTGACTTTTGAACCCAAGCTCGACAGGAAAATCAATGGACCATACAATACTCCATGGTACGAGCTAATCTACAGGAATCAAGTGGTCATTTCAGCCGTCTTAGCCTGACGCGAGACTTAAGAAATGCAGATTTCTGGACATGTTAGTCACAACAAACGCTGAAAAGAGAATTATTATTTTTAAAAAGCGCAATGAGTTCTTTAAATGTCTCCGAAGCATATGAGTATATAGTGTCTGGAGGCGGGGTCTTAAAAACTACAAAAGTAACGAAGGACATAAATTTCCCTATACAAATCAAGCGTCTTTCTGATCCGTAACCTCAATGGTCTTTGAATTATACCCTATAGAGCAGTGATGGCGAACCTACGGCACGCGTGCCAATACCGGCACGCAGAGCCTCATTAGCCGGCACGCGACTAAAATAACTTCCTTAATCAAACCAGTTAAGGCACTTTGGTATAAATAGGTGGATTTTGGTTTGAAATTTTGGGCACTCGGCACCAAAAAAGCTTCGCCAGAACTGCCACAGAGGTCTTCAAAAGGTTTTATCCCCTGACCCCAAGTGACTTAGTGCGTGCTGTGGGGATATCACCAAAGTGTCCAACAAGAATCGACATCGTCTTGTGAAAACAAAGCTACAGGATCGCCGCGCCCGTGCGTCCAGCTGGTGTTTGAAATAATTGCTTCTTCCAGTGGCTGACCCGCTATGCGGTAATCTCCGTGATTGTTTCGGGCGGCATAACTCATTGAGTGTACAGATGACTTCCTCTGTGTCGACTTGTCCCGCAGCCTCATAACGCAAGTTTTATTTCTCCCAGTAGAAGAAATATTGCAGCGTCACAATTGATTCGGCGAGTGTTTCCCCAGTCCCCAAACTCACTTGTCTGATTGCAGTTGGCCACCAGGGATCCATGGCCAACTGGGATGCAAGTCCGCCAGGGATGCATGACAATCCGATTATTGGTAAAATTTTAAAACAAAGGAACATGGCGATAGCGTGGGAAAACATCAAAGTCGAGAAAATCTATATCAGTCTAATCAGTAATCTGGTTACATTAAAAAAATCATAAATCTGACATTGTCATGTATACTACCATTACCTGAGTACTTCCATCCAGTGAGTACTTCCATCCGGTGAGTAATTCCATTAGCTGAGTAATTCCATTAGCTGAGTAATTCCATCCGGTGTGTACTTCTATCCAGTGAGTACATCCATCAGATTACTACCTCCTAGTGAGTACTTTCCGTGAGTACTTCCATCAGGTGATTACTTCCTTCTAGTGAGTAGTTTCATCAGGTGAATACTTTCTTCTAGTGAGTACTTTCAGTGAGTACTTCCATCAGGTGATTACTTCCTTCTAGTGAGTAGTTTCATCAGGTGAATACTTTCTTCTAGTGAGTACTTTCAGTGAGTACTTCCATCGGGTGATTACTTCCTTCTAGTGAGTACTTCCAGTGATTACGTCCATCGGGTGATTACTTCATTCTAGAGAGTACTTCCAGTGAGTACTTCCATCAGGTGATTACTTCCTTCTAGTCAGTACTTCCATCCGGTGAGTACATCAATCTAATGAGTACTTCCATTCAGTGAGTACTTCCATCAGGTGAGTACTTCCATCAGGTGAGTACTCCCATCAGGTGATTACTTCCTTCTAGTGAGTACTTACATCAGGTGAGTACTTCCATCAGGTGATTACTTCCATCAGGTGAGTACTTCCATTCAGTGATTACTTCCATCAGGTGAGTACTTCCATCCAGTGAGTACTTCCATCGGTATGTAACCCAATGTAGAATAAAGTTACTCCAAGTTTGAATTGTGGATGACAAAGGCATCAGAGACAGCGTGAAAGGGTTGTTTCCATAGCAACAACATTTGAGACGTTAGCGTGCCAACAAATCTCAAAAATGTGGTCTGTCATTTGAGTCACGCTGACCCCCCAAGGCAAACAAAGATATTACTGAAGTTATCTGTCAAAAGTAATTTTAATCCAGAAATGACCATATCTGTTGAACTTCATCGTAGCTTTGGAGACAGTGGGCAATGATTAACACGACCTAAACGCTTGAAGGGGACGGAAGGAGCAGTTGCCATGTGACGCCTAAGGCTGTGAAGAGGACGAAATGAGCGGACGCGCCGGTTTAATGACGATGAATACCCCCCCCCCTTGCATATCCACCTTCCCTAACTCACAAGACCAGGGTTTAGTTATCATGGAGTCACACGACGAATTTCCCGGCCCGAACTCCCAACGCAGTGGATCAGCCATGTAGGACGCTGCCAAGATTTAGTTCATTCACAATCTTTTAAATATTTTCATATCTAAGGGAAGCATTGAGTAACGAACTTTATTTAACGGCCAGTAAATGCACACAAACGATACCAGATTTAGGACACCGACAACTACCATCAAACGATACCAGATTTAGGACAGGTAACTACAAACAAACGATACCAGATTTAGGACCGGGAACTACATTCCAACGATACCAGATTTAGGACCAGGAACTACATTCCAACGATACCAGATTGATGTCACAGATAAAACATTACAAAAATAATCTGGATTTAATTAATTTATCAAAATGAAACTAAAAATAAAAATGTACTTTAAAAAAAGATTTTTAAAAACACGCTTTTGCACTTAAAAGAAGAAAATATTTGTTTAAAAATGATTTCAGGTGAAATCAGTGAACCTAACCATTGCACATAAAAGCGTGGGGCGCTCATCACAACTCTCTATCATGTACAAGGCTGCGAAACATAAATACACATTTATATGAATATTAATAAACATTAAAAGTTTCAAAACTTTGATCATATACATGCTAATTTCATATTAATTAGAAATATTTGAAGTGAACTCTGCTGGCACACACGTAGATGTAAACAAAAGCAGACGGATATAGATGTGTATATAGAGATAAACTAAAATGCATTAATCTAATTGCCGTACGTTCGATCGATCTGAAATTTTGAGACAATGCATTGTCATCCCAGATCTATCTGTGGTAAAATTTTGAGATCTCTAGGGCCATCAGAAGTGGTATAATTTTACGTTACAAGATTTGACTGATACAACATAGAAACAGGACGGATACAACATACAAACAGTGTGACTTAAATAAAAGCGTGTAATTATTGGTAGCTTACAAACCCACAAGGGAGTATGATTCATCTAAAGGTAGTTTTAACCTATCAAACAACACTAAATAATGAATTTTCATTGAGTACAACAATGAAACGTGGATAAATATACATGACTTCGAAGTGGAAGGGGACACTATCATTCAATCAGCACAGAACTTGTTCGTAGTAGTAAACATGTTCCATAAAGCAGAGCTTTCTCGGTGCTGACTATATTGTCTATTAATATCGCAACTAAAAAAAAATTATGGAACTATGATAAACATTAGGAATACATAGACCCAAGGCGTCACTAGGGTTGGTGTCACCCAGCGCGGTAGCTCATGGCGTCATCCCTTCACGACTTACCACATAGACCTCTTCCGAGTCAGCCAGTGCCAAATAACGGTAACATACAGAACCCCAAGAAGTGTGGCCAAGAAGCTGTGCACGTGACAACGATTGCTGAGGGGCGTGGGGTCGAGCCCTCGTTAAAGCCACTATAAAATTTTGATAAACAAAACAAAACAAACAAAACAAAAGTTTGTCGGGATGGTGTTTTATTTCCGATTGACTTTTTTTTTCTTTTTAAGTAAGGGTTTTCATGTTAAAAGTTTTTCACAGTATATATTTCAAACGAAAAGTTTTAATTTGATAATTTATTCACGATCCAAAATGTGAACACAGAAACGCCGGGGTTCGACCACCGTTGATATAGACACTGCAGTAACATTTTCACGGGTACCCGGGTGCAATTTTAATACCCGGGTAATTGCTCGGCAACAGGTACCCGGGTTCCCGTTCGACCACCGTTGATATAGACATAGCAGTAACATTTTCACGGGTACCCGGGTGCAATTATAATACCCGGGTAATTGCTCGGCAACGGGTACCCGGGTTCCCGTTGACAGGCCTACTATTGAGCCCCACTGGAGAGTGTTGAGTGCTGTACCGACTATCGCGTAATGAGGTGGCTGATCTGACTCATCGAGTCATGTGTCAAGCTATAAAAAGATATGCCACATAATATGATATGCAATAGCAATTAGCCAAGCGATAAACACAAAGGACGTAATAACTACTCATTTGGTAACATAATCGATCCTTTAATTATTTCCATAAGTGAATAGCATTTGGTTCATTAGCAGCTTTCCTTTGGCATCGCCGGGTGCTAACAGCCTGAATATTTGAAGGTGGTGGTATTGATTTCCTTACAGCTTGAAACAAAAGAATAAAATTTGAACCAATGTTATAACGAGAGTACGGTTGATGACGTCATCGAGAGTCAGCTGGTAGAAAAGTGTTTTTGTCTGATGGCGTAAACAAGAGTTTTTTTTAAAAAAGGGATTGATAAATAATGTTAAGATATAACATTACCAGTCAGTGGTCAGCATATTTCAACTCCGCTATTGTATGGCTTGACCAGTGGTCAGCTCATACTTAACGCTGCTGCTGTACGCTTCTATTGCATGGCTTGAAAAGTGCTCTAGTAATAGTATAGAGTTACTATTGGGATATAGTAATCAATAGATTGTCAGCTAGACGAGGCTTGAACCCGATGCCTGTTCAAAGACTACCAACAATAGACCGCGTCCATGCGTTGACAGGCACTACTTTCCCCGGGAAGCCCAAAAGACAACTGACGACAATGAAGTTGAAAAGACAGGACAGTGACGTCATGGTAGATAATTATAATTATTGCCTTCGGATGTTAGTCGTTTGACCAATGAGAAGGGGAGTCAACAGGTTGAGAATCTCTCATACAAGATCAACGGACAGATGAGCCGTTCAGACGTGAGGACCAGTCTCACAATGCTACAGTGAGCAGATCTGAGACTTGGAGTACGTGACACAAAGTAGATCTGATACTGGGTGTACGTGACACAAAGTAGATCTGTTACTGGGTGTACGTGACAGAAAGTAGATCTGATATTGGGAGTACGTGACAAAAATTAGATCTGATACTTGGAGTACGTGACACAAAGTAGATCTGATACTGGGAGTACGTGACACAAAGTAGATCTGATACTGGGTGTACGTGACACAAAGTAGATATGATACTAGGAGTACGTGACACAAAGTAGATCTGATACTGGGTGTACGTGACACAAAGTAGATATGATACTAGGAGTACGTGACACAAAGTAGATCTGATACTGGTAGTACGTGACACAAAGTAGATCTGATGCTGGGAGTACGTGGCACAGAGTAGATATGATACTGGGACTACGTGACACAAAGTAGATCTGATACTGGGAGTACGTGACACGACACAAAGAAGATCTGATACTGGGAGTACGTGGCACAAAGTACATCTGATACTAGGAGTACGTGGCACAAAATAGATATGATACTAGGAGTACGTGGCACAAAGTAGATATGATACTGGGAGTACGTGACACAAAGTAGATCTGATACTGGGAGTACGTTACACAAAGTAGATCTGATACTGGGTGTACGTGGCACAAAGTAGATATGATACTAGGAGTACGTGACACAAAGTAGATCTGATACTGGGAGTACGTTACACAAAGTAGATCTGATACTGGGAGTACGTGGCACAAAGTAGATCTGATACTAGGAGTACGAGGCACAAAGTAGATATGATACTAGGAGTACGTGACACAAAGTAGATCTGATACTAGGAGTACGTGGCACAAAGTAGATCTGATACTGGGAGTAAGTGACACAAAGTAGATCTGATACTGCGTGTACGTGAAACAAAGTAGATCTGACTCTGGGTGTACGTGAAACAAAGAAGATCTGATACTGGGTGTACGTGAAACAAAGTAGATCTGATACTGCGTGTACGTGAAACAAAGTAGATCTGACTCTGGGTGTACGTGAAACAAAGTAGATCTGATACTGGTAGTACGTGACACAAAGTAGATCTGATGCTGGGAGTACGTGGCACAAAGTAGATATGATACTGGGACTACGTGACACAAAGAAGATCTGATACTGGGAGTACGTGACACGACACAAAGAAGATCTGATACTGGGTGTACGTGACACAAAGTAGATCTGATACTGGGAGTACGTGACACAAAGTAGATCTGATACTAGGAGTACGTGGCACAAAGTAGATCTGATACTGGGTGTACGTGACACAAAGTAGATCTGATACTGCGTGTACGTGACACAAAGTAGATATGATACTGGGTGTACGTGAAACAAAGTAGATCTGACTCTGGGTGTACGTGAAACAAAGTAGATCTGATACTGGGAGTACGTGAAACAAAGTAGATATGATATTAGGTGTACGTGACACAAAGTAGATATGATATTAGGAGTACGTGACACAAAGTAGATCTGATACTGGGAGTACGTGAAACAAAGTAGATATGATATTAGGTGTACGTGACACAAAGTAGATCTGATACTGGGAGTACGTGAAACAAAGTAGATATGATATCAGGTGTATGTGACACAAAGTAGATATGATACTGGGAGTACGTGACACAAAGTAGATATGATATTAGGTGTACGTGACACAAAGTAGATCTGATACTGGGAGTACGTGATACAAAGTAGATATGATACTGGGAGTACGTGACACAAAGTAGATATGATATTAGGTGTACGTGACACAAAGTAGATCTGATACTGGGAGTACGTGATACAAAGTAGATCTGATACTGGGAGTACGTGACACAAAGTAGATCTGATACTAGGAGTACGTGACACAAAGTAGATCTGATACTGGGAGTACGTGGCACAAAGTAGATATGATACTGGGAGTACGTGACACAAAGTAGATCTGATACTGGGAGTACGTGACACAAAGTAGATCTGATACTGGGAGTACGTGACAAAAAGTAGATATGATATTAGGTGTATGTGACAGAAAGTAGATCTGATACTGGGAGTACGTGACACAAAGTAGATATGATATTAGGAGTACGTGGCACAAAGTAGATCTGAGACTGGGTGTACGTGACACAAAGTAGATCTGATACTGCGTGTACGTGACACAAAGTAGATCTGATACTGGGTGTACGTGAAACAAAGTAGATCTGACTCTGGGTGTACGTGAAACAAAGTAGATCTGATACTGGGAGTACGTGAAACAAAGTAGATATGATATTAGGTGTACGTGACGCAAAGTAGATATGATATTAGGAGTACGTGACACAAAGTAGATCTGATACTGGGAGTACGTGAAACAAAGTAGATATGATATTAGGTGTACGTGACACAAAGTAGATCTGATACTGGGAGTACGTGACACAAAGTAGATCTGATACTTGGAGTACGTGACACAAAGTAGATCTGATACTAGGAGTACGTGACACAAAGTAGATCTGACACTAGGAGTACGTGACACAAAGTAGATCTGATACTGGGAGTACGTGGCACAAAGTAGATATTATACTGGGAGTACGTGACACAAAGTATATCTGATACTGGGAGTACGTGACACAAAGTAGATCTGATACTGGGAGTACGTGACAAAAAGTAGATATGATATTAGGTGTATGTGACAGAAAGTAGATCTGATACTGGGAGTACGTGACACAAAGTAGATATGATATTAGGTGTACGTGACACAAAGTAGATATGATATTAGGTGTACGTGACACAAAGTAAATCTGAGGCTGAAAGTACTTGACACAAAGTAGATCTGATACTAGGAGTACGTGACACAAAGTGCAGGCGGTATCGACTGGGCGTTAGATGAAGCTGTTATTGACTGGTTAAGCACTGAGATCCCTTCAATAAACAACACGTCCCGATCAAAATAAATCCGATTGGAAATTTTGTGAGTAGTATGTAACACATGGCTAACCAATAATTTCATATCGATGTGTATAGTCTGCACTACTTTTATGGTAGTATATATCGCTTGAAAGACACTGCATCTAATACTCAATATTCATCAATTCGATAGCTAAAAATATTGTAATGTAGAGAGGTTGATAGACGCACAACATATCTAACACTCATCTTTTCAATGTCTTAATATAGCACTATTGTTTACACCACTGAACAGAACACAAATAAACTTATCGACATTGAAAGCTCTGAGTCTAAAACATGCTGACTCGAGTCATGTTTCGATTTAAGACTGACGCAAGATGAATCGACTCTTGTCATCTGGTCTGCATTCCACATGGACATTATAACTCTAATCCCATACTTTCTTGACTGGCTCAGGTTTTTATTCGTAATCCACACCTCACTTTGGTCGATGTCCTCAATGCCATTTTTACCTGAGCGGATTGGTCGTGAGTAAACATAAGAGGTGAAAGACGGGTCAGTGTAGGCGGGGAGAGAAAGGGGGAGGCATTCCAATGAGGAGCAGATAAAACATCATGAAAGCGGAGATAAGGGAGATAACATCCGTACTTCGGTGCATGTGAAAGTTGGGAAAATGCTGATAACAGTCGCGTTAAATGTTTAGTTGCGAGGTACTTGCCATTTGTGCAATCTTCAGAAACGAGGCACCGTACTTTCCGTTAGTGTAATGTTCAGTTATAAAGTACTTTCCATTTGTCTAATCTTCAGGATAAAGGTACTCACTATTTTTTCAGTGTTGAGTTCCATTTTTAAAAAAACAAACAAATACGACACAACAAAAATCAAATAAAACACTCAGATAATAATATAAGGAATAACAACTGTTTTCTTGTCACATTCGTAAGAACAAGCCAAAACCAATCTTACAGTCTGGCATTAGGGCGCAGGGTGAGTTGCCTGAACATACCAGATCCGAAAAAACCAACACACTTTCACCGATCAGAACTCTACTAAAAACGCAAGAGTAATGTATAAGGCGTGGCTAAAGGTGTTGACGTATCTCCAGAGTGAGCCTAGGATGTAGTCCAGTTCTCTCGGTACTGAATCGTTGTGAACTCTTTTCTAGCGGCTAACCTTTATTCATTTCTCCCGATTTTTTTTCTCTTCATATTGAAATATGTGTTGTCAATACAGGGTTGTTCTATGACTCTATGACGTCTTGTCAGCCCTAAACATACCATTTTTTGACAACACATATTTCATTATCTAAAAGCCAGATTGCACTCTCACCCATATTTTGTTATTTTTACGTTGCTCTGTTGGCACACTGTTGTTTTGTGTGGCTCCATCTTCTTGTGGCAATCTTCATTGTTTATTAAAACTCTCGTCGTCTACTCTACAGCAACAAGACTCATCGGCCGGGAATACTTTTTTTATCCACTTATTAGTTTGGGTGTCAGCTGGGTTAGAGTATTAATTTCATTGGATTAACATCACAAAATACGAATAACTAATGTGAGTGATTCAACTGATGGGGTCGTTATTTGAAACATCGAAACTAGTTTTATGTTATAACCCGCGTATCAAAATGTGTAACTTCGGGTACACTGATGTGTAAGGTCGGGGACACTGATGTGTAAGGTCAGGGACACTGATGTGTATGTGTTTGAATGGAGTGTTACAATTGTTACAGTCGTGTGCAATGTGTGAAAAGTGTGTTACAGTACGTACACTGATGTGCTATTAGTTACAAATGTGTTACAGTAAATACAGTTATGTGTACATGTGGGAAGAGCGTGTTACAGTAAAAGTTTATGTAATGTGTGACAAACGTGTTACAGTAAAAGGTTATGTAATGTTTTCTATCGCAGGAAAGATCCTTGCCAGAATCCTGCTCAACCGCCTCACAGTCCAACTTGACCAAGGACTCCTGCCTGAAAGTCAATGTGGATTCCGAAAAGAGCGAGGGACCATTGACATGGTGTTCGCTGCCAGGCAGCTACAAGAGAAATGTCAGGAGCAGAACTTGGACCTGTTCTCCGCCTATTTCGACCTGACCAAGGCTTTTGACACTGTTGGCAGAGAGGGTCTGTGGAAGATCATGGCAAAATACGGTTGCCCAAGGAAATTCATCGTCTTGGTGCAGCAATTCCATGAGGGCATGCAAGCCAGAGTTCAGGACAGCGGGGAGTTTTCTGATCCTTTCCCAGTCACAAACCGGGTCAAGCAGGGCTGCGTCCTGGCACCAACACTGTTTAGCCTCATGTTTTCCGCCATGCTGACAGAGGCCTTCAGAGTCGAGGATGTTGGTGTTAACCTGAGGTACCGCACAGATGGCAAACTGTTCAACCTTCGGAGGTTCCAGACAAAAACCAATGTTATGACAGACATCATCAGAGACCTGCTGTTTGCTGATGACTGTGCCCTCAACGCTGTCTCAGAAGCCGACATGCAACGCAGTGTAAACCTGTTCTCCAGCGCCTGCACAAAATTTGGTCTGAGAATCAACACTAAGAAGACTGAGGTCCTCCATCAGCCCTCGCCTGGAAGGCCCTACGTAAAGCCCAACATCACTGCCAACGGCCAGAGACTCAACACTGTGCACCGGTTCACCTACCTAGGCAGCACACTGTCTCAAAATGTCACCATCGATGACGAAAGTGAACATCAGAATTGCCAGAGCCAGCTCCACTTTCAGCAGGTTGTACCCTAATGTCTGGAACAGAAGAGGCATTGCCATCCAGACTGAAAGTGTACAGGGCATTTGATGCTCCCCACACTGCTATATGCTTGTGAAACTTGGACTGTTTATCAGCGCCATGCAAGAAAGCTTAACCACTTTCATTCAACAAGCCTCAGGAAGATTCTTGGCATAAAGTGGCAGAACAAAATTCCAGACATAGTGGTGCTGACCAAGGCAGGTCTCCCCAGCATCTTCACCCCCCTCGTGCAGACCCAGCTTCGCTAGGCAGGGCACGTTGTCCGAATGCCAGATGAGAGACTGCCAAAGAGAATCTTCTATGGTGAGCTCCAGTATGGCCAGCGGTCCCACGGTGGGCAAAAGAAACGCTTCAAAGACACACTGAAAGCCTCAATGAAAGCGTTTGCCATCAATCCAGACACGTGGGAACAAGCTGCAATGGACCGATCCACCTGGCGCTCTTCCATCCACGAAGGTGCCGGGTCATGAGAGGCAAACCGGATCACCGCCGAAGAAAAGTAGAGGCAAGCCCGAAAGGCCCGTGCTGTCAACCCTCCTGGAGATGTCTCACTCGTCCCTTGTCCCTTCTGTTCCCGAACCTTCCGTACAAGGATCGGCCTCATCAGCCATCTGCGCACGCACAGACAACCCTTGGATGACTAGAGTGGTCCTCGTCGTATCGACGGACGAACGAACAAATGTAATGTGTGACAAACGTGTTACAGTAAAAGGTTATGTTATGTGTGACAAACTTGATACAGTCCATACACTCAAGTGTATAGGTAAAAGACGTTGTGCAGAGCACTTACATTTTCCCACTGTTTAAGTTTAAGTAAGCTCTTCATGATCTATCACACACATCCTGATATTACATTACAGTTCAGCTCACAGTGCACTCCACAGTTAGGAAAGCTTAACTCCTATTATACTGTCCTCAGTGAGACGTTGAAATGTGTTGATAGGCGCCATGAAAACCTAATTTTTGGTCACTGTACGCATTGATTTATATATATATATGCTATGCTATGGCATCCGTCCATCCTCATGGGATGATGGCGTTTCCTCCTGCTCCTCTGCCCCCCTTCCCCTTTCTCCTGGCCCTTTTCTCCTCGCTCTTGACTGTAAGGGAAGCTTCCGCGACTTGGATGCCCTCGCGTACTTTAGCCCGCCAGGAGGTGCGTTCCTCAGCAATGGTTTCCCACGTTTTATGGTCTATCTGCGCCAGACTCATGTCTTTCTTGCAGACATCCTTGAAGCGCAAGCAGGGGCGTCCTCTCTTCCGCATACCAGTTGCCAGCTCACCATAAAGCAGGGCTCTTGGAATGCGCTCCGAGTTCATCCTGCGGACATATCCCAGCCACCGCAGGCGCCTCTCACTCAGGATTGAGTGCATGCTCAGCATATGACTCCTTCTGAGTACCTCGACATTCGTTATCTTGTCCTGCCACTTGATGTGCAGAATCCTGCGCAAGCATCGTAAGTGGAAGCTGTTGAGTTGCTTTGTTTGTTTGGCATAGGACGTCCAGCACTCGCTGCCATAGAGGAGTGTGCTGAGCACGCAGGCCTGGTACACAGGGATTTTTGTCCTAGCTGTGAGCTGTGCATTGTTCCACACTCTTTTATTCAGCCTAGCCATTAATGATGAAGCCTTGCCGATTCTGGTTTCAATTTCCTTTTCCAGGGAGAGTGTGCTTGTGATGTTACTGCCAAGGTAGGTAAAATCATCGACGACATCCAAGGTGTTTCCCTCAATGGAGATTGCTGGGAAGCAGTCAGTTCCTTGTCTCATAATGTTGGTCTTTTTGAGGCTTATCGTTAGACCAAAATCTTTGCATGCCTCTGAGAACTTGTCGACCAAAAGTTGGAGACCTATCTCTGAATGTGAGGTAAGGGCTGCGTCATCCGCGAAGAGCAGCTCTCTAATTAAAACATTTTCCACTTTTCTCTTTGCACGGAGACGTCTAATGTTGTACAGATTTCCATCCGCCCTGGTATGGATGTTTACACCCTCGAAACAGTCCTCGAATGCATGACGCAGTAGCATCGAGAAAAAGATACCGAAGAGTGTTGGAGCCAGTACACAGCCCTGTTTGACTCCGCTACAGACTGGGAAGGGTTCTGAGGTGGCACCATCGAAGAGCACTGTGCTGTGCATATTGGTGTGGAAGGACTCGATGATGGAGAGAAGCCGCGGCGGGCATCCTATTTTTTCCAATATACGTAGCAGACCCTCGCGGCTGACCAGGTCAAATGCCTTTGTTAGATCTATGAAGGCAACAAAGAGGGCTTTCTGTTGCTCCCGACATTTCTCTTGTAGCTGACGGAGTGAGAAGATCATGTCCATTGTTGACCGGCCAGCCCGAAAACCACATTGTGATTCTGGGTAGACATTTTGCGCCAGAATTTGCAGGCGTGCAAGGATCACTCTGGCAAAAGCCTTTCCCACAATACTCAGTAAGGAGATACCACGATAGTTATTGCAATCGCTGCGATCTCCTTTGTTCTTATAAAGCGTAACTATTTTGGCGTCACGCATGTCCTGTGGGATGTGACCGCGTTCCCAGCAATCGCATATGAGTTCGTGCAGAGGCTTCAGTAGTGCTGGCTGGCCGTGCTTAAGGACTTCTGCAGGAATGCCATCGTTGCCTGGGGCCTTTCCATTTCTCAGATGATCGATAGCCCTACCAAGCTCCTCTATTGACGGTGGAGCATCAAGCTGATCTAGAACTGGTAGATCTGGTATTCTTTCTATGGCAGAGTCAGATACTACATTCTGTGTCGCATAGAGTTCTAGATAGTGCTAAGTCCAGCGCCGCATCTGCTTGTCTCGTTCTGTGATCATCTCACCTGATTTTGTCTTGATTGGAGCTGACTTTGAAGTTGTGGGCCCAGTGGCCTTTTTTTTATGCCTTCGTACATTTGTTTTATATCTCCCTGATCAGCAGCAGATTGAATGCTTTTGCATAATTCCACCCAATAAGTGTTAGCGCAAAAACGTGCAGTCTTCCGGGCTGTGTTTCTGGCACTTCTGAGACATTTCAGGGTGTCAGGTCCTGGGGAAGCTTTGTAGGCCAGTAGAGCTTTTCTTTTTGTCTCCGTCACGGGATTCATTGTAACCCAGTGGGCCTCAAACCAATCTGCATTTTTTCTTTCCTTCCTCCCGAGGACGGCAAGAGAGGTGTTGTAAATAGTGTCTCGAATATGGAGCCAATTCGCATCGATTTGTTCTGTCCCTATAGCATCATGCGGATTGGGGATTTCTTTCTGCGAGGTGTTGGCTTTAAGAGCTTGGTGTTAAGTTGATCACTTATCTCAGGGCAGTTGATATTCTGCGTGTTGATGCGAGTTTTACCCTTGCTCTTTGAGTGACACAATTTCTTTGGTATTAATTTGATTCTGCTTGCGACCAAAGAGTGGTCTGTGTCACAGTCGGCACTGTGGTAACTGCGTGTTTGGAGCACACTGGCCAGATCAGATCGCCTGGTGAGAACCAGATTAATTTTTGGTCACTGTACGCATTAATTTATATATATATATATATATATATATATATATATATATATATATATATATATATATATATATACACATATATATATATATACACATATATATATATTGCATAACGAGGCAAAAAAGATGAGAAGTTTAATCAACGCCCTCAATAATTCGTAGGTACAGAATGATTAATTAAACATTCTCATCCAAATTTGAAGTCATAGCACCATATATTGTAGGTATCTGAACATGAAATGCCTGCGCGCAAGTTTGCGGGACCCCCCCCCCTGAAAAAGTCTGGGTACGGCGTTGATAGGTAAGCGCTGCCGTGGCAAACATTCAAAGCCTCCAGCCCACCAAGTCCACCGTCGTCGACCTTGGAGACTTGTCAAGTCTTGCGAGACCACCGCGTCAGAATACACTGACTGCCATTGTAAGAGCGAAGCGACATTCAAGTCTTCGAGAGATGCCATGGTCGGGATGAATGTAGAATTTAAATGGAGCAGAACAGCGATGTTTTGTGTTATAGAACTGTCACGTTTTTAAACCTGGAAAACCCGAGTCCAAGAAACGTGTAGTATACAGCTTTAGGCTTAGAGATCGTTTCATATTCGCGGCTCGGAAAGGGGGAAAGGGAGGAGGCTAATCCAAGTAGAAAAGTTTCGTGAAGTTTTTCAAACCATATAACACGACAGTGAGGGACAAAATCAATATCATTGTGTGTACTATCGATTTAAATATTACATGTAAATCAAATGAAAGGACCAGGGTAAAAAAAGAAGATATAAAAAAATAATAATTAAAATTAACCGCTATCCCCTGCTCGTGCAGCTGGATTGATTGCGTGCAGATGTTTATCTGTACCTGATACGAGAGAATTAGGAGGAAAAAAAGGCAAAGGAAGATAATCGCCAACACGACGTGTGTTATTTACCCCCGAACCACTATATCTCCATGGTATCAGTGAATAGAATAAACCAACGCAGGAGAAGCGGACGTCGTAAAATAAATTTTGTGACGTCAGGGTTTGTAGAGGACAGTTTTAAACATTTAGTAAAGAGAATGTATTTAAAATTGTGTATCCGGTCTGTTGGCTACACATTAACTATAGACTATTGTTACAAAGAACATTGGGCTACAAAGAACATTGGGCTACAAAGAACACTTGGCTACATAGAACCTTTGGCTTCATCTACAATTCCAAACCTTAGAGTGACCCCCGTAGAGTTCGTATCTACTACTATTTGAACTGTTTGAAAACTTAAGATGATATCAAATTTATGGTGACGCAAGTTCAAATTTGATAAATAGTCTTATTTTTCTTAACTCTTACATTTTAAAAATTTTATTGTTTAAAAATCACGATTTTTGATATAAGTTCAGCCCTTCTTTATTGAAAGGAATACTTTTAATTTATCCCACAATATAGACTTTTAAAATATGTCAAACGTTAATTTCACGGTGCCAGCATGAATCGTTTGCCATTTAGCCAAACCCCGACAGCTACAAATCAATGTTGAAAACATCGTTTTATTATTTTCCTGTGTGTCTGTACTTCAAAAAGATGACATTAGCAAAATCCAATCAATTATAAAAGAGTCTATTAAACATGAAAGAGACACAATGCAACAACGAACGCGTGGGAACTATGCCTTCTACGTTTAAAAAAAAATAATAAAAAAAATTGCTTTGACTTCATGTCCAAGAGGACGGCAATGGGCATCCAACAATTGTGACCCTTTATACACCGGACTCTAGAGCTAGGGATCAGAGTTTTATAGCACAACATAGACACGCACAACATAGACACGCACAACATAGACACGCACAACATAGACACGCACAACATAGACACGCACAACATAGACACGCACAACATAGACACGCACAACATAGACACGCACAACATAGACACGCACAAAACTACACTTTGAAGTAACATCAAATACAACACACATCACTGATCTTTTAGGCTTTTTAGCTAGCAGTGGTTCTCAACCTGTTGTCCGGGGATCACTAGTGGTCCGCAGAGATGTCCCTGGTGGTCCGCGAGGAGGAAATTATATTTACATACAAAGTATAATTATCTAAAAATGTCCTGCAAGGGAGTAGCAAAATTTTCAGTAGTGGTCCGCGGCCTAGACACGCATTTTTCAAGTGGTCCCTGAATATCAAAAGGTTGAGAACCACTGGGCTAGACCATTGCGACGGCCCTGTCCTGTTAGCAGAGAGGAAATAGAGTGGTTAAATCAGAATGAAAGATGACATATAGCTCTGTTTGATTACACATAGAACTGTGCTCAGCACAATACACTAACGAACATATTCGATAACACATAGACCTGTGCTCAGCACAATACACTAAAGAACGTATTCGATTACACGTCGGCCCATTACTGACAGCTCGGCCAGCGCCAAGTCGTCAGCGGAAGTCTCAGCCTTGACCAGACGAGATAATGGGCCCTAAAGCGGATGTGATTACTGCCTCCCAAGGGTCAAAACTCCTGGACTGCCTCCAAAGCAAGCCGCAGACAATCTCATCACATCCGCACGATGGTCGCTGTCAACACAGTGCACGGAGCAGCAACGTTTGCCGAGTGATCAGTTACTGAGACAAACTCAACCAGCTTGGAATTTCATGTGGAAGTCACGTATTCAATAGATAAGTTGGCTCTTTATTTCTGATCTCTTTATCGAAAACATCCGCATCCGGTCCCCCGAGAGCCAAATGTCGGCCATCGGTTTCAAATGTGAGAAGAGTTACCGCAGCCAGAGGTTTACACCAAGCAATAAAAAATTATCCAGAATTACAACATATAAAGTGTTTAAACAACAATCGAATAGCAACCACAGCCAAAATATAACACAAACCAAATACGAGTCTTAATTTTTAAAAAAACGATTATTTCGCGAATAGTTTTAAACCAGTTTTAAATGAAGTCCGGCACGATATTCGAAGTAGGGAATATAATGCATTGGAAATAATTTGTTCACCCTCTGACCATGAAAGATTAAATCTTTATCCGGGAATCCCTTTTATTGAATTGGGGATAAAAATAGAACGTGTCTCCTGTCATATCATGATACAAAGTAAATATTGGTCTGACAGTACAAGGTAGGCCATTACATCGAATATCATGACATTTCTGAAGTGTCACCAATATGAAGAATGAACATAACTTGTAAAAGAAAAGTACACTTTCGCCAAACGTTTGTGATGTCATTGCTTCAAGATCTGTCACTTAATGTATAATAATCACTTGAAGCATGATACCAAGTGACATGTCACTTAACAAAATGCACGAAAACAAGTGACATTCTGTCAATAAATGCATGATGCCACATGACATTCTGTTGCTTAATGCATGATGCCACATGACATTCTGTTGCTTAATGCATGATGCCACATGACATTCTGTTGCTTAATGCATGATGCCACATGGCATTCTGTTGCTTAATGCATGATGATGTCACATGACATTCTGTTGGTTAATGTTGCTTAATGCATGATGCCACATGACATTCTGCTGCTTAATGCATGATACCACATGACATTCTGTTGCTTAATGCATGATGCCACATGCCATTCTGTTGCTTAATGCATGATACCACATGACATTCTGTTGCTTAATGCATGATACCACATGACATTCTGTTGCTTAATGCATGATGCCACATGACATTCTGTCGCTTAATGCATGACACCAAGGGACATTGTGTCGCCATTAGAAAAAGAAAACACTCCGTGACACCAACACGAATGGCCAAAATTCGACATGATATTTAAAAAAAACCTTTGATTTTTGTACGCGGTTTATTCCATGATCAAATTAAAAACACACCGTGTCTGTTCCCAAGAGTTGTA
Source organism: Ampullaceana balthica (assembly GCA_944989445.1). NCBI lineage: Eukaryota > Metazoa > Mollusca > Gastropoda > Lymnaeidae > Ampullaceana > Ampullaceana balthica. The sequence goes on from CALYLW010000061.1 coordinate 1,572,261, forward strand.
TCACTTTACTTAACAAGCGCAATGGAGTTGTTTTCCTTTGCTGGAGATAAATTATTCATAATTCTGTCACGTAAGAGAAGATACGGAACTGGGTTTGAATGACGTCGATAAGGATAGGTGTGTGTGTGTATGGAGGGGGCAAGGGGGGTATGTGAGGTGGGGTAAAATTATATTTGTGGTAAATGAATTTTTATGATAAAATTTATTGTGGGGTTAAAATGTGGGTTAATGAGTTTTTATGAAAGTATGGCCAGTAGAGTGGCAAATGAGATTGTGGCACGATCGTGGCGAAAGTCTAGAAATGTGAGTTAGGATAGTGGATAGGCCTGTCATCGGGTACCCGGGTACCGGTTGCTGTGCAATTACCCGGTTAGTAAAATATCGCCCGGATACCCGTGTTCACATTGCGGCTCGCGAACAATTTATTACATTAAAACATTTTGTTTGAAGTATATGCAGTGAAGTATGTTGAACAGGAAAACGATCAAAAAGAAATATCTGTCAACCTGACATAAAATGCGGTCCCGACAAAGTTAAATGTATTTTTATATCAGTGACGTAGCTATGGGAGGGGGAGGGGGTCCGAATTCGAAAGTCCCCCCCGGGCCCTCACTTGAGGGGGGCCCCCAAATTAGTGTTCGAATTTTTTTACATTAAATATTACGCTACCGCCATGTATGTGCAAAGAGGTTAAGCCCCCCCGGGCCCCCAAACCCTTACAAATTCTTAGCTATGCCACTGTTTGATATACCTTTTTTCTTTGAAGATAACAAAAATCATTTAATACTAAAAAGATTTTGGTTCTTTGAATTATTCAAATAAGGAAAACACGACCGCAACGCTGAGAATTAAGAGGGGCTGGAAACGACAGAAATTACATGGGATTTGGCTTTGAAATACACCGACAACTTTGAGTTACCGGTTGAGACAAGCCAATGTTATTTCTCTACCCCCCACACTTTCACCCGTTCCTCAAATCCTATCTCAGCCAGAAAAAAACACACTAATTATTATTCGGTTTAAATTTTTTGTTTTCTTTTTGAGTCGTTCACTGATTTTCACTGTAATAACAAAATACATGCTAGTTCCATTTAGTAGCGCCGTCTAGAGTCTAGCGGACATTAACATTCAAGCTCCTGGGTCCGTATGACCTGACTGAACGTTACGTCATTATTGTTGACATTTTGTTTGAATTTTTTGTTTACTGTAGTTTTAGTTTATGAATTTGACGAACGTATTTACACCAAGATTAACAGTTTGTAGTGCATTAAACTTCACAATGGTATGTTACTGTGTGAAATGAGGTGCTTGGAAGGGGGCTAGGTTGCATTGTATAGCTGTCATGACGACGAAAATTAAATTATGCGATTTTTCGAACGGGTACCCGGCAGCTTTTTTAAACGATTCCATGACAAAACGACATGGAGACAAAAGGACAAGGTGACAAAACGACAAGGTCTCCTAGAAACAAGATAGATAACTGTATAACCCCTTAATGAAGTCCCCGTCACTATGTCACTTTGCACATAGACTAATGGTGTCAGACACAATAGCTCAGCGGCCAAAACTAAAAACACTCTTCAGTCAAAATCATGGGCCTTTTTTTTTCGTTGTCCCATTTTGAACTACTTTTATCACCTTGTCGTTTTGTTACCATGTCGTTTTGTCGCTTGTCATTTTGTCGTTTTATTACTGGTCGTTTTGTCGTTTTATTACTTATCGTTTTGTCACTTTGTCGTTTTGTCGTGGTCTCACATGTCGTTTTGTCACCTTGTCGTCTCGTCACTTGTCGTTTTGTATGAATACAATATTGACAGCCCTAATTGTGGAGATGAGATTGTTAGAAACGAACAGTGGCTAGGATAGTAAGGATCGAATAGTCGGGATATCATTGTTTGTATAGGAAAGGGATAGTTATACGTAATCTTTCTATTAGCAATCGGACACCATAGAATCCCTCCAGACATTTGAGCACGGTCACTCCGTTATTTAGGAAGTAATTGATCTAGTTCTAGTGTAAGCTGGCGGACTCATGGGATAGTGTGGATAACAGAATCGTAACAATAGAGGATCAATAATAAATGAGAACAGGGCTGAACACAAAGTCAATTGATGGAATGTTTGATACAACACATAGTCGATTGATGGAGTGGATGATACAAACACATAGTCAATTGATGGAATGGTTGATACAAACACATAGTCGATTGATGGAGTGGATGATACAAACACATAGTCATATACAAACACATAGTCAATTGATAGAATGGTTGATACAAACACATAGTCGATTGATGGAATGGCTGAAACAAACACATAGTCGATTGATGGAATGGCTGATACAAACACATAGTCGATTGATGGAGTGGATGATACAAACACATAGTCAATTGATGGAATGGCTGATACAAACACATAGAAAATTGATGGGGTGGCTGATATAAACACATAGTCATATACAAACACATAGACAATTGATGGGATGGCTGGTACAAAGAAATATTCCAATGACAGAAAGGGCTGATACAAATAACAATATTTTTTAACAGCCATTTTACCGGTACTTGTACTACGTCACACCGGCATAATTCCCAAGAAAAAAGGGGGAGTAAGTGAAGTAGGTGGTCGTTTAGAATTATCACCCCTTACCCCGGTAGTTTGTTTCATACCAATTACCCTAGCATAGCCTTGCGTCAACCATGTGTGCTGGTGAATTAATTCATAAATAGCAACATGAGTTAGGGCCCCTGGCGGGTACTTTGGTAGCATTAAATATTTGATTACATTAACACATTGACACAGAGTCGAATGGCTACGTTAGCACATCCGATACGCTAGTCACGAGACTACACGCATCGCAGCGTACTAATAAAAAGACCCGTAAAAACAAAGTTTTTGACTATAAATCCCTTATATATGAGACATAACTAAAAGTATTGTGTATGTTCAAACGCGACAAACATTTACAGACTGAAACCGAAATTATCTCCCCTGGCTTTAAAACTTGGGGAAGGGGGGAGGGGGTGTGGACATGGACGGGTGGCGTCAACGCGTTAACTCAACTCCTGGTGTAAACCACCTGGTTAAAACACGAGATGTGTTTACCGATGGCTGGCGTGAAGTCAAGTGACCCATAAAATGTAAACAATAGCGACCGCTACATATAGTTTATATAGATAAACTAAAAATGCATTAATTTAATTAAGGTACGTTCGATCGATCTGAATTTTTTATACGATGCATTGTTGGGTGCCACGAGCCTATGTGTCAAATGTCAGCTCGATGGCATCACGGGAAGTTGGTCTTTTTCTTACTTTTGTTTTTCCGCCCGACGATGAACGACAGAGAGAGACGGCGGTGAAGTTAATATAAGGGATTAATAAAACCAACCCGTAAAAACAAAGTTTTTGACTATAAATCCCTTATACATGAGACATAACTAACAGTATTGATTATGTTCAAACGCGATAAACATTTACAGACTGAATCTGTCTTAATTTCCATTTGCTTTATAACCCGGGGGTGGGGGTGGGAGAGGGGAAAGGTCTGGTCACCGATCGCTGGACCGAGCTCAGCGTGACACGTAAAATGTAAACAAAAGCACGCCGGTACATCGACCATTTGGCGTCAACGCGCGAACTGAGCTGTCACGTGAAAAAAACACAAATACAAACCGTGAAATTGAATTACATCGTCGTGTATAGATAAACTAAAAATGCATTAATTTAATTAAATTCGATCGATCTGAAATTTTGATAAGATGCATTGTTAGGTGACACGGGTCCATGTGCCAAATTTCAGCTCGATGGCTTCACGTGAAGTGGGTCATTTTTTACTTGTTTTTCCGCCCGCCCAAGACAGAGAGACAGAGACGCGTGGAAGTTAATATAAGGGATTTAAAAATTTAATAAAACAAACCCGTAAAATCAAAGTTTTTGACTATAAATCCCTTATATATCAGACAGAACTGAAAGTATTGATTATGTTCCAACGCGACAAACATTTACAACCTGAATCTAAGTGAATTCCACCTGGTTAAAACACGAGATGTTGTCACCGATGGCTGGCGTGAAGTCAAGTGACCCGTAAAATGTAAACAATAGCGACTGCTATATATATTTTTAATTTTTATATAGATAAACTAAAAATGAATTAATTCAATTACGGTAAGTTCGATTGATCTGAAATTTTGATACGATGCATTTGTTAGGTGACACGAGTCTATCTGCAAAATTTCAGCTCGATAGCCTTACGGGAAGTGTGTCATTTGTTACTTTTGTTTATCCGCCCGCCTGCTCGACGACGATCGACAGAGACGGCGGTGAAGTTAATATATGGGATTAATACAACATAGAAGTACAACATTTAGTTCAACGACTGTCAGGTTGATAATTTATAGTTCTGTCACAAAATCATTCAACTAACAAAAGTTGATAGTTCTGTCACAAAATCATTCAACTAACAAAAGTTGATAGTTCTGTCACAAAATCATTCAACTAACAAAAGTTGATAGTTCTGTCACAAAATCATTCAACTAACAAAAGTTGATAGTTCTGTCCCAAAATCATTCAACTAATAACAGTTCATAGTTTTGTCACAAAATCATTCAACTAACAACAGTTTATAGCTCTGTCACAAAATCTTTCAACCAACAAAAGTTTATAGTTCTGTCCCTCTTTATTTAAATAAACTCTTGTTGGTTATTTCTTCTTGATCTATTAATTACACTACATCACTCGGCCAATAAAAAAGTTAATATTTCAGTCATTAAACTAATCTGTTATTGATAATTTTGTCATTGAATCATTCAACTGTAACCTATCGATATTTCTGTGACATCAATATTTACGAGCTCATGTCCATAATGAGATGACAGTTTAATTCCTGACAGTCAGCAAGCCAACTGCAGTGAACTGAATGATGGCCCAGAGACTGATAGAGTCACTTGTCACAACATTACTAGTAGATTGGTCGAGTCATTTGTCACAATATTACTAGTGGACTAACGATTTTACGGTGTGGTGTTGAATGGGTTTAGGGAGTAGGACTTTTTGAGTCGGAAAGAGACAGGTGGGAGCGGAGAGGGAGAGAGAAAGGGAGAAAGTGAGACTAAAGAATGTTTAACTTGAAAGTAGGTTCAGAGAGTGGGGGACCTATGTGTGATATAATGAGTGGGACCTATGTGGGATCTAATGAGTGTGAAAAACGTGTGATCTAATGAGTGGGGCGTGTACCTGACCTACTCAGTGGGACATATGTGCGGCCTGATGAAAGGGACCATTGCCTGACCTTAGTGTGTAGGGTAGAGAGTTTGATGTCGTAACTATGGAGTCATGAGTTTGTAACCTAGGTAAGGGAGTTGATCAAATGGTAATAGTTCCACGCCTTCAGAAAACTCTAGTACAGCACAACAATAACAATCTCACTCTGGCCTGTCAGTATAACAACTATAATTTAGCTGTTAGTATAACAACTATAATTTAGCTGTTAGTATAACAACTATAATTTAGCTGTTAGTATAACAACTATAATTTAGCTGTTAGTACAACAACTATAATTTAGCTGTTAGTACAACAACTATAATTTAGCTGTTAGTACAACAACTATAATTTAGCTGTTAGTACAACAACTATAATTTAGCTGTTAGTACAACAACTATAATTTAGCTGTTAGTACAACAACTATAATTTAGCTGTTAGTACAACAACTATAATTTAGCTGTTAGTACAACAACTATAATTTAGCTGTTAGTACAACAACTATAATTTAGCTGTTAGTACAACAACTATAATTTAGCTGTTAGTACAACAACTATAATTTAGCTGTTAGTATAACAACTATAATTTAGCTGTTAGTATAACAACTATAATTTAGCTGTTAGTATAACAACTATAATTTAGCTGTTAGTATAACAACTATAATTTAGCTGTTAGTATAACAACTATAATTTAGCTGTTACTATAACAAAAAAAATCTCACTCTGGCCTGTTACTATAACAATAACAATCTCACTCTGGCCTGTTACTATAACAATAACAATCTCACTCTGGCCTGTTAGTATAACAATAACAATCTCACTCTGGCCTGTCAGTATAACAATAACAATCTCACTCTGGCCTGTTACTATAACAATAACAATCTCACTCTGGCCTGTTAGTATAACAATAACAATCTCACTCTGGCCTGTCAGTATAACAATAACAATCTCACTCTGGCCTGTTACTATAACAATAACAATCTCACTCTGGCCTGTTAGTATAACAATAACAATCTCACTCTGGCCTGTCAGTATAACAATAACCATCTTCCTCTGGCCTGAACAATCTCACTGTGGCCTGTTATTATAACAACAACAATCTCACGTCATCACAGTAGTGTTGATATCTCGTCCTACTTCGGTTGACCACCCTATCGCCCACGGCCCCCGTTAAGTAAGATAACATCAACCACTTGTCAATATTCGAGTATTTCATAGACCACACTGTAACTGTAACGTAGAGTTTGTTACACTTGTACATCCAATTCGTTGAACGTGATGTCTCACAACTACTCAATAATTTCACCGCCACGTTAAGTTTTCTTTGCCTGTTGTGTAAGTCGCATGCAACTTAATAGTCACTTTAGTCTCATACAACATAGGGCTAGGCCTTATAAACTTATAGTCACTTTAGTCTCATACAATATAGGCCTAGGCCTTATAGTCACTTTAGTCTCATACAATATAGGCCTAGGCCTTATAGTCACTTTAGTCTCATACAATATAGGCCTAGGCCTTATAGTCACTTTAGTCTCATACAATATATGCCTAGGCCTTATAGTCACTTTGGTCGCATACAATATAGGCGTAGGCCTTATAGTCACTTTAGTGACATAGAATGTAGGCCTAGGCCTTACAGTCACTTAGAATAAATAATAAAGACCTAGAAAATAGACCTAGGCCTTGTAGTCACATAGAATGTAGGCCTATACCTAGGCCGTATAGTCACATATAATATAGACTAAGGCCTTATAGTCACTTTACTTTAGTACTTTAGTCACATATACTATAGACCTAGGCCTTATAGTCACATATAATATAGACCAAGGCCTTATAGTTATAGTCACATATAATATAGACCTAGGCCTTATAGTCACATATACTATAGACCTAGGCCTTAGAGACACCGACGTGACTGCCTGCTAGCAGCTGATCACAAATTAACATGAAAAACCACGTTACACCCCCATTTAGGTCCAGAAAGATCTATTTAAAAAAACCCACGACCCGCCACACCAAAAACACCTTGACAGTAAGAACAACACACCTTCTCTCGGCAACTTACCGCGGTCTCGCTGCTATCCTAAAGGAATCTTATACCAACACTGACGAAAGACGGTTTAACAGTCGACTGGTATTAAACCCCCTAGGCTTGGAGCGTCACAGCCAGGCGAGACAGTGTCTTTCTTTCACTGTGCTCAAGTGGGGTGCTGGAGTACGGGGAGGGGGTAGGGTGGTGGTGGGGGGGCGCGCAGGTCACAGCGCTGAAACGGGGGCGGGTTGCCGCGGCCTGGACCAGAAAGGTGAGGTGGGGGTGGGAGGGGGTTGGGTGGAGCGTTGAGACATTTAAAAAAAAATAAAAATAACGATGTAATGGAAAGCTGGGTGTTGGGGCATGGGCGTATCCGTCTACGGCAGGGGTGCAGCGCGTCACTTTATATCGAGAGAGGCCAGCAAGACTGAAACGTGTTGATGAATCTATTCAAAAATAGCTGGCCTCTTGCAGAGGGAGGTATTAGGTACGTCTTTAGTCGCGGATGACCACACTTGTAGACTCAGTGGAGTGGACACGGATGGGAATTGGTTATTTAGTCGGATGAGAGAGGTACGTGAATCGATTGCTAAAGAAACAAAAAAATAAAAAAAATTAGTACTTTAGTCACATATAATATAAAAATAAAATAAATTGCGCGGTAAGGGGTCGTCCATAAAATTAAAAGACGTCACGCGCCTAAAAGTGGTGGGGGAGCGGGGTCACACATTTGTGACGATGTGTGACGAGGAGGGGGTAAGAAATGTGACATCACATCAAAACGCGCATTTTAAATAAAAGTTCCACTTAAATATTTGATTGTTTACAATTTATTTAATGACGTTTTCAATGGCCACACGCGTGTGTACGATATTAGAGTTCAGACTTACACTAAATCAGTGTTGCTCAATTATTTGCTGTCACGCCCCCCCCCACCCCCCAATAGGAAGAAGAAAACATTTCGCGCCCCCCGCGCGACAGTAAATATTATCACTTGTCTGTAAAATTTTTATAAGTACACCATTTCGCCCCCCCTGGGGGCGCGCCCTACTATTTGAGAAACACAGCACTACATACATACTTAAATGACAAAAAAATTGATTTCAAGCATGCTCATTCTCAAATAGAAAATACGGCTTTTATGTGGAAAAGGGGGGGGGGCGTGGAGGGCCCAAAGCTTTGTGACGTCATATTGAAAAAAAAGGGGGGGGTCTAGGTTTTTGTGATGGCGTGTGACGAGTGAGAGGGGGGGGAAATCGACCGCAATCGTGTGACGTCATTTATGGACGGCCCTTAAGTTAACAAGTAGTGACTACTTTTTTTTGAGAAACAAATAATGAATAATGGGAGTTGACTACTTCTTGTGTGGTAATGATGGGAGGTAACTTTTGTATGATATTGATGGGAGCTAACTTTTGTATGATATTGATGGGAGCTAACTTTTGTATGATATTGATGGGAGGTAACTTTTGTATGATATTGATGGGAGCTAACTTTTGTATGATATTGATGGGAGGTAACTTTTGTATGATATTGATGGGAGCTAACTTTTGTATGATATTGATGGGAGCTAACTTTTGTATGATATTGATGGGAGGTAACTAATGGTGAGGTAATGATAAGAGTTAACTAGTGAGTGGTAATGATGGAGGTAACTACTAATGGTGAGGTAATGATAAGAGTTAACTAGTGAGTGGTAATGATGGAGGTAACTACTAATGGTGAGGTAATGATAAGAGTTAACTAGTGAGTGGTAATGATGGAGGTAACTACTAATGGTGAGGTAATGATAAGAGTTAACTAGTGAGTGGTAATGATGGAGGTAACTACTAATGGTGAGGTAATGATAAGAGTTAACTAGTGAGTGGTAATGATGGAGGTAACTACTAATGGTGAGGTAATGATAAGAGTTAACTAGTGAGTGGTAATGATGGAGGTAACTATTGCTTGATGTGGTTCCAGTGGCGGACTGGCCAGTCGGGCATGTGGGCAGTGCCCGACGGGCCAATTTTGTTCTATGGAACAATACACGTATTATGCGTTTAAGACCTTACTAAGTTACACTTCCAAGCGTAAGTTAAGAAGTAGCACATAAAAAGTCCCTTTTGTCCGCAAGATTGTCCTATATAGGATATATCCTATGATTTGTATACCGAGTTGCTACCGTAGGCCTTTTTTAGTGAGAAAGGGCCGCTATGTAAATAATGCCCGGGGCCGCTTTAAAGCTCCAGCCCGCCCCTGGTGAGATCAAATCTCCACGGTCCAAACCGACGATAACAAAGGGTTGCTATAACAAAGGTGAGCATGACTGCATCGGTAACTCACCAGAACAAAAGTAAGTCTTACCCCATCAACAACTCACCTGAAGAAAGCTAAGTCTCTCTTCATCGATATCTCCCCCCTTTATGTCGGGTTCAAACCCACGGCCGCTGACTCCCGGCAAGGGTACAAAATAATTTATCAACAGCTTAAGTCAAGCCGTGGGAGTATTTGATCGATTCACGACAGTCACTTTAATAACTGCTGGCGGCTTGAGCTCCGTGGAACCACGGGCGCGCCCCATTGAGATGTGATGAAAAGAAACGGAGTCGCCATTCAAAGGGTTAAGCTTTATTTCTTTTCTCAAATTTCTCGGTTCACATTATGAAGAGCGCCGTAAACGCCGAAAGAATTTTTTTAATATAAAAAATGTGACGCGGGTGAAAAACATTGAATCGTAATGGCTAGAAATAATGTTTGTGTTTGCGTGACATCATCATGATGAGGCGCCGAACTTTAAAGACGTGAGTGGAAAATTTAGACATTAAAATAAATCCTTATTCAGTCGTGTATTTTTTAATGTGTTAAATATTCTAGCAAGGGTGAGGTGACTTAAACCCTAACCCCTAACTTACAATAAAAATTAATTTTAAATGACGTCAACGAACAAATTAACAAACGAAAAATGTAACAAACACAAAAATCTCTGATCTATTAAAGGGAATAGCCCTGTGAGAATCTTTAGTCTAAACAAATTAAAATAAAGTAATAATAATTGCAATAGATCTAAGCCCTATTGTTTAAGAATTGATTTTATTTAACAGCTGAAGATAAATAGGCAAATGATAGGCGACTGTGGAGATCGTTGTCTGTTGGTGTGTCCATGAGCCCCCCCCCCTTTTCACCCCAACGACCGCAACGGTCACGGGACTGATGATGACGATGAACAGCTGAAATACTCAGTAACAGTGATGAGGCCTTGACCTGTTATTCTAATGTTCACACCGGGTATCTTCCTTCCTACACCCCTGCCTCACGACAACAATTATTTACCAAAAAGTATATAAGCTCGAAAAATGCCACCCACCATTCTGATGCTTATCACGATCTGCGGATCGGAGGAGGAGTATTATCGCAGCTTCCGTAACAACATTAAGAAAAAAACCCACAAGATTTGTGATATCGAGTGTTAAAATGTTTATTCGATCTCATGATGAAATCTAAACCAAAGTTCTAATCCCGTATGCCTATATAAATGGGTCATTGATATTAAAACTGTACCCCTTTAAGCTTCAAGGGTTCTGTTATTGTAAAGAAGGATCTGATCATTTGTGAGTTCTGTTTGGCATGCACTCCTTCATTAAAAAAAAATCTGGACCGATACACTTAAACTTAATGAGTTTTATTTTATTTATGTAATACCGTATATAATCGTTCTACAACCAGTTCGTTCATAAGCCGACCCCCCAAACCTTTTCCCCTAGATTGTGTCCAAGAAGGTCGGCTTTAGAGCGAGTATATACGGTAATTGTTTCGAATTTTGTTTATTTATTTTAATCTTCCAAACTATTGTAAAGAAGTTTGATATTAAGTACATGAAAAATGAGATCTTCTCAAATGCACCCAGAGCACGGGCAGACTAAAATAAACTGACATTTGTGATGTGCCAGCAGGAAATACCTGAACAGGATTTAAAAATAATCGTTAAGCTTGGTATTGTGAAACCCGGTTCATTATACAAACAACGTTACGGCCTTTGATTAATTACTTTACTTTTAGAACATCCTCATTTGGAGCAGACAATTTTTAAAAGGCTCGCGCCATCTCGTTTCTATTACACTTAAATGAAATAATCCTTCGAATCGCTCTTTGTACGGTACAAAGTTTTATATTCGGTTATTTACAACTTCATTAAAAAAATTACTATTGAAAGTGAAAGTTTGTTCAAACGTTGACACGTGGACTCATTTTTATGTTTAGCTTTGTATTTTAACAGTGCACATCGTAAATGACACGAGGACTTACTTCACTTGTATTGGGTCGAATGGGCCGCTTCACTTCACCTGTACTGTCTCGAATATGCCGCTTCACTTCACCCGTGCTGTCTCGAATGTGCCGCTTCACTTCACCTGTATTGGATCGAAAAAAAAGTGTCACTGGATATTTAAATAAGAACGAAAAGGGAAATAATTGTGTAATACTGTATTAGTGTTTGCTTTGTCAATTGAGAGTCTATATTTCAGATCTATGTCAATCGTTCTATCAGGCAGGGGAGACAATTCCATTTCTCTTTCCTACAATATTGTAACACATAGTATTTTTTTTATTCGTGACGTGGGAGGAAAACTTCGTATTAAATATTCTGATATCTAACTCATTTGATGTTATATTTATTTACTTACACTCTTCCCGGGAATGCCATGAGTACAAACAGTTGTTTACAGGGTAAGTCAGTGCGCTTTTGAAATGAGTTTATTAAACACATCATATTGTGGCCATTACTTGTTTGAGAACCACTGGTGTGGACTAACGGGCCAATATTATTGACTAACGTGTATTTTGTCAAATGCTATGACCCAACAAACGTAACTGCTGTTCACTTTTGTAAAAAATGCATTAAAAAGTGTCTTTATTTCTCAAGGATACACTAAATCAGGGGTGGGCAAACTACGGCCCGCGGGCCGCATGCGGCCCGTCAGAGTATATTATGCGGCCCTTTAGGCATGTACATGTTGTGATCTTATGTCGATGTAAATGTTGTTTTTTTTATTTTCGCTATATTTTTAAAATTTTATTCCGAGTATTTTATTCAAATCTAGGGATATTAAATCGGTTTTATGGCTCCAAAATTGATTATTGATCATTAGTCATTATTTTTTTACATCCTTGTTCGAATCTGCATTTCAACTCAACCGGGAGTGGCTTATGTTTACGATTTACACATTGGCGGAGTTGTAAAAATTGTAATTTAAGAGTGAATAGACGTTGATTTAACAATAAGTTCTGCCAAAAATGAAAGATTGAGGACGAATGTCGTTTTTTAAAATGACAAATGGAAAGCTAAATACTGCTTCACGAGCGTTGGCAGCAAAGCAGTCTGCTTGCTGTGCCTTGAGTGTATGAGCGTCTTTAAGGAGTACAACTTAAAAAACACCATCAAACAAAACGTTTGGATTTTGGGCACAATTTAACGAACGAAGAGAGAAAAAGGAATTGCCAGGAGTTTGTTAATAATTTAAGCAAGCAGCAAACTGTTTTCACCAAACTGTCTTTAATACAAGATGCTGCAACCGAAGCAAATTTGGTGCTGTCCCATAAGATTGTAAAACGGAACAAGTATTTTTTTGACAGCGATTTCATCAAGGAATGTTTGTCAGATGCAGCAATTTATTCAATGCTATTGAGAATTGTGTTCAGAGAACTGGGCTGGTGTGGAAGAAGAGAGCAAGTTAACAACCGATGGAGCACGTGCTTTGACTGGAAAAAAACGCAGGCCTTGTCACTATTTGGGTCCTCATACATCTGTGAGCAAGCTTTTTCTTGCATGAAAATAAACAAGGCTAAGAACAGGTCGATGTTAACTGACTGCAATTTGAATGCAATGCAGTCATGCGAATCACAACCAGTAAACTGGTTCCACAGTTCAAGAACATTATCCATAATTGTGAACAGTTACATACTTCTCATTAATTATACATGTAATTGTAATCTATGTTCAGCTTATATGTAAATTATGTTCCCACTTCTTCATAGTTAATATGACAAGTAACAATAAACTTTTGTTGAAATAATAATGAATAGTAACATTTTATTATCAAATTAGAAACTGTTTCAGTTCGTATTTTAAAATGTAGTGCACATGTGTAATAGAGTGTGAATGTGAAATAAAATGACAAGTACTTGGTTATTATCATTAATTCATATTTAGACCACAATGGTAATTGAATTAGACAAAATATCTATGCGGCCCGCCCATAACAATAAAATTTTCAATGCGGCCCTCCGTACAAAAAGTTTTACCACCCCTGCACTAAATTGTTTACTTGTGCGTGTAATGGTACACACATTGTTTACGGCAAGAGTACACATATATTTGTTTGAAATTCTGAACAGATATTTTGACCAAAAACTGCACACATAGTTGAGCAAACACTGAATCGTATGCATCGCTTTTAAAAAAATCTTTTAAAATGATTCATGTTTTCCGGGAAAATAATTGTTTCACTACATTTTTCTATAAGAATAAAAAAAAACTCAGGAAAACAAACAAATAAACAAACACACTACTCTAGTTCGGGTGATTGATTAAAGAGAATAAACCATGACACGTTGCCTTCCAGTTGATTTCAAAAGAGAAACATCGCCCGACGATTGTTAGGGTGTGGACCAGATCATTGAATGTCTCTGCAAAATTCATGGGCCCAGGCCCTCCATCGATATAGGTCAAAGTTTGACTCACTCTCGGCTGACAGATTTAGTGGAGGAATGCAGTAATCTCAGTGGCCCATTGGCGTAGTCTGTCTATCTCCACGCTGACAGCGGAGTCAAAGAGAACATGAAATGACCCAAAGACTTTGTCCATGAATGAAGTTTTAAAGAAAAATTGTCAACGCTATCATCCGCCCACATGAATATTTCATCAGTTCGGTCCGAACGTGTCGCACACTCGGAGATTTATTCAGGAAAGGAGCAATTTTCATTTTAGACCGTCCTGTCCAAATTTACGGCCATTCCAATGCAAATGGTCCAGACGTGGAGTAATCTAACGGTCTGAAGACTTTCGAGGGCCCCCGCCTGAGTGCTACTATTTAACATGTCGTGCGTCTTAAAGTATAATACTGCTCACACACACACACACACACACACACACACACACACACACACACACACACACACACACACACACACACACACACACACACACACACGCACGCACACGCACACACACACACACACACACACACACACACAAACCTACTGGTGAAATACAGGATATCAGTTGATATCATGATGGTGACGTGCCTTGAGGCTATAGGAATTTGATAGAATAGCGATTGAAAGGAATGTAACTCAATGGATTCTTCATTTGAATGTTTACTACGACTCAATTACGTTATTTTATTATATGACTTGTTGGGGAAGGGGGAGGGGGGGGGGAGGCGCTAGTAACTCGGAAACTTTGTTTTTGTAATGGTCTCTGTGGGGACATTTTATGTCATCTAAGTATGGGTTGAGCTAGAGGCTTATCAGAACAAATATTTGTGCTATATGAATAAACATACATACAGTGTGCGTCATAGTAGCCGAGGAGCGGAGGGCGGAGGAGGCTACAGACTGAAGATCTAGGAGGAGGGCCAAAACATTAGGAAGCACAGAACTCGTGTGCAAAAGCTGTGGTAAAGACTGTCACTCAAGGATAGGACTGCTCAGACACTCGAGGAAATGCAACCCAACGCAACGGTGATGCACCATCGTCTCGCGAGATGGAAGGATGCCTAAAAGTGTGCGTGTTAACTTATGTCAAATAATTATTCATATCTGCTTTTAAACAAACGATAATTAAAGATCATAAATCTTTTGTTAAGCAGATAAGTCATCGAGAAAATAAAATGGACTCAAATACAATGTAACCTCTCACGATCACCTCTCATAACGAGTAATTCGCATAACAAAAAAAAAGCGACAAAGCTACATTTCGCATAACGAGTTACGCAGACAGGGGAAGTCCCTTTTTTCCCGACATTCATTTGTGAGCCGAGACTTCCGTGCTGATGAATTAGTTTGTGTTAGCACTCGGTCTGTTAGCGTACATGTATTGTTTTCGTGTGTGATCACCCGTTTTTAAAAATTTTGTATTCAGACAGTATTCGTAATTTTTTTAATGTGCAAAGTGTAATAATCTGTGCTACAATGTCTTCTAAGAAAAAGCATTAAGAACAATCATAAGAGAGTAACAATAAATGTTGAAATGAAACGTAAAATCATTGAAAAGCAAGAGCAAGGAGTGAGTGTGGCTAATCTAGCGCGCACTTACAATCGGTCAACATCAACGATCTGCACTATTCTCAAGAACAAAAACAAAATTAAGGAGACGGATGCTTCAAAGGGAGTGTCATGAAGCGTCGACAAAAACACACGTCTTTAGTTTTCTAATTAAAAAGTTAATTATTGGTCATAAATTCATATTTTTATTTGCATTTTTTGTTTAAAATCTAAATTGTTTTCCAAGTTTTTACACTCATTAACAATTCATAAGTAATTTTATTTGAATAACTGTTAATACGTTTTTTTGAAAAATGAATATTTTTTTCAGCATGGAACACATTATCGCATTTTACATTGATTTCTATGGGGAAATTGTTTATTTAACGAGTGTTTCGCTTAACTAGTAAGATTCTGGACCGAGTTATGCTCGTTATAAGTAGTTCCACCGTACTATCTTTGTAGCTTCCGTCTCTCGTTTACTGATCTTTCTATACAGACTTGACCGAGAAAGCAAACACAACCACCAAACCAGCACTCTGAATTCTTTTAGCACTCATGTCCTTAATTACAATGATAGCATATTTTATAGTCTGACATTTAGATGTTTGCCTCTTGGATTCAATGAAATAATCGGTTAAATTATTCTCTGAAATTTTTACAAATGTGGTCCTCAGCCTGCACTCACTGGGGCTCTAGCAGCAACTCTACTTCTGTGGGGATGTGTCGTAAATCATGTATTTAAAATAAAAAGCTAAACCCCTAAATGCCCAAGATTTAGGGTTCTCAGAAATAAGGTGTTTTTTAATTTTTAAATAAGGGTTAAGGCTATGAATGGGGTTCGGGTTATAATTAGGGTTGGGGTAAGGGTTATGAATAGGGCTGCGGTTGCAGCATACATCCCACACCATGTCCGACTTTAAAAAAAACATATTGTACTTCACATCCAACCCCATGATTACTATGAATAAAAAATTGACATTGGTCTTGAAATCAGCCCCGCATTTAAAACATAGTAAGAATCATTGATAAATCGAAGAACTAAAAAAAAATGTGTTCATATTTTAAAAACAATAACATTTCCTTAATCGAATTAGCTAACTGATATTGCTAAAACATAGAAATTACAATTACATTTCTCTTTAGAATATCCTTCGATGTAAGGAAACAATAACAACAGGAACAAATTGTTTACAGGGTTACATACCAACATAGAGTGAGGCCATCAAACAAATACACGGGATATTAGCTTGCATGTGTATGCATAACATTGAAACAAAAGCGCTATATAACTAAGGACTGCTATTAAATAATTAGGTAGGCCAGGTGTTCTTGTTCCTAAAGACAAAGTTATTAGTTTTAGCCTCAGCCGAGCAATGGGCACCACTACAAACACAATTTCATGAGTTTGAACATTGAACATTAAACAGGTAATAAAAACTCGAATGAGTATTTAAACGCAGTTTCCAACAAAGAATTTCCGATTTTTTTAAATTCAATGAAATTCATTCTAGAGTCACACCAAGAATCTGTCAATATAATGCGCACCGCGCAACAGACTGACATTAGCATTCATAAAGCGGGAAAACCCCATTAACTATAAATAATATAAAAGCCCAGGTCACTCATTCTGTAACGCTAAAGGACATAATCAGCATATTTTTTTAAAAAATTGAAAATATGGACCTAAAATCATAATCATTTTGGTTTCGAAATTAACAGAGCGTGTGGTGTTTCTCACCGTAAAATATTATATGACGTCATTGTTTGAGCTTATATTTTAATTTTGGAAAAGGGAATGATGTAAAAGAGAGCCGTTAATAGTTTGATTGACGTCATTGCTAAGGGACGTAATCAGTATATTCTCGATATTTATGCTGATTATGTCCCTTAATAGTTTGGCTGACGTTCAGCGCGTGCTGAATTTTTAATGACAGACGGACACACTGATTCGAACGCATGCAATGACATTCACGTAAGTTACTTGGGCTTTTGTAGACAGTCGGCGTAGTAGGCGCCCCGGAACAACTAAGTCATTTTAAATTACATTAAACGCCATTTCAAATCAATAATTATGAAAGTAAACAAAACAATTGCTATCTACAAATTGCTGCTAAAATTACGGGAATCGATCGAAAAGAGATTTTTCGAAAATTCCTTCTCAAGCATCGTTCTAAATATTATTAGCTATCGTTTGGCGTTTGTTTCAATCCGATAAAAGCTATGGTTGCTGAGAATTGACAAAATACTGATATTTTTTTCGCTTTTTTTGGTGTTGATTTTCCAGGAAATCCAGTAAACCTTTTCGGTATTTTTGTTGGCCCGGCCACATCCTTGGGTCCTCCTTAACATATTTGCAAATGACCCAAACCCTCTATTTGTTATGGTTCAGGAAGAGTTGCTTTTCAAAGCTCGAAAAGACTGGCCAGACATTTCAAATATATAAACGCAATTTTCCCTAAGGAAATTGCGTAAAAAAACAACAACAAAACAACTCAATATTCCATTGTATTATGTAGTAGCTCTCTGAACATATAATTGTATAAATTATGACCCAACCAGATTGTACAGATAGTTCAAGAAAAAAGCATGTCATTTCTTTCTGTCACAGACACACTGAGTCTGAATGTGTGTATGTCAATCTATGTGACATGATTATACAAAGCAGACGATAACATGACCATGTATAACACACAACATTCACCAACAATTCAATATTACTCTCCTTAGAGATGAATTACTAAAAAAAAAGTAAATAAATACAAATATTGTAACATCTTTCTTGACTGTCCTTTCTTCCACGCTCTGGTCACACGGGACCCACAACGTCCGTCCCACAACAAACGGTTCCTTTTGTCATAACACGTCACAAAACGATATTATTGTATCAAAGTTACACAAATAATCTCCACGCCAAAATACGTTAAGTAATAACATTGAAGCATTCCAAAATAATTTTTTAAAAAGTGCAACATAACCAAACAGCGTCTTTTCAGACCCTCATTTCATATCAACACCTCCGGTCGTTAGTCATCAGTTCCAACAGCGTCATTTCAGACCCTCATTTCATATCAACACCGCCGGTCGTTGGTCATCAGTGTCAACAGCGTCCTTTCAGACCCTCATTTCATATCAACAACTCCGGTCCTTGGTCATCAGTGTCAACAGCGTCCTTTCAGTGCCTCATTTCATATCAACACCTCCGGTCGTTGGTCATCAGTGCCAACAGCGTCCTTTCAGACCCTCATTTCATATCAACACCTCCGGTCGTTGGTCATCAGTGTCAACAGCGTCCTTTCAGACACTCATTTCATATCAACACCGCCGGTCCTTGGTCATCAGTGCCAACAGCGTCCTTTCAGACCCTCATTTCATATCAACACCGCCGGTCCTTGGTCATCAGTGTCAACAGCGTCCTTTCAGACACTCATTTCATATCAACAGCGCCAGTCCTTGGTCATCAGTGCCAACAGCGTCCTTTCAGACCCTCATTTCATATCAACACCGCCGGTCGTTGCTCATCAGTGCCAACAGCGTCCTTTCAGACCCTCATTTCATATCAACACCTCCGGTCGTTGGTCATCAGTGCCAACAGCGTCCTTTCAGACCATCATTTCATATCAACACCGCCGGTCCTTGGTCATCAGTGCCAACAGCGTCCTTTCAGACCATCATTTCATATCAACACCTCCGGTCGTTGGTCATCAGTGCCAACAGCGTCCTTTCAGACCCTCATTTCATATCAACACCTCCGGTCGTTGGTCATCAGTGTCAACAGCGTCCTTTCAGACCCTCATTTCATATCAACACCTCCGGTCCTTGGTCATCAGTGCCAGCAGCGTCCTTTCAGACCATCATTTTATATCAACACCTCCGGTCGTTGGTCATCAGTGCCAACAGCGTCCTTACAGACCCTCATTTCATATCAACACCTCCGGTCGTTGGTCATCAGTTCCAACAGCGTCCTTTCAGACCCTCATTTCATATCAACACCTCCGGTCGTTGGTCATCAGTGCCAACAGCGTCCTTTCAGACCATCATTTCATATCAACACCGCCGGTCCTTGGTCATCAGTGCCAACAGCGTCCTTTCAGACCATCATTTCATATCAACACCTCCGGTCGTTGGTCATCAGTGCCAACAGCGTCCTTTCAGACCCTCATTTCATATCAACACCTCCGGTCGTTGGTCATCAGTGTCAACAGCGTCCTTTCAGACCCTCATTCCATATCAACACCTCCGGTCCTTGGTCATCAGTGCCAACAGCGTCCTTTCAGACCATCATTTCATATCAACACCTCCGGTCGTTGGTCATCAGTGCCAACAGCGTCCTTACAGACCCTCATTTCATATCAACACCTCCGGTCGTTGGTCATCAGTTCCAACAGCGTCCTTTCAGACCCTCATTTAATATCAACACCTCCGGTCGTTGGTCATCAGTGTCAACAGCGTCCTTTCAGACCCTCATTTCATATCAACACCGCCGGTCCTTGTTCATCAGTGTCAACAGCGTCCTTTCAGACCCTCATTTCATATCAACACCTCCGGTCGTTGGTCATCAGTGTCAACAGCGTCCTTTCAGACCCTCATTTCATATCAACACCGCCGGTCGTTGGTCATCAGTGCCAACAGCGTCCTTTCAGACCATCATTTCATATCAACACCTCCGGTCCTTGGCCATCAGTGCCAACAGCGTCCTTTCAGACCATCATTTCATATCAACACCTCCAGTCCTTGGTCATCAGTGTCAACAGCGTCCTTTCAGGCCCTCATTTCATATCAACACCTCCAGTCCTTGGTCATCAGTGTCAACAGCGTCCTTTCAGACCCTCATTTCATATCAACACCTCCAGTCCTTGGTCATCAGTGTCAACAGCGTCCTTTCAGACCCTCATTTCATATCAACACCTCCGGTCGTTGGTCATCAGTGCCCACAGCGTCCTTTCAGACCATCATTTCATATCAACACCTCCGGTCGTTGGTCATCAGTGCCAACAGCGTCCTTTCAGACCATCATTTGATATCAACACCTCCGGTCGTTGGTCATCAGTGTCAACAGCGTCCTTTCAGACCCTCATTTCATATCAACACCTCCGGTCGTTAGTCATCAGTGCCAACAGCGTCCTTTCAGACCATCATTTCATATCAACACCGCCGGTCCTTGGTCATCAGTGACACTCTTTAGCTGAGGCCTCTGGCCGCTGTCCCGTGTACTGTAAATGATCTATGTGCTACTTCGGACGGCCATTTCATCTACTTTGGTCGGGCGTTTCGTCTTCGTTGGCCGCTCCGTTCATCTACTTTGGCCCGTCCATTTCATCTACTTTGGCCCGTCCATTTCATCTACATTGGCATGTCATTTCATCTACTTTCGCCGGTCATTACCTTTTTTTGGCCAGTTATTTTATCTATTTTTGCGGGTCATTTCATTTACACTGGCCAGTCATTTCATCTACTTTGGCCGTTCACTTCATTTACTTTGGCCAGCCATTTCACGAAGGGAAACAAAAGATTTAAGAAAACAACAAAACCAATAACAAGCTACTACAAAAGAAACTGCTAAAAGAGAATTTTCCCCATTCTCCCGTCCCCTCCCCCACGTTTGCACATTCATATTCACTCAGCATTTGATATTTTCTATATCATTGATTTTGAACCTACGGCGCGCGTGCCTCCGTGGGCACGACCCAGAGCCTCAGCAGGCGGCACGCGACTATATAATAAATAAATAAATGGGTTTTGGTTGAATTTCGGCACGTTCGCCCAAAATGGTTCGCCACCACTGTTCTATTTAATAATGTAATATGTACACTGTACACACATAACTCCTTGCCACATCCAAGAACAATCGATTTAAAAAAAACACATCCATCTCCTTAATTATTTATTTTATATTTAAAATGTCTGCTGCCCCTGACAGATTTTGACAGATTGTTAATAGTTATCGGGAAATAGTAATAAGCGAACTTATCGCAGCCAACAGCAACAAAAACAACAACAGACATGTTTTATTATATTATTGTTAGTACAAAAAAAATAATTAATATGAAACACCGTGACGTCACACATGGCCGGACACGTCACAAACTGTCACACCTTTTTACACCCCCTCCACCCTCTGGAGCGTGACGTACTTTATGGGCGGCCCCTTATGTCTTCGCATTTTAAATCCACACTAATCTTTAAAATAATATAGTTAACAGTCCTCGTGTTTTGTGTTTAAAGATACAATGTATTACTAAAAGATCCATACATTTTAGAAGTCTCTCCTCCTGCTTAATGTGAACATAAGTTATTCTCCTTGCTTACTGTATATGTAGCTATGTCACCCATAGAGTGAATGTTTACTCTATCTGTAGCTATGTCACCCATAGAGTGAATGTTTACTCTACATGTAGCTATGTCACCCATAGAGTGAATGTTTACTCTACATGTAGCTATGTCACCCATAGAGTGAATGTTTACTCTACATGTAGCTATGTCACCCATAGAGTGAATGTTTACTCTACATGTAGCTATGTCACCCATAGAGTGAATGTTTACTCTACATGTAGCTATGTCACCCATAGAGTGAATGTTTACTCTACATGTAGCTATGTCACCCATAGAGTGAATGTTTACTCTACATGTAGCTTTTATTATGAATGAATGTTTACTCTATCTGTAGCTATGTCACCCATAGAGTGAATGTTTACTCTACATGTAGCTATGTCACCCATAGAGTGAATGTTTACTCTACATGTAGCTATGTCACCCATAGAGTGAATGTTTACTCTACATGTAGCTATGTCACCCATAGAGTGAATGTTTACTCTACATGTAGCTATGTCACCCATAGAGTGAATGTTTACTCTACATGTAGCTATGTCACCCATAGAGTGAATGTTTACTCTACATGTAGCTATGTCACCACCCATAGAGTGAATGTTTACTCTACATGTAGCTATGTCACCCATAGAGTGAATGTTTACTCTACATGTAGCTATGTCACCCATAGAGTGAATGTTTACTCTACATGTAGCTATGTCACCCATAGAGTGAATGTTTACTCTACATGTAGCTTTTATTATGGATGAATGTTTACTCTATCTGTAGCTATGTCACCCATAGAGTGAATGTTTACTCTACATGTAGCTATGTCACCCATAGAGTGAATGTTTACTCTACATGTAGCTATGTCACCCATAGAGTGAATGTTTACTCTACATGTAGCTATGTCACCCATAGAGTGAATGTTTACTCTACATGTAGCTATGTCACCCATAGAGTGAATGTTTACTCTACATGTAGCTATGTCACCCATAGAGTGAATGTTTACTCTACATGTAGCTATGTCACCCATAGAGTGAATGTTTACTCTACATGTAGCTATGTCACCCATAGAGTGAATGTTTACTCTACATGTAGCTATGTCACCCATAGAGTGAATGTTTACTCTACATGTAGCTATGTCACCCATAGAGTGAATGTTTACTCTTCATGTAGCTATGTCACCCATAGAGTGAATGTTAATCATATAAGTAGCTCTATCACCCTTTGAGTGTTCATGTAGCTATGTCACCCTGAGAGTGAGAGTTTACTCTATATGTAGCAATGTCGTTTTAGGTCAATTGAAAGTTAGGAGGAGAGAAATGTAATTTCCCGCCTTCCCAATATGATAGTAGCCAGAGATTCGCCACTAAGTCCACTTGCAACATTGCAATAACAATTATTTGCTGCACTAAACATCCCTGCTCACGCATTGAGTGACGCAAGGGAAGTAATATGTTGAGCACATGCTGCTAAACAGTTATTGCCCCTAGATCATAAAACCCACTATTGGGAAAACGCAATTTTGAATATACAGATTTTAATCTGGTAGAATAATTGAACAAGGAGTTCGCATAAGTTCGTTTTATGGAGCAGATGATTCAAAACAAAAATGCTAAATTAAAATACGGTTCAGAAGAAATGAGATTTATGTTATCCCGTATTTTATGAGTCGGTGATTTTATCACACCATTTTATCACACCATTTTATCACACCATTTTAGCATTAACCGCAAATATCCGTAGCGACTGTCGGTCCTCTTTTGTTTTGCTAAGTTTTATAGATGGTATGTTAATGCATAGATTTGTACATATACATTATTCGTGTGCTAATTTTTACAAGTGAACTTTTCTAGAAATGCGGTTAGCTGTGGCTACACAGGAGCCGCAATTCGACACCGCGGTATACGGCCGTGCGCGTTTCGGGAATCGCCGATCACCGCCGTGTTTCACTGAGCAAGTGTAGCCATGCACACACTATGTTGCGGCATCTGATTTTTTTTCCTCCAAAAGATACGGCCGTAAACTGCAGTGTCAAATTCCGGCTCCAGTGTAGCCCCAGCCTAAAGCATCAAAGCTTCCCCTCGTTGTGTGATTTGTTTTGTTGTCATTTTCTGTATCCATGCTTTCGTTTGCTGCTAATTATCTTCATCTCTTGCGGCGATTCATATAAAAGAAATATGCATGTTGCGTTTTAAATTCAAAGATCCCTAATTAATATTCGTTAAAAGTTTCATCTAGTGACTTGAGTCAAGAGTGTGCTGGTGTACTTCGCAGTTAGCCGGTACACGGGGTACCTTATATTATAACCGTACAACATTAAACAACATAGCTAAATATGGCCTTTATGGGCATACAGGCATCCACGTTTTGGGGAAAACATGAAACATTGACACAACAAAACAACGATTTTTGTTGGCAAGTAAATAAACAATAAAACAATGGACAAATTAAAATATAGAATCAATATATAATTTAATATCTGAGTGGGAAGCAGGTGTAATATAAGAAAGCGTTAGTCAGAAAGGTGGTTAGTTGGCAAAAAAAAACAAAACGGTCATACAAATTAGGTTATTATGATAAATGGTGTAAAAAAAAAGCGTTTCTTTAAATGGACATTCGCTGAAGTCTGATATTGCATAGATTTGTCCCAAAGTATGTCTCTCTTGTAGAAATTGCAAATGTTACGGCCAAAGCCCGAAGTCCGGCAACTTCGCGAATTGGCCGGACTTGCTGGCCAAACCCCGAAGTACTTATAACTAACAATTGTAATTCGGGCTTTGGCCGGCCAATTCGCAATGTGGCTGGGTAACCTTGGCCAAAGCCCGATGGGGTAAAGGAATACTGCCCGGTTAGCGGCACATCAATCGCTTCTAGTGTGTTGGCGTGTACGAGGTAGGAAAAAGGGTGCCACGCTGTGACGATACTATTGCGTTAGTCTTTCCTTTTCGGAGAAGGTCCAGACATTGTGACTAGTTATTATTCTGACACAGTGGTTTCAGTGTGAGTACTGTATTACTCGTATCTATAACTTCCCAATCAACGTTTCCAGTTGAAAAGATAAGTCATAGGGCACGTATAGCATGTGTCGTTGGGTGTAATAAAACAATACTAAGTATACTGAGGCTATTAACCTATCATTAATTGTTAGCTACGACACGTTGTTCTGTACTGGAAAGTGCTAAATCCGCAAATGAACAAATTCATGCCGATTCGACCACAGTACGTTTCGACCCTTTTGTTTCTACACCTTAAAATTGTTTTATTTATTTATTTTTTATAAATGATTTTTTTTTAAATTTCTATTTTTGTTATAAAAATAATGTAATATACTATACTTATCTATTAAAAATTAAAAACAGTATGGTTATTTAGAATAGTTATTTTTAACGTTAAATTTCTGATAGGACGATTGAAAAAAAGGTTTATACACTGACAACCTGTTAATATTCAATGCGAATTCATGATTGTGGTATGTGCTCAATTTTCTAAGGTAAAAAGTCCTTCCAATCCTACCCAACTCAACCCACATCTCGACCCGATGTAATCGGACAATAAAAAGGCCATGTGGTCAGATAAAGGTACGTACATTCCCTCTGACTCAATTATCAGGATCATTTAACCAAGTTTGTACTATTGCGACCTCTTAAAAGCAAACCAGTAGAAGAAGTTGCTTACAAGCTACTTGATATCTTCACCACCATAGGGGCTCCAAGTGTGCTTCAATCAGATAATGGCAACGAATTTGCCAACCAAGTTGTAAATGAGCTTAAGAACATGTGGCCTGACCTAAACCTGGTAAACGGTAAACCGGGGCATAGTCACAGCCAAGGTTCCGTCGAACTTATCAACCAAGATGTTCAGAATGTGATGATGTCAGGGATGCAGACAACTGAATCAAGACATTTGGACTGAGAGTCTCAGATTTGTTCAATTCATGAAAACCCGATCTTTTCACCAAGGCATTCAGCAGTCTCCATATGAGGTCATGTTTGGCTGCAAAGCAAAAGTTGGGCTGAGTTATACCTCAAATCTGCCCAGAGAGGTGATTGATAATGTAGCTACGGAGGAAAGACCTTATCAACGTCCACCAAGAAATGGAGGATAGTATAAATGAAGGGACTGCCTCTAGAAATTGAGATGCTGCCGTGCTGGTGGAGGAACCATCGGAGAGTTCAGACCAGTTGCCTGACAATAAAAATGCGAAAAAGATGTGTATAGTATGTGAAAAAGAGTGCAGTTTGGCCATTTTTATGATTCCTGCGGCCAAGATCTGCATGCTATTTGTGGAATATGAAGTGAATCAGATGGATGCAGGGGTAAAATAACTTGCAGGCTATGTCACAATAAAGAAGAAATCAGGAAGAAGAGGTCAGCAGCTCACAACAGTTTGCAAGGTCAAGCTGTGAAGATGCTTAGAAATTAAGATTCAAATTCCCACCAGTGAAAGTTGGAGATAACGTCCGCGTTCGTGTATCAGATGTTGACAGCGGTCGCGGTGATCCAAGCAGCGTTCTTGCAGTTGTCATGAACGTTGAAGATGGCACCTACAACCTAGGAACAGAACATGGTATTCTAAAACAACTGTATTCCAGAAGCGAGTTTTCCATAGTACATGAGAAACTGCTCACACTAGAATCCGTGGGCACAGAAGAAAAATCATTACGAACCGTCGCGTCTTCCCAATAACTGACTGGTGGCCAAGGGGCCGTCCATAAAGTACGTCACGCTATTTTTGACGATTTTTAACTCCCCCCTCCCTCTTGTCACAAACTGTCACAAATCTCGGACCCCCCCCCCGCCCCTAAAGTACGTCACACTTTTAAACAAAAATGTTGTTTTTAATTTATTTAATATAAAACACCATGCCGTCACACATGGCCGGACCCCTCCCCCCTGTCATAAACTGTCACACTTTCTTACACCCCCTGCACCCCTCTGGAGCGTGACGTACTTTATGGACGGCCCCCAAGGCTGCACTCGATGCAATTGCAGTACTATGTGTGTAAAAATCGCTGCAAATGTATGAAGAACAGACAATTATGTAATTTAAAATTTCATTAAAGTAATAAGTGATAACAGAAAGAAATTGTTTACTATACTTATTAAGTTTCACTTTTGTAACTCGTTTTTATCATTTGTAACTATCAATCAATGTTAAGTATTAAATCTTACTAGTCAACCTTCAATCTGCCGATGACTGCTTTCTTCGGGCTTTGGCCAATCGACCATAGCCATTTCGCGAACTGGCTGGCCACTTCGCGAAGTGTCCGATTTCGGGCTTTGGCCGTTACACAAACAAAAGTACTTATTTTGCAATTAACAAACTTCTTTAAATGTAGTAATGTCATTTTGTTGAAAGTGTATGGTGTACTAGGTTAAACATAATCTTGAGTTCAGTTAAAGTTCTTAAACTGAAACATTCCATAAAAACCGATTGAAATCATCAGACATCACGTGAGGTCAGCCACGAGCTTTTTGAAGCGAAAGGTGACTAAAACACAAGATGAATACATCACCTGGTACCTAAGGGATAAAAACAGTCAGAGATTCTTACCAGGATTAGGAAAAGATTATTTTAAAACGAACCACCCCGTAAAAACAAAGTTTTTGACTATAAATCCCTTATGTATGAGATATAACTAAAAGTATTTATTATGTTCAAACGCGATAAACATTTACAGACTGAAACCGAATTATCTCCCCTGGCTTTAAAACCGGGAGGAGGGGGTGTGGACATCGACGGGTGGCGTCAACTCAACTGGCATGTGGAAGAAAAACAATAACAAACTGTGAAATGGAATTACATATGTTTTATAGAGATAAACTAAAATGCATTAATTTAATTACGGTACTTTCGATCGATCTGAAATTTTGATACGATGCATTGTTAGGTGACACGAGTATATGTGCAAAATGTCAGCTCGATAGCATCACGGGAAGTGTATCATTTTTTACTTTTGTTTTTCCGCCCGACGTACGAAGAGATGACGACAGACAAGAGAGACAAGATGTTGAAGTTAATATAAGGGATTTGATAAACAACCCCGTAATAAAACAATCCCGTAAAAACAAAGTTTTTGACTATAAATCCCTTATACATAAGACATAATTAAAGAATTGATCATGTTCAAACGCGACACACATTTACAGACTGAATCTGCCTAAACGCCTGCTGTATAACCGCGTAGGGGGGGATTGGGAGAGGGGAAAGGTCTGGTCACCGATCGCTGGACCGAGCCCAGCATGACACGTAAAATGTAAACAAAATCATGCCGGTACATCGATGGGTCGCGTCAACGCGCGGACTGAACTGGCACATGGAAGAAAAAAAAAGAACAAACTGTGAATTTGAATTACATATGTTTTATAGAGATAAACTAAAAATGCATTAATTTAATTACAGTACGTTCAATCGATCTTAAATTTTGATGCCTTGCATTGTTAGGTGACACAAGTCTATGTGCCAAATTTCAGCTCGATGGCATCACGGGAAGTGTGTCATTTTTTACTTTTGTTTTTCCACCCGACGTACGAAGAGATGACGGCAGACAGAGGGACAAGAATTTGAAGTTAATATTATGGATTTACAAAAAGACCCGCAAAAACAAAGTTTTCTTTTTTACTATAAATCACTTATATATGAGACATAACTAAAAGTATTGATTATGTTCAAACGCGACAAACATTTACAGACTGACACCGAGTGATATCCCCTGGCTTTAAAAATGGGGGAAGGGCCTGGAGGAGTGTGGGCGTTGACGGGTGGCGTTAACACGTGACTAAACTGTCACGTGAAAAAAAAACTAATAACAAACAGTGAAATTGAATTACATACGTTGTATAGAAATAAACTAAAAATGCATTAATTTAATGACGGTACGTTCGATCGATCTGAAATTTTGAAACGATGCATTGTTAGGTGACACGGGTCCATGTGCCAAATTTCAGCTCGATGGCATTACTGTAAGTGGGTCATTTTTTACTTTTTTTCCCGCCCGCCGACGACGAACAAACAGACAGAGAGAGACGGCGGTGAAGCTAATATAAGGGATTTAATTTTTTTTTAAACGTAAAAACAAAGTTTTTGACTATAAATCCTTTATATAGGAGACAGAGATTAAATAAATTGATTATTTTCCATCGCGACAAACATTTACAGCCTGAAACTGAGTGAATTCCACCTGGTTAAAACAGGAGATGTGGTCACCGATGGCTGGCTTGAAGACAAGTGACCCGTAAAATGTAAACAATAGCGACTGCTACATATAGTTTTATATACATAAACTAAAATTACATTAATTCAATTACGGTAAGTTTGATCAATCTGAAATTTTGATACGATGCATTGTTAGGTGACACAAGTCTGTGTGCGAAATTTCAGCTCGATGGCATCACGGGAAGTGGGTCATTTTTTTACTTTTCTTTTTCCGCCCGACGTACGGACGTACCAAGAGATGACGACATACAAGATTTCGAAGTTAATTTAAGGGATTTAATAAAACAAACCCGTAAAAACAATGTTTTTGACCATAAATCCCTTATATATGAGACATAACTAAAAGTATTGATTATGTTCAAACGCGACAAACATTTAAAGACTGAATCTGTCTTAACGCCCTTTTGCTTTATAACCCTGGGGGGTGGGAGTTGGGAGAGGCAAAGGGCTGGTCACCGATCGATGGACCGAGCTCAGCGGGACACGTAAATTGTAAACTAAAGCACGCCGGTACACCTGGTTAAAACACGAGATGTGTTCACCTATGGCTGGCCTGAAGTCAACTGACCCGTAAAATGTAAACAATAGTGACTTCTACATATAGTTTTCTATAGATAAACTAAAAATGCATTAATTTAATGACGGTGCGTTCGATCGATCTGAAATTTTGATACGATGCATTGTTAGGGGACTCGAGTTTATGTTCCAAATTTCAGCTCGATTGCATCACTGGAAGTTGGTCATTTTTTACTTTTGTTTTTCCGCCCGCCCGACGACGAACGACAGACAGCCAGAGAGAGAGAGGGAGGGAGAGAGAGAGAGAGCGAGAGAGAGAGAGAGAGAGAGAGAGAGAGAGAGAGAGAGAGAGAGAGAGAGACAGAGAGAGACGGCTGTGAAGTTAATATAAGTGATTTAAAAACAAAGTTTTTGACTATAAATCCCTCATGTATGAGACATAACTAAAAGTATTCATTATGTTCACACGTGACAAACATTTACAGACTGAAACCAAATTATCTCCCCTGGATTTAAAACCAGGGTAAGGGGGAGGGGGTGTGGACATTGACGCGTGGCCTCAACGCGTTCACTCAACTGGCACGTGGAAGAAAAACAATAACAAACTGTGAAATTGAATTACATATGATGTATAGAGATAAACTAAAAATGCATTACTTTAATTACGGTACGTTTGATCAATCTGAAATTTTGATACAATGCATTGTTAGGTGACAAGAGTATATGTGCAAAATTTCAGCTCTATAGCATCGCGGAAAGTTTGCCATTTTTACTTTTGTTTTTCTGCCCGCCCAAGACGGAGAGAGAGAGATTAATAGACGGCGGTGAAGTTAATATAAGGGATTTAAAAAATGTCAGAGTGTTGGAGATTAATAGCTAGAGTGATGTGTTTACAGTTTCAAGGAGATAACTGCTATATGGGATTAGCATAGCTAAATAATATCATGTATGCCTCCCATTTTGTTGAATAGTGTGTGACTGGACGAGGATAACAGTATACATGAGACATGATGGGACATAAGACATGATGGCACATGATACATGATGGCACATGAGACATGATGGCACATGAGACATGATGGCACATGAGACATGATGGCACACGAAACATGATGGCACATGAGACATGATGGCACATGAGACATGATGGCACACGAGACATGATGGCACATGAGACATGATGGCACATGAGACATGATGGCACATGAGACATGATGGCACATTAGACATGATGACACATGAGACATGATGGCACATGAAACATGATGGCACATGAGACATGATGGCACATCGACATGGCACATTAGACATGATGGCACATGATACATAATGTCACATGATACATGATGGCACATGATACATGATGGCACATGATACATGATGGCACATGATACATGATGGCACATGAGACATGATGGCACATGAGACATGATGGCACATGAGACATGATGGCACACGAGACATGATGGCACATGAGACATGATGGCACATGAGACATGATGGCACATGAAACATGATGGCACATGAGACATGATGGCACATCGACATGGCACATTAGACATGATGGCACATGATACATAATGTCACATGATACATGATGGCACATGATACATGATGGCACATGATACATGATGGCACATGATACATGATGGCACATGAGACATGATGGCACATGAGACATGATGGCACATGAGACATGATGGCACACGAGACATGATGGCACATGAGACATGATGGCACATGAGACATGATGGCACATGAGACATGATGGCACATGAGACATGATGGCACATGAGACATGATGGCACATGAGACATGATGCCATATGAAACATGATGCCACATGAAACATGATGCCACATGAGACATGATGCCACATGATACATGATTTCACATGAAACATTATGGCACACGAGACATTATGGTACATGAAACGTGATGTCACGTGAAACATGACACATGAAACATTATGGCACATGACCCATGATGTCACATGAGAAATTATGGCACAGGAGACATGATTGCAGTACACATGAGACATGATGGCACATGAGACGTGATGGAAGTATTCATTAACAATCATAATGATAGCAAAATTCGTTTTTAAAATGGTCGTAGCTGTCAGTATTTACATACTACGTTTATATTACTGAAAGAATGTTGTTCTTTTTCATGGCAGACCCCGATAAGGAACCGATGTATTACTGAAAGAATTCAACATTAAATACAAGATGTCCGCATTATTGACACAATATGTCTGCATTCTTGACACAAGATGTCAGCAGTCTTACACAAGATGTCAGTATTATTGACTCGAGATGTCAGTATTCTTGAGACCAATTTCAATATTTATGACACAATTCCAGTCCAGTTCAACCGAGTGCTTGGGTCAATGCCGGTCAGTTCTACGTCACACCGTCGTCAATGATGACCTGCTCCCACGAGTGACCAGCGGCCACGCAATCGCTGACCACCTTGATGACCTTCCCCAGACGGCGATCCAAAGCGTCCAGATGTGCTTCCCACAGGACGGGTGAGAGGGGGTCAAAGGTCAACGACTGCCTGAGGACGTGGCTGAGACTGTCGGGCCCCATGTAGAGTTTTGCCAGCTTGGTCAGTGTGGACAGCCTGACGACACAGCACTGACGGACAGGGGCCAGACAGGACGCACAGTCGTACTTGGACTTGCCGAATCTGTGAGATAAACGTTCAATGTAGACTGTTTAGATTCAAACTGCCAATCTATTCAAGTAAATTTAGTTACAGTATTTCTATTTAAAAAAAAGATAAATAATTTATCTTATATTTAAAAAAAAATCTAGAAAGGTAACGCCAAAATTATTACAAGAATAAAAATTATGGTCATGGTCGTAAATTGTAATGCATGATGTCACCCGCCCGCACCATAGTTGTCATGTATGACGTCGCACCTTTTGCATGGTCGTTATATATAACGTCACTCACCCCGACTTTGTCCTAATGTATGACGTCACTTACCTCTGTCATGGTCCTAATGTATGACGTCACGTACCCTACCATGGTTCTAATGTATGACGTCACTTACCCTACCATGGTCCTAATGTGTGACGTCGCTTGCCCTGCCATAGTCGTAATGCATGGCATCATTTCGCCCTGTCTCAGTCGTTGTGTATGACGTCACTTATCCCTTGACATGGTCGTAATGAATGACGTCACCGACCCCCTGCCAATCGTTATGTATGTGTATGACGTCACTTACCCCCTGCCATGGTCGTAGTGGATGACGAACGTGTCCTTTTCAAAGTGTTGGAATGTTTCATAGTGATGACGGTCCATGTTGCCTACAATAGATTCACTTCAAGTAAGCTTCCATTGCGTTAACCGAAACTTTAGCAACATTGATATTAGTTTAATTACAATAAATTGTTTTAAGTGTGAAGTCTTATCTTATCTATACAGACGCTCCTTCTATGCAGAAGATAGTTGCGTCCACAGACCATGACAGATGATCTGTTGGCAAGTGATGCAGCATTCACAGGCCACGGCTTTGTGGGTTCCACGCATTACCCAGCCGCCTAACTACATGTAGTGTTAGGTACCCATTCGGAGCGGGGTGACTCAGGGACGCCCTAGGCCCCGGGAACAAACCCTTGCCTTCACACGGATTCGAACCCGTGACCATCGGTACGACAGTCCAGTGCGCTGCCACTCGACCACCACGTCCCCTTATTGCGGCCTTATTACACTTTGCTCAGGGTATGTAACTGGTATATAAAAATAAATATTAGATATAGTATAGACTATTTCTGAAATGATAATAACTAGGGCTGTTATCGATTAATTTAAATTTAATCGTTAACTTTTGAAAAATTATTGATTACAGGGTATAAATTACAGGGTAATTTATGACGTCATTAAACTGAACATTTCTCACGGACATTTGAAATTAAGAATATTTTGAACTAAATTTCATGACAATGTGTTGATACTTAATTTGTGCTGAAGGTGGTACGTCAGCGATGTATTTGATCCTTTAAAAGAGAATTGTTTCTGGCAGTGGACACAGTAAACGTTTTCACCATCTTCGACTTTGCCATCCGCAGTTAGCTTAAAAACAACATATTTGCTCAACTTTCTAGTTATATGTTTAAATTTAATTGCGCTGATGCTGTCAGCAGGGCCATCTTAACGCATAGGCCCGTTGGGCATTTTCCCGGGGGCCCACGAGCATATGGGCCCCATGGGAACATGTTTATTTATATACATTATGTATATTCATTTTTTATTACTGCGGGGGAAGGGCCCAACACTATTTCTTTGCCTGGGGGCCCAAAATGGTGTAAAGACGGCTCTGGCTGTCAGCCATTTTTTAGTTGACGTCTGCCGATCAACATAAATTAATAAAAATAAATTTTAGTATTACGCGGGAGATGTTTGTACCTTAAAAAAAATATATAAATTATTATTAATTATTAATAATTTATTATTTATTTCTGACATTTTAAAAAATTATGATAAATATTTTCTTAAATTTTAATCGAATTTTTATCGATTAAAATTATTTTAATCGATATTTAATCGATAAAAATTTTAACGATTAATCGAGCAATTAATCGATAATTTCCGCAGCCTTAAATAATAACGTATTAGCATTAAAAAAATTGAAATGAGTAAATTTGTCATTGACTTCTCATGTCAGTTTGTATCAAAATCAAACTTTGAAAAATCCTTTTTTTTAATTACCCTAAGTACTTGTATTATTTGTAGTTAAGCTTCCATTATGATTACAGGCAGGGCCTTCTAATGGCATTGAAATTGACCAAAGTCCTCCTCATGGCAATAATAAAATGAATCCACTGTGGACTTTCTTACGAATGAAGACACTTGAAATGACACGGGGTATTTCCTACCATAACATGCCATGACCAGTATGTAAAACCATGGGCGTCGCTAGGAATTTTTCCAGGGGGCAGCAAAAATCCCCCACTTTTTTAAATTTTAACTGGCAATGCCATACTGGTACAATTTTCAATTAAATTCAAGTTCAGTATAAAATAAGGGTTGAAAAAAGCCTTAGAAATTAATAAGACTTACAAATTAGTGCTGTAATAGTTAAAATACAACATTTATTAATGCATTTAATATTTTTTTTTCCTCAAATGTAGGGGGGGGGCAAATGTCCCCCCTTACCCTCCTTCCCTACGCCCATGTGTAAAACTAATGATCAACAGATTGCTTGGGCACAGAATCCACTGACCTATCAAGTAGTCAAAAATGGCGGTGTCCATTAAATCCAAGAGTCGCCTGCCACCAAATTCACGATTAGGTTTGACAACAAGGTCGCAGTAGCTGTCATTCTTCTCCCACTCACTCTGCACAAGGTAGAGGAATGTAATAGATTCCACAAAATACGGACGTAGATTTCGAAATGTTTTCTATCAATCATTCAATGTGTCATGTTCTGTCAACATGGCATGTTCTGTCAATTTGTCGTGCTCTGTCAATGGGGCATGTTCTGTCAATGTGACATGTTCTGTCAATGTGGCATGTTCTGTCAATGTGACATGTTCTGTCAATTTGTCGTGTTCTGTCAATTTGTCGAGTTCTATCAATGGGGCATGTTCTATCAATGTGTCATGTTCTGTCAATGTGTCGAATGGTTTCAATGTCTATTTCTTAAGCAACTACAGTTTTTGACCACTGCCCCTGTATATTTTATAACGAGTAGAACTATTCTAAACGCTTAAACTATTTTTTTTCTATTTTGTTTACCGATAAAAGATGGATGCCATTGATTATTATTTAAAAGATTCACAATACAAACAAAGATATTTTATGGTTGTCTAAAATAAAATTTTGACATATTTTTAAAATTCATTTTATAAAATTTCCTACTATAATTATTGACATGTGTAGCTGCCCCTGGTGATTTTTGTCAGGGTCTAAAACGTGTCTGCTGTTGAGACCACGTCAGTAGAGACAATGCCGTCATTCAAAGAACACCAAACTCCACACATAACCCGGATGTAAGATGTAACAAAAGTACTCACCTTCTGAGACGAGTAACTGCGCATCCAAGGGGAGGATAATTCATGCTTGTGGTAAATCTGTGATCTGTTAGGCATGTAGGCAGAAATCGAACCTTCAATCATGTCAGGGCTGCCGCACACCGAGTGATCTGCGTCACAGTATTGTCGGCACTTGCTGTAGAAACACACGTTCCCGGCTGCAGAGCAAACCCTCTTCGGTTACATATTGGTATGATATATATATTTACAATCAATTATGTTTATGACTGACTCACTTTGGATCAAAGCTAAGGGACATCACGCTGCTTTTTAAAAAAAAATTGTATAATCATTTTGGTTTCCAGATTAACATTAAATGCCCTCCACACTATTATTAATTGAACAATTTCATGCGGACGCTCGAAAAGAGTTATTTTTGGTGCAGTAATTTGGTGCGCTGCTTTCTAAAATTTCTCGCCGTAAAAAAGATATTATATGACGTCATTATTTGAGCTCATATTTTAATTTTGGAAAATGGAACGATGTAAAAAAAGAATTTGATGATTGTTAATAATAAAATACTTTGTGTACATTTCAGGAAGTTTAATATTTCGTATTTATCAAACAAGGATAAGTTACTTGGGCTTTTGACAACAAAAAAAAAGTGGGCGCCATTGGCGCCCTACAGCCCCTATTATAAAATAATTTGTGTACATTTCAGGAAGTTTAATATTACGTATTTATCATACAAGGACACGTTAGTTGGGCTTTTGTAAAAAGTTAGGCGCCGCATGCGCCTCAGCACAACCTAGATGACATATATTGATGTAGAATAAGAGTTACACGTATTAAAATTGGGAGGTAAGCCTGATAATACACAATAAAGCATTGAACGTATCGGCAAAAAGCCTTCCTCGGCGAACAAACACATAAAAAAATAAGTAAAAAAAGATAAACGTAGTTACAGTTTGTAGTTTGAGCAGAAAAAAAATATTATAATGTAAAAGTATTTTTTTTTATAAACTAGCTATTAAATAAGAAAAACCCGTAAAAAACCAAGTTTTTGACTATAAATCCTTTATGTACGAGAAGTAACTAAAAGAATGTTCATTATAATACGCAGCGCCAGACCATCCAGAAATACAAAATTGCAGTTGTGTCGTAAAACATGTTTAATATAATGCGCACCGATCAGGAATATGTTTATAAAAAGAGCTGTCAATAAAATACGCACCTTATTGCGCGACAGAAAGGTTGTTCAATATAATACGCACCGCGACGCTCTATCTCAAAAAATAGCATGATACATAGGAATAAATAAAATAATCTAAAAAATCAATAATTTAATTACGGTACATGCGATCGATCAGAAATTTTGATACATTGTTTTTATCATTGGTACGAAACTGCCTTCAAAATTTCAGCTCGCTATCTTGCGAGCAAGTGGGTTAAAAATCGATCAAAAGTTTTGGCGACAACGTCGGTCGGTCGGTCGGTCGGTCGGTCGGTCGGTCGGTCGGCCGCAGACACCACGAGTTAATATAAAGGATTTAAAAAAAAGAATAATTATGAACTGTATGAAAATAACCCCCTTTCCAGTCCATTACGGACTATGGGGTAAGTGATGTAGCGTTCACAACAAGCAGGGGAATGTGTGGCAGAACACAATGCCCCAGGCGCCTTACCAGTACCCTGGCTCGAACCCGCGACTCGGGATCTGCCTCGGTTCTATAGTCCAGTGCGCTACCACTTAGACCATAGCGTCCCTGTGAACTGAATGTGGCGAAGTATAGGCAGAGACAAAGTGGGGCACCCATTATTTTTGTGTCCATGCCTAATTTTTTTATAGAGTTATTGCCCCTCGTAAAGAGAAGTCATTAGCCTTGTCTTTCCTTGTATAAGTCTTCATACATTCAAAAGATTGCCTATAAATGAAACTTGCCATCATAATTTTGGTGCGAGGTTAAAAAAAAGGTGAGGGTCAGAAAAAATATCCACCAAATTATCATGGCCAGTTCCAAAAGTTACACGGGGGCCGTCCATAAATCACATCACACGATTTTGGCCGATTTTTGACCCCCGCCCCCTCGCCATACGTCGTCACAAAAACTCAGACCCCCTCTAATATGACGTCACAAATCGTTGACCATTCCCCCCCCCCTCTGAAAGCGGTATTTTCTATATGAAAATGAGCATGTTTTAAAGCACTTTTTTGTCATTTATGCATGTATTTGGTGTAAAGCTGCACTCTAATATCGTAAAACGCGTGAAGCCTTGTAAAACGTCATTAAATTAATTGTAAGAAATCAAATATGTAAGTGGACCTTTTATTTAAAGTTGTGCGCTTTTTTATGTGACGCCACATTTATTTAGCACCCCCTCCCCCATTGTCACACATCGTCACAAATGCGTTGCCACCCCCACCCCCTCTGATATTTTACATTTAATTAGTATTTTTATTACTGACTGTCATTGTCATCACACTGACAGGACGCCACCTCTTATTAGGAAATGGCGTTTATCCAATAAATAATGCGTTTTATCTCATTAAAAAGTTTGGCGTCCAATCTCCCCCAATTCAAGGTTTCTGAACACGGACAGGGGGAAGCAGACAGTTCAATGAATAATTTATGAAATCCTCGGTGAAACAAACTGATTTTTAATTAGGGGTGTACCGGATTTCGTTTCCGGCTCCGGCAAATCCGGAATCCGCGCATATTTACAAAGCCGGCTCCGTCTTCTGCTCCGGCAGAATGTCACCTCATAAACCCGGTCAAATCCGGGTGGCCGATAGAGCCATAATATATATATATATATATATATATATATATATATATATATATATATATATATATATATATATATATATATTTATATATATATATATATATATATATATATATATATATATATATATATATATATATATATTAGGGCTGGTAACGACTAAATGTTTTTTCCGATTAATCTGTAAAAATTAATCGAATAATCGACTAATTAACGATTAATTTTAACACTTATATAGATACAACTGAAAACCTCAAGGGAAATAAAAAGAACAGGTAATTGACATTTTTTGTTTTAATGAGTTATTTCCCCAGACACTTGTCGCCATGTTTGTTTACGTTTTTTCAAGTCTAAATAAATTTATTATGATACGTGAGAAAAGTCTGTAGGTAAAAAAAAATGATTATTAATTATTTACTAATAAATTGAAAAGAAAAAAGAAATATTTTCTTAAAGTTTAATTGAATTTTTATCTATTAAAATAATTTTTATCCATTAAAATAATTTTTATCTATTAAAATAATTTTAATCGATTAAAATTTTTAAGGATTAATCGAGAAATTAATCGTTAAGCAATCTTTCGCTTCAAAGGTAATGAACTGAATTTAAAAAAGCAACAAAATCTGGTATTTCTGCATTTGATTCAAAACTTTATCTGAATACGCCGCAAAATTTTCGTCCGCCAAATATCTGCCAGATATTATGCGGCACGCCGTTAGGCCTGTCAACGGGTACCTTTGTGAACTTTTAAAGGTTACTTTTCATTGGTAGTGGCAGTCATTAATATCAAAATCATCACTCAACCTGGGTAATATATATGAAAGTATTGATATTTTTATTATGCCGACCCGTTGCGTGGCACGGGTATTGCGCTTGTAGGTACTAACAGTGTAAGATGGGTAAGACGTCGGCATAGAGATGAAAGAGGCCGTGTATGATTTTGTTAATAAAAACACCCCTGCTTTGGCACTAACTTTGATCTTTGAAATACGCCGACATTGAGTTTACGATTGTCGATGTTGTTTATCTACCCCCCCCCCTGTTCCTTCTCCCTCAATTCGATTGTTTTGTGTGTTCATTACAGCGTTTGCCTTGCCCAAAAACTGATTTTAATAATACACTAAAATGTGTAGGTTTTTAAAGTCAATAAATTAGTTACTAACAGTGTAAGATGGATAAGGTCCCGTCCATAAATGGCGTTACGCACCTAGGGGAGGAGGGGGTCACACATTTGTGACGAGGGGGGGGGGTGATGCGTTTAAGAATAAATGCGACGTCACATCAAAACGCGCACCTTTAAATAAAAGTTCCACTGAAATATTTGATCGCTTACAATTTATTTAATGAAGTTTTATATGGATTTAAGCGTGTAGCAATTTTTAGAGTTCAACTTCACATTAAATACAAAATTAAATGACAATAAAGTTATTTTGACACATGCTCATTTTCAAAAAGGAAGTACGGCTTTTATGGGGGGGGGGCTTTTTGACGTCATATTGGAGGGGGCAGTAAGTTTTTGTGACAACCTGTGACGGCGGAGGGGGGGGTAAAAAATCGGCCAAAATCACTCGATGTCATTTGTGTACGGCCCCTAAGACGTCGGCCGTGTAGCTGCTGTGTGAAATGAGGTGCATGGAAGGTGGCTAGGTAGCATTGCATAGCGGTCATGACGGGGAAAATTATGCCATGTTTCGATCGGATAACCGGGGTACCCGTTCGAAATTTGGACGGGTACCCGGGCAGCATTTTTCAACAATATTGACAGCCCTACGCGCCGTATTAGCCGCCGTATTTTGTCCGCCGTAAATCCGCCTAAAAATGAACGAGCCGCCGTAGCGTAATGTTTTTGTTTTCTTAAGCTTAAATGCGTCCCGTTTTAAGATCGAATGCATTTTTAGAATAACCGTCGCCGAAAGAGTGACAAAATGAGTTATTTGTAAAGTTTTTTTTTAAAAACCTAAATAATCATTGATACAGTTCTTGCAAGTTATATTTTTCTTACAATCTTAATTAATAAAATATTAATTAAAATACATTTTGAATAAATTAATTAATTTAAGTTATCGTTAAGCTTTGTCGCAAATAAGCGATTTAGTTTTAGTATTACTCAATTATGGCTCAACGATCTTCTACTAGCAGTTAGGTAAGCCTAAATTAATTGTTTCAATTAACTAGATAGATGTACTAGTTTAGTCAATAACTAATGACGATGATTTTTAAGAGTGATCCTGAAGTTTTAGCACGTAAATTATATTTCTACGAATTTTAATTTTCCCGTGAGAACTTTCATTTTTAAATACTTTATATTAACTCGTGGTGTCTGAGCCCTTGTCGGAAAAATTTTGATTTTTAACTCACTTCCTCGTAAGCTAGCAAGCTGAAATTTTGCAGGCAGACTCGTGCCGATGATAAAAATGATGTATCAAAATTTCAGATAAATCGAATAAACCTTAATTAAATTAATAAATTTTAAGATTATCTTTATTTATTTCTATGTAACATGTGAACTTTTGTTTGCTATAGTGTTGCGGTGCGTATTATATTGAACAACCTGTCCTGTCGCGTAATAAAGTGCGTATTTTATTGAGAATACTTTTTATAAACATATTCCTGATCGGTGCGCATTATATTAAATATGTTTTACGAGACATAACTACAATTTTGTATTTTTTGGATTGTCTTGCGCTGCGTATTATAATGAGCACAATAGATAGCCCGCCAAAAATGACGGAATCTTTTTTGGTTCAAACAGCACTATAACACAAAATCGATCGCAGTGCCACCTTACAGCACTTCATCCATACAGACAACGGGAATCAATAACATAAGTAACTTATCCTTGTTTGATAAATACGAAATAATTAAACTTGCTGAAATGTACACAAAGTATTTTATAATTTTAAATCCTAAAATCATATTTTTAAATCGTTCGCTTTTCAAAAAATTAAAATATAAGCTAAAACAATGACGTCATATGCTTTTTTTTTACAGTGCGTCTTTAATTTATAATTATTTTGCACACCTTTTTGCGCGCCTTCCGATGCACGCCTTGTATTAAAATATAAGCTCAAATTTTTTTATAATAAAGGCGAAAAGGAATTTAATGGGTAAACTCGAAAACAATTACATCCATACATACAGACAATGGGATTTATGTATATTGATTCTTTGAGTTATGTCTCGTACATAAAGGATTTATAGTCAAAAATTTGGTTTTTTACGGATTTTTAAAATTAAATTATTAAATGCATTTATATATGAATATATGTTATATTTTAGTTAATATAGCGCTAATTTGTAAGGCTTTTAAATTTATAAGGCTTTTTCGGCCTTTGACGCTACATAATCGGGGTAGGATACACCATTTTTGTTTATCTAGCCCCCTGCTAGCTAGATTTTTTAAAAACCTGGTACGACCCAAGCTAAAATACATTTACTGACTGAAGATGTTTTTTAAAAAAAGTTTCACTCATCTATTTTAAGATTCTTAGAAGATCAATAAATATTTTAATGAAAATTTCATTTTTTATTTCCTTACTAGATGTTTTATTCTTTGTTGTATGTTTGTAAGTGAGAAAATTTCATTTGGCCTCTTGCTGTGACAACCCAGCAAGTAGGGTGCTAGATAAACAAAAATGATGTATCCTACTCCGATTATGTAGCGTCAAGGGCCGAAAACAGCCTTATAAATTAAAAAGCCTTATAAATTAGCGCTATAATAGCTAAAATATTAAACAATATAATTTGCTATGTCTGTCCGTGACGCTACTAATTTTAGAAAGCAGGGAAAACCAAATTACTGCACCAATGCATCAAAAGGTGTGCAAATTAAAGATGCGCTGTAAAAAATATTATAGGACGTCATTGTTTTCGCTCATACATGTATTTAATTTTGGAAAAGGGATCAATGTAAAAAGAGGATTTGATGATGGTTAATTATAAAATCAAAAAACAAAGGGGGCGCATTTGTGTACATTTCAGAAAGTTTAATATTTCGTTTTTATCAAACAAGGACAAGTTAGTTGGGCTTTTGAAAAGGTCGGCGCCGTAGGCGCCCTTAAAAAAGTACATTTTTAAATAAAATAAATAGAATTCAGCTGAAAACTTCCGTCATTTTTGACGGGTGATACGCTAGTAACATATTTAAATGCTTTAATAAATTAAAAACGAAAGTTCTCACGAGAAAATTAAAATTCGCA
This sequence comes from Ampullaceana balthica, assembly GCA_944989445.1. Lineage (NCBI taxonomy): Eukaryota > Metazoa > Mollusca > Gastropoda > Lymnaeidae > Ampullaceana > Ampullaceana balthica. Next base: position 1,614,807 of record CALYLW010000061.1, read on the forward strand.
GGGAAATAATATAGCCTACGTGCTAAGACTGCAGGATTACCGTTTTACGTTACACCTTTTCTGATGTAACAATTCTTTATGACTATATGATGATTTTAGGTGAATTCAAATGTCATCTAAACCGGGAAAAGAGGCAGTTCATTAAACACCTAGAAGTAAAACCTAAACCGCCTAGCCTACATGGAAATTCTAAAGCTCAAATCTGGAAATATTTTGGTTGCCTGTTCTCTGTTGATGGGAGAAATGTAGACGAAGGTCGAATTTATTGTCAGCTGTGTCTCACTGCTCAGCAGTCATTGGGTGATAAGGGTCACATTTCAAAAGTGACCAATTTTGCCGCAATTACATCAAGTGGCAATATGAATCTTCACTTAAGTGTCAAGCAGAATGTGTCAGTACAAATTCAAGAAAAGTCAATACAGTTTTGGGATATTTCCGTAAGTATGGAGAAGGCAACAGTCAATGTCAGGCAACATCAAGTCATGAACTGACAAGAGATATCGTTATCTGGTTCTTTAGAGACTTGATTGCCTTTGAAAATGTGGCTAGAGATGGTTTTGTTGACTTCTTCAAAATTAATTGCCCATCTCTCAACATACCGGCACCTGTAACACTTGCTGGAACATCCCTGGATGATGTTTACGAATTTTTTGCTGCAAATGTCAATTTACGGAGAAATGCGGCTAATCCGGATATCAGCCGAAAAATTATGTCAGCCAGCCGAAATTTTAAAATCCGGCTAATCCGGATATCAGCCAAAAAATTGTGTAAGCCAGCCGAAATTTAAAAAAAATCGGCCTTCAGGTCTAATCTGAACAAAAGACATTTTGGACGAGGGGAATTCAACCTATTCCCAAATTTATCAGGAGGAGAAAAAAATGATGAAGACATACTTTATTTTTGTGAGCCCTTGGATGTTTTCCATTTAGATTTTAATCAACGATTTGGTGATATTTTGAAAATGAACATACATGATTGGATTTTGAATCCTTTTTGAAGTGCAAACAAAAGAAATAATTTCCACAGTTACAAGAAAAACTGATGGAAGAATCTACTAATAATGAATTGATATTCAAAAACGGCTACCAACAATTCTGGCTGGAAAAGGAGATCCTTGCGGATTTATTCGGAACGAAGGGCTGTAATTTAAAAGTTCTAAATTACATTTCGGCAACCCTTTTATAAACAAAAAAAATAATAATAATAATTAAAAAAAATAAAAATAATAATAATAAAAAAATAAAAAATAGTCAATCGCAGTTATTTTAGATTATTGCAGACGAAAATAGAGCAGAGGATTAGTAAATTGGTAGCAGCACAACAGGTTCATCAATGACATTTTAAGATGATTTCAAATATTTTAATTTTTTGTATGTGTGTATAAGGGGCAAATCATTGAATGACAGATTAGTTTAATACAGTATGTATCGCTATTTTTGACAATTTATAACTCCCCCTCCCCCCCCCTGTCACAAACTGTCACAAATCTCGGAACCCCAAGTACTTCACTTTTTCGAACAATTAAAAAAAATTAAATTAACAAAATAATTAAAATATAATATAAACTACCATGACGTCACACATGACCGGACCCCCCCCTCCCCCTGTCACAAACTGTCACACTTTTTTACACCCCCTCCCCCCTCTGGAGCGTGACGTACTTTATGGACGGCCCCTAACCTTTCTATTCTGAGTTCAATAGTTTCATAAATTTAACTTCAATGTTTCTAATTTACAACTTTATTTACTATATTTTTGAAAAAAAAGCAGGAACAACATTAATACATCATTCTTTTGAATCTCTGTTAAGAATTTTTTTTTAATTCGGGGTTGGTGGTGGCGCGGAGTCGTATATATTTTTTTCTGGAAAGGGGGCGTAGACTAAAAAAGTTTGGGAACTATTAATGTAGATGCATTAGCTACCGACATATTTTCTGGCTGTTTAGGGGAATTCACTGCACAAAGCTAAACCTAGTAAACGTAATTTCTCCCTCAGTGTCCATAGATGTCTGACCATAGGTCAACTGTTGATTCGCTCAATGAACACCTGGACATTGCCCCCTCACCAATGTTCCCTCTAAGGTTCGTTGGTCCGTATGCAAAGTGAAAAAACTCGTGTGCAAAGTTGCACAAGATCCATATTTTGTGCAATATTTTACAAAATTTGCTGCGCGGTAATTGTAAACTGCTGCGCGGTTTCGGTCAGATATCTGTGCGGCCCGCGCAGCCCCAAAGCTTAAAGGGAACATTGCCCCCCACCCAAGAGCCGTCTTTACACAAGTTTGGGCCCCCTGGCAAAGAAATAGTGTTGGGCCCCTCCCCCGCAGGAATAAAATAAATAAATATACATAATATACATAAATAAACATATTCCCATGGGGTCTCTATGCTCGTGGGCCCCCAGGCAAATGCCCAACATGCCTATACGTTAAGACGGCCCCGCCCCCACACCCTAAATCACCAGCACGTGTGAGGCAGACAATGACGTGCTGTTGCTGTGAAGCTATACCTGGTGACACATGAACCGTGGCGTTGACGTCTCTGTCTCCTACAGCAGCAATGTCTCTGGTTATATTCAGCCACCTGCCTACTGTGGGGACTGCTCGGTGGAAGCCCAGCACCCTGAGGACATTTGGTGTGGAGTTAAACAACGACATGTACACATGTGTGGTGTTAACTATTAACATGTACACATGTGTGGTGTTAACTATTAACATGTACACATGTGTGGTGTTAACTATTAACATGTACACATGTGTGGTGTTAACTATTAACATGTACACATGTGTTGTGTTAACTATTAACATGTACACATGTGTGGTGTTAACTATTAACATATACACATGTGTGGTGTTAACTATTAACATGTACACATGTGTGGTGTTAACTATTAACATGTACACATGTGTGGTGTTAACTATTAACATGTACACATGTGTGGTGTTAACTATTAACATGTACACATGTGTGGTGTTAACTATTAACATGTACACATGTGTGGTGTTAACTATTAACATGTACACATGTGTGGTGTTAACTATTAACATGTACACATGTGTGGTGTTAACTATTAACATGTACACATGTGTGGTGTTAACTATTAACATGTACACATGTGTGGTGTTAACTATTAACATGTACACATGTGTGGTGTTAACTATTAACATGTACACATGTGTGGTGTTAACTATTAACATGTACACATGTGTGGTGTTAACTATTAACATGTACACATGTGTGGTGTTAACTATTAACATGTACACATGTGTGGTGTTAACTATTAACATGTACACATGTGTGGTGTTAACTATTAACATGTACACATGTGTGGTGTTAACTATTAACATGTACACATGTGTGGTGTTAACTATTAACATGTACACATGTGTGGTGTTAACTATTAACATGTACACATGTGTGGTGTTAACTATTAACATGTACACATGTGTGGTGTTAACTATTAACATGTACACATGTGTGGTGTTAACTATTAACATGTACACATGTGTGGTGTTAACTATTAACATTACACATGTGTGGTGTTAACTATTAACATGTACACATGTGTGGTGTTAACTATTAACATGTACACATGTGTGGTGTTAACTATAAACATGTACACATGTGTGGTGTTAACTATTAACATGTACACATGTGTGGTGTTACTATTAACATGTACACACGTGTGGTGTTAACTATTAACATGTACACATGTTTGGTGTTAACTATAAACATGTACACATGTGTGGTGTTAACTATTAACATGTACACATGTGTGGTGTTAACTATAAACATGTACACATGTGTGGTGTTAACTATTAACATGTACACATGTGTGGTGTTAACTATTAACATGTACACATGTGTGGTGTTAACTATTAACATGTACACATGTGTGGTGTTAACTATTAACATGTACACATGTGTGGTGTTAACTATTAACATGTACACATGTGTGGTGTTAACTATTAACATGTACACATGTGTGGTGTTAACTATAAACATGTACACATGTGTGGTGTTAACTATTAACATGTACACATGTGTGGTGTTACTATTAACATGTACACACGTGTGGTGTTAACTATTAACATGTACACATGTGTGGTGTTAACTATTAACATGTACACATGTGTGGTGTTAACTATTAACATGTACACATGTGTGGTGTTAACTATTAACATGTACACATGTGTGGTGTTAACTATTAACACGTACACATGTTTGGTGTTACTAAATAACAAATGCACATTTTAAAATTTTGATTTCATTATGAAAAATACACATCTGTTTTTTTTTATAAATTATTTTTTAGAATAAATGTAATGTTTCATATCCAATATAACGTTTCATATCCAATGTAACGTTTCATATCCAATGTAACGTCTACCACTTATCCCTCTACCACTTGCCTCTATACCACTTACCCCTCTACCACTTACCCCTCTACCACTTGCCTCTCTACCACTTACCCCTCTATCACTTACCCCTCTACCACTTGCCTCTATACCACTTACCCCTCTACAACTTGCCTCTCTACCACTAACCCCTCTACCACTTACCCCTCTACCACTTGCCCCTCTACCACTTACCTCTCTACAACTTGCCTCTATACCACTTATCCCTCTACCACTTGCCTCTATACCACTTACCCCTCTACCACTTACCCCTCTACCACTTACCCCTCTACCACTTACCCCTCTACCACTTACCCCTCTACCACTTGCCTCTCTACCACTTACCCCTCTACCACTTACCCCTCTACCACTTATCCCTCTACCACTTGCCTCTATACCACTTGCCTCTATACCACTTACCCCTCTACCACTTGCCTCTATACCAACTACCCCTCTACCACTTGCCTCTATACCACTTACCCCTCTACCACTTGCCTCTATACCAACTACCCCTCTACCACTTGCCTCTATACCACTTACCCCTCTACCACTTGCCTCTATACCAACTACCCATCTACCACTTGCCTCTATACCAACTACCCCTCTACCACTTGCCTCTATACCACTTACCCCTCTACCACTTACCCCTCTACCACTTACCCCTCTACCACTTACCCCTCCACCACTTGCCTCTCTATCACTTACCCCTCTATCACTTACCCCTCTACCACTTATCCCTCTACCACTTGCCTCTATACCAACTACCCCTCTACCACTTACCCCTCTACCACTTACCCCTCTACCACTTACCCCTCTACCACTTGCCTCTCTACCACTTACCCCTCTACCACTTACCCCTCTACCACTTGCCTCTATACCACTTACCCCTCTACCACTTGCCTCTATACCACTTACCCCTCTACCACTTGCCTCTATACCAACTACCCCTCTACAACTTGCCTCTATACCACTTACCCCTCTACCACTTGCCTCTATACCAACTACCCCTCTACCACTTGCCTCTATACCACTTACCCCTCTACCACTTGCCTCTATACCAACTACCCCTCTACCACTTGCCTCTATACCACTTATCCCTCTACCACTTGCCTCTATACCAACTACCCCTCTACCACTTACCCCTCTACCATTTACCCCTCTACCACTTGACTCTCTACCACTTACCCCTCTACCACTTACCCCTCTACCACTTACCCCTCTACCACTTACCCCTCTACCACTTGCCTCTCTACCACTTACCCCTCTACCACTTACCCCTCTACCACTTACCCCTCTACTACTTACCCCTCTACCACTTGCCTCTATACCACATACCCCTCTACCACTTGCCTCTATACCACTTATCCCTTTACCACTTGCCTCTATACCAACTACCCCTCTACCACTTGCCTCTATACCACTTATCCCTCTACCACTTGCCTCTATACCACTTATCCCTCTACCACTTGCCTCTATACCAACTACCCCTCTACCACTTGCCTCTATACCAACTACCCCTCTACCACTTGCCTCTATACCACTTATCCCTCTACCACTTGCCTCTATACCAACTACCCCTCTACCACTTGCCTCTATACCACTTACCCCTCTTACACTTGCCTCTATACCAACTACCCCTCTACCACTTACCCCTCTACCACTTACCCCTCTACCACTTGCCTCTCTACCACTTACCCCGCTACCACTTACCCCTCTACAACTTACCCCTCTACTACTTAACCCTCTACCACTTGCCTCAATACCACTTACCCCTCTACCAATTGCCTCTATACCAACTACCCCTCTACCACTTACCCCTCTACCACTTACCCCTCTACCACTTACCCCTCTACCACTTACCCCTCTACCACTTACCCCTCTACCACTTATCTTTCTACCACTTGCCTCTATACCAACTACCCCCCTACCACTTACCCCTCTACCACTTACCCCTCTACCACTTACCCCTCTACCATTTACCCCTCTACCACTTACCCCTCTACCACTTACCCCTCTACCACTTGCCTCTCTACCACTTACCCCTCTACCACTTGCCTCTCTACCACTTACCCCTCTACCACTTGCCTCTCTACCACTTACCCCTCTACCACTTGCCTCTCTACCACTTACCCCTCTACCACTTGCCTCTCTACCACTTACCCCTCTATCACTTGTCTCTATACCACTTACCCCTCTACCACTTGCCTCTCTACCACTTACCCTTCTACCACTTGCCTCTCTACAACTTGCCTCTCTACCACTTGCCTCTATACCACTTACCCCTCTACCACTTGCCTCTCTACCACTTACTCCTCTACCACTTGCCTCTTTACAACTTAACTACTTACCCTTCTACCACTTACTCCTCTACCACTTGCCTCTTTACAACTTAACTACTTACCCCTCTAGCACTTACCCCTCTACCACTTGCCTCTCTACCACTTGCCTCTCTACCACTTGCCTCTATACCACTTACCCCTCTACCACTTGCCTCTCTACCACTTACTCCTCTACCACTTGCCTCTTTACAACTTAACTACTTACCCCTCTACCACTTACCCCTCTACCACTTACCCCTCTACCACTTGCCTCTCTACCACTTACCCCTCTACCACTTGCCTCTCTACCACTTACCCCTCTACCACTTGCCTCTCTACCACTTACCCCTCTACCACTTGCCTCTCTACCACTTACCCCTCTACCACTTGCCTCTCTACCACTTGACCCTCTACCACTTGCCTCTATACCACTTACCCCTCTACCACTTGCCTCTTTACTACTTACCCCTCTAGCACTTGCCTCTATACTACTTACCCCTCTAGCACTTGCCTCTCTACCACTTACCCCTATACCACTTGCCTCTCTACCACTTACCCCTCAACCACTTGCCTCTCTACCACTTGCCTCTCTACCACTTGCCTCTCTACCACTTGCCTCTCTACCACTTGCCTCTCTACCACTTGCCTCTATACCACTTACCCCTCTACCACTTGACTCTCTACCACTTACTCCTCTACCACTTGCCTCTTTACAACTTAACTACTTACCCCTCTCCCACTTGCCTCTTTACTACTTACCCCTCTCCCACTTGCCTCTTTACTACCTACCCCTCTACCACTTGCCTCTATATTACTTACCCCTCTACCACTTGCCTCTTTACTACTTACCCCTATAGCACTTGCCTCTATACTACTTACCCCTCTAGCACTTGCCTCTCTACCACTTACCCCTCTACCACTTGCCTCTCTACCACTTGCCTCTCTACCACTTACCCCTCTACCACTTGCCTCTATACCACTTACCCCTCTCCCACTTGCCTCTTTACTAATTACCACTCTCCCACTAGCCACTATACTAATTACCCCTCTCCCACTTGCCTCTTTACTAATTACCCCTCTAGCACTTGCCTCTATACTACTTACCCCTCTAGCACTTGCCTCTCTACCACTTACCCCTCTACCACTTGCCTCTCTACCACTTACCCCTCTACCACTTGCCTCTCTACCACTTGCCTCTCTACCACTTGCCTCTCTACCACTTGTCTTTTACTACTTAACTACTCACCCCTCTACCACTTGCCTCTTTACTACTTACCCCTCTACCACTTGCCTCTTTACTACTTACCCCTCTACCACTTGGCTCTTTACTACTTACCACTCTAGCACTTGCCTCTATACTACTTACTCCTTTAGCACTTGCCTCTCTACCACTTACCCCTCTACCACTTGCCTCTCTACCACTTACCCCTCTACTACTTGCCTCTCTACCACTTGCCTCTCTACCACTTGCCTCTCTACCACTTACCTCTTTACTACTTAACTACTCACCCCTCTACCACTTGCCTCTTTACTACTTACCCCTCTACCACTTGCCTCTTTACTACTTACCCCTCTACCACTTGCCTCTTTACTACTTACCCCTCTACCACTTGCCTCTTTACTACTTACCCCTCTCCCACTTGCCTCTTTACTACTTACCCCTCTACCACTTACCCCTCTACCACTTACCCCTCTACCACTTGCCTCTATACCACTTACCCCTCTACCACTTGCCTCTCTACCACTTACCCCTCTCCCACTTGCCTCTTTACTACTTACCCCTCTCCCACTTGCCTCTCTACCACTTACCCCTCTAGCACTTGCCTCTCTACCACTTACCCCTCTACCACTTGCCTCTATACTACTTACCCCTCTCCCGCTTGCCTCTTTACTACTTACCCCTCTCCCACTTGCCTCTTTACTACTTACCCCTCTACCACTTGCCTCTATACTACTTACCCCTCTACCACTTGCCTCTTTACTACTTACCCCTCTAGCACTTGCCTCTATACTACTTACCCCTCTAGCACTTGCCTCTCTACCACTTACCCCTCTACCACTTGCCTCTCTACCACTTACCCCTCTACCACTTACCCCTCTACCACTTGCCTCTATACCACTTACCCCTCTCCCTCTTGCCTCTTTACTATGTACCCCTCTCCCACTTGCCTCTATACTACTTACCCCTCTCCCACTTGCCTCTTTACTAATTACCCCTCTACCACTTGCCTCTATACCACTTACCCCTCTACCACTTGCCTCTATACTACTTACCCCTCTACCACTTGCCTCTTTACTACTTACCCCTCTAGCACTTGCCTCTATACTACTTACCCCTCTAGCACTTGCCTCTCTACCACTTACCGCTCTACCACTTATCCCTCTACCACTTGCCTCTATACCACTTACCCCTCTCCCACTTGCCTCTTTACTAATTACCCCTCTCCCACTTGCCTCTATACTACTTACCCCTCTCCCACTTGCCTCTCTACCACGTACCCCTCTACCACTTTCCTCTCTACCACTTGCCTCTCTACCACTTGCCTCTATACCACTTACCCCTCTACCACTTGCCTCTCTACCACTTACCCCTCTACCACTTGCCTCTTTACTACTTACCCCTCTACCACTTGCCTCTTTACTACTTACCCCTCTACCACTGGCCTCTTTACTACTTACCCCTCTACCAACTGCTCCTCTAACACCTTCCCTTCCACCAACTGCTCATTAGGCCAATGTCATTCACGAGTTATACCCACCCACAGATTTCTCCTTAACCCAACAGTCATCTCACTCCCCTGCCCTCTACATCCCCACCTACATCCCCCCACCAAATTACCCCCCCATACAAACTCTGCCCCTTCCACCTCCAGACACCACCACCAACAAGCAAACAAGCAGCTCTCACATGTCCATGTGAAAGGCAGCGATCTCAGCGTTGTGACGTTCCATGTCACTGTAGTAGAAACGGTTGGGAGGCGTCTCGTGGTCTCTTGGCTTCCTGTGGTCAAAGGTTAAAGGTTATAAATAGTTTATGCATTTTAAAAAACTGTTTTAAAGGTATAGAAAAATTAAAAAAAAATTAGACAAAATTAAGATAAATATGAATGCACTATATGAGTCAGAGAAAATGTCTTGAACTTTGGACAACTGAACTTTAAAGTTGAGAAAGAAATAGAAAAAAACCCAACACATTTTACCACGTTTTTATTAACTTGCTTTCGTTCCTGTCTGTCCGCATTGTTTTCGTTCCTGTCTGTCCGCCATTTTTGAACGTAAAATTAAACCACTTCTGATGGCCATAGAGAGCTCAAAATTTTACCACCGATGGATCTTGGCTGACAATGCATTGTATGAAAATTTCAGATCGATCGAATGTACCGTAATTAAATTAAAGCATTTTGTAGTTTATCACTATATAAGCAAGTTTACCCGTCTGCTGTTGCAAAATTTGACGTGTAGAGTTCACCCCATGACCTCATCGCCGTGGTATTAAAACGTTGGGTGGGCGCTGATGAGGTATATGGTAAAATAAATAGAGGTAAAATAATATGTTTAATTAAACAACCCCGTAAAAACAAAGTTTTTGACTATAAATCCCTTCTATGTGAGACATAACTAAATGTATTGATTTTTTTCAAACGCGACAAACATTTACAGCCTGAAACTGAGTGAATTCCACCTGGTTAAAACACGAGATGTGGTCACCGATGGCTGGCGTGAAGTCAAGTGACCCGTAAAATGTAAACAATAGCGATCGCTACATATAGTTTTATATAGATAAACTAAAAATTCATTAATTTAATTACGGTACGTTCAATCGATCTGAAATTTTGATACGATGCATTGTTAGGTGATACGAGACTATGTGCAAAATGTCAGCTCGATAGCAGCACGGGAAGTGGGTCATTTTTTACTTTTGTTTTTCCGCCTGCCCGACCAAGACAAGAGACGGCGGTGAAGTTAATATAAGGGATTTAAAAACCAGGTTGTTATAAGTGGACTAAAACAGAAATAAAATAAATAGAGGTTTAAAAAGTTTTTTAAAAAACCACGTTTTTATATGTGGACTAAAAAGAAGAAAATAATTTAAAACTTATAAGTTCAAGTACTTTCATTTAATATGACTAAAAACGTGGGGCGGGCGCTCATGAGGTTTAACATATGCAGTTCACTCATTCTCTCACTTATAGATCTCTCTTTTGCCTTCTAAATGATAAATCTTTAATTTTTATACCAAACACCCGCCCCACGTTTTTAGTCATATTAAATCAACATCGTACTTGAACTTATTAGTTTTAAATTATTTTCTTCTTTTTAGCTCACTTATAAAAACGTGGTTTTTAAAATCCTTTTTTTACCTCTATTTATTAATTGGCTTAGTCCAAGACGCTCGTGGGGTGTAGTAATCCTTTTAGCCAGAGTTTCCAAATCCCTATTTATTCCCCCTGGGACACACAGCCCTGATACCTTCAATAATAAATGAGCTAAAGTATACAATCAAAACTTCAAGTCTTTTATTTTTGCAGCTGTTACCGCCCTCCGTTGTTTGACAACATTGACTTATACACACCAGTAGTTGACTTCGATTTATAAAGCAAACTGTTGTTATCCAAGGCAATTATTCACCATAAAACCCTCACGGGTGACTCGGGGACACAGTTACAAAATGCAACACACAGCAGTTAGGCCAAACATTAAGTAAATATTGAAATATATTACGATGTATGTTTAGAAATATTTTTATTTAGAATAAAACTCGAAACCGTAGAGAACATAATTTTAAATTTATTAAAAGCTTTGTTGTTTTTTTTAAAAGTCCTTGAAACTTGTATTTAATCTTTAAATTATCTAATGTTTTAATTTTTTTTAAAAACGCGTAAATAAACAAGTTTTTTTACTATAAATCCTTTTTATAGGAGACATAACTAAAGAATGTTCATTATAATACACACAGCAAGACAATCCAAAAATACAAAAATTTAGTTTTGTCTCGTAAAACATGTTTAATATAATGCGCACCGATCAGGAATATGTTTATAAAAAGTGTTGTCAATAAAATACGCACCGAATCGCGCAACAGGAAAGTATTAAAAAAGGTCGTTCAATATAATACACACCGCGACACTGTCTCATAAAATAACACGATACATAGAGATAAATAAAATGATATAAAAAAATCAATAATTTAATTACTGTACATGCGATCGATCTGAAATTTTGATACATCGTTTTTATCATCGGTACGAAACTGCCTGAAAAGTTTCATCTCGCTAGCTTACGAGGAAGTGGGTTAAAAATAGATCCAAAGTTTTTTCGACAAACACAGCAAACAACCAAACAGACACCACGAGTTAATATAAAGGATTTTAAAAGGATACCAGTTAACGAAATCTGACAATTACAAAAGCTATTTGAGCTGAATATCGGCATGTAACGTCACGTTTTCAAAGAATTAATTACCTCATCGGTTTAAAAATTCCCTTTCCGCCGTTATCAAATGTGAGAATTAGTACCAGCTGTTGATTTCCGAGACCTTTATCTGTTGATAACAAGAGTCAACAACTATGGGGGGCATCATCGTTACTTTCTTAAGTTACATTAAATTAATAAAATAAATAAATAAAACAAAATCTCCCCTGTCCTGATTGTAAACATCGTGTTTATACATGAATCAAAATACCGTACATCAAACTTATAGCACAAGATACAGACAGACGTAAGCAGATAAAACAACGTCAACAGACTTTCTTGTAAGACAAATATTACAAGCTAGAGGCAATCGGAAATGACGACAAAAGGGGCCGTCCGTGTATAATGTCACGCGATTCTGGTCGATTCCCCCACCCCCCCCCCTTTTCCCCTCTCGTCACACGTCGTCACAAAATGTTAGGGGCTCCTCAAAAATATATCCCTCCCCCTCGTCGCACATCGTCACTAATGTTTGACCCCCCTCCCGCCTTTTTTTTTGGGGGGGGGGCATGCGTGACGTCATTTATGGACGATCCCCAAGCAAAAGAAGCTTTAGTTTACGTTTCGTCTGAAGCCGTCTAACAGCATCACTACAGAGAGATCGGCACATCTACTCACGCTGTGTTTTAATGTCAGAAGATTATTTCGGCTATCAAGGGAATTTGACCGAAACATTAACTTTCTTTTTTTTAACCACGTTTTTATTATCTCGCTTTCGATCCTGTGGCATTGTTTGTTTGTGGTTTGTCTGTCCACAATTTTTCAAATCTGCCAACGTAAAATTAAACCACTTCTGGTGGTCCTAGAGATCTCAAAACTTTTACCACAAATAGATCTTGGATGGCAATGCATTGTATCAAAATTTCAGATCGATCGAATGTACCGTTATTAAATTAATGCATTTCGTAGTTTTATCTTTATATAAGCATCTGTACCCGCCTAAAAACGTGGGCGCGGGTGTTTGGTATAAAAATTAAAGATTTCTAATTTAGAAGGCAAAAGAGAGATCTATAAGTGAGAGAATGAGTGAACCGCATATGTTGAACCTCATTAGCGCCCGCCCCACGTTTTTAGTCATATTAAATCGAAGTACTTGAACTTACAAGTTTTAAATTATTTTCTTCTTTTGAGTCCACTTGTAAAAACGTGGTTTCTAAAAATCATTTTTTTACCTTTATTTATTTTATGCTTAGTTGTCAAGCAAATACGTCAATTGTCTGAATTTCAGTCTAGACAGGGCTCTAAGAATCGTACACAAAAATAACAAACCTGCATTAATGATGGGTCGTGAGTTCAAGTCCCACAACAAATCCTTCAGTATAGTTCCGTCGTTCGGGTCGTACATGTAATATTGGTTGATTTTACTTTGAAACTTTTCCCACGGCCTTGTACTTATAAATAGGAAAAAGGGAACAAAATACAATTTTAAAGTGCCGTGTTTGAAATGATATCAATATTTGATCTTTTTCAAATCTAATGGGTGCTTTTTTTCTTATAAACTAAATGTAGTTTCCGTGATAGTAGATCACATTTTTAAATGTGGAGATGGATTGGACACACCCGTAGCAAATATAACAGCAGGGCTAGGCAGTCCTTAGGTTGGAACCCCCAGGGCAAACGACAACGAGGGAGACCCAAGCGTACATGGAGACGGAGCATGTTGGACGAGGCTGGAAGAAGTGGGAAGAGCTGGGAAGAATTGAAGCGACTGGCAAGTGACCATGTAGCAGGGCTTTGACAGAGGCCCTATGTTCCACAAGGAACTCAAAGGACAAACGATGAGAGGTTGACTAGGCAGTAACTATCTAAGTCACATTATAGCATTTGTAGAAATTCTAATCTTTTTTCAAATAGTACAATACTCCAGGATCGTTCAATCGGTATCACTATGTGCTATTTCTTCTAACGGCAAACGGAATATCTGAATACAGAAAGATTGGAAATCACATACTATCGTCTAACTTGTTCTAGGTTCAATGATCCATTAGTGGATCTTATCATGAACGTTCGAGAATAAACTTAAAATTACCCATTATTGTGTAGAAATAACCCCATCTCAAGACCCCTTTTTCTTTAGCGCATTTAAGTTTTGCAAGAATGTGTTGTAAGGTTCCAGGTCGTCAAGTTGATATGGCGCGGCCAGGCGTTTACTTCTGGCCTGCAATTCTCTGATGAAGTCCTCAACTTCGGGGATGCTGTAGTTGGCCCGACTTCCTCTGGTGCCCGACGTGTGCTGTTAAATCGTTCATAAAACCAAAGTTAATGATTTGAGGGACAAACTTAGATAAGCAGTTGATTTTACAATTTAACCTGGGACAAAAATATTCCCCAGAGAGTATAATAATTTTATAGGAACACCAACAGAATTGTTTTAGACGCGTAATGACGTCAATATCCTGTTTAAAAAAAAGAAAAGACAACAACAACTTGATGAGAGGATGCGAAACTCTCTAAAAAGTCCCCGATTTCATACTATGTGTTTTAATTTTTGACCCTAGTTTAAATTTATGATCTCATGTTGTAACTGTTGTTTAAAGATCCCAGGTAAGCATCAGCTGTTGTCAATGTAAATATTGTTATTGGGATTAAGTCCAGCCCCAGCCACACTGAAAGAATGTCTCATGTTGACCACGTCTCTGGTCGCTCTAATTTCGCAACTCGATCCCCCACCACTCGCCCCCACGATTTTTTTCTTATATAATATTTGTTCAACACCTCAAAAGGGCAGCAGAGCTATTTAAACAACATTCTTTGATGTTGAATTATGATTGCTGCCAACATATGTTATGTTAACTACAGAAATATTTATAGCGCAATCGATAAGCTCAACAATGAAGTTTACCCAAGCTGAAAGATGATATCTGAAATGTTTCAAGTTTTGTATGGCTCAATGCACAGCCCCATAGTAACAGGACTGAGCATAAAAGTCCAACGATATTTTCTAGTCTTCGCCTAACAATCAAATCTTCGCACTCGGCGCGCTGGTCTATCATGGTACGTGCTGGTCTATCATGCTACATGTTGGTCTGTCATGCTACATGTTGGTCCGTCATGCTACGTGCTGGTCTATCATGCTACATACTGGTCTATCATGGTAAATGCTGGTTTATCAATATGCTATGCGTGGCTTACATGTTCTTGTTGTGCTCATGAAAGTTTGAAAATATCACTAAAAAATACTTTTTGTAGACTCCATCAAAAGGAGACCATTTTCTGACGTCAAGCTAGTAAGGTTTTCGGCGGATCTTCGCAAGGGAACATAGGCTCATTGAACATTCTCACAAGTGAACAATCACACGATTGATTATTAATTCCTAGGATCAAATGTAGACTTTCTGGGATCGATTTTCGATATTTTTAGGGGTCAAATTTTTACTTTCTGAGGTCAAACGTAGACTTTCACAGGTCGAATGTCGACCTCCAGGGAAAATGTTGATTAGTTCTCATTGGCCTAAACTCTAAACATTTACCCAATGTTTTTTTCCCTGCTCTTGAGACTGTTCACGTAAAAGAGGGCAAGGAAAGGGGCCATCCATAAAGTACGTCACGCTCCAGAGGGAGGGAGGGGGTGTAAGAAAGTGTGACAGTTTGTGACAGGGGGAGGGGGTCCGGCCATGTGTGACGTCACGCTGTTTTATATTAAATTTTGATTATTTTGTTAATAAAAAACAACATTTTTGTTGTGTGACGTACTTGTCCGAGATGTGTGACAGTTTGTGACAAGGGGGAGGGGGGAAGTTAAAAATTGTCAAAAATAGCGTGACGTACTTTATGGACGGCCCCAAAGATAAATCTCGTTACTGCACACAATTGTAACATGGTAGCCTAAAATGAAATAACTGTACTAATTGCTATGTCTACTCTTTCAGGACTAGTCCCCCTTTCATGGCTAGTTTATGATGGGTAAAAAAATAGTGACCATTTTCTGATTTATATCCCCCCAATTAGTAACCCATTTCTGACAACCGTCTAAAACAGCTTCAAAGAGCAATGGAACACGTGGCGGCTTCAGATACGCCAGTTGACATTTTCAGTACAGTCATGTTTGTTACATATTTTACAATCAATAATGGCGTGGCTTATGCGTTGACTGTGCGGGATTAATGGGGTTAACATTAAGTTTGCGGGATGTGTAGGGTTAACGACAACTGATTGGTGGATTAATGGTGATTAGCTTTGAGGTACAAAGAGTCTATGGCCGAAATCAATAGTGGGTAAATGTCTTTCATCCAAAGGTTTATTATTAAGGCTTATTAGTTTTCGCCAGTAAATACACTATTATACAAAGGCAATGAGATGGAAACTCTAGAAAAAGAAGGTATTTGAACATTAAATTGCTTGCTTGTCGCCAAAACTTTTGATCAATTTTTAACCCACTTCCTCATAAGCTAGCGAGCTGAAATTTTTCAGGCAGTTTTGTACCAATGATAAAAACAACGTGTCAAAATTTCAGATCGATCGCATGTACCATAATTAAATTATTGATTTTTTAGATTATTTTATTTATACCTATGTATCATGTTATTTTTTGAGATAGAGTGTCGCGGTGCGTATTATATTGAACAACCTTTCTGTCACGCAATAAGGTGCGTACTTTATTGACAACTCTTTTTATAAACATATTCCTGATCGATGCGCATTATATTAAACATGTTTTACGACACAACTGCAATTTTGTATTTTTGGATGGTCTTGCGCTGCGTATTATAATGAACATTCTTTTAGTTATGTCTCGTACATAAAAGATTTATTGTCAAAAATTTGATTTTTTACGGGTTTTTAAAATTAATTATTAGAAGTATTTAAAAAAAAATATTCTAAATTTGTGTTTGGTCATTTTTTTTTATTACTTTACCGTGGACACTGACCCAATTATAAAACTATTGTTAGATTAGGTAAATATTTAATAGGTAATATTTTTCAAATTCAGAAATGATCCCCCATTAATCGTCCTTGCCTTGCTGAGAGTCCCTAGTCTCGTGACAAGCTGCACGGTTGTCAATGTAAGAAAGAAAAGTGCTGCCAGCATCGTCCTCTTCCATCGACAGCGTCGCACCAGCCACATGTTGGACTTCCGGGGACTCGATGACAAGGGAGTCAACAACTGCCATCAAGTTTACTTCTTCACTGTCCTTTGGAGGCCATTGTTTTACAGTTACAGTGACCCTTCTTTACTGAAATAAAAAAACAACACATATGCAGTTTAAAGTTTTAAATAAAAATGAAAATCTGTGCAGAAAATATTTGTTGACGAATAAAAAATAAAACACATCTAACTTTCGTCTAAATTCACTTCCAATTTTTAATTAATTGCTGCACCTCTGCTCAGTATCACTGTGCCTTACGCTTATACGAAATTTAAATTCTTCCCTTTATTACGTCCATGACAGATGGACATCTTTAAAAAGTATTTTTTTGTAAATCATTTTTTTAATATTAAAAATAACAGATAACTGTAATCAATGGTGTGGAAATGGGTCGCAGCGACGCAGGTACGGTAATGACCAATGTTCCCTTTAAGCTGCGCGGCCGCGCAGATATCTGACCGACGCCGCGCAGCAGTTTAGCAATACCGTGCAGCAAGTTTGGTAAAATATAGCACAAAGAAGGGATGCTGTTCAACTTTGCACACGAGTTTTTTTACTTTGCACACGGACTAACGAACCTTAGAGGGAACATTGGTAATGAGGTCCTCTTTTATACAATATTTCTGCTAAATACCTGAAGGTATTTTTTTCACAATGAAAATCTTGACTACATTCCGGAAATGAAGACATTTTGTTTGAATACTGGAGAAAAGTTCTAAGATGCAGTTTGAGGGGAACATTCAAGTGTGCCTTTTATTTCACAAAGGACTAATGTAAAATATTTAAGATTAAAATTGCGCGACATCAATTTATAAGTTGATTGCTGATAGATGAAACGATTAGGGTTTACTCATTAAGATATTTAACTTAATTATTTTTAAAAAAATCTTTTTTACTTCCTTTTTTGGTGTGGGGGTGGGGTTGGGGGAATACGGGGGGGGGGTAAGGTTAAGTAACAAATTTACTTTAGAAATGAAGAAAAAAACAGTTAAAATTATAAATATACAAGAAATATACCCGCACTGTGTAGTAGGAGTGTGCTGACTCTTTTCCCCAGTATTAGTTGCTGGTTATAATTTCTTTTTGCCAAGTTATTTTTCAGATTTATCTGTTACCAACTATTTTGATAATAGTACCCGTAAAAAAGGCAACTGCTTTGTACCATTCAGCTCAATTTAAGATGCGTACACGAAAATGTGCGCACGGTAATTAATTGACAATAAAAGATTTTTGAAAGCGCACCGCTCAAACTAAAGTATTGAAAGAAAATACTGCACCAAAATGAACTCGTTTTCAATGTCCGCATGAAGCTGTTCATTATCGAAATGAGATTTAATATTTCTCTATTTGTCTCAACCTTTTCTGATCTTTTAATTGATGGCTTTCGGACAAAAGGGACTATTACAAAAAATATACGTAAACCATCTGCAGGTTAACCTGAACCGTCCTGCCAAATTTGGTCCACGGGCGTCATTTGGTTTTTCCGTGATTGTGAAACTTACAGTCGAAAAGTGAAACATACAAAGATACAAGCACCAACTGAGCTTTATATATTTGATATTTAACCAATATTAACATTTTAAAATTCCAGAAGAAAAACTAAAATCTTGGTCACATTGTGAAACTATTTTAAATACTTTTATTAGTGGCAAATGAATTGATGAAAATTGGAATCAATTAATTATGTTCTGAAACTTGTGAGCCATAAATTTTAATTTCTTTCTAACAGAAATTAAACCTGCTGTAAAAGAATTTAATTTTTAAAACTCTTTTATACATTTATTCTAAATCGATTTCTGATTTTGAAATGTGTTTTTTAAGGGTGTACTGGATTCAACTTTTTGAAATCCGGCTGGAGCCCAAATCCGGTACACACCTAGTTTTTATTTTCCTGTCTAATAATCAGAAAAATAAAAGTACATTTTTGTATAAACTCAACAAACGCAACAATGCTACATACGAAAAAAAAACACGCTTCAAATTCGATAACTTTAGAAACCATTAAAACGATATGGATTTTCCAATGTTGTATAAAAAATAAATCAAGATTTTAAAATGACGAATTTCCTAGAAACATATTTTTGAAATGATTGTTTTTACGACTCAGGAAATGAAGTGTTAGTGTAGCAAAGACGCTAAAAAATTTGCATGGAATTAGATTGATAGTTAAACAACGATCTGACGTCATTCACCTCAGGACAACGTTTTGTTAGGTTGTCACGTGACATGTCCTCCACATATGACAAGGCCCAAGAAAGACTCTAGTCTGTGCTCTTGTTCTAGCTCGCATTGATTATTGCAATTCTCTTCTGTCAGGTGAGCCTAAAAATGCATTGAAAAACTACAGAAAGTTCAAAATTCAGCTGCCAGACTAGTTCTTAAGGCAAAAAAACAAAAACATGACCATGTTACTCCGCTACTTTACTCACTTTATTGGCTACCTATACAGGCCCGAATTGATTACAAACTGGCCGTTCTCTGTCACAACTTCTTTTCCGACTCATGCCCTTCATATCTTACTGAACCTTTGTCGGTCTACTCACCCACTCGTCAGCTATGTTTTGTCTGCGGACACACGCATTCTCTCTGTTCCTAAGACACGCCCAAAAACATTTGGCGAAAGGTCGTTCTCTTTTTTTTTGCAGCCAAACAATGGAATTCTCTACCATTACACATCCGTAGTATTCAAACAAGCAAGTCCTTCAAGACTGCACTTAAGACACATCTTTTCAAAATTTATTTTCCAAATTAATGAATCAACAATTCTTTTAATGATTAACGTTTCTTTTTTTTGTTATGTACTGTAATTAATTTGGTGTTATGGTATGAATGCTAATTTATTACTTAAATGTATGTTAATACCATCCTGTAAAGCGCTGTGAGCCCCATTCCTTACTGGGATACAGCGCTATATAAATTATCAATGTATTATTAGACGCGTTTTCTTTGCGTTTATATTTTAGATGATAACTTATAAGTAACAGTAACATTATTTGATACTTGCTTTAAAAACAACATATATCCTCATTTTGGCCGTACGCAGTGGGGAGATTCGTATGTTCGAACGAACCCCCTTCTGCGAATGTCTGCCTTTTTGTTGTAACAAATAGTCAAATATATATTGACATTATTGAGAGATTTGGGGATCCCACTACAGAATATGAGGGGGCCAGTGTTATGATGGCGCTGCATCTATGTCGGGCGCTGTCTCAGGAGTTCTAGCGCGTATTCTGCGAGAGGCCCCTTTGGCGGTATACACACACTGCAACAATCACGCTTTAAACGTAATGATTACGCATTCGTGCAGACTTCCCGATGCATGTTTTTTAACAACAGCCCAAAGGATGAAGCCTTGTTGAAAAACGTCATACAAACAAGTCTTTGACAGTGCTAAACGGAAGGCGCTACGTCATACAAACAAGTCTTTGACAGTGCTAAACGGAAGGCGCTACGTCATACAAACAAGTCTTTGACAGTGCTAGACGGAAGGCACTACGTCATACAAACAAGTCTTTGACAGTGCTAAACGGAAGGCGCTACGTCATACAAACAAGGCTTTGACAGTGCTAAACGAAAGGCGCTACGTCATACAAACAAGTCTTTGACAGTGCTAGACGGAAGGCACTTACAGATTTGTGCAAAACAAGATGGGCTTACTGCCACGAAGCAAACAAACACTTCTATCAATCGTATGTTTACATTTTTCAAACTCTTGAGATAATTTCACTTCCACGTGGAAAACACAACGACCAAGGATTTGATCCAATTTTGACTACAAATGGTGATTGGGACACGGATAGTAAGTCTCGAGCAACATCACTTCTTCATTCTTTGTGTAACTTCACATTTTTATTGTGACGTTTGTTGTAACTTACAAACTTTTATATAGGCTGGAAGGAATAACAGTCGAACTTCAGAAAGAAGTGATTGACATAAGTCAGTCTATGTCACTTATTGAAAACGTCAAGCAAGAGTTTAGAGATATTAGAACTAATGTAGATTCTTATTTTAAAAACACTTATGATCATATCATTATCATGGCGCAATCTGTAGGAGCTGAAGCTTCAATGCCCAGAATTGCTAAGCAGCAAATGTACCGAAGCAATGTGTGCGTAGAAACGCCAATGCAACATTATCTGCGGAACTTAATGAATCCATTTCTGGAGCACATCATTGCTGAACTATATATGCGGTTCTCTGGCTTAACCAGGACAACTGTTGGTTCTTGTGCCAAGTGCTGTTAGAAAATGTATGTATAAAGATCTAAAAGGCGATGTGGATTTATATGAGCAAGATCTGCCTTCACCAGCGGTGCTGCCCGAAGAGTTTCGAAAGTAGAAATTGAGATTCAGCCGATGGGAAGAGTCAAAAGCTACCAAAACAATTGCACGGAAGCTATAACACATTGCAATGAATCGATGTATCCGAACATTTATTGTTTACTGAAAATCGCGTGTGTGATTCCTGTGACTTCCTGTGCGTGTGAGCGAAGTTTCAGTGCACTCTGACGTTTGCACAATTACATGAGATGTTCAATGGTGCAGGAAAGACTTACCGAACTTGCATTGATGCATCACTACGCTTTCAATATCAACGAAAACTGTGTTTTATTGATATTGAAAACCCAAGAAGGGTTTACATCGAAGATGTTCTAAAATAAACCACATAGCATCGTGGTCTTCCGCCTTGGCGGTTCTGTACCATAATGTATGTAATTCCAATTCTGTAAAGCTTGCACCTACAGATTTCATTATTTTAAATATATATATATATATATATATATATATATATATATATATATATATATATATATATATATATATATATAAATGAATGATCGATTTCTTGCATTTTTAAAAATAAAATATTATTTTGTAAACTTTTATTTGTAGTGTTAATTATTTATTGCATGAAAAAATAATTTTGGTCACTGTACGCACTGAAAACAATTTTTTTGGGGTGAAAACGATGAAAAAAGACGAGAAGTTTCATCGATGCCCTCAATAAATCATAGGTACAGAATTATTGATTAAAAATTATCATCACTTTTGAAGTCATAGCACCATGTATTTTAGGTACAGTCAAATCTCTCATAACGAGATTAATTCGTTCCAGAGTCGAACTCCGTAAGTGAAACACTAGTTATACGAAACAATTGTTCCCATAAAAATCAATGTAAAATACGATAATCCGTTCCATGCTGAAAAAATACCAATTTTTCACAAATGTTTATTAACATTTATTCAAATAAAATTACGTATGCATTGTTAAAGAGTGAAACAAGTAGAATACAATTTAGATTTGCAACAAAAAAACGTAAACAAAAATATGAATTTATGACAAATAATTATTGCTTTTTAACTAGAAAACTGTTATATATATTTGTTTTTAACGACGCTTCAAAATTGGACGAAAATGTGTTGTAACCGTTTCTTAGACATTCTTGACACTCCATTTGAAGCACCCATCTCCTTAATTGTTCTTGAGAATAGTGCAGATCGTTGATAATGGCTGATTGTGGTTGCGCGCTAGATTAGCAACCTTGTTCTCACTTTTCAATGTTGTTTCGTCTCATCACACGTTTTGTTTCCTCTCATGATTGTCATCTGGTGTTATTTTTTCCAACATAATTTAGCACAGGTTATTAAACTTTGCACATAAACAAATTACGAATACTGTCTGCATTAAAATTAGTAAAAACGGTTGATCACACATGAAAACAATATGCTAACAGACCGAGTGCTTAACACAGAATAATACATCAGGGTGGAAGTGCCGGCTCACTAATGAATTTTAAGGAAAAAAGGGAGTTTCCCTTTCTGGGTCACTCGTTATGCGAATCTTCGCTCTTTAAGGAAGCAACTTTTACCACGTTTTTAAATCCCTTATATTAACTTCACCGCCGTCTCACAACGTCCTTCGTCCCTTCGTTCCGTCGTTCGTCCCTCGACCGCGGAAAAACAAAAGTCGAAAATGAGCCACTTCCAGTGAAGCCATCGAGCTGAAATTTGGCACACTGGCCCGTGTCACCTAACAATGCATCGTATCAAAATTTCAGATCGATCGAACGTACCGTAATTAAATTAATGCATTTTTAGTTTATCTATATAAATCACTATTTAGAAAGTCGTCTGCTAGAGTGTTGACCTAGCACCTATATTTAGCGACAGGGGAGATAATTTTGGATGTTCGGAACCGTCTCTCTCTGTCGTTCGTCTTGCCCATCCACGACGCCCGACGCTGTGACAAGACCTTTCCCCTCTCCAACTCCCCGGGTTAATCAATACTTTTAGTTATGTCTCATATATAAGGGATTTATAGTCAAAAACTTTGTTTTTACGGGGTTGTTTTATTATTAACTCACTTTCGTTCCTGTGTGTCTGTCCACAATTTTTCAAATCTGCCAACGTAAAATTAAACCACTTCTGATGGTCCTAGAGATCTCAAAATTTTACCACAGATAAAACTTGGATGACAATGCATTGTATCAAAATTTCAGATCGATCGAATGTACCGTTATTAAATTATTGAACTTTGTAGTTTATCTATATATAAGCCTATGTATTATCCGTCTGCCCTTGTTTAAATTACATTCACGTGCCGAGTTCACACCAACCCCGACCACAAAAACCATGTTTAACATCAAGGGGAGATCAGTCATTTCCAGTCTGTAAATGTTTGTCGGGCAATGCGTATTATATTTGAACATAATCAATACTTCAAAACTCACCATAGCATACACTTAGACTAAAAAGAATAAAATAACTAGAATGGAAAAAAAAAGATTTTTTAAAACCACGTTTTTATAAGCGGATTAAAAAGAAGAAAATACATTTTAAAAATTTAAAAATAAGTAATATGATATAATATGACTAAAAACGTGGGCGGGCGCTTTTTATGCGTTTGGCTAAAATGATTAGGGTTTACAAATGACGAGTAAGAAAATGAGTGAATTGAATTAGTTAAGCCTGAGAAGCACCCGCCCCACGTTTTTTAGTCATATTACATCATATTACATATTTTAAATTTTAATATTTTGAAAATTTATTTTCTTCTTTTTAGTCCGCTTATAAAAACGTGGTTTTAAAAAATCTTTTTTTTTACTTCTATTTATTCCATAAAATTTTGCTCGTTATGCGAAAACCCGTGATGAGAGATGCTAGTTATGAGAGGTTTGCCTTATCTTAACATGAAATGCCTTCGCGACACGATTTGCGAACCCCCCTCAAAAAAAAGTCTGGGTACGGCCTTGACTCATGACTGTTAAATCTCTACAGTATAAAACATTGACATTATTTTATAGATCAATATAAAATGACATGTCTGATGCTCCCTCGTGTGTTCGTTGATCCGTGTGAACATTTAAAAAAAACTCATGTGCCTAACTGAAAATCAATATTTTGTGTGCAATAAAATACACTCCAATAGCTCAGATATTATACCATCCTTTAAAATTTGCTGCGCGGTAATTCTAAACTGTTGGGCGGCGTCGGTCAGAAATCTGTGCAGGCCGCGCAACTTATAGAAAACTTGGATCATTAGCACAGCCCACTAATATTCATTATAAATCATTAGAAATTTTATATATTTTTTTGCGTTGTACCAAAATATAAACTTCAATGTTCTCATCGCAGCCTTGAGGGCTGGGGATTTTATACCTTATTTCATTTGTGTACTATTTTCTATCTCTTGTGTATCGTAAACCACATTGTATAATGTCACATCGCATGTCAAATGTCATATTTACTTGTATCTATTTTTCACTTGCATTGTGTACAATTGCACAATGATCTTGTCTGTTTTATTTCACTGCCCATATTAAGATATGTCAAAATAATGTCACAAGAAACTGAAACCCATTTTCTTAACAAAAAATAAATCAATTCATTAAAATAATTAGAAAAATTGTATTGTTATATTCAGAGGAAAATGATTTGCATCAAACATATCTTTAAAAAAAAAGGGAGCTGTGATAGAGTCTTACCTTACTCTGAAGCTTATCCTGACTTGGACTGGACAGCCGTACAACAATAAATCAGTCCAAAAGTTCCCCTGAAATGGCAATGATGACGTCAAAAAGATATTCTTTAATCTCTAACACAGCTGTTTAGCTGAGCCGACAAACCTTCATACACTCGGATCTATTTCAATACCGTTTCACCACGACTTCACGTGCTAAACAGATTTTTGGTTTGTCAGGTCGGCGCTAGGATCTTTCAGTGCACTTCACTCCACAGAGTGTGTTCTACTTTATGATAATGAGCGATGTGGCAGAAAACTGACTTCCAGTGAACTCAAAAGAGGCTGAGTTGTAACTTAAAAAAAGAAGATATCTTTCTTTCCCTCAAAGACGTGCGTGCACACATGGAGAGTTAGCCGCTATAAGAAACTTCTCAATTCAATGTAGAAATTAATTCAATTTAGAGCTCAATTCCACGTAGAACTCAATTTAATTTAGAAAAGCTGACAATTATAAAATGTCTTTTTACAATCATTTACTTATAGCAACCGTAGTTTCGAGTAGCTTCAATCATCTTGGAAAAAGCGTATTTTATAACATTCATTTCATATTTTCTTTTTTCTACTTTGTAATATAAAAAAAATATTTGTGAAATAATCCACTTAAGAAAATTTGAAACAAATTAACTCACAATATTCCTTACATAGCGGATGTTATGTCCGCAAGTGCAATTCAATTACTAACTTACTATAGTGAATAGAGTCATTTTAATGCGGCTCGTTAATACGGCACGTAACATAAAAACAAGGAAAGCCTGACCAAATTGTATTACCTGGCCCCATTGTATGACTTGGACCCATTGTATTGCCTGACCCACGGTATGACCTAATCAACTTGCTAACAGTTTTTAAAAAATAAATAAATATATTTTTTTTTAAACGCACACAGTTTTAGTATAAAATTTACTGTGCCAAACAAACAAAAAAAAGCCGCATGTTTAACTTGGTATGGCAATGGAAAAAACAACAACTAGCTTCACCCGATGTTTGCAAATAAGTTCGCACGTGTTACACATCAGGACTTCTGTAGAGTGTAATTGAGATTGAGTGGTGGGACCAAAAGTTAACAAGTACAGAGTGGGGCCAATAGTTGACGTGTACTGATTGGGGCCAAAAGTTGACAGGTACTGGGTGGGGCCAATAGTTGACGTGTACTGATTGGGGCAAAAAGTTGACAGGTACTGGGTGGGGCCAATAGTTGACGTTTACTGAGTGGGGCCAAAAGTTGACAGGTACTGGGTGTGGCCAATAGTTTTACGGGTACTCAGTGGGACCAATATTTGACGGGTACTGAGTGGGACCAATATTTGACGGGTACTGAGTGGGACCAATATTTGTCCGGGGCCGTTTCGGCAGGGCCGTTTCGGCAGGGCCGTTTTGACAGAGGTCGTTTTGACTGGGACCGTTTTGTCGGGACCGTTTTTGAAGCGGGTCACGCTTGTGAATGGGCGTGCTACAGATTTCGCTGTCACTCTGTGATGACCAGACGAGATCAGCGTCACGTGACAACCGAAGAGACAAGCTGGGTTGACTCCAAATTTGACAACATTGTTGTTTTTTTTCTTCTAAAGACTTGTTGACTTCAAAAAAATTTTGTGTGTGGCCCTTTGACTCTTTCTGGGCTATTTTTTTTTAAATTTTAAATCTTTTAAATAATTTATTAAAATTAAAATTTAATTTAATTATGAAAATGTACACATGGAGCAATTGTGTTATTTTGTGTGTCTCAAATGCTCAGGTGCCAAAAGGAAAATTTCAGGTAGCAAAAACCTTTAAATAGGCCAGGGGTGGGGGGTGGGGTCGAATGTGACGTTCAATGCTATAAATGTGTGATACGGAATGTTTAATAAGGAAACCTTGCACATCCGGTGGGTACCAGGTGGCAGTATCCCTGAAGTGGGCATCAATGGTAACGAGTTTTGTAGTTGACTGGTGAATGAAGACGTTACATTAAAAAAACCCGGGTAGTGTTAGTTTACTTTAGCACAATTGAAAACCCCGGGCAGTGTTAGTTTACTTTAGCACAATTGAAAACCCCGGGCAGTGTTAGTTTACTTTAGCACAATTGAAAACCCCGGGCAGTGTTAGTTTACTTTAGCACAATTGAAAACCCCGGGCAGTGTTAGTTTACTTTAGCACAATTGAAAACCCCGGGTAGTGTTAGTTTACTTTAGCACAATTGAAAACCCCGGGTAGTGTTAGTTTACTTTAGCACAATTGAAAACCCCCGGGCAGTGTTAGTTTACTTTAGCACAATTGAAAACCCCGGGCAGTGTTAGTTTACTTTAGCACAATTGAAAACCCCGGGCAGTGTTAGTTTACTTTAGCACAATTGAAAACCCCGGGCAGTGTTAGTTTACTTTAGCACAATTGAAAACCCCGGGCAGTGTTAGTTTACTTTAGCACAATTGAAAAAAGAAATAATAATAACCTAGCAGCTATTAAACACAGCTGTGGATGTAGCGTGGGTTTCTGTCGCTTGGGGCATATGCCCAAATTTGCTTCCCCCACCCCATTAAAAAAAACTATTATAAAGTAAAGACAATTTTTTTTATTGGAAAGTATTAATAAGAACAATATTAAATTGTAGCACAAGAAATAAAAATTGAAGAACTCTACTTTCTTGCTCTCAAATTGAGATCCACTACTAACATTCACCCAAATAGATAAGGAATTTGTCGCCCGTAACAAAATGGTGCCCGGGGCGTTTCCAAACCCCCCCCCCATTTTACTGTAGGACTGAATCTAAACTACAGTTGTAGAGACAATACAAAAACATGAAGACCTATTTAAAAAACAAAGAGACATAGGGAACAGTTCAAACATATGAAGGCTATTGAGAGTGTGATGGCTGATAAGTTACAAAGAAATGATCTCGAAAACACTTAATCGTGTAACTAATTTTGTAACTCCCTTCTTACAACCTTAATTTTCACTAAATTAAGCAAATAACGTAATATATCATACCAAAAGTACGTTTGGCTTTTATTTTGAGGAGGGGGAGGGGGCGTGGAGGTGTGGGGAGTTTTTTTGTTTTTTAACGTAACTTTGCCTTTTTCCTTATATTTTTATCTGGCAACCTTTGGGGACAAGCAGCGCAATAACATATGGCACCATCTAAGCGCTAAATATGTATGTATCCCTTATTTGCACGTCGAAAGAATTCAGTGGTGCTCTGAAAACACCATCCCTATTATCCTATATAATAAAAGGCAAGTTTCTGTCCGGTCATCTATAGCGATTGGTCCATCAAGCACATATGACTCCTACAGCCAATCATATTGAACACGTTTACGCGGACGTTCAAAACTAGTTATTTTTGGTGCAGTATTTCTTCCAAGACTTTATTTTGAGTTATGCGCGTTGGGATTTATAGTCAAAAGCTCTGTTTTACGAGTTATTTATTTTAACTATAATGAATAGTATTTTTGACGTGATCCACATGTATGCTGGTCGAGACGGCTGTTGGAGGGGAGTTACAACATGCCACCAAATGTGGCGGAACGTCCTTGGACGGGCTTTGTTGCTCGTTATATTATAAGCCGCTTACAGTATTGATTGTTTTTAATTAAAAGTCAGTCCACACTATCGAGCATGTGATATGTTCGATCGACAACTAGTCACAAATTTTGTTGGGAAATTGGGTTCACCGACAAATGGGCTCCGCCATAACGGCCCCGGTCAAAACGGCCCTGGACTAATAGATGGACTAATAGTCCAAAAATACAATCAAATATTATATTAGTATTTTTAATTCAGAGATTCAGTGTCAGGTTTAGTTCACAAGAAACAATAATAATGTCATCACACGCAAGAATTTAATAGCCTTTACTCGATGTGGTACCAAGTCACGGTTGTTTGTTGAGAAGAAATACTATAATAACATCACAAGAAATAATTTTACAATTGGACCACTTTTTTAAGGGTGAAAAATTTAACAAAAGCTTAAAATGCATTACAAATGTAATTTTTTTTCTTTAAAAATGTAGATAATTTGTCTGGGGCCGTTTTGACCGGGGCCGTTATGTCGGGGCCGTTTTGTCCGGGGCCATTTTGACGGGTCGCGTGGAAATTGTTGCGAATTAAAGGTCAAAGTTCAACAATGGAGGGATGTTTATATTGACTTCGATGAATTGTTTATTAATAAATTTGCTCGTGATCAACCAAACTTCCATCATATCATCAACATAATGTGTTTTAAAAAATATGGCAAAACAACAACACATAAGATTAGTACCGAGTAGGATCGAATTCCATGTATAAATTAGGCCCTAATTTGAAGTATAAAAAAAGACTTAATTAAAATGAATGAGTAGCATGTCTATGACTCATGACTTAATATGAAATATTCTGAATTATGACTGTGCAATAAAAATTTAAAAAATTAACTGTTTAAATATACATGATATATATATATATATACACACACTATACACGTACTATTATTATTTTGAAATATAACTGAAACTATAAGAAATCTTAACAGTTCATTTCACTTGTGATTGTTCTATTCAGATAAATTGCAAAATACTCTTACCAATATGATCCATATGCCCTTTAAATGTTAATTGGGGTGAATGATTTGTTATTGTGTATTATAACTGGACAGCATACACAAATCTTATCAAATAAGAAATGTATAATTAAATAATATAAACAAACAAATATCAATTTATTGAACTTGAACTTGAACTATCCCTTAACCCGTTGTTGGGTCGTTGGCGCACCATCGTGAACTGCTCACTAACACACGCCATTTGTCCCGGTCCTGTGCTGCCCTTTGAGAGTCGCTGGATGACAGGCCGGTCCACTCTTTGATATTGTCCTCCCATCTCTTCTTTTGTCTGCCTCTTTTCCTTCCTCCCTGGACTGTGCCGTGCAATATAGTTTTTGCAAGACATCCAGTTCTTGTCACGTGTCCGTACCATCGTAATTTCCTCTTCTTAATTGATGTGAGTAGGTCCTCGTGGGGGCCAATGACAGTACTTATTGTGTCAATACTTACTTATCAATTTATTACAGTTAAAATTAAAGGCAACAGGGCCTAATCTTTTTTTAAACACATATATATATATATATATAAATATATATATATATATATATATATATATATATATATATATATATATATATATATATATATATATATATATATATATATATATACACATCTCATGTCATAAAAACGTCACAGAAGTTGAAATTTAATCATAGGTGCATTGGGATTTTCAAAAAAATAAAAAAATAAAGACCTTATTATATTTTTATAAAACCAAAATGCAAGATAATAGGTTAATAATATTTTTCTTTTTAATACATTTTTAAAAAGTGGCATATTGTCACAATTTGTTGCTTAAAGCCAGCACCTATAAAATATACTTACATATAGTTTAATAAAATATTTAATCAGAAGTCAGTAACTTTCACTTTCATAAATTTGTTTTTAAGTCCCAAAAATTTGTACATTTTTATGTAGAAACTTCGCACACATTTTCTAAGTTTTCTGTTTAAAAATGTATTTCCTTATTGACAAAATTTTAATGTAATAAAAAAACCCGCTTAAAAATATTTATTTTTACTATAAATCCTTTATAATTTATATACGATACATAACTAAAAGTATATTCATTATAACACGCATCGCACGACAATCCAAAAATCCAAAATTTTAGTTATGTTGAATGTAATGCGCACCGCGCGACAGACTATCATAAACATTTACAGATCGGGAATAAATTTTAAAAAAAACTATGGTCAATATAATACGCACCGCACCGCAAGACAGGAAAATATTAAAAAGGTTGTTCAATATAATACTAATACGCACCGCGACAGTCTAGCACAAAAATGTACATGTTACATAGAGCTACAAAGACATATTCTAAAAGTTCATTAATTTAATTACAGTACATTCGATCGAGGTGAAATATTGATATATCATTTTTATCGTCGCCACGAGTCTGTCTACAAAATTTCAGCTTGTTAGCATTCGACAAAAAGAGTTAAAAATCCATCCAAAGTTTTTGCGGCAAACAAACAATCAAGCAGACACAACGAGTTAATATAAAGGATTTAAAAACATTAAAAGTCGTAACTGTATTTCTTAATACATTTTACAACCAACATACTCAAGTAAATTGATTATGGCAAGGGTTTTTTGTCACAAAGAACACTTTTGTTTTCATAACATGTTCGAAATGTATGTAAAATTGAAAGCATAAGTAAAGAGTAAATTTAATGCTTAGTTATAAATTGTGTAAAAAAAGCTAACTAAAGAAACAGATACTTACAAATATTTTTACTAACATTAATATCCACAGATAATAATATCAACTTTAAAGAAAAATGTTTTTTTTAAATTAAAATACAATATTTTTAAACTTCAACTTTGGTTATTATTATTAATTACTTTTTTTCCCACCTAAAAATTTGCTTACAAGTTGTTTAGATTTAATAAAATGCTTTAATTAAGAAACATTCATCTTTTATTTGGTCTATCTTGGTACTTGAACCTTTTAATACTAATCTTTCTACTATTCTAAACATTCCAGCAGTGATGGCTTGTGTATTTTGCAAGAAACATAAATAGAAAATCATAAAGCAATTCTAAACAATGTTGATCAGTCATCCATTTAGGGTTGAGTTTTAAAGATTTATATAAAACATAAATTTTTTTTTAGTTTGACTTTTTTCAAGCAAAAAATTAACAAACGATTAAAAAAAATGTTGATTATATTTAATAATGTAAGAACAAAATTTCTTTGCAAATTGGCATATTCATACAGACATGAAGTCGTGAAGAATAAAAGTTGTGAGTTTTTACTATTTATCATCGAATGCTTGATAGTGTGGTCTGACTATAAATGTTGAGATTGTGTTGGTTTTCCTGGATAGATCCGGCAACCCATTCCACGTCCGAATGCCAGACGGGGGAAAACGAGAACTTCTATGTGTTTGTTCTTACATACGAATAAGAAAACGTTTTTTTTTATCCCTATGTCTATCTGAGGGTTGTATTAGAATAATAAGATCATCTTTGTGAATTATTTCCAAGTGAAAATTAATTTCCTTGTGTATTATTACTACTTCGCTATTTGTTCCTCTATCCTCTAGTGCAGTGGTCCCCAACCTGGGGTCCGCGGCGTTAAAAAGGTTGGGGACCACTGCTCTAGTGTTTCTAGGTTTAATGATTGGTGTTGCTCTTGTAAATTTCGTATTTTCACAGGTCATGAAGCTGGCAAGGGGCCGTCCATAAAGTACGTCACGCTCCAGAGGGGGGAGGGGTTGTAAGAAAGTGTGACACTTTGTGACAGGGGGAGGGGGGTCCAGCCATGTGTGACGTCACGGTGTTTTATATTAAATGTTAATTATTTTGTTAATAAAAAACACAATTTTTGTTCGAAAGTGTGACGTACTTTAGGGGGGGGGGCTCCAAGGTTAGTGACAGTTTGTGACAGGGGGAGGGGGGGGAGTTTAAAATGGTCAATAATAGCGTGACGTACTTTATGGACAGCCCCGCAGCTATTTTTTTAATTTGTTCAAGTTTATCTATTTTCTTTGGTGGATGGGTCCCTCATCCCTTCCCCGGTTACCTGTCCCCCAGTCAACCAACCATGACCACAAGGCGCACAAAGGCATTTTTTAATTTGCCAAATTTCTGTATAACTACGGTATTTATAAAGATTGTGTGGCTCTTTCGGAGCTGCTCACCTCATTCGATTGTCAATTCCCTGTCTTCAAATGAATTCTGTGTTCATTTTCAACAATTTGTCCCATCAAAACAGTAAGCGAGATTCATTTCATTCAAAGAACAATCTTAAATAAACATTGTTAATAATTACCCCAGCACTAGGTTTCCACGAGAAAACATCAGCGCCCTTTCTTTCTTGTAAATGGTGGTTTGGTTGAAATTCACCGCCAAAATTTGATACTCGTCTTTTCAACCAATAAGCGGGAGAACTCAGGTGCTTCTACACATCTTTAAAAACAACCTTGCGTTGTTATTTTCATTCCCAACGTTAGAGAGCCTTTGAAACCACCCCACATCTGTTTCCCAATAAATAAGGTGATTTCAAAATCACACACATGTTCTCGGTGTGGATTAAGTCTAAGACTTCAGCCGACTGGCGAATGTCCAACTAATCTCATTGGCAAACCTTCGACAGCTGCAGTGGATTTTGATACTTTGTTCTGGTCATTAACTGAACAGAAAACATCGTGCCAAACATCACATCCTGTCAAACATCGTATTTCTTTAAACACAAACTCTAGAAAATCATCATATCCAGCAAAACTTCATTTCCTACAGAACATCACATGCCTTCCAACATTCAGTCCTATAAATAGCACTCTTTCTATAACACTAGAACAACTCTCCCGATTCTCAACTCTTCACTCGCACAAGCTACATTTTAATGCCCCCCTTCCAATACTTCCATGCTCCACTCACACGCTCCATTTTGACGCCATTCTTTTGTTGCGCTTTGATTACTAAGCAAATTTGTTGTTCACCAAATACACTCACATACAATCTTAAAGTGGTCAAAATATCTTTGTAGTATATGACTTTAGCAAATTTGTTTTCTGTTTCCCTTTGACCAAGGTGACGTATGTCCAATTTCTATATTCATTACAGCCTTGAAATTACACAACATTTTGGAACTGGTGTACAATTTTTTTAATAAAAAATAACATGTACAGCCATTGTTTGAAAACTATTCTTTAGTGTGGGACATGTTATCAGAAACATCACTGTATAAAGATTAGCTCTTTCAACGTTACACTGCTCTGTCAGGGTTGATTGGGGAAGGTTGCGGGCTTACAGATGTTAATGATGCAACAATTTAGCACGTGTCATGTAGACATCCACGTCACCATCATCGACTTCTGCTAAACCTCGTCATCACTAGCCGCTGGGAGATTGCAGTAAATTTCAGAGTGTAGCCCACATCTTCACTTGGATAGTTGCCTTATGGGGGAGCATAACTGACTATATCTTCAGTTGGATTGTTTCCCTTGTGGGGGGAGCATAACTCACTACATCTTCCCATGGATTGTTTCCCTTGTGGGGGCGAATAATTCAAAACATCTTTACATGGATTGTTGCCCATGTGGAGGTGGGGGAGCGTAGCTCACTACATCTTCACACAAATTGTTTCCCGTGTGGGGGGAGGGGAGGGGTAGCCTCAATTCCTCCCCGTGCTGGAAGGGTGGTGGGAGACACATCGTTTCAACTCGCCACTGGTCCACCGCCAGGTATAGTTTTTCCCAGATGGGCCATAATACACGATGTTATAGGAACCACAGACTATGATATACTGTTATTTATTACCACAGACTATGACATACTGTTATTTATTACCACAGACTATGATATACTGTTATTTATTACCACAGACTATGATATACTGTTATTTATTACCACAGACTATGATATACTGTTATTTATTACCACAGACTATGATATACTGTTATTTATTACCACAGACTATGATATACTGTTATTTATTACCACAGACTATGATATACTGTTACTTATTACCACAGACTATGATATACTGTTATTTATTACCACAGACTATGATATACTGTTATTTATTACCACAGACTATGATATACTGTTATTTATTACCACAGACTATGATATACTGTTATTTATTAACACAGACTATGATATACTGTTATTTATTACCACAGACTATGATATACTGTTATTTATTACCACAGACTATGATATACTGTTATATATTACCACAGACTGTGATATACTGTTATTTATTACCACAGACTGTGATATACTGTTATTTATTACCACAGACTATGATATACTGTTATTTATTACCACAGACTATGATATACTGTTATTTATTACCACAGACTATGATATACTGTTATTTATTACCACAGACTATGATATACTGTTATTTATTACCACAGACTATGATATACTGTTATTTATTACCACAGACTATGATATACTGTTATTTATTACCACATACTATGATATACTGTTATTTATTACCACAGACTATGATATACTGTTATTTATTACCACAGACTATGATATACTGTTATGTATTACCACAGACTATGATATACTGTTATTTATTACCACAGACTATGATATACTGTTATTTATTACCACAGACTATGATATACTGTTATTTATTACCACAGACTATGATATACTGTTATTTATTACCACAGACTATGATATACTGTTATTTATTACCACATACTATGATATACTGTTATTTATTACCACAGACTATGATATACTGTTATTTATTACCACAGACTATGACATACTGTTATTTATTACCACAGACTATGATATACTGTTATTTATTACCACAGACTATGATATACTGTTATTTATTACCACAGACTATGATATACTGTTATTTATTACCACAGACTATGATATACTGTTATTTATTACCACAGACTATGATATACTGTTATTTATTACCACAGACTATGGTATACTGTTATTTATTACCACAGACTATGGTATACTGTTATTTATTACCACAGACTATGGTATACTGTTATTTATTACCACAGACTATGGTATACTGTTATTTATTACCACAGACTATGGTATACTGTTATTTATTACCACAGACTATGATATACTGTTATTTATTACCACAGACTATGATATACTGTTATTTATTACCACAGACTATGATATACTGTTATTTATTACCACAGACTATGATATACTGTTATGTATTACCACAGACTATGATATACTGTTATGTATTACCACAGACTATGATATACTGTTATTTATTACCACAGACTATGATATACTGTTATTTATTACCACAGACTATGATATACTGTTATTTATTACCACAGACTATGATATACTGTTATTTATTACCACAGACTATGACATACTGTTATTTATTACCACAGACTATGACATACTGTTATTTATTACCACAGACTATGACATACTGTTATTTATTACCACAGACTATGACATACTGTTATTTATTACCAAAGACTATGACATACTGTTATTTATTACCACAGACTATGACATACTGTTATTTATTACCACAGACTATGACATACTGTTATTTATTACCACACACTATGACATACTGCTATTTATTACCACAGACTATGATATACTGTTATTTATTACCACAGACTATGATATACTGTTATTTATTACCACAGACTATGACATACTGTTATTTATTACCACAGACTATGACATACTGTTATTTATTACCACAGACTATGACATACTGTTATTTATTACCACAGACTATGACATACTGTTATTTATTACCAAAGACTATGACATACTGTTATTTATTACCACAGACTATGACATACTGTTATTTATTACCACAGACTATGACATACTGTTATTTATTACCACAGACTATGAAATACTGTTATTTATTACCACAGACTATGACATACTGTTATTTATTACCACAGACTATGACATAATGTTATTTATTACCACAGACTATGACATAATGTTATTTATTACCACAGACTATGACATACTGTTATTTATTACCACAGACTATGACATACTGTTATTTATTACCACAGACTATGACATACTGTTATTTATTACCACAGACTATGACATACTGTTATTTATTACCACAGACTATGACATACTGTTATTTATTACCACAGACTATGACATACTGTTATTTATTACCACAGACTATGACATACTGTTATTTATTACCACAGACTATGACATACTGTTATTTATTACCACAGACTATGACATACTGTTATTTATTACCACAGACTATGACATACTGTTATTTATTACCACAGACTATGACATACTGTTATTTATTACCACAGACTATGACATACTGTTATTTATTACCACAGACTATGACATACTGTTATTTATTACCACAGACTATGACATACTGTTATTTATTACCACAGACTATTATATACTGTTATTTATTACCACAGACTATGATATACTGTTATTTATTACCACAGACTATGATATACTGTTATTTATTACCACAGAGTATGATATACTGTTATTTATTACCACAGACTATGATATACTGTTATTTATTACCACAGACTATGATATACTGTTATTTATTACCACAGACTATGATATACTGTTATTTATTACCACAGACTATGATATACTGTTATTTATTACCACAGACTATGATATACTGTTATTTATTACCACAGACTATGATATACTGGTATTTATTACCACAGACTATGATATACTGTTATTTATTACCACAGAATATGATATACTGTTATTTATTACCACAGACTATGATATACTGTTATTTATTACCACAGACTATGATATACTGTTATTTATTACCACAGACTATGATATACTGATATTTATTAACACAGACTATGATATACTGTTATTTATTACCTCAGACTATGATATACTGTTTTTTATTACCACAGACTATGATATACTGTTATTTATTACCACAGACTATGATATACTGTTGTTTATTACCACAGACTATGATATACTGTTATTTATTACCACAGACTATGATATACTGTTATTTATTACCACAGACTATGATATACTGTTATTTATTACCACAGACTATGATATACTGTTATTTATTACCACAGACTATGATATACTGTTATTTATTACCACAGACTATGATATTCTGTTATTTATTACCACAGACTATGATATACTGTTATTTATTACCACAGACTATGATATACTGTTATTTATTACCACAGACTATGATATACTGTTATTTATTACCACAGACTATGATATACTTTTATTTATTACCACATACTATGATATACTGTTATTTATTACCACAGACTATGATTTACTGTTATTTATTACCACAGACTATGACATACTGTTATTTATTACCACAGACTATGATATACTGTTATTTATTACCAAAGACTATGATATACTGTTATTTATTACCACAGACTATGGTATTCTGTTATTTATTACCACAGACTATGGTATACTGTTATTTATTACCACAGACTATGGTATACTGTTATTTATTACCACAGACTATGGTATACTGTTATTTATTACCACAGACTATGGTATACTGTTATTTATTACCACAGACTATGGTATACTGTTATTTATTACCACAGACTATGATATACTGTTATTTATTACCACAGACTATGATATACTGTTATTTATTACCACAGACTATGATATACTGTTATTTATTACCACAGACTATGGTATACTGTTATTTATTACCACAGACTATGGTATACTGTTATTTATTACCACAGACTATGGTATACTGTTATTTATTACCACAGACTATGATATACTGTTATTTATTACCACAGACTATGATATACTGTTATTTATTACCACAGACTATGATATACTGTTATTTATTACCACAGACAATGATATACTGTTATTTATTACCACAGACTATGATATACTGTTATTTATTACCACAGACTATGATATACTGTTATTTATTACCACAGACTATGATATACTGTTATTTATTACCACAGACTATGATATACTGTTATTTATTACCACAGACTATGATATACTGTTATTTATTACCACAGACTATGATATACTGTTCTTTATTACCACAGACTATGATATACTGTTATTTATTACCACAGACTATGATATACTGTTATTTATTACCACAGACTATGATATACTGTTATTTATTACCACAGACTATGATATACTGTTATTTATTACCACAGACTATGATATACTGTTATTTATTACCACAGACTATGATATACTGTTATTTATTACCACAGACTATTATATACTGTTATTTATTACCACAGACTATGATATACTGTTATTTATTACCACAGACTATGACATACTGTTATTTATTACCACAGACTATGACATACTGTTATTTATTACCACAGACTATGCCATACTGTTATTTATTACCACAGACTATGACATACTGTTATTTATTACCACAGACTATGACATACTGTTATTTATTACCACAGACTATGACATACTGTTATTTATTACCACAGACTATGACATACTGTTATTTAATACCACAGACTATGATATACTGTTATTTATTACCACAGACTAAGATATACTGTTATTTATTACCACAGACTATGATATACTGTTATTTATTACAACAGACTATGATATACTGTTATTTATTACCACAGACTATGATATACTGTTATTTATTA
Organism: Ampullaceana balthica; assembly: GCA_944989445.1. Taxonomy (NCBI): domain Eukaryota; kingdom Metazoa; phylum Mollusca; class Gastropoda; family Lymnaeidae; genus Ampullaceana; species Ampullaceana balthica. The sequence continues at coordinate 1,654,320 of CALYLW010000061.1, forward strand.
CCACAGACTATGATATACTGTTATTTATTACCACAGACTATGATATACTGTTATTTATTACCACAGACTATGATATACTGTTATTTATTACCACAGACTATGATATACTGTTATTTATTACCACAGACTATGATATACTGTTATTTATTACCACAGACTATGATATACTGTTATTTATTACCACAGACTATGATATACTGTTATTTATTACCACAGACTATGATATACTGTTATTTATTACCACAGACTATGATATACTGTTATTTATTACCACAGACTATGATATACTGTTATTTATTACCACAGACTATGATATACTGTTATTTATTACCACAGACTATGATATACTGTTATTTATTATGATAGTAAACAAAAGCAGTGTTTCCTACACTGTCACCATGGACCACACGCTATCATTGCAGCAGTTAGAAAAGCTTCTGCTTCCATTACAAGGTACCATATTAACAAACTACGTTTTAAAAGTTTTTTAAAGGTATTATTTTTGCAGTGCTTTCCTAATAGGATAATTTTATAAATTCTTCTTTATTATAACGATGTGGGTGAACAGAATGCAAGAGATGTGTCTTACTCCAAGAGACTTGTAGAGACAGGTTTTACTACACTATCTGACTGTCTTTTATAGCCCCCCGCCTCTCCGCAGAAAGAAAGAACATACACTTACACCATACATTCAATTTTTTTAGAAGCACTGCGGGGCAAAGCTTTAATTTCAAAGTTGTCCAATAATGACACATGCAGGTCACTTCTATATTAAATATTAATGTTCTTTTCAACTTGCGATTGTATCGAGATAAGTGGCCAGCGCTTTTGTTGGCAGAGCCCAAAATAAATATAAACAGAGCATGCGCGCCAATCAGTGTGTCACCCTGACATACAATATACAGTCACTAAATCAAAGTTATGAAACCAGGTGAAGGGGAAAATATCATTTTTATTGAAGTTTGATAAAAATCGTTACTAGAGTTATATTTCATGCACACAAAGGCGGTTATTGTTTTCACGACAACCTGTTTTCAGTCATTTAAATCATCTCGTATCCAATTTTCAACAATCAGAATGAGCCATTCATTCCCGCGTGAAGACTTCTACAAAATTTCATGTGAAAATGTCATTCTTGATTTTAGCATAGAGTTAATAGAGTGCATTGTATTTTTTAAATTTTTCATTGCAGTAAATTTTATGATAAAAATACATCACTTTGTGCCAGACAACTTGTGTTAAAGTTAAAGGTTTATTTTAAAGATACTTTCTAAAATAATATTTTTCGCAAATTAAAAAGAGTGTTTTACTAGCTTTGAACTTTTATAAACTATATAATTATATTTGAAATCTATATTTTTATACACATCGTTTAGTGGAATCACGTTTTTCATAAATTAAAAAAAAAGAAAAAAAAAGAAAACGCCCAGTGCGCCGTGAACGTTTCAGGCTATTCTTATCAAAACAACCAAATCAGACGAGTTTTATTTTGGTGTCATATCGTGTATTGTAACAGTGGAAACTGAAGGACTTCGACAACATCCATATGTTACTTACAAATAGCACACGTTATTTTATAAACATATTTAAATAACATTATTCGACGTCACAAACTTCATCGGCATGTGGATAACTAGAAGATTTGGCTGGAGGACAGTAACCATATTCATCTGTGTTACTACAGTGGCTATATTTGTGTTTGACAATACACACCTGGTTCATGACAAGATTCAAAGATCGGCATTTTTTGAAGCATATGTAAGGGTGTCAATGTAACTGTGGTTGTATTTTTGCTTATTTATTATGTAATTCTTGTAGGCGTTCTCTCAATACTTAATCTTGTACTTGTACACAATAATCCACTGAAGAACTTATTTCAATAAAACAAACTTTAATATTTATACTTTGTACAAGAATCATAATTTGAGGTTATACAACGTGGAATTCTCAATCACACACATCACGTCCTTCCCTCACGGAAGTTATCTGACAACTGCTCGCCCAACCTTCTCAGCCAATGGGAAGGCTTCTCTGTTCCCGCGCTTATTACTCACGTGACCTCTCCGTCAGACGATCACGCAATACACACATGCTACACTGGTGACTCACTCATGATTCACATGTGACATTCACCCCCATCCTTCAAAAAAATGTTTATGAAATACATGTACAACATTTTTGGTCTTCATAAAATCAAATTAATTTATATCTATGTTCAAATGTCAAATATTTATCATCAATGGACATTCACCTACAACATCTGGACATAAAAATTAAGAGAAAAAAATTTGTAAGACTGCGATAGTCTACTTGTGCTGAAAAAATGAAAATGGAATTTTAAACACATCTGTAAATTTGTGTAACTAAAATATTTTTAACAATCAATATTATTAAAATTAACTAATAATCCAGTGGAATTCAAACACTGTTCCATGTCCATTGTTCAAAGAATAAAAATATTAATATTATTACAGTCTCTGGTTGTATCATTTAGGAATTCACAGACTAATGTTAATACAGTCTCTGGTTTTATCACGTAGGAATTCACAGAATGTCTTTTTAATACAGTCTCTGGTGATATCATTTAAGAATTCACAGAATGTCTTTATTTATTGTCATTCTACTTAATATGTCTGCAACCACATTGTCTTTTCCCTTCACATGTTTAATGTCAAATTTGTAGTCGGCTAATAGCATAGCCTAGTTCAAAAATAGTCATTTTTCAGTTGACGAGTATGAATTCAAATCGCTGGGCTTTGAATGTTTCTTCAGGCTGTTAAATGTTCAATAATTCACCAACCATGACTTCGATTATGTCCATTCACAATATCAATTCCAGCATCTGGAATCAGTTGCTTAGCTTTTTAGATGTCATTTTTGCTTCCAGATAGTTCAATAAAATTTCGACCAGATGAGTCACTGTCAGAAACTTTTATCTGAAAAATATTGTCTGTATCTGTGTCTTTGATTTTGCTTAATACACAACCAATTGTTCTTCCTAATTCAGATGATTTCACACAAATGGTTTCAGATTCACAATTACCATCTTTATCTCTGCTATTATGGTCTTCATCCCTTTTATCATATACTTGATTTTTAATAGTGGCTAAAGTGTCACTAGTTTCTATCTGTACTCGATTTAACTTTATTATTTTTCTATTATTCATGTCTTGGTTTTCATTCTTTCTCCATGGTTGATCATAATTTCTTTTTCTGGAATCAAAATTGTATTTGCCTCTCCATGATCTTCTACTTTGATTATAATCTCTATATATGGAATTATGATTATTTCTTTCTCTCCATGATTGTCTTTCTTGATCATAATCTCTATGTCTGGAATTATGATTATATTTTTCTCTCCATGATTTTCTACCTTTGCTTTCAAAATAACCTTGTCTTGATCTTTCTTCTGTTTTCTTTCTTATAGGGCTGCCATTAGGTGACAGTGACACCTTATTTGGTTGTCCTTTATTGTAGTAACACTGCTTCGCCATATGTCCTGGCTTGTTACAGTACCAGCAAATAGTTCTGTTGCCTTGGTTTGGCAGACTCTGGTTTCTCATACCTTGTCTTTTTTTCTTGACTTTTAATTTGTATTGCTGGAAAAATATCTTGTCTCTTATCCATTTCCACATATCAAATTCGGATGACAGTCTTTGAATGTTCGTAATGCATATGTTAGCTCTGTTTGAGTACGAACTTTCTTATCAGTTAAATATGTGAATAGAGTTGGTGTTGCATTTTCTAAAAACTTGTCAATTAACACCATGTCTAGTATGGCCTTTGGATTGCTTGTGTCTATTGCTGTAAGTTCCAGCCATTTTGTTAATTTAACTTGTGCTTCATGCACTATGATATGTGGATCTTTGTCCATCCTGATTCTCAATTCATGAAATTCTTTTCTATAATCATTTTCTGACTTTCCGAAATGACATAGAAGTGCCTTTTTGACATTCTTATATATGCTTTTGTCTTCTTTGGCTCTACTGTTGTAAGCTTCAAATGCTTCTCCGGTTATCTGAGTCATTAGTTGTGCTGGCCAATCTTCTTCATTATAACCTTTCATAGCCATTATGGATTCAAAATAATCCAGATAAACATCAAATTTTTCTTTCTGGTTATCATATTTTCTAACTTTGATAGTGTCCTTCGGTGCTGACCTTCTATTTGTGTCATTACCAGGATTGTGACCTCTACTCTCTAGCTCCATTTGTAGTTTTAAGTTGTCATTTTTAATTTGTTCAAGTTCCCTTCTTGCAGCTCTTTCTTCTCTTTCAATGATTTGTCTTTGTCTCTCTTTTTCCTCAGCCTCTTTTTGCTTTTGTCTCTCTTTTTCTTCAGCAATTCTTTGCTTTTCTTTTTCTTCAGCTATTCTTAGCTTCTCTTTTTCTTCAGCAATTTTTACTTTTTCTTCAATGAAATCTCTCATTTTTTCCCCTTTAGTCCGATCTTTTCGGCTATGGCAGTGAATTCTTTGTAGTAATCCATGTTTTGTTATATGGAATAATATGAGTCAAGCAATTGGGTAAGGAATGTAGGTATATATATATTGATAAAGTTATAAATTCTCCAAATGAAAAATCTTGAATTCAAAATGTTAAGTTCAAATAAGTGACACGTCTAAACCATGCAATTTAGTTTTGACAAGGTGAGACAACAAAGAATCCTCACACGGGATCTTTAGTATGCTTTATATATAGGCCCCCTCAGATTGACAAAACACATCTAATGGTCCAATCGTTTTGAATAAAAGTCACTTGGTTAAATTTTCAATTTTCGAGTAGTTTTTAAACAATTTAGTTCACTCCATTAATCCAAAATTGCAAGTATCAAACTCTACACACAATGAATGGATAAAAATGCCGTTCCTTTATTTATAATTCACACTGACACAGTTGTTAATAGTCCACAGCTTTTCAAATTCACTGCTATGTTTACAAATATTTCCTGGAATCAACTACACCAGTGATCTTGTTGACGTAGTTCACTGCGTGTTACCCTACAGTAAGCCTGTGCGACCCGGATTCCGGCACTGTTTATTTTTAGAACCGACTTGCTTGCTGGCGTAACGACCTACCACGATCTCGGTAGTGTGTATACAGTATACTGTAGTACTAGTACGCTTGTACTGTGCAGACCGTGTCACTGCATAGTGAGGACAAACTTGTCTGAACCAGTTTTGCAGCGCCTCGTGCGTTTAAGCTGCCATCTTGAAATATTATTGTATTTTCATTGAACCACAAAAGTTTATTCACAGCTTCTTACGAACTTGAATATTCACAAAATACAATAGCTGCTAATATTTCTTCTTTTAATGAATACTTTCCTTTTTGAAATATCCAATACTTTGTCACTTCCACGAACCTCACTTTCTCAAATTTCGTTTTTTCTTCTTGACACCAATGTAACTGTATAACTGGTTATACTTATTTAATATGTGACTCTCATGTAGGCGTTCTCTCAATACTTAATCTTGTACACAATAATCCACTGAAGAACTTGTTTCAATAAAACAACTTTAATATTTATACTTTGTACAAGAATCATAATTTGAGGTTATACAACGTGGAATTCTCAAGCACACACATCACGTCCTTCCCTCACGGAAGTTATCTGACAACTGCTCGCCCAACCTTCTCAGCCAATGGGAAGGCTTCTCTCTTCCCGCGCTTATTACTCATGTGACCTCTCCGTCAGACGATCACGCAATACACACATGCTACACTGGTGACTCACTCATGATTCACATGTGACAAAGGGTAAGCACTGAACAAGCGTCTGTACAGAGGTGAGCAACAGGGCTGACATATAGATACCAGTACTAGCCTGTCACACATATAACACAGCTAAATGACACTGAGACACACTGACACACCAGTGCTAGCCGGACACACAAGAGAAGGTGTATATTTGACCAACAAAAACTATTCCAGCCCCTTTATATTACCCAAACTAAAGGTATCCTTTCGTATGACTCTTAAAAAATACATTAAACATTTAATTATAAATCGTTAATTAAAATTAAAAATACAGCTCAAAATCAGCTGCAAGGACTACAGTAATTCTTCAATGCTTCATTCTTGTCAATAAGAGACGTAGCTGAATTTTAGATTACGGCCGAGTACCTTGTTTCTGGTCTTCTTTTTAAATAATACAAGCCTGCAGTTTAGACACATTAGGTGACAGCTTGTGTATACTACACGCCTGCAGTTTAGACATGACATTAGGTGACATCTTGTGTATCACGAGAAAGTAAAACTATTCCCATGCAAAGAAAGTATCATGTTGTCAGCTCACTTAGGCTAACGCAATATCTACAGATGCTGGCCAGGCAAAGCATGAAAGGTTGCAGAGCCAACCACAGCTTCCCAGAGGCCGACGAGCTGTTACAGTTGTACAACAACATCTCACTCCGGCATTTCAAGAAGATCTCTATTGCAGACCTCTATCACCTTAGAGACGCCCGGAATTACACCCAGTTTTTGAACGCGTTAATAAACGTGAGGAAACGAGGAACTCACCTCAAAGGTTATTTAAATAACACAGGGTAAGAGATTACCATTCCTTCCTATGTTAAATGAGCAAAACTTTTAAGTTGAGTTTACTCGTATTTAATGTTCCTTTTAAGCTGCACGACCGCACAGATATCTGACCAACGCCGAGCAGCAGTTTAGAATTAACGTGCAGCAAATTTTTTTTACAAATAATTAAATCTTTTTTTTTCTGGTGGCAAAAAAGTGTGTTGGGGGGGGGGTAAATTTTGCACGGAAAAATGGATGATGTGTAGCTTTGCACACGATTTTGTTATTTTTCACAAGAACCAAGGAACCTTAAAGTTAAAGGAAACATTTGTATTGTGATATAATATGTAGTCACTGATGTCAATATCATTTAGAATGAGAAGAAACTAGGACTGGTACTGATGTTTTTAAAAAGATTTCATTTAATCGGGGAAAAAAATTTAATTGATTAATCGATTCATTTCGATTAATCATATTTTTATAACGCATATATAGATCCCGTTAAGTCGCGATTCATTATTTTCGCGAAATCGGTTAAGTCACGGTAATTCCATGGCTCCCAAATTTTGTGACGTAACACAGCAAATTCGTTCTGCTATGCAAGAAAAAGAAAATAAAAACATTTTTGTTAACGAATCAACTTCTAAATAAATAATAATACGAGGGAAAAGAATGTAAATAACAAAAAAATATTTATTAATAAATTGGAAAACAAAAATACTATAAACTATAAATATTTTCTTAAATTTTAATCCATCAAATTAATTTTATTTGAATAAAAAATGTTTCACGATTAATGGATTAATTAATCGTTAATTTCGCAGCCCTAGAGGATACATATGTATCAGTGTATATAACGAAGTACTTTAATAATCGCACTCGTTGTGACAAACATAGATGGAACCAAATAACAATAACCTTAATTATATAAACAAAGGCTTCCAGTTGTGTTATTTGTACTTGAGAGATTTGTTTGACTTTCGTCACAGGAACTCCACATGGGAGAGATTCTACAAAGCCATCAGCCAATATTCCCTGTACCACCCTAGTGAAAATAATGTGATCAGCGATTTACTGAAAGACCTTAGCACTCAGCCAATTGTGTCTTCAGGTTGGTTTAAGTCGATCCTTGTCAAATTATTTTATTTTTTCCCTTAAAGGTGCATCTTTCTTGGAACTCACTATTAATATTCCCGATTTTGATCCAGGTTATATTGAGAAATATTCAGCAGTGGTTCAACAGCGACAAGTTTATAACAAATGACCTAATTTTTTACATCTTGTGATCAATTTCGTTTTTTTCTTTCTTCGCGTGACCAAACTACGGTTTCTTAGTTGTGACCACTGGCCGATTCTGACAACAGATTCTGACAACAGACTCTGACAACAGATTCTGACTTTGTATCATTCAACTAAAATACATTTAATTTGTTCTTGATTTTTATCTTCATTGCACTAGAATAACATATTGTTACTTTTATTCCAAGAATGAAGTTATACCATGCAAATAACAAATTCTTAAATCGTATTAAATCATATCATATATCATGTAATTCCCCACGTATATTGTTCAATAGTATTAGGGCTTTTGTCAGTCGATATTCAAAGAAAGTGCTTCTAAACATAACCAAGCCATCACCTCGTTTTTTTTCTTTAAATGTGATTAATTTTTTTTTAAATGTATGAATATATAAATGCATGTAGATCTATTACTAAAATAATTCTTTGGTGTAAAATTTTTTTTTAAAATGTATTATTATTATTATTTAAATCTATACATATAAAAATCAAAGTATGTATGTAGCCTATATCCTTTATAGCTGACTAAACCATTCATCCGATCGCCATGAAACTTTTGGAGACTTTTAAGTAAGCTCCTGTGATGGTCACTGGCAACGTTTTTTGCAAAATTTAACACTCATGGGGCGCTGGGAGCCCATAATATGATTTTTTTCTTATATTAGCTATATAAAAATTTAGTTTAAGCGTTAGCTATTAGTATTAGGTAAATTGATGAATCTTAACCAAACTGAGTATATAAAGCTTGGTAGCCAATATTGAAATAATATAGGGCACTAATTTCATAATGTCCATTTCTTCAGGGCTGGGGGCCCAAATGTCTTTTTTCATAAACGTTTAAGATTTTATTCCACATTCAATTATTAAAGATCTTGAGAAATATAGATAAATATATCCACTACGAAACTGATTGAAATAAACAGGTGTTTTGAACTTGACATCTTGCACTAAATGGGCCCTGGGGCCGTTAATGTCATTTTTGCTTATATGAGCTATATAAAAATTAGTTTCTGCGTTAGCTACTGAGTAAATGAATGGATCTTAACCAAACTCTGTATATAAAAAATTTGGTAGCCCATATTAAAATAACAAATGGCACTGCACTTCTAATGTCCAATTGTTCAGGGCCGGGGGCCCCAAATGTCTTTTTTTGGTATACTCTAAGATATTATTTCCCACTCAGTTTTTAACAATCTTGAGAAATATACCCATGATGAAACTGAATTTAAATGATCAGGTTTTCAAAATGTACATCTTGAACCGAATGGGCCCGGGGGCCCCTTAATGTATTTTTTCCTTATAGTAGCTATATAAAAATTAGTTTAAGTGTTAGATAATGAGAAAATAACTGAATTTTGACCAAACTTGGTGTATAAAAACTTAAGAGCCTATATTAAATTATTATAGGGCATTGAACTCCTGATGTCCCTTTCCTCGGGGTTGGGGGTCCTAAATGTGTTGGTTTTTTTTACAAAACTTTTAATATTGTATTCCCCATTCAATTTTACACGATATTGAGAGATATAGATAAATATATTTATATATTTGTTATGAAATTGATTGAAATTAACCGATTTTCGAACTTCATATGTTAAACTGATGGGCTCGGTGACCCTTAATGTAATTCCTTTTTTATCTATATGTATTCCTTGTTACTGAGATCGTTGCGACGCACGACGGGTCTGCTAGTTAAAAATAAAAATATATATACGGCTATCGTTGAGAGTTGTTTAAAATATGTGTCCAGTAACTTTCCAAGGGCTGAAAGGATTGTTACCAAAATTGGATTCTGATATTATAAAGTGTTAGTAAAAGGTAACTTTGGTAGATGGGAAGTAAACGGGTGGTCACAGCTATTTGAGGGTTTCATGATGGGAAGTAAACGGGTGGTCACAGCTATTTGAGAGTTTCATGATGGGAAGTAAACGGGTTGTCACAGCTATTTGAGGGTTTCATGATGGGAAGTAAACGGGTGGTCACAGCTATTTGAGGGTTTCATGATGGGAAGTAAACGGGTGGTCACAGCTATTTGAGGGTTTCATGATGGGAAGTAAACGGGTGGTCACAGCTATTTGAGGGTTTCATGATGGGAAGTAAACGGGTGGTCACAGCTATTTGAGGGTTTCATGATGGGAAGTAAACGGGTGGTCACAGCTATTTGAGGGTTTCATGATGGGAAGTAAACGGGTGGTCACAGCTATTTGAGGGTTTCATGATGGGAAGTAAACGGGTGGTCACAGCTATTTGAGGGTTTCATGATGGGAAGTAAACGGGTGGTCACAGCTATTTGAGGGTTTCATGATGGGAAGTAAACGGGTGGTCACAGCTATTTGAGGGTTTCATGATGGGAAGTAAACGGGTGGTCACAGCTATTTGAGGGTTTCATGATGGGAAGTAAACGGGTGGTCACAGCTATTTGAGGGTTTCATGATGGGAAGTAAACGGGTGGTCACAGCTATTTGAGGGTTTCATGATGGGAAGTAAACGGGTGGTCACAGCTATTTGAGGGTTTCATGATGGGAAGTAAACGGGTGGTCACAGCTATTTGAGGGTTTCATGATGGGAAGTAAACGGGTGGTCACAGCTATTTGAGGGTTTCATGATGGGAAGTAAACGGGTGGTCACAGCTATTTGAGGGTTTCATGATGGGAAGTAAACGGGTGGTCACAGCTATTTGAGGGTTTCATGATGGGAAGTAAACGGTGGTCACAGCTATTTGAGGGTTTCATGATGGGAAGTAAACGGGTGGTCACAGCTATTTGAGGGTTTCATGATGGGAAGTAAACGGGTGGTCACAGCTATTTGAGGGTTTCATGATGGGAAGTAAACGGGTGGTCACAGCTATTTGAGGGTTTCATGATGGGAAGTAAACGGGTGGTCACAGCTATTTGAGGGTTTCATGATGGGAAGTAAACGGGTGGTCACAGCTATTTGAGGGTTTCATGATGGGAAGTAAACGGGTGGTCACAGCTATTTGAGGGTTTCATGATGGGAAGTAAACGGGTGGTCACAGCTATTTGAGGGTTTCATGATGGGAAGTAAACGGGTGGTCACAGCTATTTGAGGGTTTCATGATGGGAAGTAAACGGGTGGTCACAGCTATTTGAGGGTTTCATGATGGGAAGTAAACGGGTGGTCACAGCTATTTGAGGGTTTCATGATGGGAAGTAAACGGGTGGTCACAGCTATTTGAGGGTTTCATTCTTGAAGCCATGACTGGCTGTTCATTATTTGTACGCACTTTCATGTTGAAATGTAATGAAATCAATTTTAAGAGCTGCGCGTAAAATTTGTTCTTGTCAGCAGTATATAATTCTGTTTCGAAGTATCCAAACCCTGCATTTTTTTACCAGCTTTCAAGGGAGGAGGCAGCCAGTTTAAGATGTTGTTGACATTCAAGAATGGAGCTCGTGGCCTTTTTAAACCAATGAGGTGGGTGGGGTGAAATGGTGTTACGAGAATGATTCTATAGCATGAAATACACAGATTCCTGCACATACAAATTGTAATTCACTTTAAAAGTAAACACAGCCTAACTCGGTGTGAAACTAAAAAGATAATAGATAATATTTCTTAGTTCAGGTTGTTAGACGTATCAGTGTTAGTTTGCTGTTAGGGGCCGTCCATAAAGTACGTCACGCTCCAAAGGGAGAAAGTGTGTCAGTTTGTGACAAGGGGGAGGAGGGGTGGTCCGGCCATGTGTGACATCACAGTGTTTTATATTAAATTTTAATTATTTTGTTATTAAAAAAACATTTTCGTTCGAAAGTGTGACGTACTTTATGGGGGGCGGGGGGTCCGAGATATGTGACAGTTTGTGACAGGGGGGAGGGGGGAGTTAAAAATTGTCAAAAATAGCGTGACGTACTTTATTAATGGCCACTTACCAGCTATCAATTTTAATTTGTTAATTGCTATAAATGTTAACTTGTTGTTAACTTCTTTCAATCTTGATTTGTCCAGGTTCCCCAGGGATGTGGACACGTTCCTCAACTACTTTTACTTTGACGACTATGAGCGCCACACGGCAGAAATAGCAGCCTACCATTTAGACAAGTACAGAACTTGAGGCACACTTGACCAGTTAACTGACAAGTGTTTAGCCATATTTACACTTGACCAGTTAACTGACAAGTGTTTTGCCAGACTTACACTTGACCAGTTAACACAATGGTGTTGCTGAATCATCAAGTCAACATTATTTGCTTTTTAAAATTGTATTCATTATAGCAGGGGTAGGCAAACTTTTTCTACGAAGGGCCGCATTGAAAAATTTATTGTTATAGGCAGACCGCATTGTCTACTTCAATTACAATTTACAACGTATAAAATATTAATTAATGATTATAACCATGTACTTGTCATTTTATTTTACATTCACACTCTGATTCACATGTACATTACATTTTAAAGTACGAACAGAAATATTTTCTAATTTGATAATAAGATTTTACTATTCAATACTATGTCAACAAAAGATTATTGTTACATGTCATAATAACTATGAAGAAGTAGGAACGTAATTTACATACAAGCTGATCATAGAGTAAAATTATAATTACTGAGATGTATGCAAAGTTCACAATTTTGGATAATGTTCTTGAACTGTGGAACCAGTTTATTGGTTGTGATTCGCATGACTGCATTCAAATTGCTGCCAGTCAACATCAATCTGTTCTTAGACTTGTTTATGTTCATGCAAGAACAAGATTGCATAAAGATGTATTTGGAAAAAAAAAGTGACAAAAGTTTTTCAGCAAAGTTTTTAAAGTGTGGTAATGCTGCTGCTTGCAAACATCCCTAAAACTCCAGCAGAAGAACTGACTTGAACTTCTCCTTCAGGTCATAATCTGCTCAAGCAGGTCAGGCAGCTCTAAGTGTACATCCCCACGGGCTGATCAGCTTTTGCACTAAATGGCGAAATGAGGATATTATCTTATCTTATCTGTTTACAGACGCTCCTTCTATACAGAAGATTATTGCGTCCTACGCTTATCTATGGTTTGTGTTTAGTCCTGCATTTTTATTAGAGATTTAAATGTTGATAAAGTGTTGGTTTTCCTGGATTCTTCAGGCAACCCATTCCACGCCCGAATTCCGGACGGGAAGAAGGAAAACTTGTATGTGTTTGTTCTTGCATACGGAATAAGAAAGGTGTTTTTATCCTTATGTCTATCTGAGGGTTGTATTAAGTTATCTTTGTGTTGTATTTCTAAATTAGAATTAATTGCTTTATGTATGATTACTACTTTGCTCTTGGTTCTTCTATCCTCTAGTGTTTCAAGGTTTAATGATTTAACTAATGGTGTTACTCTTGTCAGTTTCGAATATTCTCCAGTAATGAATCTGGCAGCTCTTTTTTGAATTTGTTCTAGTTTATCAATGTTTTCTTTGGTGGATGGGTCCCATACAGAAGATGCATATTCTAGTACAGGTCTCACCAAAGTGAGGTAGCATTTTAGTTTTATATCTCTATTACATTTGTTAAAGTTCCTTTTTATAAAGCCTAAGGTTTTGTTTGATTTTTTAATAACTTCATTGACATGGGGATTCCATGATAGTTTCTCATTTATTAAGACTCCTAAGTATTTTGCACCTTTAGTTTGGGTCAGTTCTTTTCCATGAATGTAATATATATTGAAGAGTGATTCCGGGTTCTTGAAGTCTTGGAACCTCCTTTCAAATCCCACACCTAATGCATCCAACTGAGTCTTGTACTTTTCAGCCATTTCACCATAAATGGTTTTCTGTTTCAGCAAAAGTAAATGTAAAAACTTGTTTTCAACTGGTTGCTTGTGAATGATCGTACGCGTACATACATTTCATGTGCAAACAAGCTATTGCCCTGAGGTTGACATTCAGTTCATTCAGCTTTTCCATAATGTCAATGGCAAACATGAAGTCTGACTTCCACTCCTCATTAACAATCTGAGTAAAAAAGTTACCAGCAAAACCCTTCATCTCCAGGAACATGACATAACTATTTCTTCCTTGAGATCCCACATTCGCCTCAATATTTTCCCAGGTTCAGCCAGCAGACACTGCTGTGGTAGATAATATCATAATATTCAGTTTCCAAATCTTCAACCAGTGCCTTTAACTGCATGTGGTTAAGTGCCCTGGCTCGGGTGAGATTTATCACACTGACAACTGGGTAAATAACATGCTTGATATTCAACGCAGCTTTACACAGTCTCCTGTTGTATGTCAATATAACTCTATTTTTTTTTAACAACTTGACAAGACGTACGTTTTTTCTAGTCAAAGCACGAGCTCCATCGGTTGTTGCACTTGTTATATTGTTCCATATCAATTAAGTTCTTTCAACACAAAACACAACAGCATTGAATTTCAATCCGATAGCTGTTATGGTTGCCGAGAAAATACTGATATTTTTCCGTTTTTGTTTTGTTTTGGATTTTCCAGGAAATCCAGTAAACATTTTCGGTATTTTTGGGTCGTTGCACATCCTTGGGACCTCCTTAGCATATTTGCAAAAGACCCGAACCCTCTATCTGGTATGGTTCAGAGGAGTTGCATGTGCAAGCTCGAACAGTGCACAGCATTTCAAATGTATCAACGCAATTCCCAAGGGAAAAATTCCCAAGTGAAATTGAGTTAAAAAGAACTCCAAAAATCCTTTTATTAACTTTCATCAACCTTTAATGACAAATATTTTTAAGAGACATTTTAAATCTTTGACATTAGGGGCCGTCCATAAAGTACGTCACGCTCCAGAGGGGGGGTTGTAAGAAAGTGTGACAGTTTGTGATAGGGGGAGGGGGGTCCGGCCATGTGTGACGTCACGGTGTTTTATATTAAATTTTAATTTATTTTGTTAATAAAAAAACAACAGTTTTGTTCGGAAGTGTATGTACTTTAGGGGGGTGGGTCCGAGATTTGTGACAGTTTGTGACAGGGGGGAGGGGGGAAGTTAAAAATGGTAAAAGATAGCGTGACGTACTTTATGGACAGCCCCTTATTATGGTTACACATGAGCATTTTATAAAAGCAATTACTAATAAAAAATTAAAAGAATGTCATATAGTGTTTCTGGTAAAATAAGTATAGGAAATAGGAGTTTTTTAATTTAAAAAAAAAGAGATTAGCTTCGATGCTTTTTCTTATTAAAGTTTTAAATATTCCTGCTATGATGGAGAAGTTTTGATTCAAATCTTACCTCTATGATAAAGTCTTGGGTTCGTGGCTTAAATTTTTTTGGGAAAATGCTCTTTAAATAACTTAAAATGAAAGAGGTCACACGTTTGTGACAAATATTTAGCTCCTCGTTTTCCTCTCAGTTTGTCTCACATTTCCATGCTCCTTTCCTCCCTAAAAAATTACTTACTTTTCCATACTTTCACTCGTTTTGTCCAACTCTTTTTAGCTTTTTCATTTATCTCTCCCTCTTTTTCTTTTAATTTTTTCTTTCTTTTTAAATCCCTTATATTAACTTCACCGTCTTGTCTGTCGTGGGCGGGCGGAAAAACAAAGTAAAAAATGACACACTTTCAGTGACGCTATCGAGCTGAAATTTTGCACATAGCCTCGTGTCACTTAACAATGCATTATATCAAAATTTCAGATCGATCGAGTGTACCGTGATTAAATTAATGCATTTTTAGTTTATCTCTATGTAACTCTATGTAGCCGTCTGCTATTGTTGACATCCACGTGTCGCTGGAGTTCACTCCAGCCATCGATGACCACATACCGTGTTTTACAGCGAGGCGAGTTCAGTCAGTTTCAATCTGTAAATGTTTGTCGCGCGGTGCATATTATATTGCACATAATCAATAATTTTAGTTATGTCTCGTATATAAGGGATTTATAGTCAAAAACTTTGTTTTTACGGGTTGTTTAATTTCTTTTCATTTCAAATGTTTCATTATAAAAAAAATAAATCAAGCTCTTACTTTCCCCCTTCCTAGAGTCCTGGGCTTTCACCGAGCGCCACCTACCGTTGGCAGAGTCTTGAATTTGACTATAGATGCCCTCATGCATGGCTCCGATGAGGTGAAAAATAAAACGTATATCTCGCCAGGTAAAGTGATGTTTAGAAATATGGTCAAAATAAGGCCAGGTTAACGCAAACGCATCAAACACATTTGTTGAAATAAAATAGAAAATGCAAAGCTGACATTCACTATCGTTTGTTACAATACAAATGTTGACAGATTTTAAAAAAAAATGATTGATCATTGATACTCTTTTATAAATCAGATGTTTTCATTAGCAAGAACACTCGGAAAAACTGCTATGTCACAATGGATTTATACTATAAAAGTACATCTAATCTTAGTTCAAGAGTAATGAATGGAAAAATTGGTCTCTAAATGTTTTTTCTAGGGCTGTTAACGATTAAATTAAATTTAATCGTTAACTTTTGCAAAATTAACGATTAATTAATCGTTAATTTCGATTAAAGCCAAAAATTAAAATTTATGATGTCATAAGTAACACTTATTAAACGTTCTTGTTGAAAATCTCAATAACACTTGAATGTCTCCTTTATATATCATCTTTTAACCAACTACGCAAAAAAGGCAAGTGTGTTGAAATTATTTGGTTCAAGTGATGAGCGGGTCTAAATCACCATATAACCAGCCGAGCTGAACAATCATTCACATGTAACTAAGGTAACTGGTATGCACAAGACGGTCTTGGCAAGGAATGACTTTATCGGATATCGATGTTCATTAAATTTCCGCTATTGTAGAGGGTTAATGGATTCAGGAACTTTCATCTCCATTTTGTAACGCAGTAATTCATCAGAAGAGCTGTCGTCATTTTCTGTCTCTGAGTCAGACTCCATTAAAGCTTAATACGCTTTTCATTTGGTTTGATAAGTAGGCGAAGTGTTAGAACAATGGTAGGCAAACGTTATCAACATTTTGAACATTCCCGTCAGTCAACAGTTTAAAACCAAGATGTTCGTGTAATCGTCAGGAAATTTGTTATTATTTATCGGCCGCTATTTATTATTATTTTTTTGTTAATTTTTTACTTCAATAATTTGTAAGTAATGGGTCGATTAATCGTTAAAAATAATTTCATCGTTAAATTTTTTAACAATTAATCGAGAAATTAATCGTTAATTTCCGCAGCCCTAGTTTTTTTCAAATGGGAACGTACCTTTTTATGATACTTATGTTATACCGCGTCAAGCAGCAAAAGTTAATTAGAGCCTAAAATGCAGACATTAAGCAGGCTTTCTAGAAAAACTAGGGATGTACCGGATTTCGGCTCCGGCAAATCCTGAATCCGGCCATTTTTACAAATCCGGCTCCGGCCTAATTTTGACGGATTTGGACCGGATTTTGCAATAGCACAGTAGCACTTCCAGTTTAGTGTTTCTCGCTGATGTAAATAAGAGTTGAAAAAAAACCCCACTCATTGAATTTTAATGGTGCATTACTTAATGAGTTTTTGGGACTTGAATACAGTGGTGCGTCTGTATATACCTCCTTTGGTATAAGTCCAACTCGGTATACGTCCTGTTTGGAAGCGAAACATTTTGCTTGGTATACGTAATACGACCTTTGTTTGGAATCCGACGCGCGTGCTAGTACTTGTATGGGGTCGTCCATAAATGACGTCACGCGTTTTTGGCCGATTACCCCCCCCCCATCTCGTCACAAAAAGTTAGCCTCCCCCCTTCAAATATGACGTCATAAAGTTTCGCCACTCCCCCACCCCCAATAAAAGGCATATTTCTTATTTGAAAATACGCTTTTTTCAAATCACTTATTGTCATTTAAGTTTAAGTATTTATTTAGTTAAGTGTGGGACGCGGTGGTCGAGTGGCAGCGCACTGGACTGTCGTACCGATTGGTCACGGGTTCGAATCCGTGTGAAGGCAAGGGTTTGTTCCCGGGGCCTAGGGCGTCCCTGAGTCACCCCGCTCCGAATGGGTACCTAACACTAGTTAGGCGGCTGGGTAATGCGTGGAACCCACAAAGCCGTGGCCTGTGATTGCTGCATCACTTGCCAACAGATCATCTGTCATGGTCTGTGGACGCAACTATCTTCTGCATAGAAGGAGCGTCTGTATAGATAAGAAGAAGAAGATAAGATAAGTGTAAGGCTGCACTCTAATATCGTGCACTCTACACGCGAGAAGCCATTTAAAACATCATATTCATTTAGGAAATTGTAAGTAATCAAAGATTTAAGATGAACTTTTACTTTTATTTACAGTTGCGTGCTTTGATGTGACGTCACAGTTGTTAAAAACAACAACCCCCCCCTCGTCACACATCATCACAAATGTGTGACCCTCCTCCCCCCTAGGTGTATTACGTCAATTATGGACGGCCCGGTTGAGTCATAATGGCACATCGCGATGCACTATGTTCCCTTTAAGCTGCGCGGCTCCGCAGATGTCTGACCGACGCCGCGCAGCAGTTTTGGATTTCCGCGCAGTAAATTTTGTAAAATATAGCACAAAAAATGGTTTCCTTGAAACCGTGCACACTATATTTTTTACTTTGCACACGGACCAACGAACCTTAGAACCATTAAATTCGTGCATGCTTAGCATGTATTAATGAATACAAACCGCGCGATACTAATATGTGTGCACACAGCAGTAGCTACCATTCAGTGAACAATTCGCGCAATAACTATAAACTGTCACTGTTGTTGCGAGTTGTAACTGAGCTGCCAATTTGCCAACTGAAAATAATTTGAAAACTAAAACCTGAAAATTACTTTATAAGCATTATATGCTAACTAGGGTTTTTAGGGCGCATACGGCGCCCACTTGGGTTGTAGGGCGCCTATGGCGCCCACTTTTTTTGGTAACAAGCCCAAGTAACTTATCCTTGTTTGATAAATACGAAACATTAAACTTCCTGAAATGTACACAAAGCATTTTATAATTATAAATCCTCAAATCCTCTTTTTGCATCGCTCTCTTTTCCAAAATTAAAATATAAGCTAAAACTATGACGTCATATAATTTTATTTTTTTTAGAATCTTATAGAATTTTTCACACCCCCTGATGCGCGCCTTGTATATATACTTAAATATAAGCTTTAAAAATGACGTCATAGCGCTACGGATCCAACCTGTGACTAATGCTATTATATTGTTTATGTCTTTTGTTTCATCTTGAACTTATGGAACTTAATATTACTTATTCTATCTAATGTAATTATTTACATTTCTATGATTTAATATGAGTATATGTCATCATTGAATCATTGTCATGTTTATAATTTATAGTAATGAACTGCAGTAATGAACAGTCGAGTTACTCCAATAACCGAAGTCAAGTGATGTAGTACGTTATTTTGCTTTTTGTTTGTAAATCGGGCTCCAGTCGGATCTCACTTCATAAACCCGGAAAATCCGGCTCCGGTCGGATTTTAAAAAAAAATTGAATCCGGTACACCCTTAATAAAAAATAAATATGCTAGATAAATAAATAATAGAAAAAGAAGTTCAATAGCTCCTATAAAACAAAAGTTATATAGTATTATATAGGCCCTAAATCGCGTAAGTTCAATAAGCCTTATAGTTATAGCATTAGCAGAAGCGTCACTAGTGTCGGTGTTACCAAGTGCGGTAGCTCATGGTGTCCTCTCCTCACAAGTCACCCCGTTGACCTCCTCTGAGTCTGCCAGTTCCAATTAACGAGGACATACAAAATTTTACATTTTGGTGACAACACTTGTGATGGTGACACTCGGTGCGGTCCGCCACCCCCCCCCCTAGTGACGCATCTGCCCTACTGTAAAATATATTCCTTAACACTCGACATGTCATCCCTCAGACGGGAACCTGTGCTTGTTCGACAACTGCAGGGTGCACTGTGATCATATTTGTGGAAGTCCGGAACTCCTAGAAGGTTCTGTGTCTGCATTCCTGCCCGACGAAACCCTCAGTCCAAGGTCCATCAATACTCACCATCCATACAGTCCTATATGGAGGAGGACAATCAAGGTAGGGGACAACCGCGTTAGGATTGTGTCTTCGGGTACAATGGCAATCTTTTAATGAAACGCGTTCGGCTACCCATCAGATGGATCTCGGGTTCGAGTCTCAGTGAAGACTGCTCCCAGTTCCTAAGGGCTCCCCTGAGTCCACCCGGTTCCGATGGGCACCCGACGTACGTTGGGGAAAATAAGGCGGCTGGGCATATGCTAACCACGCAATCCCTTAGTATGCCGTGTCCAACTGAAATTTGTGAACGCTGCATGCTTCACCTCAAAGGCGTCACTAGGTTTGGTGTCACCCAGTGCGGTAGCTCATGATGTCACTGTCACCATTTCACGACTTACCCCAAAGTTCTCAGTGTGTTCAGTGCCAAATAACCTACAGAATGTTACGTTTTTGAGTCAGTGGCCGTCCATAAATGACGTCACGCACTAGGGGGGAAGGGAGTGTTTAAGTGTCACCACAAAACGCGCAACTTTAAATAAAAGTTCCACTTACACTTAAATATTTGATTGCTTACAATTTACTTAGTGGCGTTTTAAATGGCTTTACGCGTGTTACAGTATTAAAGTGCAGCCTTACACTAAATACAAAGTATTAGTTCTTGTTTGTTTTGTTGTTCGTCCGTCGTAGTCGACGATGACCACTCTCCATCATATTTGTGTTTGACCTGTGCTAGACCGCCACATGTGTCCTCTGGTGGCTTATTAACCATATTCTAGCACGAAATTGGCGTCCGCATGTCGGACAAGAGATGGATGGGATCCCTTCAGGAGGGTTTTGGATACGGTCCTTTCTGGCTTGACGTTTTTACTTGGCAGCCTGTTGTCTATTAGCCTCACAGACAGCTGCGCCATTCCATATCATAGAGCGCCAGTGGGCTCGGTTACTGGCTGCTGCTTCCCAGGAGTCATGTCCAATGTCAAAGGCCTTTAGGGGCCGTCCATAAAGTACGTCACGCTATTTTTGAAAATTTTACCCCCCCCCCTGTCACAAATCTCGGAACCAAAGTACGTCACACTTTCGAACAAAAATGTTTTTTATTAACAAAATAATAAAAATTTAATATAAAACACCGTGACGTTACACATGGCCTGATCCCCCCTCCCCCTGTCACACTTTCTTACAGTACTTACACCCCCTCCCCCCTCTGGAGCGTGACGTACTTTATGGACGACCCCTTAGTGCAGTTTTAAGTACATCCTTGTAGCGCTTTTTGTAATAGTTAATAGTGATATGAAACATGCTCATTTTGAAATAGGGAATTTTCAATACAGCTTTTATGAGCTTTGTGACATTATACTTAAGGGAAGGCCTATTTTTCGGTAAGACGTGTGACGAGGGGTAAGAGGGAAGGAAATCGGTCAAAATCACGGGACGTCATTTATGGAAGGCCCCTCACCCCTTGTTATAGTGTCATCCAGTGCGGTTCGCACCCCCCTCCCCCCCCTGGGACCCCTTAATGTTGCCCTGGAGAAATTAAGGATGTAAAAAAATTAAGTAATACAATTTGAGATTACTAGTTACAATTTTTGAAACGATTGCATTGAAAATACATGACAATTGCTTGCATTATGAATCAAAGGGACACAGACAATTTAAGATTAATGAACATGGGATTTTATTTTCAAAATCATTATAAATTATATTTATAATTAATAATCTGTATGGAATGGGCGCCTGTAGCAGATACTAAAAGTTATAAGGAATTAAAGGCTTTTGATATTGATTTCTTGCAAATTTGTAATTCTATAAAGTTTGATAGTTTAAGGGGCCGTCCATAATGACGTCACGCGCCTAAAAGAGGGAGGGGGATCAAGCATTCGTGACGATGTGTGACGAGGGGGAGGGGGGTGTTTAAGAAATGTGACGTCACATCAAATACGTGCAACTTTAAATAAAAGTTGCACTTAAATATTTTATTGCTTACAATTTATTTAATTAATGACGTTTTCAATGGTTTTACATGTGTTACGATGTTAGAGTGCAGACTTACACTAAATACATATTAACAAAAAACTAATTTGCAAAATGCTAATTTTCAATTAGAAAATACGGCTTTTAGGGGGAGGGTCAAAGTTAGGTGACATCATATTGGAGGGGGGTCTAAGTTTTTGTGACGAAGTGGGAAAAAAAAAGGGGGGGGGGTAAAAATCGGCCAAAATCGCGTGTCGTCATTTAAGGACGGCCCCTTGCCTTATTTATCTTCAGTTATGGCCTAATTAATGAAGTTAATAAAGCTAAGCTTAAAAATTATCTTGACTTTTGTTTTGTAAATTACTTAAATATTGCAGCAGCATGCCAAAACCCTGCCAACATATTTTATTTGGATAACAAAGAGGCATGGAATAGGATAAGACATCACAGCACAAAGTAGCATCACAATACATGTAGATGCATTTAAAAATTTATCAGCGGATCCTAATCTGACACCAGACTCCTGGCAATCAATATCTGTTTGTGTCGCATTCTAGTGCTAAGCAAATATTTTACAGAAGAACAAGTGTGCCACTAAGGATTGAAATGAAAACAAACCTTTTATATGTAGCTTATTATAAGAATGGGTTGTTAAGGGGATCTGAACATGTCAGGTCACACCATCCAAAGGGGTTGACAAGCATTTAAAAATTCCATATTTTAACTATAGAGCTCACATGCATTGGTCTAGGATATTCATATGTGGATAAATTGTCCCATAAATAATAAATAATGTGTGGGTTATTATAATTAAAAACAATGCAATGAAAAGTAACAATTCATTAAAAACACACTTAACTAAATGTAAATAATGTAATACATACTTGTATATTGAATTTTTTACCTTTTGTTATATTTAAGTATAGACAAGTAAAAGTTTCAGTACCAATTGAATTGGAGGTGCCAACAAACTTAAAAAACATTTTAAATAATAATAAAAAATTAATAATTATTTTTTTAAAAGTTAAATGAGAAATAATACTGTACTATAATTGTAATAGTAATAGTAAACAGTGGAGTGCTTGTTCGTATTGGTGTAATTTGAGAATAATGTATCCATCAAATTATATGAATAATTTTATAGTAGTTATAGTTCTTTTTAAAAAATAATTTCTGGGGTCTGGTATTAATATTGTTTATTCATTTAAAAAACTGCTACTTTGTATACTTATTTCATTGTGTCACTGTTTTGTTTAGCATGCTGAATTAATGAGCCATATTAATATAAATTAGAAATTATAATAGAATCGTATATAAATTATAAAGTACAAATACCTGCAGCACGTTTAATTCTTACACAAAAATTAGAAACTTACAACACAAATAATTTTGCATTTTGTATGTGTTTGTTAAAGATAGGATTCAGTCAGCAGTCCATTTTTTGTATAGTTTCTCCCATTGCCCATTGTTTCAGTTCACAATTGAAATCTTTTTCTTCCTTTTTCTTCTGCTCATTTGGAGTAACAGGCTAGTTGAAACATATTCAGCAGCAATGTTCCCTTTCAGCTGCACCGCTGCGCAGATATCTGACCGACGACGCGCAGCAGTTCAGAATTACCGCGCAGTAAATTTGGTAAAATATTGCACAAAAAATGGATGCTGAACAACTTTGCACACGAGTTTTTTTAGTTTGCACACAGACCAATGAAGCTTAGAGGGAACATTGTTAAGCAGGCATTAAAAATATTTTTAAAAAGATTTTTCTCCTGTGTGTGTCCTTATGAGTACAGTAAGTCAGTAAGTTGCTAGATGTTGTGAAACTTTCTTGACATCAAATTTGAAAGGTTTTTCTCATGAATGTGTCCTTTGGTTTACAGCTATGCTGTATGGTGATGTAAAATGTTTACCAGTCAACACATTTGAAAGGTGTTTCCCCTGCGTGCGTTGTTTTGTGATCACATAGGATATCAGATGTGGTTAAAAATTTCCCACAGAGATCACATTTGAAAGGTGTTTCTTCTGTATGTGTTCTTTTGTGTTCATATAGGGCACCCGAAGTGGTAAAATATTTTCCACAGACATCCCATTGGAAAGGTTTTCACTCGAGTATGTATTCTTTTGTGTTTTGATAGGTTACTAGATGTGGTAAAACATTTTTCACAGACATCACATTGGAAAGGTTTTTCTCCTGTATGTGTTCTTTTGTGTTCATTTAGGTGACCAGATGTGGTAATATATTTTCCACAGACATCACATTTGAAAGGTTTTTCTCCTGTATGTGTTCTTTTGTGTTTAGTTAGCGTGCTAGATAATGTAAAACATTTCCCACAGACATCGCATTTGAAAGGCGTTTCTCCTGTATGTGTTCTTTTGTGACCTGTTAGGTTACCAGATGTGGTAAAACATTTACCACAGACATCACATTTGAAAGGTTTTTCTCCTGTATGTGTTCTTTTGTGTTCATTTAGGGCACAAGAAGAGGTAAAACATTTCCCACAGACATAACATTTGAAAGGCGTTTTCTCCTGTATGTGTTCTTTTGTGACCGGTTAGGTTACTAGATGTGGTAAAACATTTTGCACAGACATCACATTGGAAAGGTTTTTCTCCTGTATGTGTTTTTATGTGTTCACATAGGTGACTAGATTGTGTGAAACAACTTTTACAGAAAGCACATTTGAAAGGTTTTTCTCCTGTATGTGTTCTTTTGTGCTCATTCAGGTGACCAGATGAGGTAAAACATTTCCCACAGACATCACATTTGAAAGGTTTTTCTCCTGTATGTGTTCTTTTGTGTTTTGTTAGGTCACTAGATGTGCTAAAACATTTCCCACAGACATCACATTTGAAAGGTTTTTCTCCTGTATGTGTTCCTTTGTGGTTTGTTAGGCTACTAGATTTGGTAAAACATTTCCCACAGACATCACATTTGAAAGGTTTTACTCCCGTATGCATTTTTTTGTGTTCATTTAGGTGACCAGATGTGGTGAAATATTTTCTGCAGACATTGCATTTAAAAGTTCTTTCTCCTGTATGAGTCATTTTGTGTACAGTTAGGATACCAGATCTGCTAAAACATTTCCCACAGACATCACATTTGAAAGTTTTGTTTCCCTGAATTCATCCTTTTAAGTTTTTTAGCTGCTAGATCACATAATACATTTGCCAATGACATTAATTATGAAATGTCAATCACCTGCATGTATTGTTTTCTGATCTAATAATTATTGTCTACACTGAGAAGACGTCTGAAAACTCTTTCTCCTGAATGTGTCTATGTGTTTTGTAATAGGTTGTCAGATATTTTCTTCCATTATTCAAGTTTTATCTTTTGTTGGATTCACAGGAGAAAATTATTACAATATTATTTAGACTATTTTGCTTTTATTTGGGGTGCATTTTATGTCGATATGTACAAAATTTGCGCTTGAAAACATCTGAAATAGAAAAATAAAGATATTAAATGATTTTATTGCTTAATTTGCAACTGATTAAAAATTTAAAGTTACGTATTACATGTATTCAAAGGCGAAGTGTCTACTGCTACAACTAGTCATAACACTAGCAAGTAAACTACTGCTACGACTAGTCGTAACATAGTTTACTGGCTAGTATTACGATTAGTTGTAAAAATATGCTATATGTTTACAGTTATGACTAAAGCTGAATTTTAATTATGCTAATACTAATTCTTAACAGTAGTATTCATAATTAAATTACATGATTACTAAGTATTAAAGCTGATTAATGAATTTTAAAGATCAAAGAACTTGGTGTCCATTTAATGACAAATAGGCTAAATAGCTAGTTATAATTTTAAAAAATCGTCTGACATGAGCTCCTCTAGGTGAAGTGATATGCAGATGGATGATAATGATTGACTGTTGTTAAAACTTATAAGAGGTTCAAACCCAGATGCCGGCAAATTTTTTATTCAATTTTTTTTTAAAAAACCACAATGAGTGTGCTGGTAATTGTAATTTTTGTACTACTTATTCTGAAAAGCAGGGGCGTTGATTAAAAATATTTTAATAAATTCAGATTTTAGAATTAATACACACACTCCTGCCTGTAAATAAATATAAACCCAGACCTATTAATATCGTATGTTAGGAGTGTATATGTCACACGTCGTCACAATATGATTTTAGTAAATAAGTGAAGTTGTCGTAACATTAATATTCATATCTTGTGTTACGACTAGTCGTAGCAATATGAAATAATTTTATTAAGGTTAACGGTTAACCGGTCCTCTGATCAGGATCGGTTAACCGTAACTTCATTTAGTCGGGATTAGCTTATTACCTGGAGTTAATTTTTTGTTGTGTTACGACAGAATACCAGAGCGACCGTGAAATCAAAGTGTTTTCCTAATATTCCGGTCTATAAATAATATACACGTCATCACTTTTAGTTTAGTTCGCCTAATCTAAGGAATCATTTTTAAAAAAAAATTTATTTGCTAAGTTGTCGAGGCACTGTACGAGAGCTAACACACAGTGCACATATGATGTGAACAACGGTCAAGGCCGCGACTGTTACTATTTATTTTACGAGTTATTTGATAGACGTAGCAAAAATACTGGGCGATTAATAGGTCCTCAAATTCGAGTTCCGTCTTTTAGTGACAGTTTTCCTACAAGTCAAAGGCATTTGACGTAAAATTATCACATTAATATGAAAACTGATATTTTCTTTTAAAAAAGTATTTGGTATGCCTTGGAAGGGGAGCAGGTGTCAGGGTGGAAGAATCACTGGTCTTAAATGTTGCACATAATAGTGTAGTGTAATAGTGCGCACCGGACTATTGTGCGTGGCGCCGAGACGCACAAGGAGTGAAAGGAAGAGAGAGGGAGAGAGTGAAAACAACCAACGACTGTAGTATTCTGTGTTTAGTTAAATAAAATTGTTATATATCCTTGATATAGGTGACTTGGAATTATGTGAATATCATTTGAACTAGAGTACGAAAGATTATCAAAGAGTCTTAAATATCCAGAACCCAGAACGCAACATACGGCTAGTGTAGCTCAAACCCTATTGAAACAGAAAGGATGGGGGGATCGCCGTGTGCGCCGCAAAATTAAATAATTCTGACAAGTGGACGATTGAAAAATAATATGGTATTTTAAATAATTCCATTTTATCATAACTGTTAACTCCGTCAACTCAATAATTTTATTATTTTTCAATTCGCGAGTTGAAGGGCATCCCACACAAGAGAGGTAAACATGACGTCGCCAACGGACGAGGCGAGGGTTTTTAAATCTAAGGAAAAATACCTCGCTAACTTTAACGAACGGTTTAATCAGTCTTATTTAGAACGGTTAATCACGAGTCCTTAAAAAATTAAACGAATTAAAAATTGATTATAAATCATCGCTGTTTACTTAATTGTTTGGTAGATTTTGTGTCACCATCAGACCAAGCGAGGTGAAAATTTGATACATGCTCTCGTTGGTTCTCAAAACATAAGGAAAATACAGACCGTCGGATAACACATATTTTCTTGAACGGTTAACCGGTCCTCAAAAAAATGTGCACCATTTTGTTTAAGCTGTCCTATTATTTTTGAGGGGTCAGCTTGCGAGCGGATTATACACTTTTAATACTTTTCTCTTCCACAAGAGGGGGGGGGGTCGGCTTATGAACGAACGGGCTATAGAACGAGTATATACGGTCAGTGGCGTAGCTAGAACTTTTGCCTCCTGGGGTGGCCTCCAATTTGCTGCCCTTTAATGGGCCGTCTATAAATGATGTCATGCAACTGAGTAACACATTTGACGTCACATCAAAACGCGCAACTTTAAATAAAAGTTCCACTTAAATATATGATTACCGACACTTTACTTAATGACGTTTTACATGGCTTAACGCGTGTTAATGGTATTAGAGTGCAGCCTTACACTAAAAACATATTTAAATGACAAAAAATTGATTTGAAACATGCTCATTTTCAAATAAAATACAAAACAATAAATTTGAGCTTTATTATAGAATAAAGCTCAAATTTATTGTTTTCATTGCACAATTTATTTGTGTATTTTGTATTTCATTTAAAAGCTATAACGCAGTCCCATTTTATATGATATATTAATCATTTTCAAATAGAAAATACAGCTTTTATAGCTTGTGACGTCATATTGAAGAAGGGCTCTAAGTTTTTGCGACGACGTGTGGCGAGGGAGTGAAAAATCAGCCAAAATCACATGACGTCATTTATGGACGGTCCCTTAAGTCAATCATATGGTTTTTTTTTATAAATGAATAAACATGAATAAATAATTATAATTGAAACGAAGTAAAGGTGGGGAACATTTTTACATTTTTACCATTGCATGCCGTATTTATGTAAGCATTAATAAAAGAGGCCGCATAAGATGATATACCTATAAGTATAAAAATACAAGATTCTTTTTTTAAAGGTACAAGAAAGTTATTGAGGTTGCAGGGCGTCGTTTCCCCCCTCCCCAAGAGACAAAACATATTCCAAATTTACACCCAAAAACATTACCATTTAATATGCTTCTATTTTTCATTTATAAATATTTGATTTTTTTATAAACAAAGAAATTGTGTACATTTGTATGTAAACATATTTATACATTTACTTACCTAACCTTCATAGCAGAAAAATCGTGTACTATGCTATCAAAATTTAAATTATTTGTAATATCTTGTTCTATGGACAATATTAAAAGATTTTGTAGTCTTAAATCATTCATTATGGAATGAAGATAATTTTTTGTCAACTTCAGCTTGGAGTTGAAGCTCCTTTCACAACTAGATACACTGAAAGCAATTGTTGAAAAAAATCTTAGCAAAATTATAATGTTGTGAACAGAATTTTCCAATCTAATGTTGAATATATTTTAATAGATCAAGGGGGCCTTTTCCCCAGTTTCTCTAACACAATGCCTCTTCTTGTAGTGTAGGTACAGCAAGGGCAGGTCTTAGGCCATGGCAACCTATGCGGGTGCAGTGGGCCCCACGCTTTCTTGAACTTGAACTATCCCTTAACCTGTCGTTGTGTTGTTGGGGCACCATCGTGAACTGCCTACTATCTGACTGCTACTTTTGTTTGTTTTTTGTTTCATTTGTGACTGCTACTATCTCACGACATTTGTCCCGGTCCTGTGCTGCCTTTTGAGAGTCGCTGAATGACAGGCCGGTCCACTCTTTGATATCGTCTTCCCATCTCTTCTTTTGTCTGCCTCTTTTCCTTATCCTTCCTCCCTGGACTGTGCCTTGCAATATAGTCTTTGCGAGACCTCCAGTTCTTGTCACGTGTCCGTACCATCGTAGTTTCCTCTTCTTAATGGAGGTGAGAAGGTCTTCGTAGGGGCCAATGACAGTACTTATTGTGTTGCGGACCGCTTCGTTTTTGTGATGTGCGCTGAGTAGGAGATGTTCAATATCTTTCTGAAACATCTCATCTCTAGCGCATTGATTCTTCTTTGGAGGTCCGCAGTGAGCGTCCATGCCTCACAACCATACAAGAAGACAGACATCACCAGAGAGCGCATTAGTCGGATCTTTGATCTCAGGGAGAGTTTCTTGCTTTGCCAGATGTGCTTTAGTTTACTCCATGCTGCCATTGTTTGGGCCACTCTGGCAAGAATTTCTGGCTTTGAGCCTTCGTCAGATATTATGGCCCCTAGATATTTGAAGGTGGAGACCTCTTTGAGTTTTTGCCCGTTTATCCGAAACTCACTTGTGAATTTACTATTTGCCATGACCTTGGTCTTTTCTGCATTGATTTCCATGCCGTACGCCTTTGCTGTTTTCTCTAGCTTTGCAAGGAATTCTTTTAGTTCGTCCTTGCTACCAGCTAGGCCCTCTATGTCATCGGCTAAGCGTAGGTTGGTTATACTTCTCCCTCCGATGCTGACTGTTCCGACATGGTCTTCTAGCATATCTGTCAAAATCCTTTCAAAGAAGAGGTTGAAGAGGATGGGGGAAAGTAAGCATCCTTGTCTGACACCAACAGTGGTCTTGAACCAATCTCCCAGCTTGCTGTTGAAGAGTACTGCGCTGGTTGCTCTGTTGTATAGGTTCTTGATCACTTCAATGAGGTTTGCATTAATGTTGAATTTCTGCATAGTTGCCCACAGTGCCACATGCCACACTCTGTCGAACACTTTTTTAAAGTCTATAAAGACATGATAGAGGTCACTCTGGTGTTGGAGATGTTTTTCACAGAGTACTCGCAGGTTAAAGATTTGCTCCATTGTGCTTCTTCCTGCTCTGAAGCCCGCCTGCTCTTCTGAAATAATTTGCTCTGCTTGTGGTTTCAGCCTGTTTACGTCACCTCCTGTCTGGATCAGTTCGCCTGGAATGTTGTCTGCTCCAGCTGATTTCCCCCTTTTTCAATTTTCGTACAGCCAGCTCCACCTCGTTGCGGAGAAGAGAATGCATGTCTGTGTTAGTTGACTTCGGGCAGTTGAGCACTGATGCATTGCCTTTGGAGTCTTCATTGTATAGCTCAGAACAGTATTCGGTCCATCTTTTGAGAATTTCTTGTTTTTCTGTGATACATTTTGCGGATTTATCTTGTATGGTTGAGATACGACCTTGTTTGGTGGATGTCAAGTCTTTAACAATTTTGTAAGCCTTTCTTGAATTGTTCCTTGTTAAATTTTCATCGATGTCTGAGCATTGTTGTTCTATGCATTCTTTTTTTTGCTTTTACCATATCTTTCCTGATCTTTTTATTGATTTCTTAGGCCCCACCTATCTCAATTTTCACTTATTATCCTTATTAACACCTTATCCCTACCCAAACTGAGCCCCGCGCAATCCTTTTTGTATACTAAGTAACTAAGCTGCATACTTGTGCAGACTTGTTGTAATTGTTTGGCAACCATTCATCATTCAACCTCATTTTGACTCTACTACTATTGCCTTGTTCTCATTGTTTCATTCATAAAAAGTGCCATGTTCAAAAGCCATTTAACCATTGGTTACAATTAACTATGAGTCAAAGTTGTAGGTCCACAAGGAGCTCCTAATTTTATTTGTACATTATAGTATAGACCAACGGTGGCCAAACTGTGGCTCGCAAGCCGCATGCGGCTCTTCTTTGTTCACAATGTGGCTCCCGATCAATTAATTTATGAATTTAGAACTTTCAAATATATAATATTTATTTTAAAAAATGAAAGTTTAAAAAAAAATTGACAGAAACAAGCGATTGAAAAAATTATGCTCGATTTAAAATTTAAAAGTGAAGAAAGAGATTGGTTTCTGGTTGATGTAAACTACTCGTGAATGTACATTCTCTTTTGGGTCGAGCCGCTAGGCTCTTAAGACCCGGTTCATTTTATCGCAAGCGAGCCTCATCAAGCGGGCATCGCCGTAGAGGTAACCCTCTGCAGGTACCGTTACTTCCGGGTGGCCACACAGCCGACAGGCCAGTTCCCTTCTAGTGTAAACTACTAATTTTTTGGTTTAGATTTTACTTAAATACGCATTTTGAAGTATTGGCCATTACATTAAATATGAAAATAAGTAACAGGAAAACAAACTATAAAGAATTTTAAAAAGTTTTCTATCAGAGTGGGAAGAAGACTTTGCATTAATTGATAAAGATCATTAGCTTGATTTGTCAAACACCTCTAGCAAATTCCAAATCTGGAAGTGACACTATCAAAAAGTCATAAAGAGTTTGCATTGCAGTATCCAATGCAATCTGAATTAAGAAAAAGCAAACTTGCTGAGTTGAAGTCTGGAATGTGTCAGCAGCAGATATTATTTTCAGCTTTCAGCAAAGAATATGTCACTTTAACTGAGGCAAGTTATGCTATTGCTTGGAATATTGCTCATGCTAAACAACTTGGTTCTGATGGGGGTTTTATCAAAGAAGAATATTGAGGAGTAATTTATATATTATAGATCCAAATAATTCCAGAATTTTGGTGACTGATAACACAAAATTTAATGATTCTTTGTGCTCCAAAATAAAGTTCATAAAGCAAAGCATCTAACTAAAAGTAACTAGTAACCAGCATCTGGCAGAATTTCTTCACACCACAACTACTTGATACCAACCAGATCTAGAGAAACTTGTTAGTTCAAAGGCTTCTCTGCAGAATCATAACAATTAATGTTAACTATAATAATGAGTCTAAATGTAGTGTGTTTCTATTAATAAATTTTACATATTTAAATATTTTTAAATTATGTAACTAAAATTTCTTCAACATAAGGTTAGGGTGTAAACAACTGAACTGTTTAAATCATTAAATTCGAATAAACAATATTAAAAAAAAACAACACCACTAAAGCAATTTTTCATTGCGATTAGACTCGTGAACCATATTCATATTGCTTCAATGCGGCTCTCAACAATTTTTAAAATTTTTTAAATGGCTCTCAGGGTAATCCTGCAGTTTCTACACTTATATTATTTCACAGCGAAATTTAATTTTCTCGTGAGAACATACGTTTTTAATTTATTAAATGCGCATTAATTTATGTTATATTTTAGCTATTACAGCACTAATTTGTAATTTGTATTAATTTCTAAGGCTTTTTGTTTCAGCCCTTAAAGCTGTCAACTGTTAAGAGTAACAAAGAAAAAGAAACAAATAAATTCAAAATATTACATTCATGGAAAAGAACTGACCCAAACTAAAGATGCAAAATACTCAGGAGTCTTAATAAATGAGAAACTATCATGGAATCCCCATGTCAATGAAGTTATTAAAAAATCAAACAAAACCTTAGGCTTTATAAAAAGGAACATTAACAAATGTAATAGAGATATAAAACTAAAATGCTACCTCACTTTGGTGAGACCTGCACTAGAATATGCATCTTCTGTATGGGACCCATCCACCAGAGAAAACATTGATAAACTAGAACAAATTCAAAAAAGAGCTGCCAGATTCATTACTGGAGAATATTCGAAACTGACAAGAGTAACACCATTAGTTAAATCATTAAACCTTGAAACACTAGAGGATAGAAGAACCAAGAGCAAAGTAGTAATCATACATAAAGCAATTAATTCTAATTTAGAAATACAACACAAAGATAAGTTAATACAACCCTCAGATAGACATAAGGATAAAAACACCTTTCTTATTCCGTATGCAAGAACAAACACATACAAGTTTTCCTTCTTCCCGTCCGGAATTCGGGCGTGGAATGGGTTGCCTGAAGAATCCAGGAAAACCAACACTTTATCAACATTTAAATCTCTAATAAAAATGCAGGACTAAACACAAACCATAGATAAGCGTAGGACGCAATAATCTTCTGTATAGAAGGAGCGTCTGTAAACAGATAAGATAAGATAAAGCTCCATAATCGGAGTGGGATACATCCATTTTGTTTATGTAGTACTCTACTTGCCGAGTTGTCACAGTAAGATGCCAAATGGAAATTTCTCACTTACAAACAAACAAAATAAGAATCAAACATCTAGTAACGAAATAAAAAATGAAATTGACTTTAAAATATTTATTTATCTCCTAAGAACATTAAAATAGATGACAAATACCTTTTAAAAAACATTTTCAGTAAGTAAATTTATTTTAGCATGGGCTATGGGTCGAGCCAGGTTAAAAAAAACATCTGGCTAGGTAAACAAAATGGACGTATTGGACCAGATTATGTATTATATAGAGCCAAAAAAATGCCTTAGAAATTAAACAGACTTACAAATTAGCGCTGTAATAGCTGAAATACAACATCATATAATAATGCATTTAATACATTAAAAACGTAAGTTCTCACGAAAAAATTAAATTTTGCTCTGAAATAATATACGTGTAGAAAATGCAGTTTGTTACCTAAATTTTAGCCTAAATACTTGAGAACTGCAACTGTGAAACAGGAAGAAGACTAAAAAATAATAAATAAACTACAGAATGCTTCCAAAATACTTCCGACGTCTGTCTTAAAATCTACCCAATTATTAACATTATTATTATGATAGTAAACTTACTCAGTACATAGTAAATTATAGCGATTTATTGATAGTACATTTAAGGCTTAAGATTAAGTAATAAGTTAAATAAGGCATAAGATGATAAGGGCAATCCTTTATTATTATTTCAGCGAATTTTAAATTTTTAGAAAAAAATAATAATAAAATAACTTACTTTTATTAATTTAAACACTTAATCAGATATAAAAAAAAAGTATTTAATGCTTTACAATTAGTTTTTCGTGTGTTTTGTTGAGTTTAAAGCGTTTTTTAACTTAGAAAAAGGTTTTTAAAAGCAGACTTCCAACAACAACAATGGCGTCGTTAGTCACAGAAGATAGTGAAGAAATATACACATTTTTATTTCGTAAAAATCGTAAAATAGTAATTTTATTTCAACAAAAAAATAATGTTTTAATTTTAAAATAGATTTCATATGATCATGTTAAATTTTATTAATTTTTGGGGGGTCTGTAATAGATAAGGATTTAATTCGATAATAATAATCAGAAATTCCTTAATTAGTTCTTTTCCATGCATTTTCTTTGAAGGGTTGCTTTTTAAGTTACTTACTTTATTTAAGAAACATATCTTCAAATTAAATTATCATCTTTTATCCACACTCGTAGCTCTTCTGTTGTATGGAAATGAATAAATATTCTTTTTCCAAGTTTTTTTTAGGTTGGGTGGGCTGCCCGAATGGATATTTTCTTAAATCATATAGACAAGTTATTAGAGTTATTTTTAACAATAAAAAGTAGGGCTGTTATCGATTAATTTAAATTTAATCGTTAACTTTTGAAAAATTATCGATTAATTAATAGATAATTTCGATTAAAGCCAAAAATAGAAATTTATGACGCCATTAAACTGAACATTACTCACGGACATTGAATATTAGGAATATTTTGAACTAAATTTATGACGATGTGTTGATACTCGATCGGATGTTTGTGCTTAAGGTGTCAGCGATGTATTTGATCCTTTAAAAGAGAATTGTTTATGGCAGTGAACACAGTAAACTTTTTTCACCATTTTCAACTTTGCCATCCGCAGTTAGCTTAAAAACAAGACTTTTGCTAAACTTTCTAGTTATATGTTTAAATTTAACTGCGCTGATGCTGTCAGCCATTTTTAGTTGACGTCTGCCGGTCCACATAAGGGGTCGTCCATAAAGTACGTCACGCTCCAGAGGGGGGAGGGGGTGTAAAAAAGTGTGACAGTTTGTGACAGGGGGAGGGTGGTGTCCGGCCAAGTGTGACGTCACGCTGTTTTATATTAAATTTGGATTATTTTGTTAATAAATAAAATATTTAAAAAACAATAACAAACCGTGAAATTGAATTACAACGTCGTATATAGATAAAATAAAAATGCATTACTTTCAGTACGTACGTTCGATCGATCTGAAATTTTGATACGATGCATTGTTAGGTGACACGAGTCTATGTGCCAAATTTCAGCTCGATGGCATTACGGGAAGTGGGTCATTTTTTACTTTTGTTTTTCCGCCCGCCCAAGACAGAGAGAGAGACGGCGGTGAAGTTAATATACGGGATTTAATAAAACAAACCCGTAAAAACAAAGCTTTTGACTATATATCCCTTATATATGAGACATAACTAACAGTATTGATATGTTCAAACGCGACAAACATTTACAGTCTGAATCTGTCTTAACTCCCATTTGCTTTATAACCGTGAGGGGGGTGGGAGAGGGGAAAGGTCTGGTCACCGATCGCTGGACCGAGCTCAGCGGACACGTAAAATGTAAACAAAAGCACGCCGGTACATCGACGGATGGCGTCAACTGAACTGTCACGTGGAAAAAAAAATAACAAACTGAAATTGAATTACATACGTTGTATAGAGATAAACTAAAAATGCTTTAATTTAATTACGGTACGTTCGATCGATCTGAAATTACGATACGATGCATTGATAGGTGACACGAGTCTATGTGCCAAATTTCAGCTCGATAGCGTCGTGGGAAGTGTGTCATTTTTTACTCTTTTTTTTCCGCCCGCCTGCCTGCCCGACGAAGAACGACAGACAGAGAGAGAGAGAGAGAGAGAGAGAGAGAGAGAGAGAGAGAGAGAGAGAGAGAGAGAGAGAGAGAGAGAGAGAGGAGAGAGAGAGATGGCGGTGAAGTTAATATAAGGGATTTTAAAAAAAGACCCGTAAAAAACAATGTTTTTTACTATAAATCGATTATATATGACACATAACTAAAAGTATTGATTATGTTCAAACGCGACAAACATTTACAGACGGACACCGAGTAATATCCACTGGTTTTAAAACCGGGGGAAGGGACGGGAGGGGTGCCGACATTGACGGTCGGCGTCAACGTGTGAACTGACACGTAAAAGAAAAACAATAACAAACCGTGAATATCAATTACATATGGTATATATAGATAAACTAAAAATGCATTAGTTTAATTACTGTACGTTCGATCGATCTGAAATTTTGATACGATGCATTGTTGGGTGACTCGAGTCTATGTGCTAAATTTCAGCTCGATGGCATCACGGGAAGTGGGTCATTTTTTACTTTTGTTTTTACACCCGTCGACAAACGACCGACAGAGAGAGACAGAGAGAGACGGCGGGGAAGTTAATATAAGGGATTTAAAAATAGCGAGCAAACGTAAAGACATGCACGCTGAGGTTGTTGTTACCCGCCTCCCATTTATTAACCGACGTTCACCCGCGTTTTTTTTATTTTTTCGTGCTGTAGTTTGTGTCCGTTCTTTCTCCAAATTTTGCATTCTCCATGAGCAAGTCTGCGACGTATGCTATGCTGCAGGGCGTCTAGTATTTTATAATTTTATTTTTATTTAAACAATTTTACTACTTAAGAGAAGAGTTTAACTTCTCTGACAGAGCTAAAACATCAATAAAAAATCTTAAAAGTCATTCATCCAATTTTTACAATATATCCTCATGTTGTCAACGGGGTATATTCTGGCCTGAGGGGGTATATTCTGGCCTAGGCCATTTTATCCCCTGGGTATATTCTGGTCAGGGCTTTCGTATCTTGTATTTTTCGTATCTCGAACTTGGTTTTACATGTAAAATACTTAATCCATTCCAAGCCAAACAGAAACAACACTCAAAAATTTAAAATATCACGGAAAACCAGATAAAAAAATAGAGTAAGATTCTTCAATCCCCAGATGTATACATTATAAATCAAATAAATGATAATAAAACAATGAAAACAAATTAAAATAAATTGAAAATAATATGCTCACAAATACCTTACCTTTCGAGTGAGGCGAAGTGTCGGAGGAGGTGGTAGGGGAGGAGAACGGATGGCAGAAAACTTAACGGCATTACGTACGAAATACGTAACTTTATGAAAATAATATGTTATGAACAAACTTTGCATGAATTAATGCTAAATAAACAGTTACCGTATATGCTCGTTCTAAAGCCGACTTTTTTTTTGGACAACATTTAGGGTAAAATGTTTGGGGGTCGGCTTACGAGCGGGTCATAGGCATTATTCCCTCTAAGGTTTGCCGGTTGTTGTGCAAAATAAAAACACTCGGTGCAAAGTTTCACAGTGTAACGTTTTTTGTGTGCAAATTTTTTGACATACTCCAAAATGCATGCATCAATTGGACCGATATACTTTATGTGACAAAAACTTTTATCAAAATAATATAGTGGATTTTAATTAAATAAACAAGCATTAGAAATGTATACTCCTGTTGAACGGTATTTATCATGTATAAAGCAACCAAATGCCAACATACCCATATGCCGCTAGTATATTCTGGAGGCACTCTGGCGTCTGTCTTTCAACGAGATCCATCTTTTACAGACTTCGTCAAGGTTGATCTGATGTCCATCTTTCTGACAAGATTTATTCCTGATAAGCATGTCTAATTGTAACTCCTCCAATCTATTTCTAGATTTTACTTTTATAGAATTCATTGGGCTGAATCCACGTTCGCAATCAGCGCTCGATGCAAGAAATGTAGCACAAATATCCAACAGGATGGCAATGTCACTGAATTGTTCCTAAGTCATGACAAACTGAATCACCTCGTCGATAGTCTGCATCAACCCACATTTCTTTTGTTCTGCACGCACAACTCTTAA
Source organism: Ampullaceana balthica (assembly GCA_944989445.1). Taxonomy (NCBI): domain Eukaryota; kingdom Metazoa; phylum Mollusca; class Gastropoda; family Lymnaeidae; genus Ampullaceana; species Ampullaceana balthica. Next base: position 1,692,050 of record CALYLW010000061.1, read on the forward strand.
ATTACGATACGGCTCCATACGTATCGGCAAAATGTCTTCATAGCTTGTATCTAGAAAGTATAGTCCACCAAGTTCTGCTTGTCAATATTTAAAATTTGACGTGTTGACTAACGCTGACATCTCAAATATTCGCCATTGCAACAAATCGCTTTCAGTAAAACGAGAGTCCATGTGCAAACACAGACATTCAACGAATTTGAGGGTGGGATTTATGTTTTCATCCTCACAGCCTGAAAGCATTTTAGCAACATCTGCAGACCAATGAACATTTTCACCAAGGTACTGTGTCCTCTTAGGTAATTGACTCCTCCTTTTACAAGCTGGTATGCCTCAATGTTCGTTAGATTTTTCCTTTGTAACAGCTTGCTAAATTCGGCAAGTTCTCCAACTAGTTCATCAATGACACTAAGAACAGTTCGAAACTGTGGGCCTCTGGGCTTCTTTAAACAATATTTATTAACTCGGTCATTATACAAGCGTACCTGCTCTTCGCAGTATTCAGTCAGTACTTGTATGTTTCTCAACAATGCATGTAAAGCAAAGTGCCGTGAAAGCCATCTGAATTCATACAGTGTCTTCTAAATAAATCCTGCTTCAAGTGTCCAAGGTTAACTTAGTTGCTATTGCAAAACACTCCTTTCACCCCAACAGAACTCCCATTGTTTTTATTACAAACCATACTCAGTTGGAAGCGTTACTTAAATGTTTGTTTATTCAAGTAGACATAATAGTAGATTGGGAGGCTCACACCTTATACCGTACTATACCCTGTACCAATGTTACTATAGGACACTATAGTTTATCTTAATAGCATGGCTTGGTCTTGTTAATTCTGAACTGGTTAACAGTAACTTCAATTCCTACAAATAAACATATTAGCCAAAGTTTATGGTGTATATACGTCGTATGCTTAATTCAATTTTTTAAACATTAACTCTGTTTAATTAAAAATCATCCCGGCTTGTTCGTGACATCAAAGTCTTTTTTCTGCTTCAAGGCTAGTCACAAATGTCAATCATTTTTATTTATTTAAGGGAGTCTTTGATATTTTTCCTGTATTAGAGTTAGACGAAAGAGTTGAATAATGTTGTCATTCTGTTTACTGAGTGTGAGAGATAGGAGAACAACAGCTACGGCCGAGTCCGAAGAGAATAAGAAATAAAGTCGCTATTAAATGTTATGGAAAAAGCGCAGAAATTCTATTTTTTTCCCGATTGAATTTTGTTTCGCGGCAACGCAAAACTGCTGCGCGGCATCTTCCAGACAGCAGCGCGGCCGCGGAGCCGCGCAGCTTAATGGGAACATTGGTCATAGGTGATTTATGTATGTACATTGATTATCGGTGTTGTGAAGGAGTAAAGTGGGGGAGGGAAGGCATCTCCTCTCACGGGCTAGACGGTATGTCAAAGCAAGTAGGATTCCTTTCATATGAAACAGCAGACACCGCCTCTCTTTTCTGTCAAGCCCTCTAGCAGGTATTAATAATAATAATAATAAATTGATTATTTATATAGCGCTATATCCCAGTAAGGAACTGGGCTCACAGCGCTTTACATGAAAGAAATAACATACTTATAAGTATTAAATTAACATTCATATCACAACAAACACACACAATTACAATACATTATACATAAGCTACGTTAATCATTTACAAGTAATGTTGTTTCATCAATTTTAAAAATAAATTTTGAAAAGATGTGTCTTAAGTGCAGTCTTGAAGGACTTGGTTGTTTGAATACTACGTATGTGTAATGGTAGAGAATTCCATTGTTTGGCTGCACAAAAAGAGAACGACCTTTCACCAAACGTTTTGGTGCGTGTCGTAGGAACAGAGAGAACGCGTGTGTCTGCAGAAGATCTTAGCTTGCGAGTGGGTGAGTAGACCGACAAAAGTTCAGTAAGATACGATGGGCATGAGTCCGAAAAGAAATTGTGACAGAGAACGGCCAGTTTGTAATCAATACGGGCTTGTATAGGCAGCCAATGAAGTGAGCGAAGAAGTGGAGTAAAATGGTCATGTTTTTTTGCCTTGAGCACCAGTCTGGCAGCTGAATTTTGAACTTTCTGTAGTTTTTCAATGCATTGTTTTGGCGCACCTGACAGAAGAGAATTGCAGTAATCCATACGAGCCAGTACAAGAGCACAGACTAGTGTTTTTGTGGCACTAACTGTTAAGTAATGACGGATTGAGCTGATCTGACGAATGGCAGTGTAGGCAGAGCGACAGATGTGATTGATGAAGTTGTTAATAGACATGTTGTCAGAAATAATGTAGCCAAGATTCCTAGTCGATGTTGTGAACAGAATATCCGAACTGGCTACGTGAATTGACTTCGGAAGAGACAAAGTACTGCGTGATTTATTGTTGCAAAATAGAAGTGCTTCAGTCTTGTCATCATTCAGCTTGAGTTTGCTTAACGTCATCCAAGACTTCACTTCACCAATGCACTCCTGCAACAATTGGACACCGGAGTCCATATTAGAGGGATCAGTGTGAGTATATAGTTGAGTATCATCTGCAAATGATTGGCTTTTAACTGAATGCTTTTCAAGCAGTAGAAGTAGCGGTCTTGTATACAGTACAAAAAGTACCGGACCCAAAACAGAGCCCTGAGGCACACCATAAAGCAAGTCAGCTTTGTGAGAGATACAACCATCTACTGATACTACCTGTGATCTGTTAGATAAGTATGATTGAAACCAAGCCAGAACTGAGCCAGAAATTCCAAAATAATTTTGCAGGGTTTTCAGCAGTATTTGATGGTCGACAGTGTCAAAGGCTGCACTAAGATCTAAGAGGACCAATATAGAAATTTTCCCACTGTCCAGTGTGAGCAGGAGGTCATTTGTTGCCTCCCTTCCCCTTTCTCAATATCAACATTGTCCTTTATAATTCAGCGCCTATTACGCCATTTTCCCTAAATGGAAAACTCCGTTAGTCCATTTTTTTCGGGTCCCTTTGAGTTCGACTTAGAGAGGTCCGACTGTATATTGATGAAACATTTCTGTTGTTATTTACCGACATTATTAAAATTAAATATAAAATATATTTTCTTTTTGTTTTAATACAATAATTAAACAACTCCGTAAAAACTAAGTTTTTGACTATAAATCCCTTATATATGAGACATAACTAAAAGTATTGATTATGTCCAAAAGTGACAAACATTTACAGACTGAAATAGAAATTATCTCCCTTGGCTTTAAAACTAGGTCAACTCTAGCAGACGACGACTTTTGTTTTTCTAAATAGTGATTTATATAGTATAGATAAACTAAAAATGCATTAATTTAATTACGGTACGTTCGATCGATCTGAAATTTTGATACGATGCATTGTTAGTTGAGACGGGTCCGTGTGCCAAATTTCAGCTCGATGGCTTTACTGGAAGTGGGTCATTTTCGACTTCTGTTTTTCCGCGGGCGGACGGGCGTCGCGGGACGAACGACGGACGTCGTGGTCGAGGGACGACGGACGAGGTTGAATGAGATGACAGTGACGTTAATATAAGGGATTTAAAAAGCCCTCTCGCGAATGCTATTTAAATGACATCCATCTTCTTTGTTATTAAAATCTCTTTTTTCTTCAACCTAAACAAAGACACAAGTAAACAATCATACTGACCTAGATTTAGCATTTACAGTCGGACCTCGCTAAGTCGAACTTCCCTAAGTCGTAACCCCCCCCTCCCGACTATGTCGAATTAATTGTTAGGTCCCGGCAAAATGTATTTTAGATCTCCTTAACTGAAGAGTTTTTGCTTCCAACCTCCTTAAGTCTAATTTTTCAAGACGTTTGGGTAACCGGAAAAATCTTACTCCCCCATTCCAACTGTGGAAGGAGACAAGTGTGTGTGTGTGTGTGGGGGGGGCTTTCTCAGTGGTGTTGTTGTTTCAAAGCAAAGTCAGCTTCTTTCATATGAAACATCAGACACCGCCTCTCCTTCTGTCGAGCCTTTCTCGCCGATATGGCAGCTGCAATATAACCATTGTCTTTGATTAATCTGCGCCTATTACGCCATTTTCCCTAACTCCAAAACTACGTAAGTTGAATTGTTTTTAAATCCTTTATATTAACTCGTGGTGTCTGTTTGAACCCTTGCTTGCTTGATTGTCGCCAAAACTTTGAATCGATTTTTAACCCACTTCCTCGTAAGCAAGCGATTTGAAATTTTGCGGGCAGTATCGTGCCGATGATAAAAACAATGTGTTAAAATTTCAGATCAATCGCATTTACTGTAATTAAATTATTGAATTTTTAGATTATTTTATTTATCTCTTTGTATCATGTTAAATTATTGAGATAGAGTGTCGCGGTGCGTATTATATTGAACGACCTTTCCTGTCGCGGAATAAGGTGCGTATTTTATTGACAACACTTTTTATAAACACATTCCTGATCGGTGCGCATTATATTAAACACGTTTTACAAGACATAACTACAATTTTGTATTTTTGGATGGTCTTGCGCTGCGTATTATAATGAACATTCTTTTAGTTACGTCTCGTACATAAAGGATTTATAGTCAAAAACTTGGTTTTTTACGTTTTTTTAAAATATTATTTTCGGGTCCCTTGAGTCCGACTAAGAGAGGTCCGATTGTAGTTTTGTATGTGTACCATTTTGTTTACGCTGTTCTATTATTTTTTAGGTTCACTTTGCGAGTGGGGGGATCGGCTTATGAACGAACGGGCTTTAGAACGAGTATATACGGTACTTTTAGTTACAACTGTACACAAAACAAACGTAACGTAACACTTAAACATGTTCTTGTTTAATTTTTATAAAATATTTTTAAAGCTTTGGTTACTAATGTTCTGTCAGCAAATGTTGATCCAAAGGAGTTTGTTTTTCCACTCCGAAATGAGTCAGGCAAATGTCATTGAACTGCGCAAGAACTGTTGGTGGCGCGTTGAATGCAGTCACGGGATGCCCAATGTTGTCTGTTGCGCGTTTTTCGTATCTGGGATTTTTTTTTAAAATCTTGGAAAATAAAATCTTCGAATGGCCTTTCGTATCTTGGATTTTCCGTATCTTGAAGTATTCGTATCTTGAGGTACCACTGTATTCAATATTTCCTAATTATAATTGATGTAAGTCGGCACCAATAACATTAAAATGAGGGGTTTTAAAAATAAATTAATTAATTAAAAAATTAAATGTAAACACTATATGTGACCCTTACTCATCTTTAATTTACATAAACGATTTACACATTAGCATCTCATCATGAACAAAAGTTTAACTTCACCTCCCCCCAAAATCTGGTCTGAAAAAGGGAATTAAAAAAAAACAAAAAAACTTAATGTTTATTTATTAGTGTCTAAACTTCCATCAGTTTCCTGTTTAACATGTGATAACTTGATAAATTCATTTTTGAACATCTCAACTTAATAACAATTGGTTGATCGCAAGAAGCGTAATACTAATACGATTTCACTTTTCTTTGACGTTATTAGGCCGAATGGGAAAAGGACCATGACTACTGTGAACATCGTGTGAAAAACGACACCGAATACACAAGTGGACGATTACTCCTAGATATAATCGACATGGCAATTCTTGATTTCTTTACAGGTCAGCATTTAACTACGGGGCCGTCCATAAAGTACGTCACGCTCGAGAGGGGGGAGGGGGTGTAAGAAAGTGTGACAGTTTGTGTCAGGGGGGGGGTCCGGCAATGTGTGACGTCACGGTGTTTTATATTAAATTTTAATTATTTTGTCAATAAAAAAACAAATTTTTGATCGAAAGTGTGACGTAATTTAGGGGGGGGGGTTCCGAGATTTGTGACAGGGGGGAGGGGGGAGTTAAAAATTGTCAAAAACAGCGTGACGTACTTTATGGACGACCCCTACCTGGAAGTAAACAAAGGAGTGGACGGAAATGTTGACGGGCTGATAGGAAGCGTTCTAATTTAGGACTGGTACTGCTTAAAAATACTGCCCGATTAATCGGAAAATATTTAATCGATTAATTTCGATTAATTATATTTTATATAAAGGCATATTTAAATCCCGTTAAGTCACGATTCATTATTTCTTGAAATCGGTTAAGTCGTGGTAATTCCATGGCTCCAACATTTTGTGATATAACACAGCAAATTCGTTCTGCTATGCAAGAAATAAGGATGAAAAACCTTTTTGTTTACGCATGCACGTCTAAATAAATAATAATAATACGAGAGGAAAGTAAGTAATGAACAAAAAATATAAAATAATTAATAAATTGGAGAAAACAAATATTAGAAATATTTTCTTAAATATTTATCGATCAAATTAATTTTAAACGAATAAAATTGTAACGAGTACTCGATTAGTTAATCGTTAATTTCCGCAGTCCTAGTTTAAATATTTGAGGAAATAATGATACCACAAATGACCGGTAGTTAAAACCATTTTGGATTTCATATAGTCAGAATGATCTGATTTTTACTTAGCAAACCCTTAATTTAAAAAACAAACAAAACATAATTACTGTAACAGCAAACACAGTTTAGTTTTCGAGAAGTTTAGTTGGACTGCTAAAATGATTTCGATGTATATGTATAAGTCACTAAATATTAATGTGCAGAACCAGTATCTTCTTATCTGTTTCAGAAGCTCCTTCTATACAGAAGATTATTGCGTCCTACGTTTATCTATGGTTTGTGTTTAGTCCTGCATTCTTATTAGAGTTTTAAATGTTGATAAAGTGTTGGCTTTCCTGAGTATAGTATGGAGAGTATGATTTCAAACTACACGTGACAGGACATTTATGCGCAGTACTTTTCATTTTCCCCAAACCAGAATCTGCTCCCAAATACAAACAGTGTACGGTCAAGTCTTGTTCGTAATGTAGATAAGGTTTAAACAAAGTCGACGTCTGTGTGTTGTGGAAAAAGCAAAATGTGTGGTGCTCAAAAGCGTGATAAATTAGCCTTCATGTTTATCTGGCAATGTTCTACGATAAGATGTGCCATTGTCATAAGGCACATATTTATTTATTGTATTGGGATAATCATAATCAGAAAACATGTTTGAATTTGGGACGGTCGATACATTAATTTTTTTATTTGAGAAGTAGTAAGAAAAAATAATTTATAAAACAAAAACAAACAAAAAACATAGATGCGGTTACGACGACGGACATCTTCTTTGTTAGGGTTTAACAGTTGCTTACCTTATATTTTTCTAGGTAACATGGACAGACATTTCTTTGAGAGGTTCCAAGAATACGGAGCTGATACCTTTCTTTTACACTACGACAATGGGAAAGGGTAAGTTCTAGAATGATCTGGAACGTTGATAATGATAACAAAATTATGAAAACAAACTCAAAGAAAATAACTTTCAGTACAAATACGGGAGATATTTCTAGCAATGAGCTAGATTCGGGACTTAGCAAATGCATTTTTAGAATTATAAATTAGTTTAATTAGCTTCCATATTGTCTCTTCCATTTAAAAATCACAGCATCGGTGGAGAATTTTCAAATATACATCGTAAAAACTAACAAGTACAAGACTTAGTGAACCTATATATAACGAAGCAGAAATTAACAAACTTATGCAACACAGTAAATATTTTAAAAAAAATATTGATTTCATTATAGGAAAATAGCATTTAAAACCAGAGGATTAAAATTATAAGAAAATTATTCTTTCGCAGGTTTGGTAGAGCTAAAGATGATTGTATGACATGCTTGGCTCCTGTACAACAATGCTGTATGATCAGGTTGTCAACTTTAGCCAAACTTGTTAAACTGTACCAGGGACCAGACAGTCTCAGCCAGGTGCTCAGAGAATCGTTGACCTCTGACCCCTTGGCGCCGATCATCCTAGAACACCATTTGGACGCCCTGGACAGACGTGTTGGGATTGTGTTGAAAACGGTTTATGGTTGTATCAAGGGGAAAACTTCCTGGAATTCTGTAGTTATAAATGATGGTCATGTGTAGTTAGCCACTCAAATAAAAATTCCTGGAACTCTGTGCTTATAAACTATAGTCATGTGTAGTTATCAACTCAAAGGGAGTGCTGTCATTAAATTACGATAGTTACGTCTACATAGAAATTCAAACTTATCTATAATGTTACGTTACAATTTTTTGATACACTAACAATGTCAAAAAAGCTATTTCTTCGATACTGATACAGTTATTTGAAGTTCCACTTGCTCAAAATGCTATCTGAAATGTGCAAAACGATATGTGTGGTTCGTTGAAAAGTACATCTTTCAAAAAGTATTTGAATTTTAACCTTCTGCTCAAACACCGATGCTTAAAAAGAGTTTACTAATTCCTGGGCTCTAAATTATAAATGTCCTGTATTATACTTATTTATCTACGTCATTTCAATTATCTTTTTCTTTTTTAAAAAAGAATTATAACATAGCCGAGTGAATTTGTTCCATCGAAAAATCACATTTAATTAAGGGCTGATGTTTGCCTCGAAGTGAAGACTGTACCCGAGAATGCTCGCGAGAAGCTGAAGAGATGGGGACGCTGTTTTAATTTACGTAAAATAAACCCAATTAAAGTCATAAGTCCGCAGCCTCATCGACCTAAAAATGTAAAATATTTTTTTTTAAAATATCCACAGAAATCATAGCATTTAAACGGAAAGAGATAATGGTGAAATCTTAGAGTGTAAAATGATGTGTGGAATACATCTTGTATTTGCATTCTGATAACTTGTTTAAGTTAAATGGTACATGTATAAATAAATAGTGGTTACTCTTATCTTATCTGTTACAGACGCTCCTTCTATACAGAAGATTCTTGCATACTACGCTTATCTACGGTTTGTGTTTAGTCCTGCATTCTTATTAGAGTTTTAAATGTTGTTAATATGTTCGTTTTCCTGGCGTCTTCAGGCAACCCATGCCACACCGCAATCATTTACATGCCTTGCCTAAATGCCTGCCCCCCCCCCTTTTGACTGCTGAGAATAGTTTCGTCTCTTACATAATCATGTGCCAATCTCTAAATTGGTGAGTCGTAGATTGAAGCATATCAGGAATCTTACAGCGTTTAAATGGAATAACACAAATACCTTGATTCTGTGAATACACTACAATTTCGGAGCTCCGAAAATTGTGTCTACTGGAGATGTCCAATCTCTTTCATTTTCAGCGCTGTAACATTTTCATTTGTCCCTGACCTGTCTCTCCCCCCCCTCCGGGGGGCAGTTCAATATGTTTCACAAAAGCAAAGGAAAACTTTAATGTGCATCACTCAACTCAGCAGCTGTCAATATGATTAAACAACTCTTTGTGTTCTGAATAGAGCTGTCAATATAGTTGGAAAAGAGTTGTCCGGGTTCCCGTAAAAATTTTGAACGGTTACCCAGGTTACCCGTTCGAAACACCTCAAATTTTCACCGTCATGCCCGCTATTTGCATTATACATGCATGTGCTTCTTTGTTTATTATTGAAATGCAAATTTAGATGTAATGAGTCAGCGATTTAAAAATGATGACATTGAAATACCACTATAGTACAGTACTGCAAAAACAATGAGTAGAGGGTTGCCGAAGTGAATTTTTTTTTGGTGGGGCTAAACAAAGTCTTTCTAAGATAATGGGCGGTAATCGTATGATGACACGGCGGGTTATTTCTAGTTCATAGCTGACAACTGTTGTAATTAACCAACCTTCCGAGACTTGCCCCTGCTAAGTGGACCCAGCCCACAGAATTAACTTTTGTTTTAACAGGCATTTACCCGTAAAAACAAAGTTTTTGACTATAAATCACTTATATGTGAGACATAACTAAAAGTATTGATTTTGTTCAAACGCGACAAACATTTACAGACTGACAACGAATGATATCCCCTGGCTTTAAAACCGGGGGAAGAAACAGGAGGTGGTGTGGACATCGACGGGTGGCGTCAACACGTCAACTTAACTGGCACGTGAAAGAAAAACAATAACAAACCGTGAATTTGAATTACATATTTTGTATAGAGATAAAATAAAAATGCATTACTTTAAGTACGGTACGTTTGATCGAGCTGAAATTTTGATACGATGCATTGTTAGGTGACACGAGTCTATGTGCCAAATTTCAGCTCGATGGCATTACCGGAAGTGGGTCATTTTTTACTTTTGTTTTTCCGCCCGCCCACGAACGACAGAGATCATGACAGAGAGAGATGACGATAAGATTTTGAAGTTAATATAAGATATTTAAAAAGAATGGTGGGGATAGGAGTAGAGAAAGGAGTGAGTGAGGGGGGATTAGATAAACAATGTAAACAACATTGGCTTGTCTCAATGTTGTCGGCGTATTTCAAAGCCTAAGCCAAGGTTATTTCTGTTATTTCCCGCCCTTCCTAAATCTCGGCGATGTGGTCTTTCCTTATTTGAACAATTCAAAGAACCAAAAAGCTTTTTTGTGTTAGATGATTTTAGTTTCTTGCTCCAAGAAAAAAGGTGTAACAAAATACTTCGCAGTTTGTCAGGACCGTGTTTTATTTGAAATATATTTATTTTTGATCGTTTTCATGTTAAAAGTATTTCACAACATATATTTCAAACGAAAAGTTTTAATTTGATAAATTGCTCACGAAATGTTAACACAGAAGAGTCACAGTTTGACTAACGTTGTTATGGACATTGCTGCGACATTTTCACGGGTATCCTGGATGCAATTTTACTTCCCTGGTAATTGGTCCGCAACGGGTTCCCGGGTACCCGTTTACAGGCCTAGTTCTGAACGAACATTCAAAATCTCGTATTGCGATGGAAAAGGCCTTATATATGAGTGATTTTGCGTATATACTTCGGCTTTCTTAACATAGAAAAGTTGTTGTTTTTTTAAAGCGTTCATTTGCTTTCTAAATGAGGACATGTGCTATCAAAGCAATTTTAGTTTTAAATCATAACAACTACTAACATACACAGAACTAACTTATAACACGATACATTAACATCTTCAACGTCACAAGAAAAGTGTCAACATGAACATTGAGGACATACCACTATATTTAGAGCTGAGACGTGCAGTTACTCTAAGACACGGAAGAGTCGAGTCTTGACATAAACTTTGCCAGGATAAAACTGAACAGCGTGAAGTTCAGGCATTTAGACCCAGTGCCAAGCATAACCTAATCTCATGCTAGTTGTTGCAATCAGAATCAGAGGTGTAACTAGGTTTTTTGGGACCCTTGATAAATTGACAAGTTTCAGCTTGGCGATTTTTGTTTGTTAGAAAAAAATAAATTGAATTTCTCTTATTTTATTTATGACAATTCAAAAAATGTTGTGTTGTTCGTCCGTTGTGTTCGACGATGACCACTCTCATCATATTTGCTAGGCCGCCACATGTGTCCTCTGGTGGCTTATTAACCCTATTCTGGCACTAAAAAGGCGTCCGCATGTCGGACAAGAGATGGATGCGGTCCCTTCAGGAGGGTTTTGGATACGGTCCTAATTATGACAATAAAAACGTAGTCTGACAGTGACAGTCATACAACGTGAATATAAAAATACATAAGACATGAGCAATACTAATTTGCAGTTTATTATTTACTAAATAATAACAAATAAATTGGCGGATAAAACGAGATATTGTTGCGATAATGAAGAATACAGCAAACTTGAAGTAACGTGTATTATAAATAAAAACAATACTGTCAATGTGTCATACTCATTATCTCATACATAACGACAGAAACTTACAATTAAACGTAAATTTAAGTAACACTCCACCGACTACAGCTCAGCACTTTCGTTAGCTGGCGTATTGGCGTGTTGCTAATACAGTCGGACCTTTCTAAGTCGAACTCAAGGGGGGAAAAATTCAACTTATGGAGTTTTCGAGTAAGTGAAACTGGTGTAATAGACGCAGATTAATCAAGGACAATGTTGATATTGAGAGGGGGGGAACAACCATAGCGGCTAGAAGGCTTGACAAGAAAGAGAGGCGGTAATCTTTCTTGGGAACGGAGCCAACTTGCTTTGACATACCGACACAAGCCCGTGAAAGGAGACACCTTTCCCTTCCCTCACCCACTTTATTCCCTCGACAGTAGGATGGGGATAGTAAGATTTTTATTTTTCAAAGAAAAACTCTAAAATCATATTGACATTTGTATGATAACAAGCCCCGCAAAGGCCACACACATAATAACAAATATTATAATGGTTTAAATAAAATATATTTAAATATAATTAATTATTAACTTTTTTTTATTATCGAGGATGAAAGTGAAATACAGTCGGACCTCGCTAAGTTGAACTTCCCTATGTCGAAAACCTCCCTATATTAAATTAATTGTTAGGTCCTGGCCAAAGTCCATAAGACTAATGTATTTTAGATCTCCTTAACTCCAAGGTTTTTGGCTTTCAAACTTCTCTTAATCGATTTATCCAAGGCTTTTGGGTTATTATTCTGGAGTGACATTTCAGAACACGTGTTACGTAGAGCCACGTAAATTGACGTAAAATTTTATCTTAGTGCATTCCACATGGAATTAAGCGACCCTTGCAAGTACAAACAATGACAAAGACAAGAAAAGGGAGTGATGACTAATTCGCGTCCCTTTGCTGCATGCTGTGACTCTTTTTAAAAAGAAAATACTTACTCCCCCATCCCACTGTGGAGGGAGTAAAGTGGGGGAGGGGAGGGAATGTGTCTCCTCTCATGGGCGTGTGTCGGCATGTCAAAGCAAGTTGGCTTCCTTTCATATGAAACATAGACACCGCCTCTCTTTCCTGTCAAGCCTACTAGCCGGTATGGCTGTTCCCCCCACCTCTCAATATCTACATTTTCCTTGATTAATCGCGCCTATTACCAGTATTACGCCATTTTCCCTAACTCAAAAACTCCGCGAGTCGATTTTTTTTCCGGGTCCTTTTAAGTTCGACTTAGTGAGGTCCGACTGTATTTATTTAAATACAAATTTTTAAAATTACGGATTTAGTGGTGCCCTTTTGAGCTTGCGAGTTTGGCAACTGCCCCGATGCCAACCCGTTGTTACGCCACTGGTTGCAATAGGCAAATAAATGTAATATCTTTTATTGTCTCTTCTGCACCCCTTCTTTTCACATTGATTGGCATGGCTACGGGAGGCAGAAACCGAGGGCAGCTGTGGTTACAGAGTGACAAGGAAGATGGAACAACTGGGAAGAGAATTTGATAGGGCCGATCTTGATTGTCACTCATTCAAATATAACTATTAAAGCCAAGACAGAGTGTTTTTGAAAAAAAAATCAGAAAATGTTCTATAAGCATTATATAAACTATGCGATTTCATTTTAATTTACAAATCATATTTATAGTGATCAAAATAAGTTATTATTGGTACTAGACTCACACAAAACTATATTGATATTAAAATAAATCAAAATGATCCATTCTTTAAGATGCCACAGCCGTCATTCAGATATAAAAATGTTCGCTGTTTGTTATCAATAGTCTTTGTTGTTAAGGTACAAAGATAATCTAATACAACCCTCAGATAGACATGGTGATTAAAAATTAAAAAAAAACTTTTCTAATTCCGTAGGCAAGAAAAAACTAATAAAAATGCTCATTCTTTCCGTCTAGAATTCGTAAGTGGAGTGGGTTTCCTGATCAAACCAGGAAAACCAATACTCTATCAACATTTAAAACTCTTTAAAAAAATTAAGACTCAGTGGCGTAGCTAGGGGGGTGGTCCGCCCCGGGTGGCACTCATTTACGGGCGGCATTTGTGGGCGTTTGAAAAGTACAACCATTTCCGAATACCACCCCTTTTCTTTTGAAGGGGAAAAACCAAGGTGAAACAAAAAATATTCGTAATTTTGAGTTTTAATTAACGGATACGCACAACATTTGTTTGATTATATAGTGGATATTATAACTAACGCAAAACCATTCAAAAAATTTTAATCGCTCAAAAAACGTATCCATTTGTTTGGAAAACTAAGCGGTATTAGTCACAGATGACGCTTTTATAAGAAAACTACCACACAAAAAAACAACACATCACCGCCGGGCCGAAAAATGTGTGCTATTAATATTGCCACGACAGTTTTTACGTGGAATTTCGACATTCGCAGAATGATGCGTTAACAAGCACCTACCTGCAAGGCATGGTGGTTCAAATATTGAGTCTAACTTGCAAGTGGTAATTTATATTTCCGTTTCCGTTTTCAGTAAAGGTAAATTAAAGGTTAAGGTAAAGTAAATTATTAAAAATTAAATTTATTTTGTTTTTATTGCATTAAAGTAGCACAAATAATTTGTGTTTTTCCATTAAAATTCGGTTATTTATTAAGCCTGTTACGCCTATCCAATTAAAGTAATAGTAATGTGTAACTAATTTGAATTCATCTATTTTTTTGAAAATTATTAAGATTTATGACAAGAATATGTACATATTCAAATTTCTCTGTTAATCAAAACCACAATAGGCATAATAATTTCGAAAAAGACATACTTTATAAACTTTCGAGAGTCTTTGAAAAATTAACATCTGAAGAAGTAACTAGGAACACGAGATCAGATGATGGAATTTTACTCAATTCAATGCAATCTTTTTCTCTTTTATGTTATCTCAATTTATGGGAACCCTTCATTTTTTAAAAATTAATGCAAAGCCATTGCATTGAACAAAGAGATGTGCTAATACAAAATGCTGTTATATCAGCCAAACAATTTGTGAAGAGATGGAGATATCAACTGAACGCCTAGTTAGAAGGAGAAAAAGTATGAGTAGGGAAAATTCAGAAGACGTGGTTCTATCTTTAGAACAAGAAGTACAGCGAGAAATGTTTTTTATCCATGGATGGAATTATAAAAATAAAATAGAAGAACTCTTTGATGAGTTGCATGTCCTTGCAAGAAAATATTCGTATATAATACCATGTAACCTACTAAATGAAACATTTGAAGATCAAATAAATTACTTTATTGGCATTGACAGTTCAATATGGAAAGAAAAAGGATTAAGGTTTTTATGGCTGTACCTACAAGAGGCATTAGGTTAGAAAAACGGGGGAAAAGGCCTCCTTGATCTATTAAAATTTATTCAACAGTATAGATTGAAAAATTCTGCACCCAACATTGTAAACTTTGCTATGAATTTTTTCAACTATTACTATCAGTGTCGCTAGTTGTGAAAGGAGCTTCTCCAAACTGAAGTTGATAAAAAAATTATTTTCGTTCCACAATGAGCGATTAAAGACAACAAAATCTTGCAATACTGTCCATAAAACAAGATATTACAAATAATTTTAATTTTGAAAGCGTAATACACGATTTTTTTATTATGAAAGTTAGGAAAGTAAATGTATAAATATGTTTACATACTAATGTACAGAGGCATAACTGGGTTTTTGACAGCCTTGGCTTATTTATTTTTGGCGCCTTTTATTTAAATAAAAATTTAAAAATTAGAGATTTAGCGGCGCCCTTTTGAACTGGCGCATGCCGACGCCCTTAGCAACTGCCCCAATGCCAAGTCGTTGTTACGCCACTGCTAATGTATACAATTTCTTTGTTTGTAAAAAAAAATGATTTATTTATAAATACAAAATAAAAGAATAGTAATAGAAATTGGTAATGTTTTTTTGGGTGTAAATTTCGAATATGTTTTGTGTCATGTGCGAACTCAGTAACTTTCTTGTGGCTTTTAAAAAAGTATCTTGTATTTTTATAAAATTGTATTTATAGGTATATAATCTTATGCGGCCTCTTTTATTACTGCTTACATAAATATTATGGCATGCAATGGTAAACAGGTTCCCCACCTTTACTTCGTTTCAATTACAATTACTTAGTCATGTTCATTAATTTTTAAAAACCATAATATAATCGACTAAGTGGCCGTCCATAAATGAAGCACGCTATTTTGGCTGATTATAGCCCTCGTCACGCGTCGTCACAAAAACTTAGACTCCTTCTTCAATAAGACGTCACAAAGCCGTATTTTCTGTTTGAAAATGAGCATGTTTCAAATTACATTTTTGCTATTTAAGTATGTTTTTAGTGTAACGCTGCATTAAAATATCGCAACACGCGTTTTACATAAATGTCATTAAATTAAGTGTCAGTAATCAAATATTTAAGTAGAAATTTATTTAAAGTTGCGCGTTTTGACGTGACGTCACATTTCTTAAACTCCCCCCCCCCTTCGTCACACATCGTCACAAACGTGTGACTCCGGTGCGGGGAGTCATTTATGGACGGCCCCTAAAAAGGGCGGCAAATTGGAGACCGCCCCGGGCGGCAAAAGTTCTAGCTACGCCACTGGTAAGACTAGACAAAAACCACGGATAAGCGTAGGACGCAATAGTCTTCTGTTTAGATGGAGCGCCTGGAATACATAAGATAGCATAATAGATAAAGTACACATTTATTTCGTGATTTAAAAAAAAAGGATTTGATCATCTTGCCTGATCTTAAAGTTCAGAACGTCCCCTCAAAAGGTAATTCGTGCGATATTTTATGTTGAAAGCTTTTTAGCACTGACTTACAGTTTCCCTTCTATTGATTCCTCCCATCTTTTCTGAATACCAGGTCAAAATTACAGGAGGGACATTTTGTTAAATCCACCTTGTCTAAAACACTCAATTCTAAGTTATTGGAAATAAATAGAGGTAATTTTTTTTTAAACAACGTTTTTATAAGTGAACAAAACAGAAGAAAATAATTTAAAAGTTATAAGTTCAAGTACTTTCATTTAATATGACTAAAAACGTTGGGTGGGCGCTTATGAAGTTTAACATATGCAGTTCACTCATTCTATCACTTATTGATCTTTCTTTGCATTCTCAATTATAAATCTTTAATTTTTATACCAAACACCCGCCCCACGTTTTAGTCATATTAAATCACAGTACTTGAACATATAAGTTTTAACTTAATTTCTTCTTTTTATTCCACTTATAAAAACGTGGTTTTTAAAAAAATCTTTTTTACCTTTATTTATTTTAATCTTTTTAGTCCACTAATAAAAGCGTGGTTAAATTTTTTTTTACCTCTATTATTTTACCAAACACCACATCTGCATCCGCCAAACGTTAATACCATGGCATTTAGGTAATTTGGTGAACTCGGCACGTGAAATCTAACAACGGCAGTCGGATACAGATGCTTATGTAAAGATAAACTTAAAAATGCATTAATTTAATTACCGTACATTCGATCTATCTGAAATTTTAACACAATGAATTGTCATCCAAGATCTATCTGTGGTAAAAATTTGAGCTCTCTGTGACCATCAGAAGTGGTTTAATTTTACGTTGGCAAATCTGAAAAATTGCGGACAGACACGAAAGCAAGTTAATAAAAAACTGGGTTTTAAAAATATTTAAAAACGTTTTTATAAATGGCCTTAATGAAAAAAATAATTTAAAAGTTATAAGTTCAAGTACTTTGATTTAATATGATTAAATACGTGGGGGCGGGCGCTTATGAGGTTTTACATATGCAGTTCACTCATTCTGTCACTTATAGATCTCTCTTTTGCCTTCTCAATTATAAATCTTTAATTTTATACCAAACACCCGCCCAACGTTTTTAGTCATAGTAAATCAATCTTTTCTTAGATCAGTCTGTGAAAGTTGAAAACATACTTAGCTCAGGGGCGGATTAAGACTGCACGGGGCCCCTGGCTGCAATTCAAACTGGGGCCCTATCCAGCCAGTGTATCTTTAGATAAAATGATTGCTAGCAGCTAATATAAGACTGTAACTTGTAAATATTCATCCAAAATGAATATTCATGAAAAAAAACGAATTCTAAGAAATAACTTTTTGCCGATATCCTAAAATTGAGTGTAAAAGACAATTTATAAAATTAAAAAACACATGGAAAAAAAATTCATCCCCAACCCGGGGATCAAACCCGCCACCGCTTGCACCATAAGCCTTAGTACTTCACATTCGGCCACGAGAGCTCATTTACAGTTGTGAATTTAAAATATATATATAATATTCTTTAATAATTTCTGTTATTGAGCCTATCAAATCAGGTTTTTTTGACTGCTAAGACTATCGTGGGGGAAAAGAGATCATTTTAATAGACGAGATTTTATTAATTTATCATATTTTCAGCAATTCATGTATACATTTGTCCACATTTATTATAAAATATGCTAAGTTTGGGGGGCCCCAAATCATCGGGGGCCCCTGGCTTTAGCCCGTTCAGCCCCCCCCCCTTAATCCGCCATAGACTTAGCTCGATCAGCAAAAGCATTCGAAATTCTTCCATATGATTATATATTGTCCATCTATTCAGTGGCTATTGTTTGAACGGATCGGTAAAATCTGTAACGTTTATGTTGCTTCGCAAGCCATGTTAAAGAAGCACGTTCAACAGCACCAAAAATATATGCCTGGGCTCAGTCAAACACTATATTGTGTAGCCCAAATGGCAAATAATTCGTCCAATGCGAGTGGCAGCCATAATACAGAGAGAGCTCAAGGCGATTATTGCTCATGGGGAGATGCTAAGTGCAAAAAGGCTAGAACTAGATGAAGAAAATGTTGACTTGTCTGGTGTTTCGGTTCCACAAGAAATTATTCAGCCAGAACCTATGCCTATGCAAATAATAACAATTGAGGAACATTTGACATCTCCATGGGAAGATATAGCAGCAAGGATATAGGATTTGGATTTTTAAAAAAAAATGTTAATAAATTAAAAGTGTATTTATAGTTACACTTTTTAATCTCGTTTCTGCTTGAAGCAAGAACAAGTCTTTGTAAATATTTAAATAGTCTTTAAATTGTTACATTTATTTGAAATATGTGCATAATTTAAAGGTGTAATGTGTATAAACTTGTGTAAACCCTATAATCTCTTTTCTGTTTAGAGTAAGCCTTTGTAGTTATAAATTGGAAATATGTTCATAAGTTTAAAGTTTATTAAACTTTGTTTTTCTAAACATATTACTTTGATTCATTTTTGTGTTGTAGTTGTAAACTAGTCTATTTAAAATATTTTTTTTCCATTTTATTAGTATTATTTTTTTGTGTAAAGGGGGGGGGGATCAAATGTTGACGTAATTTTATAGGACAATAAAAAAAAAGGGGGGGGGTCTAAGGAAGTTTGACAAGTCGTTGACAAGAGTTTGGGGGGGGGGTAAAAACAGCCAAAAATTTGTTGACGTAATTTATGGACAGCCCCTATTACGTCTCAAAGCGTTGCCCCCCCGACCCTAATTTTTTTATATTTGAAAATGAGCCTGTTTTAAATCACTTTTTTGGTCATTTAAGTATTTAAATTTATTTAATGTAGACCTACACTCTAATATCGTAACACGTGTGAATTCATGGAAAACGTCATTGAATAAATTTTAAGCAATCAAATATTCAAGTGGAACTTTTATTTACGATGCATGTTTTGACGTGACGTCACAATTCTTAAACTCCCCCTCGACACACATCGTCACATGTGCGTGACCCTTCCCGCTCTAGATGCGTGACGTCATATATGGACGGCTCCATTCTGAATTATCAAGATAAGCTATGGATTTGGACAAATGCAACAGGCTGCAAAGTTAAAACGTCAAGCCAGAAAGGACCGCATCCTAAACCTCCATGAAGGGACCGCATCCATCTCTTGTCCGACATGCGGACGCCTTTTTCGTGCCAGAATAGGGTTAATAAGCCACCAGAGGACACATGTGGCGGCCCAGCAAATATGATGAGAGTGGTCATCGTCGACCACGACGGATGAACAACAACAACATGCATTTGGACTGGGAGACAGTTATTAGTATTTGAGATTAGCTTACTTAAAGGGTGCCTACTTAGTCTGACAATTTAAAAAAAAATTGCTATTTAAAAAAATATTCCAATACATTTTCATAAAAAGGAATTACATGTTAGCAAGCATTTATTAAAATTAATAGGTGTTGTGAGAGTGTCAAATGAATTTCTTTAATTCAGAAGACGAAGTCACCAAACTTAAAGAGGTACTTATTGTTAAATCCATAATGTCCGCCGTTTATATTACAGACGCTCCTTCTCTAAAGAAGATTATTGTGACAGAAGGAGCGCCTGTAACAGATAAGGTAAGACTTATGTTTAAGCTTTTTTGTGTGTGTAATCTTGCATATTTATTAAAGTTTTGAATATTGATATTTTTTTAGTTTTACTTGTTTGTCCAGACAACCCATCCTCGCCGAATGCCAAACGGGAAGAAGGAGGATTCGTATGTGTTTGTTCTCTGCTGCATCCTGTTTCAACCACATGGAGCACCCGTAAATGACTTAAAATTTATATTTTATTAAGTATCATATAATTTCGGATGATGTATTTTAGGTTTTTGGAGTTTTCATTTTGTCAGGATGAGAGACGGAATAGGAATCTGTGAAAAAAAAACAACAAAATATCTTTATTGCTATCAACCCTTTTATTTTAAAAGCTCTGTTTATAAATTTAAATTTAGGAGGAGCCAAATTTAAAGTATTGATGCAACTTCGCTCCGATATTCTACACTGACACCAGGTATGATTTCGGCCCGCAGGCCGAAGGTTTGACAAAAAGATCATATGTAAACAAAAGTAATCGATACTCATTGTTGTCACTTCCGTGATCCGTGTTGATATTATTATTCTGGCCGTTTACAAAATTTACCCAAATTTATAATAATAAAATTAAATGGAAACGGTATGTTCTGTGTTTAATATAAATATATGGTTATTATATATGCCTAGGCCTAGGTTATTATGGCAATATTATGGGCCTACTCAACTAATTTAGGACTATTACTATTACTTTTACTACACGACACTGACACTGACACCAGATTACATGTTACTGTTACTGTTACATACGTCATAAGTTACATACATTCATTATCATTCTCATTCATTTTCATAATAATTCATACATTGATAATGGAGTTGATACATGATACAATACATTCATACATACAATTTCAAGCCATACAATACATTATGATTATGATGATTATACAATATACTTAGATTTAATATACTATACAGACTATACTAACTAACTATACTGTTATACTATTACTATTATACTTTATCAACATTTAAATCTCTAATAAAAATGCCTTTAATGCCGAACTAATCACAAACCATACCATAGATAAGCGTAGGACGCAATAATCTTCTGTATAGAAGGAGCATCTGTAAACAGATAAGATAAGATAACTTAAGATAAGAAATACAATTTGACTGTGTAGTACTAGATAAGACTTAGATTAGTAGTACTCAGTACTAGTCCTGACAATAGAGTATAGACTCATCTACATACTAAGTCTATACTACATAAGAATGATAATGATAATAATAATGACTAGACAACTACTGACTACTGATAGCACTGATACAGTCACTTATCATAGTTACAATTTGTGTATATGATATGTCCTTGCTTGATAGTTTGACTGCAGTTACAGCTTATTAAAGACTAATGACTCTAATAAGGACTATGATTAATAATGATAGTTTGAGTATTTGAGTTTATAGTTATAGAGAATATCAATAATCAATATGACAACAGTGGGCTCAGTAGCTACTAACTACTAGTACTAGTCTACATTTACAGTCTAATTTAATTAGTAGGCTAATTATTGTTCATTTACTGTCACCTGAAATAGAAGCCAATCTCCTCATCAGAATCATAGAAAATAATCTTGTAATTGAAGAGCTTAGTGCTAAAAGTACGTAAGTCACAAAAGTCACAAAATACGCTTTTTGAGATAATCAATTTTTAATTTATATTTCATCTCTTATTTGATAGCATTTAATTTGTTATTCTATTAAAAAATTGGACTTAGTTACATTGTATTGTTTTTATTTTTATACAGTAGATTGGTCTAAGCCAGAATTTAAATATTCACTGTTTAAATAGATTGAATTTGACAAAAATGTGACTAAAGTACTCTCAGCACTAGGGTCTTCAATTTAAAATGGTTAAGTTTTATTAAAATATACTAGTAAATAAATAGTATTAATATCTAGTGAAGATATGTCTCACATAATATAATAGTTAAATTAAGCTTCGGGCAAAAAATTCTCTGATTGACAGTTTTGTTCTTATAAAAAAAGTAATTAATAAATTCTACTTCCAAAATTATATACAAATCTTCATTTTTACTTATATTATCTAGCATTATGATTTGTATAAGCCGGACAATAAATTTCATTGGTTGTGTAAGATCTTTAAGGGTTACTGCATTGAAATAGTTATATCTTAGGTTATTGGGTAATTTGTTAAAGGTTCTACAATATACTTCTGAAATTCTACCCTTGAGAAATTAATAGTGTTTTATAATAGTTTTAAAACCTGTTAATTATTGTTCATTAGTTTATTATATTTTCTTTAAAACATCATTTTGATTTTATTTAATTTAATAGAAAAATACTGAAGGTAACAAAACAATAATCAGTGAAAGTGAGTCAGAAGTCGGACAGCAAGCAGTTTCAGGTATTGAACTTTGAAAATTATAATTTTTGAAAATTCTAATTTTTTATTCATATGAAGGCACTAACTCATATATATTTTATTCATTCATTTACCATTGATATACTTACACAACGGGCACTTCCAGTCAATTCAACAATGATTATTTTTAAGCCATCAAAGCCTGGTTTAGTTTGTGAGAGTGATTATAGCACTAAATTCATGTGCGAAATAACAAGGTCAGAACTCAGCAATTCTAGAAGGTATGTTAAACCGATTGATGCTCCTGAGTTTGGACCTTATTCTGCTGCCATTTTGCTCTTGGCATTATGCAGCATTGACTGCTAAGAGACTTAATCATTTTTCTGTTAGTGTCTATGTGTAAGGGTTTATGCTGAATGCATAAATGAGCTTTCCATAGGTGTGTTAGAAATCGTTTGTGATGATTTGATGTGTTTGAAGCCTTCCTTAAAACAACAGCCGCACATGCAACTTGTGGTCCAACTCCTCTAATCCAAAAAAACTTGGGCAGGGTACTGGAGGTGTACCAGTCTCTTGCAATGTGGAACTTCAGATTTCTTCATACTGATTGCGAGACCTGGTGAAGCCATCAAAGAAAGTTTCAACGCTGCTAACAAGTTTGACCCTAGTCATTGGGGCTTGGTTCAGGTGCCGCTCTATTTCATTGAACAGATAGATATACAATTTCATTGGCAATTTTACTTGGTCATGATCTTCCATGACGATTATCTGCTTTAGGCTTGTTGTGCCTCACATAAGTGGAGATGTCATCATTTGACTCGGTTGACCTATCAATTTCTATGAACTGATAAACTTTAAGTGTAGTGACAGGGCCAGTAGGCCTGTTGTGCCTCACATAAGTGGAGATGTCATCATTTGACTCGGTCGACCTATCAATTTCTATGAACTGATAGACTTTAAGTGTAGTGACAGGGCCAGTAGGCCTGTTGTGCCTCACATAAGTGGAGATGTCATCATTTGACTCGGTTGAACTATCAATTTCTATGAACTGATAGACTTTAAGTGTAGTGACAGGGCCAGTATGCCTGTTGTGCCTCACATAAGTGGAGACACCAATGTTTGGCACCTTAGTTTTCTCTTGCTACTGCTGTCTGTCTGTTAACATGTGTCTTGTTAGTAACCATGCAGGCTTGCTGAGGGTAGTCCCTGGTCATGATGCATATTATTAGAACAGTTCAGAGGAATCCATCTTAATACCTTGTTAGGGGATTTAAACAAAGTATATACTTTTGCGCTTTACACTAATCAATCCCTTGTGTTTATGTATAAACTTGAAAAAATCGTACATATATTTATTTACTCAAAAATATATTTAAATATTTCCCTTGCTGACTGTCATGTGGTTTTTGTTTTTCCTCCAGAAAACTACTTTGAGAATGGAGATGGGGATGACCATAGTGCAGAGCTGAGACATCGTCGTAATAGAATCTCTGTCTCTGTGCCCCCAGCTGTGTTGACATTAGACGGAATGTTTCAACAAAGTCCAGATTTGCAAGGCGAATATGATGAACAGATGTCTGAGCTGCTGCAGCAGTTGCCAAGTCGACAGTTAGGTGAGCTGAGAAGGTTTTTGAACAATTTGTTTGACATTTTAAACATTTTTAGATGTTAGGCCCCTGTAAACAGTGTCAACATTTTTAGATGTTAGGCCCCTGTAAAAATTGTCAACATTTTTAGATGTTAGGCCCCTGTAAACAGTGTCAACATTCAGTGGGAAAGAGTCACGAAAATAAGTTGATTTTTAAATTTCTGTGGCAACAATGTAATGATAGAAATAGTGTGTGTGTGTGGGGGGGGGGCTAAAATCAAACCAAAATAGTGTAAAATGATGTTTCCTTACTCTGACTATATCAGTAAATTTGATGATCTATTGTTATTAAAAACATTGTCCATTTTTTTTTATCAAGTCACTTTGTCTAACATTTCTGTCTTTTTTTAGCAAAATAAATAATTGATCTTTGGAATTTTATTAAACTTAGTTTCAGGGTTTTTGGAAATTAGTCTAAGAATCTAAAGGAAATATCTTAAAGTTAAAGGGTTATATTTTAGAGGTATATAATTTTACTCAAGTTTTATCGTTTTAAAATAAAATACCATAAAAATAAATTTGCCGGTTTTCAAGAATTTTGAATAAAACACTGACCAAGAAATCTGCAGACAACTAAAAAAATTACAAGTTATTTTCCTACAATATTTTCTTTCTGGTGGCTGGTATTTTAACTATGCCATTACATTCCTAAAAATATGGTAGAGGATGTGGCAGACATGGCAGCTAGGACCCTGCTGAGAAAAAGAACCTCACACATTCACCGTGCCACCATCAGACTCAACAGAGATGAAGAGTTGGAGGAGCGGATTGTGGAGTCCATAGAGCTGGACCTGAGCAGCAACGATGAGCTGGCAGAGGATCTTGGAGCAGCTGTCAGAACTATTCCAACTACTCTTAGCAAGAAGAGAAATATCAAGTAATAGAAGGCTTTATTAGATGCCTAGAAAAAATATAATCTTTGCTCATTTAATCATTTTAAGTTGTCACTGACCAAGATTCTGTTTCTTACAATCTTGGCTGTAAATCAGAAAACAATTTTAAAATATAAGAGTACCATAAAAATAATTTAAAAACAGCTGTCACGTCATTTGTTTGTTCTTGTTTGATTTACAGCACATTTATCTAAAATGTATTTTTGTACCTATTGTACTGTGGAAGGGGATATGGTGGTCGAGTCTCAGCGCGCTCCACTGGCGCACCGATGGTCACGGGTTCAAATCCATGGGAAGCCAAAGATTTGTTCCCGGGGCCTAGGGGGTCCCCGAGTCCACCCAGCTTCGAGTGGATACCTAACACTAGTTAGGGAAATAAAAAGCGGCTGGGTAATGCTTGGAACCCTTATAGCCATGGCATGTGAACGCTGCATCACTAGCCAAAATCAACTGCTGCCTTGCAGATGGTCTTGGCTGACCAAAGGCTATGGAAGCACATCCAGAAAAAACAGCAAGCTGAAGTCGGAGACCATGGGCCAATTGGCGTAAAACTCGTCAGCACGCAAAACTCAAATTGAGAATGAAGCAGAAGAAGAAGAAGTACTGTGGAAAAACATGTACAAATATTAAAATTTGTTTATTAATTATTTCATATGTAGTGTACCCTTTTTCAGGCGTAAATTGACCCAGAAAAGAAAGAAGCCAAAGACAAAATGGCTTCTCTTAAAATATCATCTATCAAGAGTAAGTGTACTAGAAAACTACTGTGGGCAAGTCAAATATGGTTATTTAAGGATTATATATTAGCGATTATAACAAACTCCGAGTTCACATGAAAGTTTTTTATTATTTTTTTAATTATTTTTTTTACAAATGACTTCTTACTGATAGTTATCACACATCTAGTAATCATTTGTACCACTCTCTATGCACCATTGTGATCAATTGATTTCTACCAACACTTCTACCTCCACCTGCCTAATTGGCAATGTTTATATATTTGAAAATATTTCTATAATTCTATTACCATTACACCTGTATAGTATTTACAGATTAAACCTTGACCTTCTTAATTTGAAAAAATGTGTTTAGGAATCCTATAGTAATCTTCAGATTCACCAATTGGACTAGATACATTTTTTTTTATTAAAGGTATACACTGTTATCTTTCTTGAATTCACATGCTGTAATGCTTAAATCAAGATCCAAATGAAAGTTTAAAGCTGTTCCCTACATACTTACTAAACTAAAATCTCTTGTTTGTTCTCAGTTTGGAAGAAATTTGGTGTTTGAGAAAAGACGAATGTCTCGAGCCCTTGATCTCTGGCGCTCCCACCTGTTGATCATTGAAGGTTCGTTTGGAACAAGTGTTGTCTCCTACTTTATATTTCTCAAGTGGGTGCTGCTGATCAACATTCCTGTTTTTCTACTAACATTTTGCTTCCTTGTCGTCCCTCAAATCTTGTTCCGCTGGTATCAGAAGGAGCCCTCTGGTTACAAGGATTCAGAACACTTCCACGGCATTGAGCTGCTGACAGGAACTGTGAGTTAATATTAAACGATGGCGCTAGAGATATGCACATTTGATCTAGTTAGAGATTGCATATCGTCTTGATAGAGATATGCTAGTCTTTTCTTATTAGAGATGCGCATATTGTCTTACTAGAGATATGCACATCTTGTCTTATTAGAGATGTGCATATTGTCTTGCTAGAGATATGCACATATTGTCTTGCTAGAGATATGCACAACTTGTCTTATTACAGATATGCATATTGTGTTGCGAGTGATAAGAACATTATTTTATCAGTGCTTTGATTTAATGCTTCAATGAGCTTTCAAAAACTGTTAAAAATCTGCCAAAAGTAAAATAAATGGTATTTACATTTTCAACATCAAAAGATAAATGAAAATATATTGAATTCCTGAAAGTACAGTAATTTTAGTATTGGTCCCTTGGTATTTTTAGAGTCTTATACAATTGTATTCTCAGAAATTCAAATTTCCAATTACATGAATTCAGAATTAAACAACCGTAAAAATCAAAGTTTTTGACTATAAATCCCTTACATATGAGACATAATTTACAGTATTTATTGTGTTCAATATAATACACACCCGCGACAGACTAGCATAAACATTTACAGATTGGGAAAATATTATAAAAGTATGTTCAATATAATACGCACAGTGCAACAGGAAAATATTAAATAGGTTGTTCAATATAATACGCACCGCGTGACAGTCTAGCACAAACATTTACATGCTGCATGAGATACATAGAGATAAAATAAAAATTCATTAATTTAATTACAGTACATTCGATCGATCTGAAATTTTGATACATTGCATTGTTAGGAGACAAAAGTCTATGTGTGTCACAAGCGTCCTTAGTCTATGTCTGGATCGCTTGCTCTAAGATTCATCAACACCAATTACACAAGAAATAGTCGAACACTGCTAACAGAAAACAAACTTTAATTCCAACTTCTTGATACAACACCCCCTCACTTCAACCGTCTCTCTGACCTCTACACACATTCCAAACACGTCAACCAAAAAAACTCTCCCTTTTCACGCTTTCGCTCCAACAAGCCAACAACACCACCGTGCGCAGCTCACAAGTTAAAGGGGGGAAATTGGTCATCCGTGACATATGCCCCCCTTTCCAGAAATTTTCCGAGAGCGGCAAATTTCCACTATCTCGAATGACCAAATTACACATTTAATTATACACGAGAATATCCTTTTACAACTTGAAATATACTACGGACATCTGCCCTCAAATAATCCTAACCAATGATAACATATTTTACTTAACAGTTTAACCATTACTATCCGATAACTCGGCATAGTGTTTATAAACATTCATTATATTAAATACCCTAACTTATAACATTATATTTATTAAGTTAATATTAAAAAATGTCAATATTAAACATAATACTCCTTTGGGTTAATGTCACAACATCTTGAGCTTGATTTCACCGGTACTTCACTGCCCTGTAAAGCTGTAGTTCTGCAGAAACATGGCCCATCTCGTAATCCTGGCGCTTACGAATCGAAATGTAGTAAGATGCTTTAAAGGCTGTTGGTCAGTTTGTAAAACAAACAGTTTGCCGTAGAGGTAGTGTTTAAACCTCTTGACCGCCCACACAATCGCCAGGCACTGCTTCTCAATCGTAGAATAATTTATCTCTCTTTCAAAGAAATTCCTGCTGGCGAATGCAACAGGATGCAGTATTCCCCTGTTATCTTCCTGAAGTAACGTAACACCAAGTCCAACGTCCGATGCATGGGCCCTTAAAACGAAGGACTTTTGCATATTGGGTTTGTGTAGTATTGGCCGTGTTGTGATGGCTCTCTTCAAGGCGTCGTATGCTTCTTCCTGTTCTTTCCCCCATTTCACTCTGTCGGGCTGACCCCTTTTTGTCACGGAGGTCAGCGGGTATGCGAGGGTTGCGTAGTTTGGTACGTCTCTATGGTAGCCCGTGAGTCCAAGGAATCGCCTCACTTGACTCTTCGTGGTTGGTCGAGAATGGAATGCGGGAAACGACCGATGCTCACCGGAATTCACCTCTTCATTTGATTCCGTTTCTGCGCAGACTCCAACATCGACCATAGCACATTCCCGTGAATTTTTAGTTTCACGGCGATTCACATCCGGCTGTTTTCCCCTCGATGTGACCTCACATTGTGACCTCTCTACCATACCACACTCTGGCGTTGTCAACCTCGCCCCCTTGAACTCCATGTCTGGGTCGTCATAGCTCCTTACCCCATGCACATTTCCCACAATAAGGTCCACTATTGAGTTCTCCACACATACCGCCTTCACTCTGCCACTCAAGTATGGTGTTCTTATGTCTATTATCGCTTTTTCTCCTCTTATTATTCTGGTGTCCAACATTCTTATCAACCCGATTTCGCCCGTTAATTGGTCATCTCTGACGTAGTGTCTTTTCACTATCACTGC
Organism: Ampullaceana balthica; assembly: GCA_944989445.1. Lineage (NCBI taxonomy): Eukaryota > Metazoa > Mollusca > Gastropoda > Lymnaeidae > Ampullaceana > Ampullaceana balthica. The sequence goes on from CALYLW010000061.1 coordinate 1,720,908, forward strand.
TTCACATCCTGTATCTCTTAATACCTCAACACTCTTTGATCCTATAAACCCTTCCACAACCTTTAACTTTCTTTCTCCGTCTTCCTTTTGGCTTTTATCACACATGTACGTGCTATCCGTCCATTTACGCACTGGAATAGCATGTGCCGCTGCTGCCCTCTTCACGCTCGTATTTTCGCCCTCCTTTGAACTGGGACAATAGCGGGCTATATGGCCAACCCTATGACACACAAAGCAGTGTATGTCTGACCTTGATCTTTCCTCGGCCCTACTTTGCCATTTTCTTTGACCCGATCTGGTCTGTTGCCCCTCAACTTTTCTCCCATACATGTCATCTCCAACACCATCGCCATTTTGTGTTGCACCATGGCTGTAATTAAAGCTTCTATTCCTGGCCTCCAGGAATAATTCAGCCACTCTGGCAACTTCCTCCAGGGTGTCATTATTTCGCTCCCTTAGATAAATCACCAGATCTTCGGGACACACAGCCATAAATTGCTCTTTCACTATGAGGTCTCTAAGACCGTCAAATGTTTTATCAATGTCCGACAAGATAATCCATTTCGACAAATAGCTCCGAATTCTTCCTATAAAAATGGATGGCGATTCATCTGCCTGGGGTTTGCTCTTTCTGAATAAGTTTCTGTAGCCCTCCTCGGTGAGATTGTAACGCTTTAAAAGCACTTCCTTCACCTTTTGGTATACCAACGCGTCCTCGTAAGGCATTCTAGAGTATACCTCCAAGGCTCGACCAGACAGAAGCGCACTTAGTGACACTGCCCAATCACTTTCTGGCCATTTACTGATCCTAGCAAAAGTTTCGAAACCTCGTCAGGTAGCCATCCAGCTGGTCAACCCCATCTATGAATGGTGGAAGCTTAGGCTGTCTTGGTCTGTTGTCAGTCCCATTTGCATTTCCTACATTAGCAGCTTCAATTCTCTTGGCTTCTAACCTTGCCTCTCTCTCAGCCGCCCTATCCGCCATTTCTCTCTCGGCCGCCTCTCTCTCAGCATCTCTCACTCGTTGTACCTCTCTCTCTATGTAATCTCTTCTTTCCTCACCTCTGAGTTGCAGGGCATCCACCAGTGCTATGATCTCCTCCAGAGTCGTGACTGGCATTCTCGTTGCTTCCTCAGTGTCCGTGTTTCCTGTGAAAATCCCGGACGGGCCCCCAGAAATGTCACAAGCGTCCTTGGTCTATGTCTGGATCGCTTGCTCTAAGATTCATCAACACCAATTACACAAGAAATAGTCGAACACTGCTAACAGAAAACAAACTTTAATTCCCACTTCTTGATACAACACCCCCTCACTTCAACCGTCTCTCTGACCTCTACACACATTCCAAACACGTCAACCAAAAAAACTCTCCCTTTTCACGCTTTCGCTCCAACAAGCCAACAACACCACCGTGCGCAGCTCACAAGTTAAAGGGGGGAAATTGGTCATCCGTGACAATGTGCAAAATTTTCAGCTCGATAGGATCATGAGAAGTGGGTCATTTTTTACTTTTGTGTTTCCGCGGGGCCACGACAGACAGAGAAACAGAGATCACGACAAGACGGTGAAGTTAATATAAGGGATTTAAAAATAAGAGAATTTTACTTGCAGAAGCGCCATTGAATTTCAGATCTATCGAGTCAAGTTAACTTCATATATTTAAACTGGTAAAAAAAATCTCTCTTTACAGAATTTAAGTGTCATATGAGTAATATTAAGAAAGATATACCAGTTGTTTGTTATGGTGGTTACGTAACATATTCATTAATCTATTCCAAGATTTCACTGGACTTGGGATTTCCATTTGTTGAAATATGACTTTTATTTTCATAAAAAGCAATAAAACATTTAGCAGTGCTACTTTTTCATGTTAGTTTGTCCATCAAAATGATTCCTTTCTTTCTTTTGTTTTCATTTATTTCGTCTCAATTTTACTCTTAAACAGCATCATCAGTTATCTATCTCTAGATTAATATTGTGGGGCGCTTTGATATCTGCTGTGTGATTTACATGCTTCCATCCTAATGCAGGGCTACTTTGAGAACACAGAAATGTACTATGGTTTTTACACCAACCAAACAGTGGAGATATTCACAGGCTCCTTCTACAAGATGAACTATGCCTATATATTGACTTGTTCAGGGTACTACATCTTGTGTTTGCTTATCTTAGGCTACAGGTAATTAATATTTTATTCACCGTCTTTGGCAATCTGAACTTTATTGGGTTATTTTATAAAATTAAGTAAGTAATTGATGAAATTTCTGTCAATATTTTAAATAAATATAAGTCTCATTGGCAGACAAAACGTTTATTAAATTCACTGTGCATTATTATTTACTGCTTTGTTCCTTACCAGTGGAAAGTTCTAAGTCCCACTTTATTGATATTTTGGCATTTCAAAATAATATTGAGATAAAAAATAAAATAAAACTTCATCTGCTCCACTAACCCCTTTAAATTCCTGCACCCAAGAACTGATGTTGCCATAGTTTTTATTGGAATTGCTTTTTGTTAAATATGGCATTACCTTTCTGATTGTTTATTAGGTAGACCTATTAAATATATCATTACCTTTCTGTTACTGAGTTAGGATTAGGCAGACCTGTGCAATATGTCAATGATTTTTCTTGAGTTAGTTAAGGAGTATTAAATTCTTGTGACTGTATTTCTAATTAACATTTTTAGTTTAGTTAGTTTTGCTATAAACCAAATAAAATACCCCCTTGATGGAATCCTGTCCTCTACTTTCTCTAGTTACCTGCGATCTTACCGCAAATACTACATCGAAGCCGGCAGCACCATCAACATGTATTATTTTAATCTTGTGGTCAGTGGCTGGGATTATGGCATAACATCCGTAGAGACCAGTGAACTCAAGCATCGCAGTCTTTACAATGAATTTAAGGTTTGGTTCATGTCCTTGGTTTAAATTAAAAAAAAATCTTCATATCTTCTGCACACTCTTTGGGGTTTCGCGATGAATGATGTTAACACTAGGAATTATTTCAACTTATTTCTCATGCACATCAGTTCTCAAAGGCTAGCAGATACCTCAACATAATTACCACCAGTCGGCAATGTAAAACAGGCCTTAAAATACTCAGTTGGGAAACATCGAGGCTCCATCAGAGCAACAGCAACAAGCTGGTATTCAAAGTAGTGACTTCTTAAGGGGGTCTTTTAGCTTTGGAAAAAGATCAGAGTCTTGGGGTGCCAGTTGGAAGAGTAAGATTCAGGGGTCAAGGCTTACAGGTCTAGGCCATTGCCAAGGCGTAACCACTGCCTCTCGAAGAGCACTCTGGGGTGGAGGGTCTACAACAAGATTTTGGAGAGAATTTGTTTAAGTCACCCCAGAGAGTATCCCAGGGGACAGTCATTGTCTCTTTGGTTCCAGAGTACAGCAGCAATCATGCTTTTTTTAAGCTGAAGACAAACCTTGAAAACCTTCAAATTCAGGGGTCAGACGCTGGTGGGAAGAAGCCTTGACATGCTTGAAATGTTTCATGTAATTCTTGACACCATGTTGCACTCTGTGCCTTCTACTCATCAGGAGCTCAAGAAAGATCCTTGCAGAGTTTTTCCTGTAGTCCAGATTTTCTTTCAGAATTTGATGACAAAATAAATAAAGGAAGAAAAAAGGGGGTTGGGGGGGCATCAAACCAGCTGGGAGCTAGAGATAAACTGAAGTTTGTGCAGAAACTTGTGAACCCCTTACCTTACACCTAATTTAAATTTTAAAAAAGTCTTATTATTAATACTGGCTCAATCTGTGAGTCAAAATTGACATTTAATTAATAAATTTTTTTCCTCTGGAAGATTTTGATTTTAAAGGCATAAATATTTTAAACTGCTACACTAATTACTTAGATTATTTCAATTCAGCTTTAATGTGACTTCATTTCGAACAGATATTCTTTAAGTAACAAAATATTTTCTCAATCAACCGATAATTGAATGGATTTATTTTGTCTCCTCCCAGGAAGTCTTATCTGGATCACAGGTTGAACGTAAACTAGAACGAGAGGAGTTGGCCAGAGTGTGGACCATACGAGCTGCTGTCTGGGTGTTTGTCATCGGTCTGTTGGCTCTGTGTGGATATGCTACGTACTTGGTTTCTACAAGCCTCTCCATCAGCAGAGAAGACACAGTCAATGCAGTAGGTTTCCATGACACATCTTTGACTAACTTATGAAACTAAACAGGTATTTTATTTCAATATGATGCAGATTGCCTACTACAAAACATGGCAAGTGGTAAAATTCATGAAAGATGCCCACTTAACTTTGCGTGTTTACATCCTTCCCAAGGAATAAATCCGTACTCTTCATTTAACAGAAAAAAAAATTTAGTCAGTCTTTTAAAATATTTTGATTTTTTAACCCAGATTATTGGCTTCTTGTCAAAAATAGTCTTTGATAAATTGGGATGTAAATTTACATCCAACTGTTAAATATGGCAGCTGTAGTTATAAAGATTCCTTTATCTAAATTAACCATCATCTATCTTGTAGTTATTGAGTTTTTCCTGATTGCAACCTTACTTTTCACAAGTCATGTAGATATGAGATGTGTTGGAAAAATTAATGAAATTAAAAGTGTTGGTATGTAGCACAAATCTAACAATGTTGGTATGTAGCACAAATCTAACAATGCTGGTATGTAGCACAAATCTAACAATGCTGGTATGTAGCACAAATCTAACAATGTTGGTATGTAGCACAAATCTAACAATGCTGGTATGTAGCACAAATCTAACAATGCTGGTATGTAGCACAAATCTAACAATGCTGGTATGTAGCACAAATCTAACAATGCTGGTATGTAGCACAAATCTAACAATGTTGGTATGTAGCACAAATCTAACAATGAACTCCAAAGGTTTTTTATATCAAATTTATTGAGACCTGAGACTATTTATTTTGTGTTTAAATATTAACACTGACTTTAAGATTATAACTTGATGTAATAGAAATTTTCAAAACTTGAACTTTGATAAATTACAGAGTTCAATTTATAATTTATTTTTCCCTCAATCCTCTACAGATAATCATTTTATTTATGGAAGGAATAGACATTTTGTTTGTTTGCTCGTTCTTGTTTCAGAAATATTGCTTAAAATAATAAATCTATAGCTAACAAAGATGATGATATTTTAACTAATTTAACTAACGACGTTGATTGTCATAAAAAATAAAGCAAACAATTAAATACTCCTTGAATGTAGCCTTTGATAATTTCCCAGACCAATAAAGTGCTGGTGAGTCCCCTGGCCATGCCTGTGGTTCTGTCTCTCATTCAACTTTTCATCCCTATGATCTTCACTTTCCTTGAGGCATACGAAGAATATCAGCTGCCCAAGTATGAACTCTATGTTCATATGTTCAGGTATAATGCATTAATCTTCTGTAAGAGATAACGCAAAGGCATTATTTCAGAGAGTTGGAGGTTTTATTTATGAAAAGAGTAATATGATTTTTTTTTCCATACCAAAATATAATTGTTTCAAGATAGAACAAAAAAGAAATTTAAAAAAATTCAGCATTGAATTTTTTGTCTTTGTTCAACACCAGATTTAAAACATGTACAAAATATAACTTAGCTTGAAGTGGTTTATCAAAGACTAACAAATAATGAATATTACCTAATATTATGTATTCTTAATGAAAATTTCATAATGAACTTAAATAAAATTTAACTGTTGCCTTAAATCAGTGTTTCTCAAATAGTGGGGTACGCCCCCCCCAGGGGGGTCTCGAAGCTCCCTAAAGGGGGGGGGTCACGAAATGATATACTTATAACAATTTTATAGACAAATGATACTATTTACTGTCGCGCGGGGAGCCCGAAATGTTTTCTTCTTCCTATTGGGGCGCGTGATAGAAAATAATTGAGCAACACTGCCTTAAGTAAATCTTGTCTTTATCAGTCCAGAGGGAATACATTTACAGCTGTATCTCTAATTTTAATAAATTGTAGTAATTGAATTCTCCTCCAATGATGCACATTGTACATATGTAATGTAATACTTTAAAAACAAATATCGCCCATTCTAAGTTTAAATCTTGAATGTCTTTTTAGAGAGATGGCTCTCAAGGCAACCATGTTAGCTGTGCTTGTTTTTTTCTGGTTAGAAATTGCACCACGAAGTATTAAGGTAAATAAATGGAATTTAAAACAAGTTATCTTACTTACCCAACATGCACTTGATGATGAAAGGCTAGGACCATTAACCCTACCGGGTCTGAAGCCCCCAGCCTAACTCTCCACTATACCTTGGTTCCCTGGCATTAAAGAGAAAAAACGAATTTACTGTAAATTTTTTTACTTACATGCAAAATGGTGCTTGGAATAGATTGAAACTTTGAGAAATTGTAGAACATAGGTTTATCTTTTATTTAATACCAAATTTGTACATATGTGCGCTGATCCACTTAGCAGAAAAAATATTTTTTCACAACACAAGGATTGTCTATATAAGACATTCTATGATTTGGCTTGTTCTATCTGGAATGTTTTTCTATACACACTACACATGTCATACACACAAAACGACTATGATTAGCTCTAACATAGCGTGTTACTTGACCTAGAAACATATTCTTGATAAAATTATGACTTAGATACTGAAAAAATCAAAAGAATAAAACACATAAACCAAGTTCCACTTTCCTGTCAAGTGCTTGGTTCATCAGACACTGGTCTTACATTGAATTTTCAAAAACATTTCACATAAACACACACATTTAAAATTCAAAACAGGGGGGCAGCCATTTGCAATGACTTTTATTTAGGTTACACACCGATTGGTTAGTTATTTTTAGTACTTCCCTAAAGTTTTTCACATGCTGACCCAAATAACTAGAAAGCGGTAACTCGTTATAAAGGAATATAATCTATCACCTAATATTCGGTAACTCGACTCGACTCGGTAGGGTTAAGTACCCAGTGAAATGATTATTTGCTTTCACAATATCAGAAAAACATTAATGAAACAATTATTGTTTAAATATTGACAAAGCAAGATAAAGAACTCCATCAGGTTTAAAAAAAACATCAGCCATTCTATGTAATGTTACCAATGTGCTAACATCAATGCACAAATTTCATTGGGGCTATTTGAACAATATTTGGCAAAAATTGTTATGTGACATTAAGTTGCTACTGAAATTATTTTTGGTTTACACATTGACTTCCCAGTCTATATTTCACATCTGAAGAAGAGGATGTGGTGGCTATTAAATAGTAATTGTTCAATCCATGTTCCTAATCACTAGACAACAAATTGTTTGGTTTGAAACAATACTTGGGGCATTTTCCCTTTAAAAAACTTTTATTTTTCATTTTGGTTTAAGTTGAGAATTTGAAATGTAAAGGATAAAAACTGCATAATAATTGTTTGGCTCTTGTGAAGTGTTGTTATAACAACTACATAATAATTGTTTGGCTCTTGTGAAGAGTTGTTATAACAACTGCACAATAATTGTTTGACTCTTGTGAAGAGTTGTTATAACAACTACATTAAACTTATTTGGTTCTTGTGACGAGTTGTTATAACAACTACATTAAACTTATTTGGTTCTTGTGAAGAGTTCTTTGGTCGGACTGAAAGTTTCAAGCTCTCAATCAAATCAGAATATAATCTGTTATCTTTCCAGCTTGGCCACATGTTAACTTACAAAGAGAAGGTGATGAGTGGGTTCAGCATTCAGTTGGAGTTTGAAATATTTTGTGTTAAATGTTACAGAGTGGTACCTCGAGATACGAAATTAATCCGCTCCGGGGTGGCTTTCGTATCTTGGATTTTTCGTATGTCGAACTAAGTTTTACATGTAAAATGCATTATCTGTTCTGAGCCACACAGAAACTACACTAAAAATTGAAAATGTCATGGAAAACTGTAGAAAGGCAAGGTAGGATTCTTCAATCCTTAAAAGTACACATTATAAATCTACAAAATAATAATAGTAAAAAAAATTTAAAAAATGAAAAATAATATGTCCTCAAATGTGAACCCTTACCTTTTGAATGAGGCAAAGTGTTGGAGGAGGTGGTAGGGGAGAACGCATGGCAGAAAACATTACGGCACTCAACTTTATGAAAATAATAGGTTATGTACAAACTTTACATGAATTAATGCTAAATAAACACTTATATTTAGTACAACTCTACACAAACATAAGTAACATAAAAATTACTTAATAAACATATGTAATTTTTAAAAAAATAAGTTTTCTTTTACTTTTTAAAAACTTTTTTCTTTGTTTTTTGTTTTGCGCTTCTTAATTTTCTGTTTTTACCTTTAATTTTCTTCGCCTCACTTCCACCAACATGTTCGCTTACTATTGGTCTCTAAATAGAGATTAAAGGAAGCTTTATTTTTGCCTGCTGAATACAAGGTTTCTGAAATGATTTAGGCAAATGTCATTGAAATGCACAACAACGACCTCTTTTAACCTTTTCGGTGTTTTTCTTTTCAATAAAATCTTCCAATTTGTGATGCGCGCTTTTCGTATCTTGGTACAAAATATTCTTAGAGAGGGGCCTTCCGTATCTTAGATTTTTCATAACTTGAAGCATTTATATCTCGGGGTACCACTGTATTTTGATGATTTTTAAACTAGTTATGTGTTATATAGAGCTGAACTAAGAGACAAAAATAATAAAAATTATATTTGATATAACTTGTGACTTTTATTCTGCCCTCTGAATTAAACTACAATTGTAATGTCATGGATAAGAAAATTGTTAGTCATTTTAAATTTAAACCCATTGACCATTGCATTGTTTAATTTAAAAGATGTGTTAAAATATTCAGATATTGAGTAAATATACAGATACTGAGTAAATTTAAAATTTTTTTAAATAAATATAAAGAGATTAAGGAAACATACATATCAGTTTAACTTAAATAAACAGAGTCTGAGTATATATTCAAATAATTTTTTTCAGCTTAAAAGAACTTTAAAAATGCAATAGCTGCAATGATAATATTTCATAAAAATAAATAAATATCAATCAAATTATTTATAAAATTTCTAAAGAGAAATAAAATATAAATATAAATAAGTTGTTCACATTATTATATTCTGTTTCACTAAAGTGCTGGGAAACATTTGTGGGGGAAGAACTCTACCGCCTGGTTGTCATAGACCTGCTATTTGCCCTTGGCTATTCTTTCTTTATGGAGTACATACGGAAGTAAGTAAGGACATGAAGTTTCCTATTACAAATGCCAGTATGTGTATGGCACACATAAAAGCACATAATTTTAGTCCCATGTTCTAGTGTATTTCTTTCGTATGACATTTTGGAAGACCCCACCATTTTTGGTTGTGTGCCCCAGTATTTAAAGTTAATAGTTGAGGAGTCCACTTTCAAAACCTACTAAGTGACTTTTTAGAGTCTTTGAGAAAAATGCATTTATGTTTGAGCGACTAAGCAGATTTTGTGAGTGTTTCATATTTTTAACAATAAAATACAACATATTTAGTAGGTTTTATATGACCCAATTAAAAAAATTAATGTGAGTTTTGCAAGTGGACTCCTCAGCTAATTGTTGTTTCTGCATCACACTTTACATTAAAAATTCAAGGCTCCCTGTGGTTGCTTTAGGGCCCATTCAATGTCTCCGTTTTTCACAAACAATTTTGGTCTCGTCTCTTCATGACAACACAAAAGTTCCTGGGGACTTTATTTTTTATTATTTTTAGTGCATTTTGTTAAAACTAATTTTAAAGTGTTTATTTTTTATAAATGTTTTCTTTAGATTGATAGCACGAAGATGGTCTAAAATCCAAAAACCTGAGTTTGCTATTGGCCGACACACCCTGGACCTGGTCTATTCCCAAAGTTTGTGCTGGTAAATCTTTAAAGCTATTTAATGAATACATAATTTTAAAAAAATGATAAATTAAATCTGCTTAAGAAAAAAAAACACTTTTAAAAAGCCAATCACAAGCTTTGATCTATTTTTGTTTAATGTTGATACTTGATGTTGACAATGTTGATACTTGATGTTGACAATGTTGATACTTGATGTTGACAATGTCTCTTTTGTGTTGTTGACTGTCAAGGCTTGGGATATTCTACTCCCCACTTCTGCCAGCTGTTGTGATCATGAAGCTTGTCATCTTGTTTTATGTCAAGAGAGTAAGTAGAGCCTGCAAACATTTCAAGACAATGACATTTTTTTATTAGCATGCATTGTGTAGAGATGATAACTTAGGAGAAAAATTTTATTCTTTGGTATTCAATGGCTGCTTATTTTTTAGTCTGTTACTACGTGTGCCATCCATGTCATTAAATGTTTTATTAAATTTAAAAATGTTTTGTTTTAGATCCACATTTTCTCTCGATTTCTATATTATTTTTTAATACCATTAATTATAATTAATGTGATCTATACATTTTTGATGGGTGTAGAACATAAAAATGTTGGTATTCCCTTACTTTAAAATTTCAGTACATTGTTGTTCACAATTGTACCATTGTATATCTGCTCTATATTTCAGTACATTGTTGTTCACAATTGTTCCATTGTATATCTGCTTTATATTTCAGTACATTGTTGTTCATAATTGTTCCATTGTATATCTGATCTATATTTCAGTATAGCATTTTTCACAATTGTACCATTTTAGGTCTGATCTATATTTCAGTACAGCGTTGTTCACAATTGTTCCATTGTATATCTGCTCTATATTTCAGTACAGCATTGTTCACAATTGTACCATTGCATATCTGCTCTATATTTCAGTACAGCGTTGTTCACAATTGTTCACCATCTGTCAAACCGTGGAGGGCCTCACGAACACACACCATCTTTGTTGGATATCTCTTCATTTTCTTCATCCTCAGTTGTATAGCAGTGGGATTTGGTGTATTTCTGTGAGATTTTAAAAAATTTCTTATTATATTTTAACTTATTTAAAATCTGTAAGGAAGATAAAACATCTGCATTACCAAATTAAAAATGAAGCATTCCATTCTTGACCGCACAATAACATGTACAATTATTGTCAATGACCAGCATTAAGCCCAGCGACACCTGTGGCCCCTATCAAAATTTTACCACAACCTATGAAGTCATCTACTCACTGATTGATTCCTGGAAGGCGGAGAGTCCTGTGATGAAAGAAATATTTGGATTTATAGACTCCCCAGGATTCATTGCAGGGCTTCTCATCTTCTTTTTGTAAGTTACAGAACTTAAGTGCCGGCTGTGACATTTTTTATCAACTGTATTTTTGTGTGTGTGCATGTATATGTGAATGGATACAAAAAGTATTTGTGAAAATAAAAGCAATAACAAAAATATGTAACAACATCTTAATCCTATGTTGCGACTATAGTTCAGTGTATTATTTAATTAGAAGAGAATACATTTTTCCTATAGTTTTTTCTTATTGAATGCACTTCTGGTGAAAACTGACCTCATCAGAATATCATTTAATTTAATGCTAACAGCAAACTTCACTGAGACCACTGACAAAGAACTGAATACTATTAAACTACTTGATATGCATTTAACGTCTAAATGAGTATTTTATCCTTATTTAGTATGGTTCTGTACTACACAAGAACTATCAGCTTGAGTCACAAAGCAATGGTGGACCTGTTCAAGCAGCAGCTCATATCTGTAGGTTGATCATTTAAGTTAGCATTCTGTTTATTATATAATGAATGAATTTAAAATACACTTTCAATCTATGCCAGGAATCTGAAGTATTTTTAAATCCCTTATATTAACTTCACCGCCGTCTCTGTCTCTCTGTCTTGGGCGGGCGGAAAAGTAAAAGTAAAAAATGACCCACTTCCCGTGAAGCCATCGAGCTGAAATTTAGCACATGGACCCGTCTCACCTAACAATGCATCGTATCAAAATTTCAGATCGATCGAACGTACCGTAATTAAATTAATGCATTTTTAGTTTATTTATATACGACGCATGTAATTCAATTTCACGTTTGTTATTGTTTTTTTCATGTGACATCTCAGTTCACGCGTTGATGCCACATGGTCGATGTACCGGCGTGCTTTTGTTTACATTTTACATGTCCCGCTGAGCTCGGTCCAGCGATCTGTGACCAGACCTTCCCCCCCCCCGGGGCTATAAAGCAAAGGGGAGTTAACACAGATTCAGTCTGTAAATGTTTGTCGCATTGGAACATAATCAATTCTTTTAGTTATTTCTCATATATAAGGGATTTATAGTCAAAAACTTTGTTTTTACCGGCTTGTTTTATTTAATAAATTCATAACAATTGATTGACATGAGTTAGCTTAGATTTTTTTCAAGGATATTCTATTGTAATTCTATTAAACTATTTCAACTATAGAAACTAAAAAAAAACACAAAAATAAAATGCAGAAAAAATTCATTTACAGAAAACCAAGAATATAATTTACTTTGTGCACTGTTATTCACTAGCATATTTAAAAAAAATGTTTGTTATCATTCTATAAAACTATTGAGTTTAGCACATTTGGGGGCGGGGGCAGGGATAAAAATATGACCTTTTAATTTTCATGTTCAATAAAGAAAAAAACTTTGTTTATGCCTTAAAGTGTGTTTGGTTTAATATTTACTTGATCATTTCAGGAGGGTAAGGATAAAAAGTTCCTGATGAACCTTCTGAACCAGGTGAAGATCAGAGGAAACAAAAGGGGAATAACTCACCCAGGACCTGCACTCTTGAAGAACTTGGAGTCCTGTACTGCCTTACCCGGTGAGTTGTATCAAATGTTGAGTCATTCTTTTTGTACTGAGATTATCAATTGTATAAAAATAAAATTTTCTGAATAGAAATTTCAAATAACTATAACCCATAGAAAAATCTATGTAGCCAAAAAAACCCAAAATAAAAGTACTGGTACTTTCTGCTTATGTTTTTGTAGCTATTTGTTAAGACACGAACACATCTCTGACTGAATGAACTGTCTCTGCATTTAATCTAATTATTCAATTGACTTGATGTATAACCCAATCTCTGTTTAAATCATTTTTCTACATCTTGAATGAAACCTTATGAAACATATTAAAATTTTGTAAAAAAATAATGAAATTCAATCCTAAATAAATACAGAGACACCAACAACAATACACGTTCTTAAAGTACATGATGAAAGATACATCAAATAGTCATTACAAATAGTTTTATATTACACATTTTGAGTTTTACCCTGACCTGTACAGAGTTAGTTAAAGTTTTACTATATTCCTTCTGCATTCAATGAGTCCCAATACTTGATAAATTCTTGATCCTATCATAAAACCATGTTTTAGAAGCACGTTTTCTTAAAGGAAATGTTTCAAGAAAGAACATTAAATTTGTTTTAACAAAGGTTCTGGGGTTAAAGTTTGTTCAGTTTCAGTTCTGTTACAAATCTTTGAGATTTTTTTGTCTTCTTGTCTTCCAGGCTTAGAATCTCGTGGTAAGTTATTTAGTTTACTTGGGTAGAATCTCGTGGTAAGTTATTTAGTTCACTTGGGTAGAACCTCGTGGTAAGTTATTTAGTTCACTTGGGTAGAATCTCGTGGTAAGTTATTTAGTTTACTTGCGTAGAATCTCGTGGTAAGTTTTATTTAGTTGTCTTGGGTAGAATCTCGTGGTAAGTTATTTAGTTTACTTGGGTAGAATCTCGTTGTTAGTTATTTAGTTTACTTGGGATTTAGACATTGGATACTCTTAAGAAAAAACAAAATTAAGTTGTAAATTTCCTTTGATTAATTTGGTTTAAGAAAATAATTGTAAGTCCACACCACATCAACCATTTACAGAAATGTCAAATTGATATGTTGATATATTGATATGTTGATATGTTGATAAGTTGATATGTTGATATAGCATTTTATAAATTCCTACACTCAACAGTAAAACTTATGTTTTTAAACTAATTACATCTATCAAAAAATGTTCCCAGTAAGGTTCTTTGTTTTGTGTGCAAAATAATACATTTGTGTGCAAAATACTATAGTAGGGCATCCATTTTTATTACAGTCGAAACCGGTTAAGTCGACGGTGTTGGGGTATGAAAAATGGCGTCGACATAACCGATGATCGAGTTAAAACAAAAACCAATATGGCGGCAAAATATTAACATGTGCTTGAAATTTCTTTATGTACATGATTAATTAGTAAGCGTTAATTAGTGATGGGACGGTTAATCGTAATCGTATCGGAACCCTAATATTTCTTCACTCTTTCCTAAGGTTGTAATGACCGTTCGTTTTAAGGACCGTTTACATACAATTTAAATATAACCACGTTTCCCACTCAGGAAAACGGGAAAAAGTCGGGAATTCTTAAAAAAAAATTCTCGGCCGTGAAAGTCGGGAAAAGTTATGACTAATCTGGAATTTATATATATTTATATATATATATATATATATATATATTTATGCCGAAGTAAAGGACTTTGATTACGTCTCTGTCATGTTTCGATTCCATTTAATTAAAAATAAGTTACCAGTTTATAATTGTCTGCGCATGCGCTAAAAGGTCAAAGTTTACGCCTCGCCTACGCTAAAAGGTCAAAGTTTACGCCTCGCCTAGTCCCATTGCGCGTTTGCAATGCCGTCGAATCAGCGAATAAAAAATAAACATATCAATATGGTAATTTTAAGTTTCATGCTTTTGACGTGCAGGATATCTGTTACTATCAGAACGCTCTCGAATTTCCTCAGTTTTGTAATAATATAAATAAAACTATTGCGGCCTTTACCGTTGATCACAGCACGCTGTGGGCTGTGTGTTAGACCTCGGCCGGCAACTATGTCTAAGCGAATTTTAAAAAAAATAATTCCTTATCAGAATTCGACCTCCAAAAGTGATGACGTGTATATTAATAATATTATATAAATGTACTGGAATATTAAGAAAATGATTTGATTTCATCGTCGCGCACGTGTTAGTGTCAAAGTCACGTATCTTACTGGTAACAAAGCAACAACAATGATAACAAACTTTTAAAATAATAATAATTTGTTATTTAATTATATAAAAACCACCGTCGATTCTCGACACAAACCTTTATTTTCAATTCTAAAGATATTCGTTTATCTTAAAAAATAAAATGATGAATGCATCAGAAAATGAATTAAGTTTAATAATAATATAACATGCAATGCGAAATAATGATGGATTAAAGATCGCTAACGCCGATTTACGGGCACCTCGGGTGAATACATCTAATTCACACATGGATCGAAAAAGAAAGAAGATAATAACATCCGGTAATTTTTATTGAAATCTCGTAAAATCACACAATAGCCTAAAGTCTCGAAGAAAGCTAGATGTCAACACTATTTTGAACTAAAAATGCATTGCTGGGCGAACCGACGAGGATCGAGCTAAGCAACGTTAAGTTGCAAATTTGGCCCTCTTTTGTGCTCGAGGTATTAGGTTTCGGCGACTTAGAAAAATCGAATTAGCCGATGAAAAAATGCTAAGACAAAGAGAGAATTTGGCGGTTCCAATAAAAAACGTCGAGATAGTGGGGTGGTCGAGCTAACCGAGCTCGAGGTAAGTGGGTTCGACTGTACTATGCAAAATTTTATTTTTACAAAAACTCATACAGTTATTAGGCCTACATACTTAACCCTACCAGATCGAGTTACCGAATGTTAGGTAATAGATTTAATTCCTATATACCGAGTTACCGAATTCTAGGTATTTGGGATATCACTTGAATAAGTTCTAAAAATAACAGCCAATCATCGTTAAATCTCGCATTTGTTGCAAGATTAGTTTTTACAAATGGTATTTTCCTCAAATAAAGCAGTGAGTTGTGATTACAGTTGATTTTTATCGAAAATAACCATGAAAAGATCGGCGAATAAACTGAGCACTTCCACAGGAAAAAGAGCAAGTATGATACCCACCAAAAATAGACTTGCTATAAAGCAATACATCAAAGAAAAGCCTACAAAATGGGGTATAAAATCGTTTCTTCTTTGCGAAAGAGACAGGCTTTCGACCGACACCGCGCAGCAGTTTAGAATTACAGAAAAAAAAATATTTAAAAAATATTTTTTTTAGTAGATAATAATTGTTTAATTATTTGACTGGGGCAGCACCAATAGTTGCAACAGAGCTGGGTGCTGTGGGAAACACTGTGGCTCGTCTTTTGACATCATGTGAGAAGGAAAAGAAAGCACATGTTGTTGTTCGTCCGTCGATTCGACGAAGACCACTCTAGTCATCCGAGGGTTGCTGGGACTGGCTTTGATTGTGCGTGCACAGATGGCTGATGAGGCCGATCCTAGCACGGAAGGTTCGGGAACAGAAGGGACAAGGGGCGAGTGGGACATCTCCAGGAGGGTTGACAGTACGGGCCTTTCGGGTTTGCCTCTTCTTTTCTGCGGAGGTGATCCTGTTTGCCTCACATGACTTGGCACCTTCGTGGATGGAAGAATGCCAGGTGGAACGGTCCATTGCAGCAAGTTCCCACGTGTCTGGGTTGATGGCAAACGCTTTCAGTGAGACTTTCAGTGTGTCTTTGTAGCGTTTCTTTTGCCCACCGTGGGACCGCTGGCCATGCTGGAGCTCGCCATAGAAGAGTCTCTTTGGCAGTCTCTCGTCTGGCATTCGGACCATGTGCCCTGCCCAACGAAGCTGGGACTGCATCAGGAGTGTGAATATGCTGGGGAGACCTGCCTTGGTCAGTATCACTGTGTCTGGTATTTTATCCTGCCACTTTATGCCGAGGATCTTCCTGAGGCTTGTTGAATGAAAGTGGTTAAGCTTCCTAGCATGGCGCTGATACACAGTCCATGTTTCACACGCATATAGCAGTGTGGGGAGCACCACCGCCCTGTACACTTTCAGCTTGGTCTGGATGGTAATGCCTCTTCTGTTCCAGACATTTGGGTACAACCTGCCAAAAGTGGAGCTGGCTCTGGCAATTCTGACGCTCACTTCGTCATCGATGGTGACATTTTGCGACAGTGTGCTGCCTAGGTATGAGAAACCGTTGCACTGTGTTGAGTCTCTGGCCGTTGACAGTGATGCTGGGCTCAACGTAGGGCCTTCCAGGCGCAGGCTGATGGAGGACTTCAGTCTTCTTGGTGTTGATCGTCAGACCAAAGTTTGTGCAGGCGCTGGAGAACAGGTTAACGCTGCGTTGCATGTCGGCTTCTGAGGCAGCATTGAGGGCACAGTCATCAGCAAACAGGAGGTCTCTGATGATGTCTGTCATAACCTTGGTTTTTGCATGGAGCCTCCGAAGGTTGAACAGTTTGCCATCTGTGCTGTACCTCAGGTTAACACCAACACCCTCGTCTCTGAAGGCCTCTGTCAGCATGGCGGAAAACATGAGGCTAAATAGTGTTGGTGCCAGGACGCAGCCCTGCTTGACCCCGTTTGTGACTGTGAAAGGATCAGAAAACTCTCCGCTGTCCTGGACTCTGGCCTGCATGCCCTCGTGGAATTGTCTCACCAAGACGATGAATTTCCTTGGGCAAACCGTACTTGGCCATTATCTTCCACAGACCCTCTCTGCCAACGGTGTCAAAGCCTTGGTCAGGTCGACATAGGTGGAGAACAGGTTGAAGTTCTGCTCCTGACATTTCTCTTGCAGCTGCCTGGCAGCGAACACCATGTCGATGGTCCCTCGCTCTTTTCGGAAGCCACACTGACTTTCAGGCAGGAGTCCTTGGTCAAGGTGGACCGTGAGGGGGTTGAGCAAGATTCTGGCAAGGATCTTTCCTGCGATAGATAGCAGGGATATGCCTCTGTGGTTGTCACAAGCCTGTCTACTTCCGTTTTGCGTATAAAGATGTATGATGGAGGCATCTTTGAAATCCTGCGGGATCGTCTCTTGCTGCCACACCAAGAGAAATAGATGGTGGAGCCTTTCAGTCAGGGCTGTTCCTCACTCCTTGTAGACCTCAGCTGGTATGGCGTCAGAACCAGGGGCTTTGCCACTGGAGAGAAGATAAATTGCTTTCTGGGTCTCGAGCAAGGTTGGGGGGGTCATCCAGTGCTTTGTTTGTGGGCACTTGGGGAAGACGATTGATGGCTTCTTCGTTGATTGTTGAAGGGCGATTTAGGACGCTTTCGAAATGTTCGGCCCACCTCTTCAAGATCTTCTCTTTGTCTGTGATGAGAGTGTTACCGTCTGCGCTGAGGAGGGGGTTTGATCCTGAGGGCGTGGGGCCATACACTTCTTTCAAAGCGTTGTAGAAGTTTTTGTAGTCACGCTTGTCTGCATAGCCTTGGATCTCGTCGGCTTTGTTGCTGAGCCAACCGTCCTGCATCTGACGGAGCTTTTGCTGTACAGTCCTGCGTATGTTGTTGAGTGCATCTCTCCTTGCCGTGGACCTGGGATTATTGAGGTAAGCTTGGTGTAGGAGGTGTTTCTCATCCAATAACTGCTTGATGTCTTCGCAGTTCTCATCGAACCAGTCCTGGCTGAATGCGGATGTTGAGCTTGGTGATGATGAGGCGGTGGTCTGTCCAGCATTCAGCGCAGCACATGGACTTGGTCACTCGTACATCCTGCCTGTCCCTCTTCCTCACGATGGCGTAGTCGATAAGATGCCAGTGCTTCGAGCGGGGGTGCATCCATGACGTCCGGTTACGGGTTGGGAGGCGGAAGATCGTGTTGGTGATCAGCAGTTGTCTTTGCCAACTCTTGCGTTGAAGTCGCCTAGCAAGATGAGTTTGTCCGCCTTTGGAACGTCGGCAATGACAGTGTGAAGTTCTTCATAAAACTTTGCCTTCACTTCATCGGTATTGGTCATGGTTGGAGCGTAGGTACTGATGATGGTGAGGTGTTTCTTTCCAGCCAATGGGAGTTTCATGGTCATGAGCCTGTCATTCACTCCCTTGGGAAGTCCAGCCAGCTTTCCGACAAGAGTTGTCTTAACTGCAAACCCAACGCCTGCTTCACGCCTCTCCTTGCTTGATCTGCCACTCCAGTAAAATGTGTAGCCAGATCCTCTTTCACAGAGCTCTCCTTCTCCCGCGAGCCTGGTCTCGCTCAGGGTTGCGACGTCGATGCCGTATCTAGCGAGTTCTTTTCCAATCAGAGCTATTCTTCTCTGGGGTCTGTCTGCATCGTCCCTGTCCATGAGTGTGCGCACATTCCATGCGCCCAATATAAGAGGAACTATCCTCGTTTGCTTTCTTTTGTTTCGACCGCTGGTAAAAACACAATTATTTCAATTGTCCCCACCAGCCGCGGTATGCTGGCTAGGGTAAGCGCAGCAGTTTAGAATTACAGAAAAAAAAATATTTAAAAAATATTTTTTTTAGTAGATAATAATTGTTTAATTATTTGACTGGGGCAGCACCAATAGTTGCAACAGAGCTGGGTGCTGTGGGAAACACTGTGGCTCGTCTTTTGACATCATGTGAGAAGGAAAAGAAAGCACATATTATCGTTATGGATCGGAACTACAACTCGGTGACATTAGCAAGGTACATGCTGGATGAGCTGCAAACATGACTACTTGGTACTCTTCAACAAAGTAGAACATTTTTTCCACTGTCCTTGAAGAAGGTGGACAAGCTTGCGAGAGGTGAAAGTCGCTATCGATGTCAGGGCAGCATAACCTGTATGGTATGGCAGGATTGGAGGCCAATTAAATTCATCTCAAACTTTCATGACCCAACACAAATAGGAGTAGCAAACAGAAGAAACAAAGATTGAACACTTGATTAAGTTCCTATACCACAGCTTGTCCAGGAATACAATCGCCA
Source organism: Ampullaceana balthica (assembly GCA_944989445.1). NCBI lineage: Eukaryota > Metazoa > Mollusca > Gastropoda > Lymnaeidae > Ampullaceana > Ampullaceana balthica. Next base: position 1,740,617 of record CALYLW010000061.1, read on the forward strand.
CATGGGCGTTTGTGACAAAAATGATCAAATGACGCTCCTCCATCGCTCACAGCGCCATTACCGGTGGCCCCGTCGCCTTTTCATCAAATTTTTCATGTGGGCCTGCTACAATTCATTTGTTATCTATGTGTCTAAACTAGAAGTAGCTGAGAAAAAACCCATGTTTTACACTAGATACATCCAGAATCTTTGCATTGACGTGATTGGCAATTACCGCTCAACAGCCATTCGCCGAGGACAAATGGTACCATGCCCACAACGCCACACACTAGGCAACCACTGGCCTGAAATTCCAGAAGCTACTGCTTCCAAACATGTCTGCACTGTCTGCTTGGGAAAACACCTTCAATACAACAGAGCACACCTTGGAGTAGCATACAAGGACAACCCACACAAGAAGGTCAAGACCAACGTCAGGTGCTCTATGTGCAAAAAGTACCTTTGTGTAAAGCATGGCTCAACCTGCTGAGAAGACTACCACTCCAAGGCGCAATACTGGCGTTAGATGGAAGCATTGTTCAAATAATTAAACAATTATTATCTACTAAAAAAATTATTTTTTAAATATTTTTTTTTCTGTAATTCTAAACTGCTGTGCGGTGTCGGTCGAAAACCTTCGCGGCTGCGCAGATCAGAGGGAACTTTGGTGCAAAGTTGCACAGCATCCATTTTGAAATAATTGTTTTTACTAAATTTGATGCGCGGTAATTATAAACTGCTGCTTAAATGGAACATTGGATGGAAGTTAGGCCTATTTCCTACTAATGTATATCTAAAAGTTTGAGCTCATTCTGACCACTGGTTTTCATGATACTAGCAATTTTCTAACCCATGTACATTTTCTTAATTTTTGCTGGGGAGGCCAGGTATAGGGGCAAATTAGCTTGGGGAGCTCAGGGCTGGCAGGGTTAAAGGGAAAATCTTTTATGAAACTTTTGTTTTGTGCTCAGAAAAAAGCCTTTATCAGTGACCAATTGACACATCAGCAGAATAAACACAGCAAAGCCCCAAATTTGATGTAAAATTACTTCACCCCATCACCCCTTCCAAGGCTTGTTAAATTTATATTTGTGCTGATACCAGATGGATAGAGTATGTGTGTGTCTTTCAAATAATCAATATTTTGTTGTAATTTGAATATACTGGGTAAACAACATGTTTTTAATAAATATTGTAATTTTTTCAAATAATGCCATGAATTTACTGTAGAAATTTATTATTATTATTTTTTTTTGCGTGATTAAATTGTGGACAAATCTGATTTATTTTATCCAAATATTTATTGTATAAAACCAATTTTTTGACTATAAATCCTTTATGTACGAGAAGTAACTAAAAGAATGTTCATTATAATACGCAGCGCAAGACCATCCAAAAATACACAATTGTAGTTGTTTCGTAAAACATGTTTAATATAATGCGCACCGATCAGGAATATGTTTATAAAAAGTCTTGTCAATAAAATACGCACCTTATTGCGCGACAGAAAGGTTGTTCAATATAATACGCACCGCGACACTCTATCTAAAAAAATAACATGATACATAGAGATAAATAAAATAATCTAAAAATTCAATAATTTAATGACAGTACGTGCGATGGATCTGAAATTGTGATACATTGTTTTTATCATGGGCATGAAACTGCCTGCAAAATTTCAGCTCGCAAGCTTACGAGGAAGTGGGTTAAAAAGTGATCCAAAGTTTTGGCGAGAAGGAAGCAAACAATCAACCAAACAGAAACCACGAGTTAATATAAAGGATTTAAAAATAGATTCTAATAGAGCAATATATTTATCCATCTCTCTCTCAGTCTCTCTCTCTCTATATATATATATAAATCTGTATTTATTTACCCTATATATTTCTACAGGAGGAAAAATCTTTGTGCGAACGGTTGCTGAAAATATGATGGCAGGATCATCAGGTGCCAAATAGTGAACCATGGCTCATCTTAATGAAAGAATTCTTTTAACATTTAAATTATGTGGTCGTATTGACACCAGACAGTTGTATTGACACCAGACAGTCATATTGACAGACAGTCGTATTGACACCAGACAGTCGTATTGCCACCAGACAGTCGTATTGACACCAGACAGTCGTATTGACAGACAGTCGTATTGACACCAGACAGTCGTATTAACACCAGACAGTTGTATTGACACCAGACAGTTGTTTTGACACCAGACAGTTGTTTTGACACCAGACAGTCATATTGACACCAGACAGTCGTATTGACACCAGACAGTTGTATTGGCACCAGACAGTCATATTGACAGACAGTCGTATTGACACCAGACAGTCGTATTGACACCAGACAGTCATATTGATACCAGACAGTTGTATTGACACCAGACAGTCATATTGACAGACAGTCGTATTGACACCAGACAGTTATTTTGACACCAGACAGTTGTATTGACACCAGACAGTTGTATTGACACCAGACAGTTATATTGACACCAGACAGTTGTATTGACACCAGACAGTTGTATTGACACCAGACAGTCGTATTGACACCAGACAGTCGTATTGACACCAGTCAGTCGTATTGACACCAGACAGTTATATTGACACCAGACAGTTATATTGACACCAGACAGTTGTATTGACACCAGACAGTTATATTGACACCAGACAGTTATATTGACACCAGACAGTTGTATTGACACCAGACAGTTATATTGACACCAGACAGTTGTATTGACACCAGACAGTTGTATTGACACCAGACAGTTGTATTGACACCAGACAGTTATATTGACACCAGACAGTTGTATTGACACCAGACAGTTGTATTGACACCAGACAGTCGTATTGACACCAGACAGTCGTATTGACACCAGACAGTTATATTGACACCAGACAGTTGTATTGACACCAGACAGTCGTATTGACATCAGACAGTCATATTGATACCAGACAGTTATATTGACACCACAGTTGTATAGACACCAGACAGTCGTATTGACACCAGACAGTTGTATTGACACCAGACAGTCATTTTGACACCAGACAGTTGTATTGACACCAGACAGTCGTATTGACATCAGACAGTTGTACAGATAATGTCTGCAGTTTATAAATTGTGTTTGACATCAGATTGATAAATTATGTTTTCTTTTTGTTATTACAAAAGTAAAGCTTGTGTTAGGTTATATTTACAAATCGTGATATGACGGATGTATAAACTGTGATATGACGGATGTACAGTTTTTTTGTGTTAGATGTATAAATTGTGTTGTGAAAGATGTACTGATTGTGTTCCTATCACAAAAGTGAATCATGTGTTGAAATCAGGCAGATTTACAGAATGTTTTGTTTTGACATATTGATTAACTAATAATGACATTTGACAATCTTATTAAGTGCTGTTTTTTCTGCATTAGGAAAGATATTCGTTCGAAATGTCTACGACAGACGGACTGCTGAATCCACAGGTGCATCATAAAAGTCCAAAAATGCAGTAATTAAAATAGAGAGATACATTATGGTTAAAGCTATTTTCTAAATGAAGTTTTATGTTTATGTGGAGAGGTAGAATATGTCAGTTGCAAAAAGCAAAAAAAAATTTCATAATTTTGTATATGTACAATGAAAGTAGTTCATCAATTTGTAAAAACGTGAAGGCCAACTGTGATATTGTACTCAGTTTTTGGCGTAGAAGATTTTTAAAATAATTGATTAACATTTACAAATCTTTAGGTTTAAATTTAAAAGATTTTAACTTTTATAAATTTTTAAAAATTTATTTATAAAATAAGTCTTCAAATTAAGAAATTACATAGTGATCATTTATTAATTTCTAAGATTCATAGACAAGTTGAACCAATGTGAATCATTTATTACCATTCCATAATCCTGTTGGTACTTTGTTTTCTCTAAGTCCAAAATGTGAAAGTGAATCTCATGTTCTGCCAGTTATCTGTTTCGTTTAACATGCAGTCAACCTTCATTAACTCATTTGTTCAATTATGTTTTCACTCATCTGAATTTACATGTCCGCTATCAAATCCTGTTATATTTTTCATTCCAAGTTACTGGTGATCGCACAACGTATCAGGGTAATTGAGCCTTGAAGAAAATCCTGGTAAGGTTTGACCAGATGTCAACACACTTATCTCCTCCTTGCTCAGGTCTAAATCAACATACGTGACATGTGGATTACAAAACGTGACAGGTTGATTTCATACTTGACATGTTGATTTCATACGTGACATGTTGATTTCATGCGTGACATGTTGATTCCATGTGTGACATGTTGATTCCATGTGTGACATGTTGATTTCATATGTGACATGTTGATTTCATGTGTGACATGTTGGTTTCATACGTGACATGTTGATTTCATACGTGACATGTTGATTTCATGCGTGACATGTTGATTTCATGCGTGACATGTTGATTTCATACGTGACATGTTGATTTCATGCGCGGCATGTTGATTTCATACGTGACATGTTGATTTCAGACACTATTCAGTTCTGTACATATGAGGCCCTATAAGATAAGTGTGTTACAAACTTATCTTCAAGTTAATCAGAATGTGTGGCTCTTAATTATTTATTGACAGAACAAAAATGTTGCAAATGTTACATATCACTTATCATCTGCACACCACAAATCAATTAATCTTTTTATGTGTTCCTTAATCAAAATATCCGTACATATCAAACCAGGTCAAGAATTTGTAAGTGAAAATTCTCATTTTTATTTACTTGGCTGCTGTGAGATTTTACTCAGCTTTCCCGTTTATTTGCATTTAATTTTGAAAGTTTCAATTTTTATTATTATTTTTTTAGTGTGCAATGTGGAGGAGTTGTCAAAAACATAAATCTGCAAATAATTTTTACTTAATTTTGTTTTGATGTGAATGAGTCAATCCCACCATTTTGAAAATGATTGATTACCATTTATACTATAGTATAAGCTGAGGTTTTTTTTTCTACTTATACAGTGTAATTCATTTTATAAATGCCATGAGTTTACCATAGTGATCATGAGTTTACCATAGTGATCATGAGTTTACCATAGTGATCGTTGAAGAAATGTAAAATTCCACCTTTCAAGTGACAAATCAGGGGGTCGACTTATACTAGATAGAGTATATACGGTAAGAGACACTAAGTTCCATTTAAAAAAAATGTCCTTTCAGTTTTTCTCTTTTTAAACTTAAGTCAAGTGATCTAACTTAAGTCAAGTGATCTAACTTAAGTCAAGTGATCTAACTTAAGTCAAGTGATCTAACTTAAGTCAAGTGATCTAACTTAAGTCAAGTGATCTAACTTAAGTCAAGTGATCTAACTTAAGTCAAGTGATCTAACTTAAGTCAAGTGATCTAACATTTAGATTGACTTAAGGCCTAGACCTGTCTGTTGTGTTGTATGAATATTGGACTTATCTCTCTTGGCTTACAACTTATCTGTCAGTTTATCCCAAGCACCAAAGTGACCAATGCCGTATTTTGAAGTTTTCTTACATGCAATGATCATTAAGTAAAATATTCAGTGCACAATACTCAACATGGTATCTTTGCAAAAGTCAAAAATGATGTTTCTTGGACATTCAACTTTTTATCTTCACTAGACATATGTACTAATATGACAACTTTGGATGATGCACTTATAACAATCTTTACATGAATATTGTTCATTATTGAAACCAATGCCGTAACTAAATATATATTTTCGTTATGTTGCTATCTGTACCATATGAGTTTTCTTGCTGCTTGGCAGAATTTTAAAATAACTAATCTTGTACATTCTTGAGGTGAGCAAAGTACAACAATGAGGTGCAAGGCAGAAGAGGGTCATGTAATATTTTCTGCCACTGAAGTAGATATTTTGTCCTTTGTATATCTTTGCCACTGGCTAGTTTTACAGTATAATATTACTCTAATCTATTACATTTGTTCTTGATATTTGTCAGTAAATTGAAACGTTGGCTGACAGATACCATGAACATTTTGTAATAACATAAACTTAATTAATTACTTAATTTTTTTTGTTTATCAAAAAAAAATAACCCCCTTTCCAGTCCATGACGGACTATGGGGCAAGTGATGTAGCGTTCACAAGTTTTTAGCCACCACTAACGAGCAGGGGAATGTGTGACCAGCACAATGCCCATGGGCCTTGCCAGTACCTGGGCTGGAACCCACGATCTGTAGTCCAGTGTGCTACCACTTAGACCATCGTTTAGGGGCACGATGGTCTAAGTGGTAGCGCACTGGACTATCTATCCGAGGCAGATCCCAGTCATGGACTGGAAAGGGGGTCATTTTGTTTATCAAATGTATCAGTATATTATCTATGGTACAGTTAAGTGTAAAGGTCAGGATCGTGGGATAAATGCATTGGAATACATGTATTGTTTACATGACATGGTTGTATATAGTTTGGGATTGTCAGAATAGGTATTTGTGGCTGACTCACAGATTTGTAGTTTATTTATATCGACATTCTTTTTTAAAATGTAAATGAATCTAATACTGGTTAAGTATACATGTTTGCTTCAATAATAACTTTAAAACTGAAGCAGCATTCATTATAATTATATTTAGTGATCTGCTGATTAAACACGCAACATAAACTAATCCATGATATGGTCTTTGCCTACTGCTAGACTGCCTTGGACCTCACAGTCAGGAGTGGATTAAGACTGCACGGGGCCTTGGCTGCAATTCAAACTGGGGCCTTATCCAGCTAGCGTCCCTGTAAAATGATTGCTAGCAGCTAATATAAGACTGTAACTTGTAACTAGATAGTCCATGGGTTCCTTGTTCATAATGTGTCTGTACTCCGGGATCGGATCCATTACGAACACAAATAAATAACTGTTTGTCTGGCAACTAAAATTGAGTGTAAAAAGATAATTAGACATTAAAAAAAACATATGCCCCCGCCGGGAATCGAACCCGCTCCCACTTGCGCCACAAGACAACATGTTGCCTCAAGACCACAAGATCCTAATGTTTGAACAAAATTTAAAAGATATAAATAGTATTCATTAATATGTTCTCTTATTGAGCCAATCATATCAAGTTTTTTGATACTGAGGCTACTGGGTCCGAATAGCGATCAGATTAATAGATAAGATTTTATTTAATTTATGATATTTTTAGGGATTCATGCAAACATTTGTCCACCTTTATTATAAATCATACTTAATTTGGGGGCCCCTAAATCATCGGGGGCCCCTGGCTTTAGCCCGTTCAGCTTAATCCGCCATAACTCACAGTTCAGTCATGTGCTCTTCCTTGATGTGACCCATTCCAGGGTATAGACTTGAGTATATACACAATTCGTTTAAAGTGGATTTTTTTTGAGTGTTTTACATTTGTTAAGCTTAATCTCATTCCAGATTTTCCCACCAACGGCCTAAGAGAAGGGATCAAAAGTCATTTGTCTTATGTTAAAATGTTTATTTTACATGTGATTACTTTACCATATGCCAGCTCTTGCTTTATTCCATTGTTATATTCTTGGCTCTTTCAAGTGCAGTATTTACTGAAATTGTGCCTTTAAAATGTTACATTTCTTTAATTTTTTGTGCTACCTATGAAACATTAAGAAGTTTAATATACTTTAAGGATGATACTTCGATTATGATGAAGGATTAGAAGATTATGGACTCAACAAATTTTATTTAGACCAAATTTCCCTTAATTCCAATATCTTATTGTTATCATTCATATGACTGGAAGATAGCTTTAAAACATTGCTATGATTTTGCAATAAATAAAATAGAGCAAAGAAAAAAGACAGAAAAAAATAAACAAAGGTTGCAGGTAAATGCCCTTTTAAACCAACATTACAAAATCTGTTCTACTTTTTTCAACCTCAATCATGTTTATTTACTTAATAATATAATATGGCTTTAAAGTAGTCCCCAACAACAATAAGTTATAAGATAAAACACAATATCATTTAAACAAAACATCTCCAATTCATATATACCCAAAAAATGTTTTAAATGTTGATAACAAAATGCTCAGATGTGAAATATAACAAAATTTATTTGTAAATCTTTGATATGTTGCTAACTTTCCCTCCAGTAACTTAAAATTGTTTTTATGAAAATCCTTTGAAAGAGTTTTTTAAAATTTGATTTGAGATCTTTATTTACTGTGTTGGACTGTTTTTTTAGATGGGTTTGTATGGTCAGTAATGAAAACAAATTTATAATGATACCACGTTATGTATAAATTATTTAATAAATATTTTATGAGCATTTACTGGTTTTATTTATTATTTTAGTGTGTGTAAATTTGTTTAGTTCCCCCTGGATATTTAAAAACAACTGATGTATCACAGACAAATGTATCCAGAAATAATGAAACTAATAAATTAAGCATGACAATTAACAGAACACATTCATTAAAACTTTACAATTACTCTGACAGTTTTACACCAATAAACACTTCTTATTAAACAAGACTAAAAGTTCCTTTTTTAAAATTCATGTTTCTGTATTTATCATTATCCCAGCCATAGATGATTTTTGAATTTCATAAATCCATTTACATTTACTTTCCTATACAAATTTTTAGGCTATACCACTTGATAAAGTTATTATACTTTTTTAACACAAAAATAATAATGAAGAATACATCACTATCACATAAGAGCACATAAGATTTTAGATACACAAAGCAAAGTAGGAAAAAACAGATAATATTTAAGGCACCTGTCTGTTGATAGATTTGACAAAGTGGCAAGATATTCAGTTAATTAAGTAACAAAAAATTAATACACTACAATTCTTAACACATATTTATTTCACACGAGTTCAATACATAAATCATAAAGCTTTATTAATCAGTTTTTTTGACCAAGTTAAATCACTGAGCAAGTAGATCACAGCAGTTTTATAAACACTGGCTTATTTCAACATGTCTTAACAAAATCGGGTCATTAAAAAAACCCATCCAAGTTCATATGTAAAAAAATCATTGATAACAATCTCGTAAAGTGCCCTCGTTGAATGCTAATGATTGTTTTTGAAAAATCAATGGCACAATTGTACGGCTATATCTGATCTTTCAATACATTCATTAAGCAATAATGAATACAAGTAACACACAATTATTTGAGATCCAATTTACACTTTTCAAAAGATTTGGTCACATAGCCTGTAGAAGGGTAGTAGCCAGAGATGCCTAAAAAGGTTGACAAAAAAATAAGGCTTCTTATTCAAATTTGAGAAGTTAATAATGTTTTAATTTTCTAAAGAAAAAAGCTTATATATAAAGTCTTCCAAAGACTTTCAACCTACTCATTAACATGGTTTTATTCTGTACATGTAAATGAGCAGCATCCATTTTTTTTTGGGGACAATTCAAAATCAAATGTTAAGGCATTAATTCAAACAGAAACAATAAAATACATAAAACCAGGCTTAATAATTATAATAGAAAAACTGTATTTTTGTAAAAATTTTCTTACAGTCTTGACTTAAATAAAATGTTTCTGAATGATAATTGTACTATACACTCATCTTCAACATTAATTTATTTTCAATATGAAATTAAAAAAAAATATATCAATCCATCAATTTAGTCCATAAATTCCTTGAGGAAAAACTTTTGGAAATGAAACATTTACAAAATTCATCTTGTGGGAGATCACAGACTCTCCAACCCCCCACCCCCCAACAACCTTTAAAAAAAAATCCACCTAAAAGAAACACACACTCAAAGAAACTTTAATTTGTTTCTTCATTTTGGGGTAAATAGATCATCAATAAATTTTCTTTAACTTGCCAGTTTGTCAGTCATCAAAGGATTTGTTTGTTTAAATCCTATTGTTCATCTTCACTTTCTGAACCTGAGTTAGTTTTCTGAGAACAAAGCAGAGTGCAAAGGTCAAATGAATAAATTAACAAAGGATTATTATCACTCATCAAAATTAAAGAGAACTACTAAATATCAGGAATTTCATTGATCTCTGGAAATTAATTTTAATGCACAAGAAAAAAAAGTCCTTGATGCTTGCTAATCTAATCTTTAAAATGATAAGCTGATTTGTATTTATCAATTAACCCATAAATACAGAGCACATTTAAACATACTTCAGTTATTATTTTAAAATATGATATGAACTAATGTTAGGGTAAAGAATAAAAGATACAATGTAAAAAAAAATTGAGCAAACCAAACAAAGTTGAAAAATTGGGGCTTAACATCTTTAGGGACACACAATAATACATTGATGGCTGCATGTAATTTCACTTTCTCTGGCCTCACTCAAAAGAACTTGAGATTTATTCAAGTATGTGTGGAAGACAATAAATGAGCTACATAAGCAGAATTTTTAAATTTAAAAAATGACTTTGGGATGTTACATGACTTTCTTCAATATTTTTAAAATCAGTCATTTTACTACAAAGCTCATTAATGGGTAGTAGGATTATTTAAGACTTGGCAATTACATGGCAGTTTTATATTATTCTGATGCGCCCCATAGTTTTTTGCTTATTGGTGAAGCATTGCAAATGCTAGGCCCTACATAGCCAAGAAAAAAATTACTTGTTTAAATTTCATTGTATGCTTGAAGAAAAATTTGATAAAAAGATTTCTTCTCTCTCTTCATTTTGTGTGAAATTTTTTTGATAATGAAGAGACATGTATTTTAAAAAAAAATTAACATAAAAATCTGCCTCCTTCCAATCTGGCATTTGAGTTTGGAATGAGTTGGCTGAACTAAACGAGGAAACTTCAAATCGAAATTCAAAACAATAATAAAAATGCAAGACTAGAAATAAAACATGGATAAGTGAAGGATGCAATAATCTTCTGTGTTTAAGGATCATATGTTATATATAAGATAAAATAAGATTAACTGTTACTAATTTAATTTGGTGTTTTAGAAAAACTGCATAGTTTACTTACTGTAGGGTCATCTTCTTTCAATTGAGTTCCACTGTTGACTGAAGTAGCATCTTCTTCAATCGGTGGGAGATTTCTTCTGACCAAAAAGAAAGAAGTAGATATATTTTCTAAAGTGACATGTCATAAAATACGACTTATTTCTTTGATGCATCTAAAACATTTGCAATGAAATGCCAAATGGATACTTATGTGATAATTTTCGATTACATTTTAGAAATTACTTGAAACAATTGTTTTTTTTATTTAATGTCAAGTAATTCTTCAAAAATACTGCGATAATTTTTTTGCAACAAAAAATAAGTATTTATTACATCTGTTGAAACCCCATTGCTACATGTGTTTATGACACTATCAACAATTTATAAACACCCTCAATTATCCGTAAGGCTAAGGGGCATCACTCTGCTTTTTTTTTAATATTTGAAAATATAGACTTAAAAATCATAATCATTTTGGTTTCCAGATTAAGATTAGCACTGTAAAAAAATATTATATGACGTCATAGTTTGAGCTTATATTTTAAAATACAAGGTGTGCATCAAGAGCTGCCTAAACGGGAACGATATAAAAAGAGGATTTGAGGATTGTTAATTATAAAATACTTTGTGTACATTTCAGAAAGTATAATATTTCGTATTTATCTAACAAGGACAAGTTAGTTGGGCTTTTATAAAAAGCGGGCGCCGTTGGCATCCTAAAAAAAGTGGGCACAATAGGCGCCCCAGAAAAACCTGGTCAACAATAATTTTATGAGTAGTTGACTTGCTGACCCATTACTTTGAGTCTCACTCACCCATAGTTATACTCTTAACACACCTACAGTTATATTCTTGACCTACCCACAGTTATACTCTCGACACAACCACAGTTATACTCTAGACACACACTCACAATTAGTCTTTGTGACACACACTCACAATTAGTCTTTGTGACACACACTCACAATTAGTCTTTGTGACACACACTCACAATTAGTCTTTGTGACACACACTCACAATTAGTCTTTGTGACACACACTCACAATTAGTCTTTGTGACACACACTCACAATTAGTCTTTGTGACACACACTCACAATTAGTCTTTGTGACACACACTCACAATTAGTCTTTGTGACACACACTCACAATTAGTCTTTGTGACACACACTCACAATTAGTCTTTGTGACACACACTCACAATTAGTCTTTGTGACACACACTCACAATTAGTCTTTGTGACACACACTCACAATTAGTCTTTGTGACACACACTCACAATTAGTCTTTGTGACACACACTCACAATTAGTCTTTGTGACACACACTCACAATTAGTCTTTGTGACACACACTCACAATTAGTCTTTGTGACACACACTCACAATTAGTCTTTGTGACACACACTCACAATTAGTCTTTGTGACACACACTCACAATTAGTCTTTGTGACACACACTCACAATTAGTCTTTGTGACACACACTCACAATTAGTCTTTGTGACACACACTCACAATTAGTCTTTGTGACACACACTCACAATTAGTCTTTGTGACACACACTCACCCATTATTATATCTGTGTATCTGACTGAAAGTACTTTTAGGATTAGACAACTCCTTCATGCACACATGCAAAAATTCAGCACAAGAGTTCTGATGCATTTCTTCAGCCAGTTTGCAGGCTGTGCGGCCACTACTGTCCTCCAGGGTCAAGGACGCTCTGTTAGCCACCAACCATTTGACACACTCAAGGTGGCCACTGGCGTTAGTTGTTGAAATAAAAGTATGTGATATGCATGTGTAGTTATGATCCTAATAAAGTATGTGATATGCATGTGTAGTTATGATCCATCTGAAAACTGATATCAAACTATAAACACCTGAGATTTGACCTTTAATACGTAAATTCCGGGTCATTAATTCAATTTAATGTCATTTAAATTCTATTTATTATAAACTTTTTTAGTTGTTATTGATATAATTAAATAATAAATACTTAATCTGTTAAAAAAAATACAACAAAAACTAATACTAATGATTATCTTCTTAACTACATGTATTATAATTACTTTAATATTAGAAGAAGTAGAAAGAGTTCTATTACAGTCTCACTAAAGTGAAGATTCAAAGACTTTTCTCAACTCACCTTTTGGCAGCCAAATGTAAAGCTGATTGTTTTTCTCCGGTTAAGCTGCTAATAGATAATCCCCACGCTTGCAAAAACTGTATAATGACATCAACAGACCATTAATATCTCTGTATAACATGGATTATTGAAGTAAACGAAATCTGTTTAATAACATCAACAGACCATCAATAACTCTGTATAACATGGATTATTTACATCAACAGACCATTAATAACTCTGTATAACATGGATTATTTACATCAACAGACCATTAATAACTCTGTATATCATGGATTATTTACATCAACAGACCATTAATAACTCTGTATAACATGGATTATTTACATCAACAGACCATTAATAACTCTGTATATCATGGATTATTTAAGTAACCTTCAGGACTGAATCTTAAATTTATATTTTTTGCAAGTTCCGGTTTCACTATTTAAAAAAAATAAAAAGATATTTGAGTTAAGTTGAAGAAAATTTACTTTAGAAAATTCAAACACATTGTTATATTAATTCTCAAAACTTAATTACGTTTGAATTTCATTGAGTGACTTTTTTCTCTATCAATTTGAAGTTAGAAAATTAGGTCAATAGCAAATGTTTAACAGGCAAAAAAAATTATTGCTACCATCATAGGGTTGACATGTCCGTTCATTGCAGCAATGTGAATCGCATTGAACCCAGATGGTGTCACAGCATCTATGTCAGTGTCACTTGTCACCAACCAGCGTAGCACCTCAACGTTGCCTCTAGCTGCTGCCAAGTGGAGTGGAGTCCAGCCGCTTCCATCTTTAAAACTGTCAAATAATACAGAAAAGTCAAACAAAATTTTATTTAAAAACTGTAGAATACTCTCAGTGTCTGACTTTATTTGCTGGACCGGACCTTGCTGACCAGTGGGTCATTGCAGCCCTCTCCTGATCTAATTTGGTTCACCCCTTGCACCATGAATGAAAGTTTGCTCTTAGGTACATCTCTCGTGGAGGTCTGAATGAATGACTCAGTGAAAACTTACATATCCTTAATTTTATCAACGAAACAACCAAGTGCTATTTCAGCACTGTTAATCTTACAACATCACATGTTATTGAGATGCAATGCAGAATTCTTACATGTTTGTCATTTGATACACAGAAAGCTTTAAAAAAATTTGATGGCCAGAATTTATTTCCAACAATATAAATAGGCAGTTTATCGTATTTCAAAACATGTTTGGAGAACTTAAAATTATTATAAAATATATTGTAGTTGTAATTTACTCTCAGAATAATTGGTGTTAATAAACTATTTTATTATATAAACATGTAGTACAGAGACTCATTCTATGAAAAAGATAATTGAATGTTGTTAAATTATAACATTCTTTAGTTTATAGATTTTCAGTTTCCATGTAATGCATTGTTCCTCAGCCTCTTTAAAAAAGATGACACTTCACCCCTGATAGTCATCTACAACAAATAACATTATCTTCTTCTTATTTTATCTATACAGACGCTCCTTCTATGCAGAAGATAATTGCGTCCACAGACCATGACAGATGATCTGTTGGCAAGTGATGCAGCGTTCACAGGCCACGGCTTTGTGGGTTCCACGCATTACCCAGCCGCCTAACTAGTGTTAGGTACCCATTCGGAGCTGGGTGACTCAGGGATGCCCTAGGCCCCGGGAGCAAATCCTTGCCTTGACATGGATTCGAACCCGTGACCATCGGTACGCCGGTCGAGCGCGCTGCCACTCGACCACCGCGAGTCACATTAGAGAAATCATCTATAAGCAGAAAGATAAGTGACATAATATATTTAACAATCTTCTATTTTTAGCTTTTCAAAATGTCTGCATTAGCTCTGAGAGCTTTTAAAATTTAGAACATTTGTTAAGAAAATGGAAAACGGCATAAAAACATAATTTTAGTGGGCTGTAAAAATTCCAGAAGTATGAAAGGATGGATGATTAAGTCTTACTCTTTCATTTCAGGAAACTGATGTAGCAAGTCTTTGACCCTCTCCAAATCTCCTGCCCGTACTGCATCATGAATTCCTTTTCCTTGAAGCATGTTCCTCTCCATAGCTCTCTCCCTTTCCAGCTGCCGTCTCTTGTCATCTTCACTTTGCTGTACGACTTGAACCTGAGTTGCAGAAGGCACACAAAAAAAAATATCCCTATGTTGAAATTTAGACAAATTTATGTTTAAGAAAATTGTTGGTGTCAGTTGGGCTTTTTGTAATTTTTGTTGTTTACACCCATTTAGGTAAGTTGAATTCAGTTTAACCAATCTTCAAGTTGGTCAGGTGAATTCAGTTTAACCAACCTTGTTTGGTTCAATTTCTCTACAGTAAATGTTTTCATTTATGGTTTATCTTCTCACCAAGAACATTGAGCTGACTTCCATTTCATCCAAGCACAGTATTAGCTACTGAGAGTTACTTAAGACAGTCAAAGCTGAGGTTGGCTACTTAACACAGTCTTAAGTCTTATCTACACAGACAATTCTTCTATACAGAAGATTATTGCATCCACAGACTATGCCGGTCTGTTGGCAAGTGACGCAGCGTTCACAGGCCATGGCTATGAGGGTTCCACGCATTACCCAGCCACCTTTTTTTCCCTAACTAGAGTTAGGTCAAAGTTAATGTTGGCTATTTAACCCAGTCAAAGTTAATGTTGGCTACTTAACCCAGTCAAAGTTAATGTTGGCTACTTAACCCAGTCAAAGTTAATGTTGGCTACTTAACCCAGTCAAAGTTAATGTTGGCTAATTAACCCAGTCAAAGTTAATGTTGACTACTTAACCCAGTCAAAGTTAATGTTGGCTACTTAACCCAGTCAAAGTTAATATTGGCTACTTAACCCAGTCAAAGTTAATGTTGGCTACTTAACCCAGTCAAAGTTAATGTTGGCTATTTAACCCAGTCAAAGTTAATGTTGGCTACTTAACCCAGTCAAAGTTAATGTTGGCTACTTAACCCAGTCAAAGTTAATATTGGCTACTTAACCCAGTCAAAGTTAATGTTGGCTACTTAACCCAGTCAAAGTTAATGTTGGCTACTTAACCCAGTCAAAGTTAATATTGGCTACTTAACCCAGTCAAAGTTAATGTTGGCTACTTAACCAAGTCAAAGTTAATGTTGGCTACTTAACCCAGTCAAAGTTAATGTTGGCTACTTAACACACTCAAAGCTAATGTTGTCTATTTAACACACACAAATGGGTGGGGACAAATACTTAACCCAGTCTTAGCCAAGGGCAGCTACATTACAAACAATTCATGGGAAGGCTCATCTGCATATAATCCTAGCTGAGGACATTTACTTTACTCATAACTATAGTTGGGGAGGCCAATTTTACACAGTCATGGTAAGCAAGATTCACAGTTTTAGCTGTTGAAAAAGTTTCTTATACATAGCAGGGGTTCTCTGAAGGTGAGATTCAAATCCACTATGATTTAATCAAGATGTACTCAATGTTCCCCTGCTCTAAATGTAGCATCTTAGCTGTACTTAAAATAAAGACTTTTTTGTTTCTTTGCTAGAGTATTCAGTATTATGATTTATCTTATCTTATATACGTGAGATAGAGTTTCTATAAAGAAGATTATTGTAACCTACTGTTATCCATGGTGTGTGTTTAGTCTTGCATTTTTATTAGTTTTGAATGTGACAGTGTGTTGTTTATCCTATTTTGTTCACGCCCAAATGACAGACAAACACACAACTAATTTACCTTTTCTTCATCTTTGTGCTTTCTGACAGGTTTGGATCTGTTGTGTTTGTCTGATGTTGCACTGGGTGAATCCATGTGGATTTCATCCACTTTTTTACCATCTGGAGTTGAATGCAGTGTGATGATTGGCCCTGTCTTTCCCTTCTCACTATCATCACTTGGTTTCTAAGAAAATACAAAATAACACTTAAAAATTGACTTAAATTATGTGAGTTTTTTTTTGTTGAAAAAAAAGCTTATTAATAAAATGAGGAAAAAAGACCATAAAAATGAGCCTTGAAAATCTGGTAAAGGAGTTACCAGTCAAGATCAAGTAATAAACTTTTTAAAATAGAACTATATAGAAGGAAGGATAAAAAAACAAATGAAAATTAATTTTAAGTTACATAACTTTTTAAAAAATTGATGGTGAAAAGAAACTATGATGATAAAATGTAAAAAAATATTATAATTTTATTTTTAATTTTTTATATTTTTCTGTTTAATTGATTTTCTTTCTTGAATTGATTTTTAGGTAAAATATCTAGATATACACCAAATATTTTTCTCCACTTAATTTCAATTTATGTTTTTAGTAAATTTAACATCTTCAAAAAACCTTTAAACTTTAAATTTAGAAATGATAAGTTCCTTTTTAAATTAAAAAAATCACAACACCATTATAATACCATTATAACACCAATTAACAAAGTAATACTATTTGGCTGTCCAATACAAAATATGCCCTAACTTGTTTCAGAAGGTGAATAAATTATTACCCTAATCGCTTTGTTTTTGGTTGAAGTATCTTTGGTGACAACTCTTGGTGTTGATGACCCGCTACTAGATGTCCCCTTTTCTTTAACTTCCCTTTCACTGTCATCTGACTCATCGCTGCTACTGTTTTCTTTGGTAACAACTGCAATTTTCTTATTTCTCTTGCTATGTTTTTTTCGTGGGCTACCATCCACTAAAATACCAGAACTGTCTGAATCATGCAAGAGATGTTCATCTCTAGGGGTCTTGGACATACTTTCATCTAGAGCTAATGAGAAAGAAAACTTAGAAATTATTAAGAAAAAATTATGGGAGTGGTAACAAAATAGCCTTGAAACTGGCTTTTATAAATTGAAAAACACGAAATTTGTTAACCCACAAAAATGTTTTATATTTCTTTGATTAAAAATTAGTTGTTTATTTTTTTATTGCAGTTAGTGGTTTTATTATTCAAATATGACTAGAAAGAAATGACATGCAATTAACTTGCATTTTAAGTTAAACAGGTCTGACATCTTAAAATTATGTATGGTGTCATATGGTTCTTATTTGTATGTTAATTTTATTGTCGTAAAAATTCAAGGCTGCCGGTGTCTTGTCATTAGGTTTGAACTGCTTTAATTGCTCACTATGATCTTAATTAATAAGCACAATAGGTTATTTATAGTAAATATAATACTCAAAACCTCAACAGATTTAAAAAAAATTTTTTATGGATATATTTCAGAGAAACTGGTGTCTAAAGACCCACACTAAGTTACATAAGAATACACTCTTGTATACTGGCCTACACAACAGATAGTTTGGAGGCAAATATCTTTTTGATGGAGAAATAACAAATGGCCATTATGCAACTTTGTGCCAGATTTTATTTTCACTTATTAATACAATATAACCACAGACCATTGATGAATTCCCTCTCCCTGTCAACATGGAGGATGCGGTAAGTTTTTTTATCTCCATCTTGACCTGACAACCAGCGTTCACAAGGAAACTGGAAGATTCGCTTGGCATGCATGTCATAGACAGTCACGCCTTCCAAGTACCAGGCAAAATCTGTGGTACAGAAGTTAGTATTCCAAATTACTTTTAGTGAAGAGTTTTCTAAGTTTTCTAGTCAAATTGTCAAGGAAGCAAAGTGCAATATCTGAAGCTGGGAGTAAATTTACATAAGGGGTTGCCTGGCATTGATTTACTCAAAGTATAAAATACAATTACCTTAAATTTTTTGTCAATTATAATTAAAAAAGTTTATGATTGTAGTTTTATCAAAATTAATCAGGCGCAAAATGGTTTTGTTAAGAAAGATATTCTTAAATCAGATGTCGTTGGCTAATTTAAAAATGCTCACTCAGCTCAGGCCTGTCATGGCCTATTTGTACTTTTCTTATTCTACCAATGTGATGAGTAGAAAGGATAAAGAGATCCTCCTGAAAAATTATTAAAAATTTATAGCATAAATTATGACACTATCTACAAGTTTTGAAAATTTTTCATTTAGTTCTATTCTATCATAATCACATCTAAGGGAACAAAATCATAGTAAATATTAATCATAAAAATGGTGTAAAAATAAGTTTTATAAACCTAACCTGTCCTTTCTGAAAAATTATTTTGTGACTCTTTGATTTGGACAAAGTGAACTCTTTTGTCCTTCCCTTGTCACCATACAAGATCATTTTGATGGGTGCTTTTGTTCCAGCCCCTATTCTATCTCCTGTTTTTACTTTCACCTTGTATTCTCCTATTGGGCCATGGCGTACTTCCTCTTCTAACTAAAATGACACAATTCTAACTTCAGATGCAAATTTTTAAATATTTAGTTTTAATATGCACATTAATATTAAACGTAAGCATTAACAGAAAATGTCAACATTAAATCATGTTATATAATAACTCATATTACTTTCAGATTTAAATAAACATATTATATAAAATCAAATTTATGAAAATTAATTTCTTTTTACCTCTGTATTTTTTTTTATATATAATCCACACAAAAAAATCCAAATATAAAATTGTAAGGCTATAATTTTGACAACAAAGAAATCAGTAAATAAAATTTCTCTAACAAACACAGAAAAGCATTATAAATATAAAAGCTATTTAAATGATTTTTAAAATGACATTTAAAAATGAACAAAATGAACATAAGATTTAAAAAAAAATTTATAATAAAACGGCACGGGTTCAAAACAGCGACCGTCATAATAGCGACTTCAAAATAGCGACTGTATCAAAACAGCGACTGTCATAATAGCGACTTCAAAATAGCGACTGTATCAAAAGAGCGACTGTCATAACAGCGACTTCACCACATAGCTATTCTTGTCCAACCGTTCACCTAACACAGTGGTTCCAAACTTTTTTGACATATAGACCCCTTTTCATTGTCTAAACTTACCCAAGGAGCCCAAGTGAAAAAACTACATAAATGCATAGTAAAAAATAAAAACTAAGAAAAAATAGCAACATTTTGATGAAGTATTTATTGAAATTAACAATTGTGTTTAAAATAAAAATTTAAAAAACTAACTTATGCTATATATACTCGCATTCATTCAAAAACAAAAAACTGCTCAGTAAAAATAAAATTTGAATCATGGTTACCTGGGAAGCTTTTTTTAAAATATGGACATATATGTCCATATTTGTTCCTTGTCGAAACATCCTGTGGTCGAGCTGTCCGGGGTGGTTACATAATGACATGTTACGAAGGCTAGACTAAGTGACGGCCACTGACCCCGTGTTATGGAGAAGGTAAATAAAGGGATTGGGGCTGAAAGAATGTAGGTACCTTAAGAAATGACTATCTGACCACATTGCCTGGGGGTGGAGTTGGATAGGTTTGGAAGGACTTGCTACCTCAGAGGAGTGGTGCATTTAACACAATCATGAATTCGCCCTTAATGTTGATTGGTTTTTAGTGTATATACTTTTTAGTGGTAAATTAATCGTTGAAAATAACTATTTCATGCCATTTTTAATTTTCAATAGATAATAATATTAAACTATATTATTTAATTAGAAAAAAAACACCAATTTTACGAGGTAAAAACGAAAAGGGTCGAAACATCCGGGGATCAAAAAGTCCTGTAGTCGAACTTTCTCTAGCTTAAAAAAAGCAGCCACACGCCACCTCTGCCCCTATCACCGCAATCCCCCTAAATTAATCGACTGCATCTATGTTTGTTAATCACTATCGAGCTTTCTGCAAAATATATTTGACTGAAGTAATAGCAGTTATAATTTTATTTTTTTCACAGAACTTTTTTAAAAACAAAATGTGTCCCGAAAATGTGTTTACACTCTTTACAACACCAACATTTATTTATACACACCTCCAGTTGATTGTATTTAATTGTGTATTGTCCCTTCTGTACAAAAAACCTACATGGCTTATTGTGTCTTACTTTTCTTTATTTTATAAACTCCTTTGTAGGCTAGCCACAGTAAGTTTTTCAAACATTAATAGCAAAATAAGAAAGTCGCTATTTTGATACAGTCGCTGTTATGATGCAGTCGCTATTATGACGGTCGCTGTTTTCACAGTCGCTATTTTGATACAGTCGCTATTTTGAAGTCGCTATTATGACGGTCGCTGTTTTGACAGTCACTATTCTGCCCGGATGCCAATAAAACAACCCCGTAAAAACAAAGTTTTTGACTATAAATCCCTTATATATGAGACATAACTAAAAGTATTGATTATGTTCAAACGTGACAAACATTTACAGACGGAAACCGAAATTATCTCCCCTGGCTTTAAAACTGGGGGAAGGGGGGAGGGGGTGTGGACATGGACGGGTGGCGTCAACGCATTAACTCAACTCAAGGTGGTTTAGCTGGTTAAAACACGAGATGTGTTCACCGAAGGCTAGGGTGAAGTCAAGTGACCCCGTAAAATATAAACAATAGCGACCGCTACATATAGTTTATATAGATAAACTAAAAATGCATTAATTTAATAACTGTACGTTCGATTGATCTGAATTTTTTATACGATGCATTGTTAGGTGACACGGGTCCGTGTGCCCAATTTAAGCTCGTTGGCATGACGGGAAGTGGGTCATTTTTTACTTCAGTTTTTCCGCGTTGCCCGCCCAAGAGACGGCGGTGAAGTTAATATAAGGGATTTAAAAATAAACATTTTATCAATCCCCATTAAAAAAATTAAACTTTGATGCATTTTACCCCAACTTGTTCAATAAAGATGAAGATTGCAAACATTTTTAATTAAAGTCAGGAAAAAAATATTCACTTTATCACTACTTTGATTAGAGCATCTATCGGACTCATAATCTGCTACAGTCTGTGTTGAATGCACCACTTTGACTTCCTCTTTTGTTGTACTTTCTGGCAAGTTTATGAAGGTACGAGATTTAAATTTGGCAGACTTAGGTCTTGGAGATTTTTCATCAAAGAAACTGGCAGTTGAAGTGGAGTTGCTGTTGGTGTCTGTTGCAGTCGACCATGAAGAGTTGTGTGATGGCGTTGGTGATCGGGGTCTAGAATCAGAGCTGTAAATGATAACTCAAATAAAAATTTCATCTCATTGTGTGAGGAGGAACTAATATTAAGAAAGCAAAGGAATGAAAATAATTTAATGTTATTCAAAATTCTGTTCAAGCTAAAATTATTTCCAAATGAATCAAAGTAGTTCTCAAACCATCCCCATGAAACAAAAAATTTGTGTTTGGGGGAAAAGAACTTAATTAATTTGTTTCTAGTCTTACCACAATTTCACAAAATTTATGAGATTGACAATAAGCCACAGTAACTAATTACAGTTGGACCTCTCTAAGTCGAACTCAAAGGGACCCAAACAAAAATTGACTTACGGAGTTTTTGAGTTAGGGAAAATGGAATAATAGGCGCAGATTAATCAAGGACAATGTTGATATTGAGGGAGGGCGGGCGGCCATATCGGCTAGAAGGCTTGACAGAAAAGAGATGCAGTGCCTGATGTTTTATATGAAAGGAAGCCAACTTCTTTGACATACTGACGCAAGTCAGTGAGAGGAGACACCTTCCCTCCCCCACTTTACTCCCTCCACTGTGGGATGGGCGAAGAAAGATGTTAGATTTTTCTTTTTAAAAAAGAGTCACAGCATGCAGCAAAGGGATGCGAATGTTTGGTACATGCAAGAGTTGCTTAATCCCTTGTGGAATGCACTGAGATAAGAATTTGCGCCCCTTTACGTGGATCTATGGCACACATGTTCTGAAAAATCACCCCAGAATAATAACCCAAACACCTTGGAAAATGTGACTAAGGGAGGTTGGAAGCCAAAAATCTTCGAGTTAAGGAGATCTAAAATAAATTAATCTTATGAAATTTGGCCTGGACCTAACAATTAATTTGATATAGGGAGGTTTTTGACTTAGGGAAGTTTGACTTAGCGAGGTCCTACTGCATCTATCTATGCTTAATTTCCAATGGTAATAGTTCATTTAAAAGATTCACATATTAGGTTAGTTGTTTAAGACAAAAATAAAGGAAATAGTTTGTGTAACCATATCCACTTACTCCCTGCGACTATTTTCAGTTGATTCATCATTGGTATATGAATCATCAGGGGTCTGAAATGTATATTACAAGGATTTAGAGAATATATGAAAAACACATGGGAATAGCATGAAGTCATAATGTGAGCGCAACCTTATAAAAATAAATGATCAAACAGACTTTACTAAAACACAAAGTTAGAAGGACAAGTATTCTTGTTACTTGACTTAAAACAAAGTGTAAAACTGCTCTAAAGACTTTTAAAATGTCAGCACATTCCAAGATTTCCGTGCAACCAAAAATTTAATCTTGAAATGCACAACTCATTTCCTCATATTAACATGTGCCAATTAATACAGGATTAAACATTAAATAGTATTTCAGTAATATTCATTTTGGCTTGAATACAATTAGAAAAGAAATCTGGGGAAAGATATAAATTTGGGGAAAGATCTAAATTTGGGGAAAGATATAAATTTGGAGAAGGATATAAATTTGGGGAAAGATAAATTTGGGGAAAGATATAAATTTGGGGAGAGATATAAATTTGGGGAAAGATATAAATTTGAGGAAAGATATAAATTTGTGGAAAGATATAAATTTGGGGAAAGATATAAATTTGGGGAAATATATAAATTTGGTTGAATGGCTCTGATGCAACCTCTATAAGGAGACAAAATAAAAATTTAAAAAATCACCTTTTGTTTATGTCCCTTTTTTATCTGATGGTTATCAGTATATTTAGCTGTGATCTTCTTTTTGCCTCCACTTTTCTAAGCAGAAATCAAAATGATTGATAGTTTTCTTAGTGGTGTAAAAGGGAAATATTTTCAAGTCCCTATTAATCTAAGGGCATGCAATTCAATTAACATAGGTCATGATTTATAACCTCTCCAGCACTGCATCAATATGTAAAACAGACGCATAAAAGACAAAAAATACTTAAAATATTGAAATATGTTACGGTTTAAAAAATATAAAAAGGATCATACATTTTAATTTTTTAAAAAAAATATTCATTTTTAAAAAAGGATACGACATGACAAGTGGAGAACATAGATTTTTTACTCATTTAAGTCAATTCAAAATCCTATGTCAATGACAGTAGAATTCTGTTTTTAAGGGGTAAAATGTATACCATTGCAATGAAAATGTTAAAACTAAGTAGGAAAATGGTCTAAATGTTTTTATTTCTTTTTCCTTTTCAATGTGTTCCTAAGCCCTCTTAATCATATACACTTTAAAAAAAAACATGCTTATTCACTATATCATATTTTATAATCAGTCTATTATTATTGGCTCAATGGATTATAATTAGCCTAAAAAGTAGAATCACAGCAAAAAAGCAATAAATGCAATCAAGGTAAATAAAGTTGGCATAAAACTGATGAAAACATCCAGGACGCAATAATCTTCTGCTTAGAAGGAGAGTCTGTAACAGATTAGACAAACATGAATCATTTTAATTGATAGCTGTATTTTTAACTTTTCAAAAACAATGTTGCTACTAAAGCCAGCTTGAAGAAAGAGAATCGTTACAACATTTTACAGAAACAAATAATTCATCTTAAATCAGATCATAAATTAAACTCCTTTGATATTCTTTAGGACACATGACCAAGTCAGTTAAAAAAAACAACTTTTGAGACAGGTGCATCAACACTATGTGAAATAAATAAAATAGGCATGGTCTTTAAAAACTGACAATGTCTTTTGTGATCAAGGAATATAAATATGAGTGAGGTGAAGGGAAGCAAATGGCAATTTTTTAAATTTAATTCTATGTGCCTGACAATCAGTGATGTCATATGCGGTTTGGGAAGCGAAGAGAACAATCTGACAAGATGCTGAGGTTTTCAGTAATAGGTCTGGGCAGTCAAACACAACAGAAATAAACATATTTATTGTTTAGCTTTGATGATATGTTTATAAACAAAAGCAAATTAAATTAATTGTTAAATATTCAGACAACATTGCCGATACAAGTTGTCACAGCGTGTTATATTACTACAGATATAGTACTGTTGATACAAGTAGGCATAGAACTGTTGATACAAGTAGGCATAGAACTGTTGATACAAGTAGGCATAGAACTGTTGATACAAGTAGGCATAGAACTGTTGATACAAGTAGGCATAGAACTGTTGATACAAGTAGGCATAGAACTGTTGATACAAGTAGGCATAGAACTGTTGATACAAGTAGGCATAGAATTGTTGATACAAGTAGGCATAGAACTGTAGATGCAAGTAGGCATAGAACTGTAGATACAAGTAGGCATAGAACTGTAGATACAAGTAGGCATAGAACTGTTGATACAAGTAGGCATAGAACTGTAGATACAAGTAGGCATGGAACTGTAGATACAAGTAGGCATAGAACTGTTGATACAAGTAGGCATAGAACTGTAGGTACAAGTAGGCATAGAACTGTAGATACAAGTAGGCATAGAACTTTAGATACAAGTAGGCATAGAACTGTTGATACAAGTAGGCATAGAACTGTAGATACAAGTAGGCATGGAACTGTAGATACAAGTAGGCATAGAACTGTTGATACAAGTAGGCATAGAACTGTAGATACAAGTAGGCATAGAACTGTAGATACAAGTAGGCATGGAACTGTAGATACAAGTAGGCATAGAATTGTTGATACAAGTAGGCATAGAATTGTTGATACAAGTAGGCATAGAATTGTTGATACAAGTAGGCATAGAATTGTTGATACAAGTAGGCATAGAACTGTTGATACAAGTAGGCATAGAACTGTAGATACAAGTAGGCATAGAACTGTAGATACAAGTAGGCATAGAACTGTAGATACAAGCAGGTATAGAACTGTAGATACAAGTAGGCATAGAACTGTAGATACAAGTAGGCATAGAACTGTAGATACAAGCAGGTATAGAACTGTAGATACAAGTAGGCATAGAACTGTAGATACAAGTAGGCATAGAACTGTTGATACAAGTAGGCATATAATACTGTGGAACAAGCAATATTGAGGATCTGAGTCATGATTAGGTTCCCAAATTAAAAAAAAATTAAATGAAAAAGAGGAATATATGTTTATAAAGTGAATACATTTCTTTATGTTATAAAGCTTACATAAATAATAAATGTCACTCCTAATTCTTGGGAAAATTTTTTTACAAATTAATTCAACAGTCGTTCACTAACTTCAATACTTGGATACAATTCGAATGTGTTTATAAAAATTAGGCATAACCAATTCCCTTTTACAAAGCTTCACATTTTATAGTTTTCAAGGCCATTTTATTTATTATCTTATAAATAAATAAATGTAAACAGTTCGAACCAATTGAAACTTGAGAATAATGAGAGATAACTCTGAGTGAAGACGTCAGTGCTAGTCACATACTCACCAAATCTGTTGCCTACAAAACAACTAGAGCATTGTGATTGAAAACCAACGGTAGGCGTGATAAATGTGGGCCTACCATTTTAAGTTGTTTTCAAAATATTTTTAGTTCTGAGAGCAGACAGTTTTTAGTGATAATAAGGGCAGGTATAAAACACTCCATGCCAATACAAAGCTGAAGACATAGTATGACAGCAAGCTGTACCTCTGTACCAGATTCCTTATCAGGTTCTGTGTGAGTGGTCAGTGACAGGCTATTGATTATTTCCTGTTTGTGGGTAAAACTGGTTAGCATTTAAATTTAGTAGAAATTTGTCGTTGAGACAAAAAGCGAGCAATCTGAACATTAATAAATGAAAGTAAATTATTGAATATTAACATAGAAATCATTTTCTGATTTCATGACAATCTTCGATGTTTTTAATCAAAACCAACAAAGCAATATTTCATTGAGGCATCAAAAATATCAATAAAATGTAAAAACTAAACTAAACAAAGGATAAAAAAAATAAATAAAATTATATTTACTCACTGTTGCTGCTAGTATCTTGGTAGCAGAGTTTACCAAACGATTTACTTCCCCTTTAGTAATATACGGGTCAGGAACAGTTTTCAATAGTGGCCATCCCCCTATTATAGCCCTATTACTGGAAACAGAATTCAAAATTAAGAGTTCATCTGTCTTTAATTTAACATCTATTAACAATATATTCATAATATTTCAATCAATAATACAATGTACATATAAATAGAGATTTTCTTTCATTATGAATTTTATTTTTTTTTAATGAAAAAATATGAATGATACTGATTCAATTAACTGACTTTAACTTCTTCCTTCTACTGAGGCCAGTAAAGGGTTGGAGTTCACAGCCCTTAGAATTATGATAGTAATAGCAGCTTGGAGCAGGAGATTTCTGGATGAGACAAAAAAATGTCCAATAAGTTTTCCAATTTTGTCACACCTCAGAGAGACAGGGATATACATGTAGTTATTTATTAACCCTACAGTCAAACATTCTAAATGTATAAATATATCGATCTATATGTTCTTATGATAATTCTATTAACTTTTATGCATGAATGAATGAACATTTCCATTTGTAAGACAATTCATGGACTTCTATAAATGTTTACACTATATAATATATATATTTAGTAGAAGTTATAAATTTTATCATATAAATTTTACATGTTTACTTAGTTAATCTTTAATTTAAACCTAAAAAGGACTACTAAAATCATAAGTCAGTTATATAAGTAGTAAACAAAATGTCATCATTGTTTAATCATTCAGTAATAAATCAATTCACTCTCCTTCCCTCCCACCCTACCCTCCACCCTACCCTCCACCCTACCCTCCACCCTACCCTCCACCCTACCCTCCACCCTACCCTCCACCCTACCCTCCACCCTATATTCACAGAATGACCACCCTACCCTCCACCCTAACCTCCACCCTACCCTCCACCCTATATTCACAGAATGACCACCCTACCCTCCACCCTCTATTCACAGAATGTCCACCCTACCCTCCACCCTCTATTCACAGAATGTCCACCCTATCCTCCACCCTCTATTCACAGAATGTCCACCCTATCCTCCACCCTCTATTCACAGAATGTCCACCCTATCCTCCACCCTATATTCACAGAATGTCCACCATATCCTCCACCCTATATTCACAGAATGTCCACCCTATCCTCCACCCTATATTCACAGAATGTCCACCCTATCCTCCACCCTCTATTCACAGAATGTCCACCCTATCCTCCACCCTCTATTCACAGAATGTCCACCCTATCCTCCACCCTCTATTCACAGAATGTCCACCCTATCCTCCACCCTATATTCACAGAATGTCCACCATATCCTCCACCCTATATTCACAGAATGTCCACCCTATCCTCCACCCTATATTCACAGAATGTCCACCCTATCCTCCACCCTCTATTCACAGAATGTCCACCCTATCCTCCACCCTCTATTCACAGAATGTCCACCCTATCCTCCACCCTCTATTCACAGAATGTCCACCCTATCCTCCACCCTCTATTCACAGAATGTCCACCCTATCCTCCACCCTCTATTCACAGAATGTCCACCCTATCCTCCACCCTATATTCACAGAATGTCCACCCTATCCTCCACCCTCTATTCACAGAATGTCCACCCTATCCTACACCCTATATTCACAGAATGTCCACCCTATCCTCCACCCTCTATTCACAGAATGTCCACCCTATCCTCCACCCTCTATTCACAGAATGTCCACCCCACCCTCCACCCTCTATTCACAGAATGTCCACCCTATCCTCCACCCTCTATTCACAGAATGTCCACCCTATCCTCCACCCTCTATTCACATAATGTCCACCCTATCCTCCACCCTATATTCACAGAATGTCCACCCTATCCTTCACCCTCTATTCACAGAATGTCCACCCTATCCTCCACCCTATATTCACAGAATGTCCACCCTATCCTCCACCCTATATTCACAGAATGTCAACCATATCCTCCACCCTATATTCACAGAATGTCCACCCTATCCTCACCCCTATATTCACAGAATGTCCACCCTATCCTCCACCCTCTATTCACAGAATGTCCACCCTATCCTCCACCCTCTATTCACAGAATGACCACCCTATCCTCCCCCCTCTATTCACAGAATGTCCACCCTATCCTCCACCCTATATTCATTGAATGTCCACCCTATCCTCCACCCTCTATTCACAGAATGTCCACCCTACCCTCCACCCTCTATTCACAGAATGTCCACCCTATCCTCCACCCTCTATTCACAGAATGTCCACCCTATCCTCCACCCTCTATTCACAGAATGTCCACCCTATCCTCCACCCTCTATTCACAGAATGTCCACCCTATCCTCCACCCTATATTCACAGAATGTCCACCCTATCCTCCACCCTCTATTCACAGAATGTCCACCCTATCCTCCACCCTATATTCACAGAATGACCACCCTACCCTCCACCCTATATTCACAGAATGTCCACCCTATCCTCCACCCTATATTCACAGAATGTCCACCCTATCCTCCACCCTATATTCACAGAATGTCCACCCTATCCTCCACCCTCTATTCACAGAATGTCCACCCTATCCTCCACCCTCTATTCACAGAATGTCCACCCTATCCTCCACCCTCTATTCACAGAATGTCCACCCTATCCTCCACCCTCTATTCACAGAATGTCCACCCTACCCTCCACCCTATATTCACAGAATGTCCACCCTATCCTCCACCCTATATTCACAGAATGTCCACCCTATCCTTCACCCTCTATTCACAGAATGTCCACCCTATCCTCCACCCTATATTCACAGAATGTCCACCCTATCCTCCACCCTCTATTCACAGAATGTCCACCCTATCCTCCACCCTCTATTCACAGAATGTCCACCCTATCCTCCACCCTATATTCACAGAATGTCCACCCTATCCTCCACCCTCTATTCACAGAATGTCCACCCTATCCTCCACCCTATATTCACAGAATGTCCACCCTATCCTCCACCCTATATTCACAGAATGTCCACCCTATCCTCCACCCTATATTCACAGAATGTCCACCCTATCCTCCACCCTCTATTCACAGAATGTCCACCCTATCCTCCACCCTATATTCACAGAATGTCCACCCTATCCTTCACCCTCTATTCACAGAATGTCCACCCTATCCTCCACCCTATATTCACAGAATGTCCACCCTATCCTCCACCCTCTATTCACAGAATGTCCACCCTATCCTCCACCCTCTATTCACATAATGTCCACCCTATCCTCCACCCTATATTCACAGAATGTCCACCCTATCCTCCACCCTATATTCACAGAATGTCCACCCTATCCTCCACCCTATATTCACAGAATGTCCACCATATCCTCCACTCTATATTCACATAATGTCCACCCTATCCCCACCCCTATATTCACAGAATGTCCACCCTATCCTCCACCCTCTATTCACAGAATGTCCACCCTATCCTCCACCCTCTATTCACAGAATGACCACCCTATCCTCCCCCCTCTATTCACAGAATGTTCACCCTACCCTCCACCCTATATTCACAGAATGTCCGTCCTATCCTCCACCCTCTATTCACAGAATGTCCACCCTACCCTCCACCCTCTATTCACAGAATGTCCACCCTATCCTCCACCCTCTATTCACAGAATGTCCACCCTATCCTCCACCCTCTATTCACAGAATGTCCACCCTATCCTCCACCCTCTATTCACAGAATGTCCACCCTATCCTCCACCCTATATTCACAGAATGTCCACCCTATCCTCCACCCTCTATTCACAGAATGTCCACCCTATCCTCCACCCTATATTCACAGAATGTCCACCCTATCCTCCACCCTATATTCACAGAATGTCCACCCTATCCTCCACCCTATATTCACAGAATGTCCACCCTATCCTCCACCCTCTATTCACAGAATGTCCACCCTACCCTCCATCCTCTATTCACAGAATGTCCACCCTATCCTCCACCCTCTATACACAGAATGTCCACCCTATCCTCCACCCTCTATTCACAGAATGTCCACCCTATCCTCCACCCTCTATTCACAGAATGTCCACCCTATCCTCCACCCTATATTCACAGAATGTCCACCCTATCCTCCACCCTCTATTCACAGAATGTCCACTCTATCCTCCACCCTATATTCACAGAATGTCCACCCTATCCTCCACCCTATATTCACAGAATTTCCACCCTATCCTCCACCCTATATTCACAGAATGTCCACCCTATCCTCCACCCTCTATTCACAGAATGTCCACCCTATCCTCCACCCTATATTCACAGAATGTCCACCCTATCCTTCACCCTCTATTCACAGAATGTCCACCCTATCCTCCACCCTATATTCACAGAATGTCCACCCTATCCTCCACCCTATATTCACAGAATGTCCACCATATCCTCCACCCTATATTCACAGAATGTCCACCCTATCCTCCACCCTATATTCACAGAATGTCCACCCTATCCTCCACCCTCTATTCACAGAATGTCCACCCTATCCTCCACCCTCTATTCACAGAATGTCCACCCTATCCTCCCCCCTCTATTCACAGAATGTTCACCCTACCCTCCACCCTCTATTCACAGAATGTCCACCCTACCCTCCACCCTCTATTCACAGAATGTCCACCCTACCCTCCTCCCTCTATCCTATCCCACCCCTTTAATATTGGAAAATATTTAATGGAAATTTGACCCGAAGTTTCAATCTGTAATAAAAAAAATCATTTATCTTATCTATTACAGACTCTCCTTCTATACAGAAGATAATTGGGCCTCAATTTTTGCAAATAAAGTTGTAATATGTTTATTAGAACTTCAAGCAAGCAAAAGAACTTAGTAAATAATAATTTTTAAAATCCAACTGTTAAGAAATGTTAGATTCAATGGTGCAGGTGAAGTCTAGAAACATTCTGTGCAAAATAGATTTCTCCATTCTTGAAATACACAGAACACACATAACAGGAATGTTATTGATAAACTTTTAAAATAAATTTGAGCGGATTAGACAGGAAATCTTAGCACAAAAAAAACAAACACACTAGTAAATAGGTCAACAACTTTGTGTCATTAGTGAATCTGTCTACAAACACACAAACACAAGTTCCAAGAGTTAATCAGTCTACAAACACACTAACACAAGTGCCAAGAGTTAATCAGTCTACAAACACACTAACACAAGTTCCAAGAGTTAATCAGTCTACAAACACACTAACACAAGTGCCAAGAGTTAATCAGTCTACAAACACACTAACACAAGTTCCAAGAGTTAATCAGTCTACAAACACACTAACACAAGTGCCAAGAGTTAATCAGTATACAAACACACTAACACAAGTTCCAAGAGTTAATCAGTCTACAAACACACTAACACAAGTTCCAAGAGTTTATCAGTCTACAAACACACTAACACAAGTGCCAAGAGTTAATCAGTCTACAAACACACTAACACAAGTGCCAAGAGTTAATCAGTATACAAACACACTAACACAAGTTCCAAGAGTTAATCAGTCTACAAACACACTAACACAAGTTCCAAGAGTTTATCAGTCTACAAACACACTAACACAAGTTCCAAGAGTTAATCAGTCTACAAACACACTAACACAAGTTCCAAGAGTTAATCTGTCTACAAACACATATGTGCAAAGAAATAATCTGTCTACAAACACACAAGTGCCAAGAGTTAATCTGTCTAAAAACATGTCTAATATCTTCTCTACCTTGTCTCTTGAGGATTTCTTCCTAGGAGAGGGTGAAACCCGTTCTTCCTAAATGACCGGATAAAATAGTGGACAATCACAATTTTCTCTTACTCAACTTGAGCTAAATAAACATCTGTCCACGTTCTATACATTAAGTAGATTATATCTCTTTCATGATTATAAAATTATAAAAACATTATTTTTTACCAATGTAGGAAGTTGTTTTAGTTTGTAAAATGTTTAATGTGCTTATGACTTTAACACTGGCTTCAGTAGTCATAGAATAATCATGGTAGTTTACAGCTAGTGTCAGAGTAATCATTTATACATTATAAGTAGGGCTGTTAACAATTAATTTAATTTTAATCGTTAACTTTTGAAAAATTAACGATTAATTAATCGTTAATTTCGATTAAAGCCAAAAAAAATTATGATGTCATAAGTAACACTTAATTAAACGTTCTTGTTGAAAATCTAAATAACACTGGAATGTCTCCTTTATATGTCATATTTTAACCAACTAGCAAAACGACAAGTGTGTTAACATTATTTGGTTCAAGTGATGAGCGGGTCTAATTGACAATATAACCAGCCGAGCTGAACAATCATTCACATGGAACTCAGGTAAGTGGTATGCACAAAACAGTCTTGGCAAGGAATGACATTATCGGATATCGGTGTTCGTTACGTTTCCACCATTGTAGAGGGTTAATGGATTTAGGAACTTTCATCTCCATTTTGTAACGCAGTAATTCATCAGAAGAGCTGTCGTCATTTACAGCCATAAGCTTAATTCGCTTTTCATTTGGTTCGATAAGTAAGCAAATTGTTAGAACCACGGTAGGCAAACTTAATCAACATTTTGAACATTCCAGTCAGTCAATTGTTTAAAACTAAAAATGTTCCTGTAATCGTCAGGAAAATTATTATTTATCTGTCGCTATTTAAAAAAAATTTTTAAAAACTTTTTGACCTCCAATAATTTGTAAGTGATGGGTCGATTAATCATTAAAAATAATTTAATCGTTAAACTTTTTTAGAGATTAATAGAGAAATTAATTGTTAATTTCCGCAGCCCTAATTATAAGCACTTCATATGTAATTAGTCATTCACAAATCATATGCCATACGCCATTCATATGTCATAAGCCATTTATGTCATAAGTCGTTCATATACCATAAGCCATTAATGTCATTAGCCATTCATATGTCATATGCCATTTATATGTCATGAGCCAGCCATACGTTATGAGCCAGTCATATGTCATGCATGTTTACCTGGAAGGAATAGTGTCTCATGTAGTTGTCCAGCATTCTACGGACTTGTTTCTCCCGCCTGGACGTGAGCGAGCCCCTGGCATTCTTCTGATGTAGAAGAGTTGGAGAAATTTAATTAGACAGGAAATAAGCAAATAGCCATTGCGCATGTCACAACAGTCCTTAACATATGATTCATTATGTTGTGTGTAAATGTACTGAATAAAATGGGTTGTGCGGCTTGAACAGGCCAGCTAATGTTTCTCTTATTGCTAATCTGATCTCATTGGTTTATGGCAAGTTACTCACTCAGAGCGGAAAAGGGGAAGGGGGGGGGGTTACCAATCTTGTTTAAAATCATTTTAATTTTAAATAATTACAGTATTTTAAATCACCCATTACTAAAGAATTTTAATCGCAAGTCTATCTCTGGCACTGGGCACTGTTTAAAGAAGAACAAATTCACTGAAAGAGTCTTAAACAATTTACAGGTGTACAATACTATGACACAAGTATTTTAGTGGTCAGATTTACTGGTGTACAATACTGTGACACAAGTATTTTAGTGGTCAGATTTACAGGTGTACAATACTATGACACAAGTATTTTAGTGGTCAGATTTACTGGTGTACAATACTGTGACACAAGTATTTTAGTGGTCAGATTTACTGGTGTACAATACTGTGACACAAGTATTTTAGTGGTCAGATTTACTGGAGAACAATACTGTAACACAAGTATTTTAGTGGTCAGATTTACTGGTGTACAATACTGTGACACAAGTATTTTAGTGGTCAGATTTACTGGTGTACAATACTGTGACACAAGTATTTTAGTGGTCAGATTTACTGGTGTACAATACTGTGACACAAGTATTTTAGTGGTCAGATTTACTGGTGTACAATACTGTGACACAAGTATTTTAGTGGTCAGATTTACAGGTGTACAATACTGTGACACAAGTATTTTAGTGGTCAGATTTACTGGTGTACAATACTGTGACACAAGTATTTTAGTGGTCAGATTTACTGGTGTACAATACTGTGACACAAGTATTTTAGTGGTCAGATTTACTGGTGTACAATACTGTGACACAAGTATTTTAGTGGTCAGATTTACAGGTGTACAATACTGTGACACAAGTATTTTAGTGGTCAGATTTACTGGTGTACAATACTGTGACACAAGTATTTTAGTGGTCAGATTTACTGGTGTACAATACTGTGACACAAGTATTTTAGTGGTCAGATTTACATGTGTACAATACTGTGACACAAGTATTTTAG
Organism: Ampullaceana balthica; assembly: GCA_944989445.1. Classification (NCBI taxonomy): domain Eukaryota; kingdom Metazoa; phylum Mollusca; class Gastropoda; family Lymnaeidae; genus Ampullaceana; species Ampullaceana balthica. The sequence continues at coordinate 1,775,807 of CALYLW010000061.1, forward strand.
TGGTCAGATTTACTGGTGTACAATACTGTGACACAAGTATTTTAGTGGGTCAGATTTACAGGTGTACAATACTGTGACACAAGTATTTTAGTGGTCAGATTTACAGGTGTACAATACTGTGACACAAGTATTTTAGTGGTCAGATTTACTGGTGTACAATACTGTGACACAAGTATTTTAGTGAGTCAGATTTACAGGTGTACAATACTGTGACACAAGTATTTTAGTGGTCAGATTTACAGGTGTACAGTGTACAATACTGTGACACAAGTATTTTAGTGGTCAGATTTACTGGTGTACTTACATTACTGTGACACAAGTATTTTAGTGGTCAGATTTACAGGTGTACAATACCATGACACAAGTATTTTAGTGGTCAGATATCAATTGCATCAAAGGGACTGAACAGATCAATAGTTGACTAACTTAGGGACTGACTGAACAGATCAATAGTTGACTAACATAGGCACTGATCACTGAACAGATCAATAGTTGACTAATATAGGCACTGAACAGATCAATAGTTGACTAAGATTCCACTCGAGTTATACTGATAACCTACCACATTTAACTGGGTCAGTTGTACTCGGGCCTCCGGTTGTCGGAAGTAATGCTTGACTGATCTGTCCAGCAGCACACCGTTGTCATGGGCTGATCTCTGCAGGCGACCAATACATCATTGTGTTACAGCAACATACATACCTCATCTCAGTTGACAAACAATGCACAATGATATGACAACAAAAACACATGACAATTGACAAACAAAACAAAATATTATTACAATAATAATACATGATAGTCGACAAGCAAAGCACAATAATATTACAATACCAATACCAAATGACAGTTGACAAACAAAGCACACTAATGTTTCAACAATAACAATACCAGATGACAATATTGGGGTGTCCTTAGTTTGTCACAAAGAGGAGGGGGAGTGAAGTTCCCTTTAAGCTGCGCGGTTGTGCAGATATTTTGACCGACGCCGCGCAGCAGTTTAGAATCACCGCGCAGCAAATTTTGTTATATATTGGATAAAAAAATGGACGTTTGAAAAAGATTTTTTAAAACATTGCACACGGACCAATGAAGCTTGGAGGGAACATTAGGGGGGCGGGGGGTATTAATATTTCAGTCCCTAATTAACGAAAACCAAAAGAACAAATGATATACAGAAAAGACCACCCCTTTGATACATGCGCCCCTTTGATACATGCGCCCTTTTGATGGATGCGCCCCTTTGATACATGCACCCCTTTGATACATGCGCCTCTTCATTACATTCTTACAACTATCTAAAATTAATCTCATAAAAATGTCCCCATTATAACATTTAAACTACAGTAAACACTTGGCTCGTAATATAAACTGCCAGACACTAAAGTCAACGTGCAGCACACTTAAGCTGCAGCCTGGACTTAAGAGACCGATCAATAGTTCAAGGAAATGAATAAAAGAATTACTATTCAGCTGCCAGTTCAGTTATGTGGAGTTGAAAAATAGATTTTAACGACTGAATTGTTTACGGAACAGACTGATCAGAAATTTATGGGAAGGTGGATTACTTTTAGCTGGGATGAAATAATGAATCTAACATTATATTCGAAATAATTGTTTGAGCAAGTATTTACACCACGCGCCATATTCGCGCCAGTGCGCACTACTCACTTGAACACTAAAAAGTAATTAAAAAAAAAGATTTCAATTCATCTTTAGGAAGGGTGGGTTCAACAGCAAATATAAATGTGTGTTTCCCATTTAGACCTCAGAGATAATGTGTCGTGCAGATGAGGGAAGTGCAGCCAATAACACATGGGAATGCGTTGTGGGGGGTTATATGAACCATATTATTCTTAACCCCAGAACAAACTCTAACACCAAAACTATCACCAACAATAAAACCAAAACTAACACTAACCCCAACACTAACCCTAACCCCAACACTAACTCTAACCACTGACAAATGTTACAAAAGAACATCATTAAGACCCATTAAGCTTCTTGTCCCTTGTGTCCCCCTCCAGTCGCTGCGTGGCCATGTGGCATGCAGGTACTATCTGAGAAAACAAAACTGGTGTTCCCCAATGCATATAGATCTGAGTTAGTTAGTTCCTCTCGGGCCGAAGACGGCACATGGGGCAGAAGTCATGAATTTCCATTTACGACGATCCGTCGCCAATTGTATTAGGTCTTGATTATTTCTTAGACCCATGGTTGAGCTTTCTGTTTTGATTGTTCTACGTAGGGTTTCCTTTGGTCTTCCTTGTTTTCTTTTGCCTTTTGGTGTTCATATGAAGGCCTGGCAAGGTAGTCTTCTCTCTGATGCTACTAATTTGCCATTGGTGTCTTTGATAGGCGTACTTTTTGTGGGTGGATGGTTGCACAGCTGTCTCATAATGTGAAATAAAGATCTGAGTGACCGAACCCAATTTATCCATCTTTACATCCTATGTGACTTTATAAAGCTGTCAAGAAAGCATATGCCCTGAGACGGCAGAGTAGAACCGATTAGATTCTCTCAATGCACACCAGTCATCACAAACTAAATGGCGCATTGAAGCCGACGTCACAGTCCATTAAATCTTCCAATTACCTCATGTTTTTTATCCATTGAGTTTTCTGGCTATCTAGTATTCAATGCCAAGTTTCTCAAATGTATTGGATCAGCTCCAGGACACATATTAGATTAAACAGTTTCAAAGACTCGGTAAACAAAAGATGCCTTTTAGCTGTGAGTTGAAGTTGAGCAGCTTTGTCAGCCGTAGAGCGGAGAAATTGCTTAGGAAACAGAGGAGATGTGCTGAGAATTGCTCACTAGAAGGCAAAGATGTGCTGGGAATTGTTCACTAGAAGGCAAAGATGTGCTGGGAATTGTTCACAAGAAGGCAAAGATGTGCTGAGCAAAACAACAGAGAAAATCACACGCCACTGTAATCTCTGTTATATTTAAGGTTTCTGTTATGAATGAACGTGTAAAAATCTTTCACTCAAAAACAAAGAATGAATGTCAACTATAAGAATTTTCTTTCTAAAACATAACATTAGTTCCCACAGTCCTGTTTATACAATGTAACATTTTCAATAGTCCCGTCTTGTCTTTACAATGCAACATAGTGCAGCCGTGTTTTTGTCATGTAACTTGTTCAATAGTCCCGTCTTGTTTAGCTCTGTGACAAATCAATCTCAGCTGTCTTGTAAATAGCATAATTTTCCGTGTAAATGCGGAGCCTTATCTCTATAGTAGGTAAACATAATCGTAGTTTCTGTATAGTGATAGGTACGTCAACACTTTACTGCAAAAGTATCTTAGATTATATGGGTAGACAGTATCTTGGATTATATGTGTACAGAGTATCTGGTATTCTATGGGTATTAGTCATTTTCAAGTTAAGAAAATGTTATTTTAATATTGATATTCATACCGCTTCAGAACCAACCCAATCAATTGGCTTTTGTGCAGAATGTCAACAGAGCGGTGTTTCTGGCCCTTGGAAACAAGGGCATGTCACTGAGGTGGAATATTTTACCACAATATTGAGGCAATGCAGAGCACACATAGTAGGAAAGTTAAATGGTTTTAAAAGTAGCTACTGGTCAGACTGAATGTTCGGACATGACCTGAGGTGACGAATGGGACCAGTGCAGTAGATCTTGAAGAGAAAAGATAAGATCAACTGTATGTTTGGAATTATATAATAGAAATGATGTATATATATGCTAAGATACAGATTGAAAACCTGATGAGGTAAAAAAAACTGCACTTGAATAAATAAAATGTTGGCAGTTTGAATGTGCCCTGTCACACACAGTTTTCAAGGCTAACCTACTTTTTGTGAAAATAATGACCAACTAAATTCACTAATGACTAAAGGAAAAATACAATAAAACTTGAAAATTAAAATATTAAAAGGTCGGACTCTCCAATTCATGTTTGTTTTGAAATCCACTATTTGAATGAGTTTTTAAAAACACAGTTACTTTAAAACAATTTGGCTTTTGCTACACATAGAAAAAAAGTAATAATATACGACACATGTATTTGTTAAATGACTGCTTTGCAATTTTTCTAATCCAGTATACATGTTAAAAAATGCAATCACCTATCAGCTAATAATTGATAGAAAAGTTGTTATGAACTTAAAAGACATTGATGAAGTATGACATTATCCCAATTTAGCTTGAAGCTCCAAAGATTCATTAAACAAATTAAAATTTTTTTGAAAGATGAAATTTCACAAAACATTTAAGTCCTATATATATGATTGTATATGTATATGCATTGCTGATGCTACTTCCCTATAGAAGATTGTGTCCAACATTCTTTTATTAGAATGCCCAGTCCATGCTGGCCTGTTGGCAAGGGAAGCAGTGTTCACATGCCAAGGTTAAGAAGGTATTGCTTTGCCCAGCCACCTTTATTTTCCCAATAATGTCAGGTACCCATCATATCTGGGTGGACTCGGGGGCACCTTAATTCATGGGTATAAGTATGAGTCCCTGCCGTCCCTGCACACCAGCCGCCATCTTTATATCTTTACTCCATAAGAGTAATGAAAAGGTTTTTTTGCAGATCTTATCTTATCTATACAGACGCTCCTTCTATGCAGAAGATAAATGCGTCCACAGACCATGACAGATGATCTGTTGGCAAGTGATGCAGCATTCACTGGCCACGGCTTTGTGGTTCCACGCATTACCCAGCCGCCTAACTAGTGTTAGGTACCCATTCGAAGCTGGGTGACTCAGGGACGCCCTAGGCCCCGAGACAAATCCTTGCCTTCACATGGATTTGAACCCATGACCATCGGTACGCCAGTCGAGCGCGCTGCCACTCGACCATCGTGCCCCCCAGATTACCCCAGAGACACATGAATATATGCTTTCAAAGTGCAGTTTTAATTAAGATGATCCGACAATTTAAAGAAAAAAAAAGACTATATATCAAGGACAAGTTCAAATAAAAAACAATTTAGACACTAATTACATTATTTAAAAACGTTATTGCAAGGAAGTGAAGCATGTACCAAAATTAACTTTTGAATTTCATTTAGACAAAAGTTAAATATGATTTATTTTTTAAAATTAAATAAATGCTATCCGCACAAACTATTTTGTTTTAGATAATAAAATTATATCTAATAATGTTTACAGATTTTCTGCTGACAGTAAGCTCACTAAGACACTGAACTTACATACCTTTATTAGACTCAGCTGAATGTTTTACACACAAAAAAATAAAAATAAACTCATTGGAATTATAAACATTTACTGCAATTAATTATTATATGTATAATTCAAAATATTTAAAAGCCTGAATTTGAGTAGAATCCCTTTGAATGATAGTTTAAAATTCAACACAATACGATTCAGCTCTTTATCATTCAATAACAATGATACCTGAGATAACTGTGTCTGAAAATTACATTTTTTTTTGTAGTACATGTATAAAGCATTAACGTTGATTATATGTTTCCTATTTCATTAATTTACTTTTGAAGCAAACATTTGATTGGCAACTACAATCTTCTTAAGTGATTATACACAGTTGCCTAAGTCACTGTTAAGGTGAGACAAGATTTAAAAAATAAATATGATAGATATTGTCTCCCTTATATTTTATTTAAGGAAATCTTAGATAATTTTGCTTTCATTAAATAATTAGCGGCTGGATAGCGAAGTCAGTAGTGCGCTCGCCTCACAAAGCGGAGGGGCGTGGGATCGAGCCCAAGCAAAGCCACAATATAAATGATACGCTAAGAAAGTCCCCCGCTGACCTCTGGAAAGGAATTGGGGCACCCACCAGGTATAAACAAGCCCCGAGTAAGCTCTAATAGAAACATTAGGGATCCCCTACGACCATCGATCATTGGACTTACTTTAAAAAAAAATTACTTTTTAGGGGTTTGGGGGATGGCGGTAATAATTTGATCATTCTATGCAAATGTATGAAATTATTGAATCTTAGTTTCTCATAAGTGGACAAATAAACTTCAAGTGATGTATACTATGACCCATTAAGTAATTAAAACAGCATATATATTATATTATTCATTAACTCAATTTTTATTCCCATATCGATTTCCTTCTACAAAAGGGACATACAACAATAAAGTTCCAGACTTTATGATATTTTAATAAGTATGAAAAGTGCAGTATAAGCTTGCATTTAAATTCGATGCACTTGAAACATTAATAGACATAAAGAAAAGAGAAATTCATGTTGAGGTCATTTTTGTATTTTTAGGACCTTCAAAATATTACTTTAACTTTTTATTTGAAATTATTTGTTGCTTAACATTTTATTGTCTGCGTAAGAAGGCTTCATTAGCTGTAATTTCTGTTTCATTGTTGTATTTTTTTTTCAAGTCTTAATACCACCTTACTCCATTATTTTATTTATATCTAAATGGCAGGAACATGGATCACAACATTCATTCACTGCAACACTGGACATGACTGGATCACTTAATTATATAATTATTACATTCATTTATATACTATTAGATACAATAGGTATGTGAATGAAAGATTATTTTTTATTATGAATTTTCAATTTTAGTCATGCCCTGCAAATAGGCATGCATGAATTACAATCACAAATATTATCTTTTAAAATGTCATTATTCTCCTATTACCTGGTACTAAAAATTACCAAATGTTTTTAAGCAATATAATTAATTGCAAATGAAAGTATTTAAAGGACAATACTTTATACTAGTATATCAATTATGTCTCTAATTGTTCAGCCCCTGGTAAAATTACTTACGACTTTAAGAGGAGGGTGATCCAACTGTGGTTGATGTATATCTGATAAATCAAATCCATCTTCCAATCTTTTAACTTCAAAATAGTATTTTCTGGAAAAAAAAGAGGGATTATTGAAAAAAAAATAAAAAATTCAGAATATTAAAACAAAGTTTAAAATGCAGGAAGAAAATCGTAAAAAAAAACTTTGAAAACATTAACTTGGATATTATAAATTACTGTATATACTCGTTGTAAAGCCGACCTTTTTTGGACAAAATCTAGGGGAAAAGGTTGGGGGGTCGGCTTATGAGGGGGTCATTGGTGATTTCTGCATGTACATTGAATATCGGTATTGTGATTGTAGATCACCAAGGTCCTTTTCTACACTCTACAAGATTCGACTGCTCTACCAGAAGCTATAATATAATATTAAACATCTGCACTTACCTTATTTAATCATTTTATTTATTTTTATGAATGTTTTAATAAATTGTTTTACACATTTTGTTTTCATCAACGAATTTGAATGTACGTGCTATCGCTGCTGTTTACCAAATAATTTTTTTTGTTAAATACCGGTAACTCTTGCCTAACAAAGAGCACAAAGACAAAGATAGGCAGGACAAAGTAAACAATCATAATGACTGATTTAGCTTGTAGTTTAAAAAAAAATGTGTACCATTTTATTTAAGCTGTCCTATTATTTTTGGGGGCTTGGCTTGCGAGCGGGTTATACACTTTTAATACTTTTCTCTTCCAAAAGAGAGGGGTCAGCTTATGATAGAAACGGGCTATAGAATGAGTATATACGGTAAATATTAAATAAGTCAAAAGGTAATTAATCCAAATGAGGATGTATTTTTTTTTCATTTTATGGAAACATTAAGTATATTTTATTATTTTTCTTCATGTGTGCTTGGTTGTGAGTGTATGTAATTTTAAGAATTATTATATAAATACATATTTTGTTTAAATGTTAAAATGGCAGAAACGAGAGCACTTTTCATTGATAATAAGACAGCTCAAAAGAAAATATATTGTAATGAAATCAATCATGTAAACATAAAATTATTTTATTAAAATTACCCGTGATTCGTTGTCAGAATTCCACTCTGATTCATGCTTGTTATGTAAAGATTGATAATTCAAAATTCAATAGGAAAAATTCCAAAATGTCGATTGTTTCTTTTGACAATGTCATAATTTGCTATAGATATACTTCACAAAATAATAATGTCTATATACTATATAGTCTAAATCACAAAGAGCAAGATACAAAGTCTTTGCTGTTGTAGAAGATAAATTTGATTTTTGATGATTCCAAACAAACATATTATTTGATTAATCTGATTCAATCATCCTTGATTCTTAACGATAGTGGCTTAGTCTCTATGAATAATAATACAATAATAAAAATATGAATATGATATAAACATATGGTTCATGTTGGTTTATTAATTGATAGTCTACAGTTTAGGTAATAACTTTGTTATATTTTCTTTAACTGTCACTTTACACTTGACAGCCTAAGTATAAACCACCCTAATATTTTAGATTTAAAGAATGCTTTAATTATATTATTACAGAAATATACCTTTAAAATATAATGACTAATAATAATAATGATTATGATTTCTTTTAGTCTATAATAATTAATAATGATGAGATCCAATTCACAATCGCAAAGTATTTTTAATATTTGATACGACTACTTACAGCTTTTTCGCAACACTTCGAATAACTTCATTCGATGACATTTTAAGAATAACTGGCTTAACAAAAATTCTAAAGGTCATTAAAATCCATTCTTGGTTTGTGAAAGGCTTTCTTTGACGAACACAAAATCACAAAGTAAAAAAAAAGAACTAATTCAATAGCACCCTCAGTACTTCAGCTGACCGGCTCACAGCTTTATAAACAATGAATAAATACAACTTGTTAAAAGTAAAATATAGTGCACGTGTTTAAATTAAATTTCACAGCTTCATACATACAGAGGCGCATTTTACAAATATTTTTTTATATTATATCTAATAAAAATTTAAATATCGTGTTATTTTAAGTAAGATATTTGATATAATAGCTTTCAAAAATATAGTACCAAAATGCTGGTATCTAGGCTGGCGAATAGATACAAAATAAAGGGGGACAAAGCAAGAGTAATATTTCTCTCTGAATGTTTTCATTTTCTGAAGTCTGAAGAGTTACCTTATTAATCAGTAAGTGTATACACATAAACAGGGTATTAGTTAGCCCGACAGTCAGTGACAGGACGTAACAAAACAGCGAACCTTACGTTTTGTTACGTCCTGTTAGGCTAACTAAAACCCTGTTTACATGTTTATACACTTACTAATTTAAAAGCCAGGTTGCAGTCTAACCCCATAATTGTATTTTAATAATCCCACTATGATAGGTTGCGCGCTTCAATGGGGCGAGTGTATTACATGTAATATATCAATTTATATCTGAATAGATGGGCCCTCAAATTGAGCATGCGACATTGTTGATAATTTTAAGACACAGTAATCTAATTTTAGATCCAACTAGGCCTCCCGCCCGGATCTGAATTCCGTGTAGCCTTTGACTTAAAAGTCTCCAGAACAGAATTCACACGGGGTGCAAGGTACATGTATGCCGTGTGATTCACCGGTTTCGCGCCCCCCATCCCCCAGTTTCTCTCATCTCCCGTGTTTACAGAATGGTAAAACAATCACAGTTTTAAAAATAAATTATGATGTGCATGTAGGTCTCAGCAAGCAACCCAATTAAATAGGAACATTTTCTGTCTTTTATTATTTTTTAAAAAATGTCATCCAAATTAAATCATGAGTTTGAACCAAAGCAGACTTGTCAGCAACAATGCAATCCCACCATCAATATAATTTAAGCACGCTTAAAAAACAGTTCACGCAGCTACTAAATCTGCACAGAGCTACTTAATGTGTGCAGAGCTATTAATTTGTGTTCGAAGTTACTAAATTGTGTACAGAGATACTTAAAATAGGTACTAGGCAGGGTGAATCAGCACAGTTATCTGTGTTTCTAGCACAAAATGTCAATGAGTCATTGATTTATAATCGGTCATCTGCTGATTTAATAGAATGTATTCCAAATCTTCTATGAAAACCACGGATGGTTGAATTTCGTGGGGAATATTTTATTGACTGGAGTCGTTTTGTGTGTGTGAGAGAGAGAGATCGAGATCAATGTAAACACAACATGTGACGGTGTGACCTCCTTCCGTCCCAATGATTTTTAAAATTTGTAAACGTTTTGTTCATTATGGTTAAAATTCTTTCATTTATCCCTAGGATCGTTTTCATAGATATTCCAAATAATAATAATAACTTTTAAAGTTATGGGTTCCAATGGCATCCTGTAGTTTTAAAATTAATTCTAGAATAAATAACAAAAACTCTAATGATAATAAAATATCGAATGAGCGCAATACCCGTGCTTTGTTTCAGGGTACGCACAATAAAAATAGCAATATTTGGTTTTAGTTAAGTTATTCCCAATAAAAATGTATAGATGAGTATAAACGCATCACTAGATTTGGATAGTGAGACAAGAACCCTCTTCTTTTAAAAAATGACATGGGTAGTCGAGAAAATAGAAAAAATTATAATTTTAATGATGCTTATCAATTTCGGTGTTTCTGCTTTAATAACGCATGCTCTTAGCCAACTGCTGTACGAGAATAACAAAGGTCCGTTACAGTTTCGTAACTCTAAAGCGCTAGGGCTCATTTTCTTTTCACATGAAACATTAAAGGAAAACCTTATCTTTAAAAAATGCTGCTGAGAGACCGATCCTCTCATTACATATTATTTAAGTCATTAAACGACTTCCCGTGATCTTTCCTTCATGAAGTGATGAAGCACAGATTGGCAAATACTTGTGTTATTAAAATGAACTGATTTTTTTCTTTGTATTTATATGGAATCTTTTTTTTTAATAGTAAGAGTTTTAGCTTATAAAAATACATTATTAGTAATTTATTTGATTTCTGTATAGCCAGCTTTTAAAATGTCAAATTCACCTGTTTCAATGAAAAATGTTTTCAGGAAAGATAAGCGGGGAAATAGAAATCGTTTAAAACAGTTTAAGATAAAACTTTTGATCTCCCTTTTACACTGGTTGGCGTAACGGCTATTTTAGTTATTTTAACTGTCTTTAATGCAGGATACCTAACTGTATCGAATCGTAAGCGTAAAATAGCCAACAGACATTAGTAATAAAATTTGAGATAAATGACACGTTTGCCAAATAACACAATAAAACAAACATCAATGAAAACAAAAATATTTCCAAAAAAAAATTAAAAAATTCAATCAACACAATTTAGATAAGTTGATCTAATTTATTTTGCTGTCCTTATATTCATGACTGCGTGCTGCTCTAAATAGATTCAATAATCCGTTTTAACTAAAGGTGTTGCGATTCGCTGATTTAGCAGATGTGATTAGGGAACTGGGTTACAAGTTCACCGCACCACTCAACTATGATTTGACGGATCAGTGTCTTTGTTCGAATTATGTGTAAATGTGTGTGTGTTTTTTATGTGGAGCGGTGGTATAGATCTCTTATCTTATCTTAATCTTATCTTATCTTATCTATACAGACGCTCCACTCGACCACCGCGTCCCCACTCGTCCACCGCGTAGATGTTTCATATATGGGAGCATGGTGGTACAGGTGTAATCCACTGGATTTTGCTTGATTACTATTATCTTATCTTATTTATACAGACGCTCCTTCTATACAGAAGATAATTGCGTCCACAGACCATGACAGATGATCTGTTGGCAAGTGATGCAGCGTTCACAGGCCACGGTTTTGTGGGTTCCACGCATTACCCAGCCGCCTAACTAGTGTTAGGTACCCATTCGGAGCTGGGTGACTCAGGGACGCCCTAGGCCCCGGGAACAAATCCTTGCCTTGACATGGATTCGAACCCGTGACCGAACTGAAATTTGTTACTTGTATTTGTGGCATTTAAATTTTTGGTATAATAAATAAATACTAAAACAAGAAATAAAAACCCGAATGAGTATTTAAACGCATATTTCCAACAAAGAGTTTCCGATTTTTTTATTCAAGGGAAATCATTATAGAGTCACACCAAATACTATTGTTGTGGATTACATTAAGAGTCATTACAAATTAATAATTCTGAAACTAAACAAAACAATTGTTTTCTACAAATTGCTGCTAAAATTACGGGAGTCGAACGAAAAGAGATCTTTCAAAAATTCCTTCTCCAACATTGTTCTAAATATTAATAGCTATCGTTTGGCGTTTGTTTCAACCCGATAGATGTTATGGTTGGCGAGAAATTGACAAAATACTGATATTTTTTCTTGTTTTTTTAATTTCCCAGGAAATTCAGTAAACCTTTTCGGTAATTGCTTTGTCCCGTGCACATCCTTGGGACCTCCTTAACATATTTGCAAAGACCCGAACCCTCTATCTGGTATGGTTAAGGAGGAGTTCCTGTTCAAAGCTCGAACAGACAGGCCGGGCATCTCAAATATAAACGCAATTTGTCCCAAGGGAAATTGCGTTAATAAATTGCTAAAATTATGGCGTCTAAGGCGGCTGAAAAAATGGCCTAAATGGCCAAAGTACATGATATCATTTCAAATGCTGCCCAAAAAGAGGTGGACAAGGGGTGGAGCAGTGGTGGACAATTGATGGAGCAGGGATGAACAAGGTGATGACCAGTGGTGGACAAGGTCCACGGAGCAGTATTAGACAAGGTGATGACAAAGGGTGGACAAGGTGATGACCAGTGGTGGACAATGTCCACGGAGCAGTATTAGATAAGGTGATGACTAGGGGTGGACAAGGTGATGACCAGTGGTGGACATGTTCACGGAGAAGTAGTGGACTAGGTGATGACCAGTGGTGGACAAGGTCCACGGAGCAGTAGTGGACAAGGTGATGACTAGGGGTGGACAAGGTGATGGCAAGTGGTGGACAAGGTCCACGGAGCAGTATTGGACAAGGTGATGACAAAGGGTGGACAAGGTGATGACCAGTGGTGGACAAGGTCCACGGAGCAGTATTAGATAAGGTGATGACTAGGGGTGGACAAGGTGATGACCAGTGGTGGACAAGGTCCACGGAGCTGTAGTGGACAAGGTGAGGACTAGGGGTGGACAAGGTGATGACCAGTGGTGGACAAGGTCCACGGAGCAGTATTGGACAAGGTGATGACCAGTGGTGGAAAAGGTCCACGGAGCAGTAGTGGACAAGGTGATGACTAGGGGTGTACAAGGTGATGACTAGGGGTGGACAAGGTGATGACTAGGGGTGGACACGGTGATGACTAGGGGTGGACAAGGTGATGACTAGGGGTGGACAAGGGATGGAGAAGTGGTGGACCAAGGGTGCGTCACTGGTGGCTGGGAACCCAAACCACAATGCTTGCGTGGGAAGTTTGGCACACTTTTATTCCCTGAGCACTCTCATTAGTGACGATGCCACTTTCAAACAAATAAAATATTTGACGCAACCACCCTAATTCTAAAAACGCTTCTGACAAAACTTTATTATTTTTAGTTGTTTGTTGTTTTTTTTAAATCCTTTATATTAACTCGTGGTGTCTGCGGCGGACCTTGCTTGCTTGCTTGCTTGTCGCCAAAACTTTTGATCGATTTTTAACCCACTTGCTCGCAAGATAGCGAGCTGAAATTTTGCAGGCAGTTTCGTACCGATGATAAAAACAATGTATCAAAATTTCAGATCGATCGCATGTACCGTAATTAAATTATTGATTTTTTAGATTATTTTATTTATTCCTATGTATCATGCTATTTTTTGAGATTATTATATTGAACAACATTTCTGTCGCGCAATAAGGTGCGTATTTTACTGACAACACTTTTTATAAACCTATTCCTGATCGGTGCGCATTATATTAAACACGTTTTACGACACAACTGCAATTTTGTATTTTTGGATGGTCTTGCGCTGCGTGTTATAATGAACATTCTTTTAGTTACGTCTCATACGTAAAGGATTTATAGTCAAAAACTTGGTTTTTTACGGGTTGTTTTTATTTAACCTGAGCATACATGTCGCAATAGAGATAACTCTGCTCTGGGTTTTATTTATTATATACTCAGTGATAAAGGTGAATAAATAAACGTGACACTGTAGCAATGAAGAAGATCTTCATGATATATTTGCACTCATAGAAGATCGCCTACGCACGTCAAATGAAAAGGGATATCAATGAATTTAAAGTTACTACATAATCTTGAACTCTTGAGTGTAATATTATATTAATTATTACCATCTGTCATGTTTACTCGTTAAATTATTACATTTTAGTGTGTGTTTGGGGAGGGGGAGGGGGGTTAATGCAAAGCCACATTCAAATTACTACATTATCTCCCCTGCTTAAGGAAATGCTAACGAATAGATGAAACATTTCAACAACTCTCAACAGTTCTCATGTCTGTATTTGCCAAAAACTTGTTAAACTAAATTTGTTAGCTAATGACATGATGTATTAGCTAAAGACCTGATGTATTAGCTAAAGATATGATGTATTAGCTAAAGATGTGATGTATTAGCTAAAAGACGTGATGTATTAGCAAAATATTTGATGCAGAACCATGCATTTACTGCGGTTGAATTGTGGACATATTTTGCTTTATGTTATTTTAATATATAATCAAATGATATCGTTAAAACGTATGGTCTGCTTTTTTTAAATTTATATTTTACAAATGTCAAGATTTGTTTATTGCTACTATAAGTATGTTCAGGGGTTTTTCCTGTTGGCATGCTACTCAGAGAAATTATTTACTTTAAACATTTATAAAAAGTTATCCATCGTTTGTGATGTATGTGTAGAAAACTTAGTTAGTGAAAGTAAATGTAATTTCTTATAAACCGTTGATAAAAAAGGCGTTACTTATGACAAAAATTTGTTGTATTTTAATTAGGGCTGCGGAAATAACGATTAATTTATCGATTAATCGTTAAAATATTTTATCGATTAAATTATTTTTAACGATTAATCGACCCATTACTAACAAATTATTGGAAGTCAAAAAGTATAGCCGCCGATAAATAATAAATTTCCTGACGATTACACGAACATTTTGGTTTTAAACTATTGACTGACGGGAATGTTCAAATTGTTGATAAAGTTTACCTACCATGGTTCTAACACTTCTCCTACTTATCAAACCAAATGATAAGCGTATTAAGCTAATGGCAGTAATGGAGTCTGACTCAGAGACAGAAAATGGCAACAGCTCTTCTGGTGAATTGCTGCGTTACAAAATGGAGATGAAAGTTCCTGAATCCATTAATCCTCTACAATGATGGAAACTTAATGAACATCGATATCCGATAATATCAATCCTTGCAAAGACCGTTTTGTGCATACCAATTACCTCAGTTCAATGTGAATGATTGTTCAGCTCGACTGGTTATATTGTCAATTAGACCCGCCCATCACTTGAACCTAATAAGTTCAAATCACTTGTCTTTATGTGTATTTGGTTAAAAGATGACACATAAAGAAGACATTCCAGTGTTATTTAGATTTTCAACAAGAACGTTTAATAAACGTTGCTTATGACATCATAAATTGTATTTTTCTGCTTTAATCGAAATTAACGATTAATTAATCGTTAATTTTCAAAAGTTAACGATTAAATTTAAATTAATCGCTAATAGCCCTACTTTTAATATAACTATTCACTGTATCTATTACGTGTGAGAGTCATTTTTCATCTTCTTATTGTGAAATAAGTTTACATTGGACAAATCATACATCTCAATGTCGGTAAATTATGTTATCTTATTTTAAAACGTTTTTTATGACAAATGGATATTAAATATTTGGCCAAAAAAAGGATTATATAATTTTATTATTTAATGCATTGTGAAAAGTATGATTATTGTAATTTTATATCAAATATGACAATTTTAAAATGAGTCATATCATACTTACCTCTGTCCATTGGGCACTAACATGTTAACCTATTACATCTTCTTATTAACTCTTTGGGGCCGTCGTCGTCACAAAATGTTAGGCCCCCCCTCAAATATGACGTCATAAAGCTTTGGCAACCCTCCCATTAAAGCCGTATTTCGTCTTTGAAAATTAGCCCGTTTTAAATCATGTTATTGTCATTTAAGTGTGTATTTAGTGTAAGGCTGAAACTCTAATATCGTAACACTCGTGAAGCCAACTAAAACGTTATTAAATAAATTGTAAGCAATCAAATATTTAAGTGGAACTTTTATTTAAATTTGAGCGTTTTGATGTGACGTCACAGTTCTTAAACATCCCCCTCCCCTTGTCATACACCGTCACAAATGTGTGACCCCCCTCCTCCCCCCCTAAGTGCGTGACGTCATTTATGGACGGCCCCTTTGTACTCAACATCCGACCATAACACGCACAGGAATAATTTCACAAGACCAAAACCCTTTTAACCTTTAACTACGTCAATCTTCAGACAGACAAAATTCATCTCTTGACTCTCGTCTCACTATAACAGGATTGAATTTGTTTTTCTTCAATTTCCAATTTCCGCAAGCAGCTGTTTGCCTTTCAAAACAGGAACGGTAATAAAAGCGTGATTAGAGAAGTCCCCCCCAACCCCCCCCCCATTTTTTCATTAGCGAAAATAAAATTATGAAATTTCTTAATCACTATTCGTGACCGACATATAGATTGTCTATTAACATGAACTAAATTCAAACATTAACATAACCTTTAGAAGTGGATTAAAATTATTTTATTTTTAAAAAGAAATATTCAAATTTTCTTTTAATTAAAGAACATTTGAAAACAAATTAAAACATATTATTTATTTAAAAAAAAACAACCCACAACATACATATAGATTTAGCGGTGTCAGCTAAGACATGTTATGTTAAACAGTCCGCGAAAAGTAACCGCAACATTGGGGCCGTCCATAAATGACGTCACGCACCTAGGGCGAGGGGGGGGGGTCACATTTTTGTGACGAGGGGGAGGGAGGGGGGTTGAAGAAATGTGACGTCACATCAAAAGGGTAACTTTAAATAAAACTTCCACCGAAATATTTGGTCGCTTACAATTTATTTAATGACTTCTCAATGTGCCGGTCGGTAGGACATCAGAAGCTGGTTGGCGTAAGCTATCAAGACACGAAAATTAAATCTAATTATAATCCTTAAGTTTTAGAACCCCCAAGATAACGTATGAAATTGTTACCCTGCTTCGTTTGATTTTGACATCAAAGCATTTGTTATGTAACCGCAGCTCCGGTTGGTTCTCTCACGTGTGCTTTACGCCCCCCCCCCAACCCCAAGACCCTAGGTCCAGCTCACAAGACTCGGGGTTTGGGGGAGCATCACTAGCCCGCCCCCCCCCCTCCCCCGAAAATGCTACTGGTGAGTTTTACAAGCATGACAAGTGTCTAAAAATGATCTGAATAGGATTATGTGTAGATATTTTAAGTCAAAACGACACATAATATCATTTTTTCTTTAAAAAGGGGGGGGGGATCTATTTGATAGAATTATAAACGTTTTAAGTTTGATATAATTGTTCGATTGGTTTCTAGATATAATGATAAATGAGCCCATTTAAAATTAGTCAACTATTCATTAACATTATTGAATGCATCAAATTCTTGACATTGCAATTCGAGAGGAGCACAAAACAACTTTTCTTCTTAGATCAGTTTTTAAGGCATTAATTTTAAAATATCACAGAAAGGATACTTCATACAGTCAAGTCATGTGGATTAAGATTAGGTCTATTGTCACTAGTGTCAATATAAATGAAAGTAGGGTGGATTTAGGTGTCTTCGTATAGTACGTAGGTAAGAAATCTACATAGTCGTCAAATTTTTAAAAAAATGCATTTTCTGGAAGGAACCGGTTCAATAATGGGCATATGTTCCAAGCGTACAAGTACACATGACGTATTTTAATATATCTAGTGGATTGCAGTGGATGTTATATGTCCCAAATGAGTCTGCATTACCCCCAAGAATTCCATTTTGACACCAGATGAGTTTATTTACCCCTGTTCGCCGACCTCTTTCTTGCAGAATGCCCGTCAGTCCATTGAGGGATTTTTTAAAAAATACATTTTTAAAATATTATTTTTAAATAATTTTTTTTGTAAACAAGGACGTTAACGGTGATGATTAATAGTCAATGTTTAATTTGTATGCATTAAAATAAAATGTAATCTAAGGATGTTAACACAGTTCTTTTTCTGAAGGCCGGTTAAACGTTTTAAAAAACGTGGATTACAATATTACAATGTAGACTGTAGACCTTCACTAAATAAATAATAAATGCTTAAATGACAATAAAAGTGATTTGAAACATACTTATGTTCATATAGAACATTTTTTTTTGGTTTTTTGGAGTTTTGGTGTGGGGGGGGGGTCAAAGCTTTGTGACGAATTTTTAGAGGGGGGTCTAACTTTTTGTGACGACGCGTGACGAAGGGGGGGGGGAGGGGGTCAAAAATCGTCAAAAATCGCGTGACGTCATTTATGGACGGCACCATACACATGGTTTAGATGCATTAGTTGGAATTAAAATTAACAGTCAATACATTTTTGTTCTAAGGTGCGGTGGTCCGTATGAAAAAATAAATCAATAAAAAAAGGTCATAAGTTAAGTTACACAGACAGCACCCACAGCAAAATTGCACAACCAACAACTACAGACATTATATTGTCCTTATCAAAATTTGCTATGCGGTAATTCGAAACTGCTGCGCGGGGTCTGTCAGATAACTGCGCAGCCCCGAAGCTTAAAGAGAACGTTGCTGTCAACGTAAAAAGGTGTGACACACCAAGCATTAACTTGCTATTTCTAAATTAGAATTAATTGCCTTCTGTACTGTTACTACTTTGCTCTTTGTTCTTCTATCCTCTAGTGTTTCAATGTTTAATGATTTAACTAATGGTGTTATTCTTGTCAGTTTTGAATATTCTCCTGTAATGAATCTGACAGCTCGTTTTTGGATTTGTTCAAGTTTATCAATGTTTTCTTTGGTGGATGGGTCCCTTACAGAAGATATTCTAGTACAGGTCTCACCAAAGTGAGGTAGCATTTTAGTTTTATATTCTTGTTACATCCGTAAAAAATTATTTTTTTAAATACAGCTTTAGGTTTTGTTTGATTTTTTAATTACTTCATTGACATAGGGATTCCATGATAACATCTCATTTATTATTACTCCTAAGTATTTTGCATCTTTAATTTGTATACATATTTTCCACGATTGAAATATGTTAAATTTATTTGTTTCTTTTTCGTTGTTACTCTTAACAGTTGACATATCTTTGAGTGGAAAGACATACTCCAGTTAGTTTCCCATTGTATTAATTCAGGTCTTTTTGTAAGATTTCGCTATCTTGTTCTGATTTTTTTGTTCTATAGATTATAACATCATCAGCAAATAACCTACCTTTTTTCCTGTTGAGATGTTGTTGGGTAAATCTATAATAAAATGCGCTAAGACGCCTGTCAGTAAGTCAGTGATCGCTATGCGGATTAACTCCCAATTACATTTTTTTGTTGTTAAAAATTACGAAGTAAAATCAGTGGCGGATTAAGACTGCACTGGGCCCCTGGCTGCAATTCAAACTGGGGCCATATCCAGCAAACGTCCCTTTAAATAAAATGATTGCTAGCAGATTGTAACTAAATAGTCCATTGGTTCCTTGCTCATAATTGGTCTGTACTACGGGATCCGATTCAACAAAAAACCGAACACGAAGAAATAACTGTTTGCCGGTATCCTACAATTGAGTGTAAAAAGATAATTTTTAAAAAAAAGACATGAAAAAAAATGTATACCCCCACTGGGAATCAAAAACGACATCGCTTGCACTACAAGCCTGCACGCTGCAACAAGACCAGCAGACCTTGACGGAAAAGTGAAATTTAAAAGATATAAATAGTATTCTTTATTTTTTTCTCATATTGAGCCTATCAAGTCAAGTTTTTAGATTACTAAGACTATCGGGTCCGAATAGCGATCAGATTAATAGATATGATTTTATTAATTTATTTAATTTATATTTTTTGCAAAAATTCATGCAAAAATTTTTCCACCTTTATTATAAAATATACTAAATTTGGGGGCCCTTAAATCACGGGGGGCCCCTTACTTTAGCCCGTTCAGCCCCCCCCTTTTAATCCGCCATGGCAATAGCGTAAATTAATAAACATTTTGGTGTCGAGGTTAGAAGAGCCAGTTGTGTTTCTCGCCGTAAAATATGTTTGAGCCCTTGCTTGTCGAAAAAACTTTGGATCGATTTTTAACCCTCTTCCTCTTAAGCTAGCGAGCTGAAATTTTGCAGGCAGTTTTGTGCCGATGATAAAATGATGTTTCAAAATTTCAGATTGATCGCATGTACTGTAATTAATTTTTTAAATTTTACATTGTTTTATTTATCTCTATATATCATTATCATGTTATTTTTTGAGATTGAGTGTCACGGTGCGTATTATATTGAACGACCTTTTTAATACTTTCCTGTTGCGCGATTCGGTGCGTGTTATATAGACGATCATTTTTAAAAATATATTCCCGATCGGTTCGCATTATATTAAACATGTTTTACGAGACATAACTAAAATTTTGGATTTTTGGATTGTCGTGCGCTGCGTATTATAATGAACATTCTTTTAGTTATGTCTCGTATATAAAGGATTTATAGTCAAAAACTTGTTTTTTTTACGTTTTTAAAAGATTATTATTAAATCCTTAATATTAATTCGTGGTGTCTGTTTATTTGTGCCCTTGCTTGCTTGTCGAAAAAAACTTTGGATCGATTTTTAACCCACTTCCTCGTAAGCTAGCGAGCTGAAATTTTGCAGACAGTTTTGTACCGATAATAAAAACGATGTATCTAAATTTCAGATTGATCGCATGTACTGTAATTAAATTATTGAATTTTTAGATTATTTTATTTATCTCTATGTATCATGTTAAATTTTTGAGATAAAAGAGTATCGCGGTGCGTATTAAATTGAACAACCTTTCTCTAGCTCAATAAGGTGCGTATTTTATTGACAACACTTTTTATAAACATATTTCTGATCGGTGCGCATTTTATTAAACATGTTTTACGACACATAAATTCCATTTTGTATTTTCGGATAGTCTTGCGCTGCGCACTATAATAAACATTCTTTTAGTTTTGTCTCGTTCATGAAGGATTTATAGTAAAAAAATTGTATTTTTACGGTTTCTTAAAAATTAATTCCTTTATATTATCTCGTGGCGTCTGCTTGATTGTTTGATTGCTTGTCGCAAAAACTTTAGATCGATTTTTAACCCACTTCCCCGTATGCTAGCGAGCTGAAATTTTGCAGACAGACGTGGCGAACATAAAAATTAAATATCAAAATTTCACATCGATCGAATGTACTGTAAATAAATTAATGAATTTTTAGATTATCTCTATGTATCGCTATGTAGAATGTTAATTTTTGTGTGTTAGAGTGTCGCGGTGCGTATTATAGTGAACACTATTTTAAATATTTTCCTATCGCTCGGTTTGGTGCGTATTATATTGACCATACTTTTTATTAATATATTCCCAAATGTGTAAAGGTTTTTCTAGTCTGTCGCGTGGTGCGAATTATGTTAAACATGTTTTATAACCCTTTCCCGTTATCAAATTGAGCTGAAATTTAGCAGGCAGACTGTGGTAGTTTTTTTTTATACTATAAATCCTTTATATATGAGACATAGCTAAAATTTTGGAATTTTGGATTGTCGTGCGATGCGTATTATAATGAACATACTTTTAGTTACGTCTCGTATATAAAGGATTTATATTCAAAAACTTTGTTTTTTACGGGTTTTTTAATTTTATGTCGATAACCTGATTTGTAAGTGTGAATAAGTAAAAGTTTTACGCGAGTCTGTTCGTGTGTGTGTGAGTGTGTTTGTATTTGCTGTGAACTAAATGTGATGAAACGGGTTCTTTTTATATGTCTGCTGTGTCATGCAAGACAAGAAGTATTTATCTTCTTAAACATCCATCCACTACATGCGTTCTTCAATTGCAAATGCGATTGTTTTTGAAAGATTGCTTTCATAGATTAAATTGCCACAAAGAAAAATAAAGATTGAAAAGAACTTACAAGGGCTTTCCAAGAAGAATTTAGATTATGTATTGTTATAATATTCACTGGGTTAAGATTGAGGCTAATTGGCGGCACATATATTTTAACCTTTGTGAACTTTTAAAGGTTACTTTTCATTGGTATTGGCAGGCGTCAATAATATCACTCAGTCACGGGTAAAAGGGGGAATATGAGACAGGTGGTGTTAAGAGGCAATAGTTCGGTGCTAAGTGGTGTTAAGAGGCAATAGTTCGGTGCTAAGTGGTGTTAAGAGGTAATAGTTTGGTACCGATTACCGAACTATTTCCTCTTAACACCACCTGGCACTAAAAGATTGCCTCTTTTAACAGCGCCCAGCACCAAACGATTGCTTCTAAACAACACCCAGCACCAAACTATTGCCTCTAACAGCACCCATCACCAAACTATTGACTTTAACAGCACCCAGCACCAAACTATTGCCTCTAACAGCACCCAGCACCAAACTATTGCCTCTAACAGCACCCAGCACCAAACTATTGCTTCTAACAGCACCCAGCACCAAGCTATTGCCTCTCAACATCACCTAGCACCAAACTATTGCCTCTAACAGTACCCAGCACCAAACTATTGCCTCTAACAGTACCCAGCCCCAAACTATTGCCTCTAACAGCACCCAGCACAAAGCTATTGCCTCTCAACATCACCTAGCACCGAACCATTGCCTCTAACATCAGCGGACACCCAACTGGCGCTATTTGTTGACGCCAGTGATTTACAGACCTCATTACAAACACAAGACACTCTGAAATTGATGACTACCACAGTCAACACAAACTCCGTTTTTTTCTTGATCAAACGCCTCCCAGAGGGGATCACATCGTAAAGTACACAACATCAGGTTCCTCTACTCTAACGTCTTGCCTCCCCCTTCCCTCGATGCTTCATTCTCATCCCCCACCCCCACATTTCAGTCTTAGTGTACCTCATCAACAGATTCCTCTAATTAAATGTGTCTTACTTCATGTGTAAACGTTTCCTACTCACCCCCCCTCCCCACATTTCAGTCTTAGTCTACCTCATCAACAGATTCCTCTAATTAAAGTTATCTTACTTCATGTGTAGACGTTTCCTACTCACCCCCCTCCCCACATTTCAGTCTTAGTCTACCTCATCAACAGATTCCTCTAATTAAAGTTATCTTACTTCATGTGTAGACGTTTCCTACTCACCCCCCTCCCCACATTTCAGTCTTAGTCTACCTCATCAACAGATTCCTCTAATTAAAGTTATCTTACTTCATGTGTAAACGTTTCCTACTCACCCCCTCCCCCCTTTTTGTATCTGTGCTCAGCATTGTTTAGACTCTATAACATAAAATGAAACGCATCAAATTTAATGGAAAACAGAAGCAAACAATAATTATATTGACGTCTTAAAAATAATGAGTAGACAGAATGCCACAAGGTACTTTCAATTATCTGAAGCGAAACGATTTTTAAAAAAGCAATTTTGAATTATTATTTCTTTAACTTTAAGATAAAAGCGCTCAGTGTGAATCCTCAATTACAGACAGATTACTTCAGCCTACGCTTATTCCTGGTTGATATATAGTTCGGCATTTTAATTATGTATCTCAAATTCTGGCAGTACGTTTTTTCTCCTAGTTTGATTAGGCAACCCATTCCTAGCCCAAATTTTTAAGGGGCAGAACGATAATGTTTGTGTGTTTATTCTTGCATATGAAATAAGACAAGTGTTTTTTTATCCTTATTTCGGGAGCGGGTTATTGTTTTGGCTCAGGAGCAACTTTGTGGTAGCGAATTTTAGCACTGTTTAAAAATGATTGTATTCTTGAGTTAACATTTTATTTTAGAACAAGTATTAATGGTATTCGTTCGTCACTGAATGAGTCAGTGCGGCATACTAAAGTCATTCTTGACTATGAAACGTTTTTAAATTTGCTTCTCACATCAGGACACAAAACGCTTGCACAATCTACCATACACAATCTACCATACACAATCTTCCATACACATTCTACCAGACACAGTCTACCATACACAGTCTACCATACACAATCTACCATACACAATCTACCATCCACAATCTACCATCCACAATCTACCATACACAATCTACCATACACAATCTACCATACACTGCTGAACAAACTCACCATCTGAAATGGGCTTGTTGCATTTAGCGAGGCTGTAGACTCTCATAAAACTGGCTCTGTAGCACCATCCTGAATTGTTGGTTGCTTTGCAAATAATTTTTGTTGCTTCTTAAATTTTGAAACACAATCTACAGCTTTCTTCTTGCATTCGTCTTCAGAATGTTTGCCACCAAAATCTTTATTTTCAGTTTCGTGGTGTCGTTTTAGATTGTACTCCTTAAATAGGGCAATCGTTTCATGACATAATAAACACCTCTTTCTTGCCTGTATTACCAAATAAATATCTGTATGCCCATTCATCATTGAACATACTTGGAATCATCGCCGATTTAACCTTTTTCCGAGGGTTCATGGCCCGATTTAATTTGGAAATTTTAAAACTGCTCTATTCCAAAGATACAATTGAAATAAAATTGAGCCACTGAAAAAGTGCGTATCTACACCACTGGCTGCGTACGCTCATTGGCGACGAAACCGCTCAAATGGAAAACACTTTTAAACTTTTGGTCACGGACATGAAGAAAATCTCAATTCAAGGCTGGTTCGCTGAATGTCTTGGTGGGCCAAAAACAAAGTCTGCGGCGGGCCGCATGAGGCCCGCAGGATGCACTTTGCACACCCCTGCCAATGTCTGTCTTAGGGTTGTATTAGATTATCTTCGTGTTGTATTGCCAAACTTAGAATTAATTTCTTAAGTATTATTACTATTTTGCTCTTTGTTCTTCTACCCTCTAGTGTTTTTAAGGTTAAATGATTTCACTAATGGTGTTACACTTGTCAGTTTTGAATAATCTTCAGTAATAAATCTCGCTACTATTTTTGAAATTGTTCTAGGTTATCAATTTTTTCTTTGGTCGATGTGTCCCATATAGAAGATGCATATTCTAGTACATGCCTCAAGGAAGTAAGGTTGCATTTTAGTTTATATTTTTATTACGATTGTGGTTTTCATTGCATCGCTAAGAATTTATCTTGAAACACTTATGCACCTCACATGTACAAACTTTCAGTCACCTAACACCCTGGTGCATACCAGCTAACGGCGGCGTTTAAAGAAAAGTATTCATTCTTTGTGGACACAGTTTATCAGTTCGCCAAAGTGAACATATTTTACGTGTAAAACCACACATGAATATGGCCCAATCTATGTTAGGACCAATGTTGTCTCTCAGGTTCGTTGGTCCGTGGGCGAAGTAAAAAATAAATCGCGTGCAGAGTTGCATAGCATCTATTATTTTGTGCGTGCAAAATTTGCTGCGCGGTAATTCTAAACAACTGCTTGGCGTCGGTCGGATATCTGCTTGGCCTCAAAGCCACGATGCTTAAAGGGAAGATTGGTTAGGACACATAAATATCTCATAAAAAGATATTTCAAATTATTGGATGAAACATTAAAAGCAAATCCAAGAGCTATAAATAAATCTCTTTATCCATTATTTAAACGTTTTGTTATTTCAGCTTCTTCGTCAGCCAACGAAAGTTTCTCTTGTTGATCAAAATGGATTCCATGTAAAGCTGACGTCTTACATTTTTGTATTTCGAAAGAGGAGAAAAGAGGCGTGGGGAAGTGCGGTGTTAAAGCGGTGCAGGGAAAACGCGTGGGAAGACGTGTGGGGAAAGGTTGTTGGGAAGGGGAAACATTACATTCACTAATGGAGAGGAGCGGCGGATCACGACACACAAGCAGAGTCATGCCGCAAAAACAAAGTTTTTCACTATAAATCCCTTACATATGAGTCATAAATAAAAGTATTGATTATGTTAAATATAATACGAATTGCGTGACAGACCCCTGTGACATCGAGGGCTGGAGCGAAACTTAAGTGACCAGTGGAGATCAACTAAAGCAGACGGCCATACATGCTATTTAGAGATAAACTAAAAATTCATTAATTTAATTACGGTACAGTCGATCAATCGGAAATTATGATACAATGCATTGGTAGGTAACAGGAGTCTGTGTGCAAAATTTCAGCTCGATAAAAACATGGGAAGTGGGTTATTTTTTACTTTTGTTTTTCAGCGGGCGGGCGCGACTACGACAGACAGAGAGACAAGATGGTAAAATTAATATAAGGGTTTTAATTAAACAACCCCTTAAAAACAAAGTTTTTGACTATAAATCTCTTTTATATGAGACATAACTAAAAGTATTGATTATGTTCAAAAGTGACAAAGATTTACAGACTGAAACCGAAATTATCTCCCTTGGCTTTAAAACTAGGTCAAAACTCTAGCAGACGACGACTAAACATTCTAAATAGTGAATTATATAGATAATTAAAAATGTATTAATTTAATTAAGGTACGTTCGATCGATCTGAAATTTTGATACGATGCATTCTTATGTGAGACGTGTCCGTGTGCCAAATTTCAGCTCGATGGCTTCACTGGAAGTGGGTCATTTTCGACTTTTGTTTTTCCGTGGGTGGACGGGCGTCGCGGTCGAGGGACGACAGGGACGACGAGGGACGACGAAGGAGACGGCGGTGAAGTTAATATAAGGGATTTAAAAAGCAAGGCAAATTAATATTCGGACCAAAGACCGAGCCAGCACAATAATTGCACACGCGAATGAACATTATTCTCACTACTATTTACTATTGTTAATGCGGTAATTCAATCGTACAAACAACATCAAACAGGAACAAGCTACACACAAGAGACGACACACTACATACGACACATAACCAGATCATAAAAGACTACTCACTACAGACGACACTCTATTTGAAAGCGACACAAAATTTCCTGAGCACTGCCTGAGTGAAATTCACGTGTCTTCAGTGGAATTAAATGCAAATAATCCAGTTAGCTTTTTTTTCCTTTTTTTCCCCCTCACCTCTTCTTCACTGAGTTAGCTTAGTCAATGACCTACTGCTAAGAGTTAGGTCAGTCTATGGTCTACTGATTTCCCACTGGACCATAAGGAATCTGACCACGAATTCTAACGGTGTCAAACAGTTCGTTAAAGTGAAAGGGTTAAGGACAATTCCCAGTAGTGAAAGCAAAAAGTTCTTACATTGAACTGTTCCTCCAATTTAGTGGACTTGTCTGACCAACTCATATCCCAATGTAAAAAAAGAAAGTCTATCTGGATGTAGCAACAAATATAATTTTACAAAATAGTTTTGTATTAATGCCGTGGAATCGTATTTCAGTCACAACTTTTCGTAATTTATGAAATGAAATTATATTTTTACTGAACTAATAATTTTTGTAACCAGTAAACAGACCTTGAGAGTAAGATCTGAGAGTCGTGTGTATCAAGATTTTATTGGTCTAAGAAGTTAAACGTTTTGTATTTATTTTAGGGCTGTTCCGGATTCAAATATGAAATCCGGCCGGAGCCGGGTGTGTAAAAATGGCCGGATTCCTGATTTACCGAAGCCGGAGCTATTATATTTATATAAATGTAATGGATTTACCGGTCAGCCGGATTTGGCCGGATTTATGAAGTGAAATTCTGCCGGAGCCAAATTTTTAAAACGACCAGATTATGGATTTGTCAGAGTCAGAATCCGGTACACCCCTTATTTATTTATCTTTTTAATTGATCAAATTCTCATTTGATTAAGTTTAAAGGGCGCTACTCAGACGGCGCATTGGTCAGAGCGACAAGGTTAGTAGGAATCAACATGACGTCATCACCATGGCTTTGTGTGGTCAACATGACATCACCACCCTCACTTTGTGTGATCAACATGACGTCACCACCATCGCAGTGTGTGGTCAACATGACGTCACCACCATCGGAGTGTGGTCATCATGACGTCAAACCATCACTTTATGTGGTCGACATGACGTCACCACCATCACAGTGTAGTCAACATGACGTCAGCACCATCGCAGTGTGGTCAAAATGACGTCACCACTATCGCAGTGTATAGTAAACATAGATTTGTAGTTCATGTGGGCTAAATGTGAGGTCTTACGTTTTTTAAGGAGTGAGTTTAATTTAGCTCACAAGATTTCTGGCGGACAGACTTACACACCGGTCGGTGATTTGAATAAAGGTTTGGGAAAACCCAACAAAACATTATTTTATCTTGTTAACAAAACAAGCCGCTCTAAAGCACGGGTGTGGTAGATAACACTAACAATGACATTGTTGGGTATTGCGCAATGAGATGATTCGGAAAAAAATAGAGACTATAAATTTGTCGTAATACGATTGATAAAATGCCGTGACGTAGCTCAGTGCTTCTCAAAATGGTTGTCTGCGGACCGGTGCCTGTCAGTGGGCCATCCGCCGCCAGTCCGCAGAAGTTATCAAGAAATGACAGAAAAATTAAACAATATAATTTGCAATGTCACGTCTGTAGTGTCTGTCCATGACGCTAATAATTTTAGAAAGCACCGCACCAAATTACTGCACCAATACATCAAAAGGTGTGCAAATTAAAGATGCACTGTAAAAAATTTTTATATGATGTCATTGTTTTAGCTCATAATTTAATTTTGGAAAAGGGATCAATGTAATTTTTAAAAAACGTAAAAAACCAAGTTTTTGACTATAAATCCTTTATGTACGAGAAGTAACTAAAAGAATGTTCATTATAATACGCAGCGCAAGACCACCCAAAAATACAAAATTGTAGTTGTGTCGTAAAACATGTTTAATATAATGCGCACCGATCAGGAATATGTTTATAAAAAGTGTTGTAAATAAAATACGCACCTTATTGCGCGGCTGAAATGTTGTTCAATATAATGCGCACCCTTACACTCTATCTAAAAAAATAACATGATACATAGGAATAAATAAAATAATCTAAAAAAATCAATAATTTAATTACGGTACATGCGATCGATCTGAAATTTTGATACCTTGTTTTTATCATCGGTACGAAAATGCCTGCAAAATTTAAGCTCGCTAGCTTACGAGTAAGTGGGTTAAACATTGATCAAAAGTTTTGGCGACAAGCAAGCATTCAAGAGTTCAAACAAACAACCAACCAGACACCACGAGTTAATATAAAGGATTTAACAAACAACCAAACACCACGAGTTAATTATAAAGGATTTAAAAAGAGGATTTGATGATGGTTAACTATAAAATAAAAAAACAAAGGGGGCGCCGTAGGCGCCCTACAACCCCTATTATAAAATACTTTGTGTACATTTCAGAAAGTTTAACATTTCGTATTTATCAAACAAGGACAAGTTAGTTGGGCTTTTGAAAAAGGCCGGCGCCGTAGGCGCCCTAAAAAGTGCATTTTTTAATAAAATAAATAGATTTCAGCTGAAAACTTCCGTCATTAATGACGGGTGATACGCTAGTATATTTATATTTCTCCATTTGCATCAAATAATTCTAAGCATAGACTTATGTCAATTGTTAACATCATAAGCTGATAAAATGAAATAATAAAATAAAATAAAATAAAATACATTTCGCTACCATGTAAGTACAGGGACAATATTTCACGGTCTCTGTTTTGATATGAAATAAGTCCGCCATAATAAAAAGTTTCAGAAGCACTGACGTAGCTGATTAATTCATTCAACTCTTCGCATTGATCGAACGTTCACAAGATAACAACACTTAAATGTCAATAAGATGGCCACTTAAAGACAGGAACACTCGAGAGAAAGAGGTTCCAAATATCAGTTTTCACACAACGTAAACTTTGAGAAACTTTGAATATATTTTAATCTTGTTCCTGCAATCGTACTTATCTTATCTTATCTTATCTTATCTTATCTTATCTTATCTTATCTGTTTACAGACGCTCCTTCTATACAGAAGATTATTGCGTCCTACGCTTATCTATGGTTTGTGTTTAGTCCTGCATTTTTATTAGAGATTTAAATGTTGATAAAGTGTTGGTTTTCCTGGATTCTTCAGGCAACCCATTCCACGCCCGAATTCCGGACGGGAAGAAGGAAAACTTGTATGTATTTGTTCTTGCATACGGAATAAGAAAGGTGTTTTTATCCTTATGTCTATCTGAGGGTTGTATTAAGTTATCTTTGTGTTGTATTTCTAAATTAGAATTAATTGCTTTATGTATGATTACTACTTTGCTCTTGGTTCTTCTATCCTCTAGTGTTTCAAGGTTTAATGATTTAACTAATGGTGTTATTCTTGTCAGTTTTGAATATTCTCCAGTAATGAATATGGCAGCTCTTTTTTGAATTTGTTCTAGTTTATCAATGTTTTATTTGGTGGATGGGTCCCATACAGAAGATGCATATTCTAGTCCAGGTCACACCAAAGTGAGGTAGCATTTTAGTTTTATATCTCTATTGCATTTGTTAAAGTTTCTTTTTATAAAGCATAAGGTTTTGTTTGATTTTTTAATAACTTCATTGACATGGGGATTCCATGATAGTTTCTCATTTATTAAGACTCCTAAGTATTTTTCTTTTCAAAATAATTTGCTCAAATCTATAAATAACATTGAAGTTCAAACTAAACTCGCTTTCAATAAATGAATTCGGTAGAAAAATACTGATGTGAAAGATTTCTTAAATTCATTATTAAAATATATAGCTTAAAAAGATTTTTATTTTTAACAGAAAAATAGGTATTTGTGTAAATAACAATATTTAAGTGAACATTAATTAATCGTGTCTTATATTCGACCAGAGAGAGCAATAATATTTGAGGTGTGGGGAAATGTTCCCTTTAAGCTGCACGGCCGCGCATATATCTAACAAACGCCGCGCAGCAGGTTATAACTACCGCGCAGTAAATTTGGTAAAATATTGCACTAAAATTGGTTGCTGTGCAACTTTGCACTCGAGTTTTTCCACGATGCACACGGACCAACGAACCTTAGAGGGAACATTGGTGTGGGTTTACTTCAAGTATAAATCTTTTTTTTTAATGTAGGAAAAATTTGATATGTGATATCAACAGATATAATGAAATGCAACGGTAGTAGATGAAATTATCGGTAATAAAAAAAAATAAGGCCTTGGTATCAACAAGAAACGATGCGTGGTCTATAACTGCACCGATATCAAGATATAACGAATATTTTGTTTAAACATGGTATGTGTAGGCCTGACACACCTAAACATACCCTGTTTAAAAAACAGAATTTTAAAAAATCTAAAAGCCCGATTGCAGTCCAGCGGCGTCACTTGGGGGATGCGAGGGGTGTGGACCGCACCGGGTGACTTCATCACAAGGGGTGATACCAAAATGTTAAATTCTATATGTTTTCCCGTTATTTGGCTCTGGCAGACTCGGAGGAGGAGTTCTAAGTGTTAAATGTGACTAACATCCTACATCAAGCAAAAACCTCGTACTATAGTAATAAAATACTCACAAGTAGTACTATTAGGCAACTATTTAATGTATGTAATAGCCTCAGAGGGAGTGGTAAAGCTGGGGTCCTTCCCTCTGTATATCCATTGCATCAACAACCAGATATATTTTGTAATTTTTTTACAAACAAAATTGCCGAAATTCAGGGTGAGCTTGTCAGAACGATGATAATTTATCTCCTTCTTTTGCTGTGAGGTCAAACTTTGAAATTTTCCAGCCTGTTACGGAAAATGAGGTCAAAGCTGTTATTCTAAAAGCTAAGCCAACGTCCTGCTCTCTTGATCCCATCCCACTCCACTATTGGTTGAGTCACTAGATCTCTTACTCCCAACAATAACCAATATAGTAAATAAGAGTCTAACATCTGGTTCTTTTCCCCCCTTATGTAAATCTGCTGCAATAAAACCATTGCTAAAAAAACAAGGGTTAGACCAAAACAATTTAAACAACTATCGACCTGTGTCTAATATTTCATTTATATCGAAGGTCATAGAAAAACTTGTCTTAAAACAACGTTTTGCTTATCTTAACGAAAACACTCTTCTAAGTCCTAATCAGTCGGCCTACAGACCTTCTCACAGCACAGATATCACCCTTTTGAAGGTAACAAATGACCTCCTACTCGCACTGGACAGTGGGAAAATCTCTATATTGGTCCTGAAGGTTCCGTTTTGGGTCCGGTACTTTTTGTAATGTATACAAGGCCACTACTTCTACTGCTCGAAAAGCATTCAGTTAAAAGCCAATCATTTGCAGATTATACTCAGCTATACACTCACACTGATCCCTCTGATATTGACTCCACTGTCCAATTGATGCAGGAGTGCATTGGTGAGGTAAAGTCTTGGATGACTTTCAGCAAGCTAAACCTAAATGACGATAAGACAGAAGCACTCCTATTCTGCAACAATAAATCACGCACTACTTTGTCTCTTCCTAATTCTATTCAGGTGGCTAGTTCTGATATACTGTTAAAAAAATCGACTAGGAATCTTGGCTACATTATTTCTGATGACATGTCGACCAACGACTTCATCAATCACATCTGTCGCTCTGCCTACACCGCCATTCGTCAGATCAGCTCATTCCGTCATTACTTAACAGTTAGTGCAACAAAAACTCTAGTCTGTGCTCTTGTTCTATCTCGCATTGATTATTGCAATTCTCTTCTGTCAGGTGCGCCAAAACAATGCATTGAAAAACTACAGAAAGTTCAAAATTCAGCTGCCAGACTAGTTCTTAAGGCAAAAAAAACATGACCATGTTACCCCGCTACTTTACTCACTTCATTGGCTACCTATACAAGCTCGAATTGATTACAAACTGGCTGTTCTCTGTCACAACTTCTTTTCTGACTCATCTCCTTCCTATCTTACTGAACTTCTGTCGGTCTACTCACCCAGTCGTCAGTACGCTCTTCTGCAGACATTCGTATTCTCTGTGTTCCTAAGACACGAACTAAAACTTTTGGCGAAAGGTCATTCTCTTTTTGTGCAGCCAAACAATGGAACTCTTTACCATTACACATCCGTAGTATTCCAACTGCCAAATCCTTCAAGACTGCACTTAAGACGCATCTTTTCAAAATGTATTTACAAAATTAATGAAACATTTCTTTTAATGATTAACGTAGCTTATGTGTAATGTACTTTTCCTTTATGTTGTTATTATGGAATGAATGGTTATTTAATTATTATATGTATGTTATGATCTCCATGTAAAGCGCTGTGAGCCCGGTTCCTTGCTGGGATACAGCGCTATATACATTATCAATTATTATTATTATTAAATCGTGAGGGGTTTTGGGGGGGATGACACCATAAGCTACCGCACTGGGTGACAACAACCCTAGTTACGCCTCTGTTGCAGTGACATGCTGTTTGTATCCAGTTGACCACTGCCACGGGTGAGCTGGATTTGAATACTATCACCTGCCCGCAAGTACTTGACCACTCAGAAGTAAAACGGAGTCCGAGCAAGGGGGAGACCAATCTATTATGGCAACATGACACCTACGAACTGTGGGAGTTATTCTCTCTCTGTGAATGATCATAAGAGTAATAACCCCTGTGTTTTTTTTTAGTTATCTTTTTCTTCACATCTGCCGCCATATGCAGATTTGGCTCTTTATGAATTGCACTGTACTGTCGTTTGTTAATGGGGGTCCGTGGAACTCTTCATAAATGGAGTCTTACCAATTAATCCAAAGTTAAAGGACAATGGTGAACGTAAATTACAATGAACGATGATTCATTTCCTCCATTGAAAGATGAGGCATTCATTTCCGCTTATCTGTCTACGATGATCACTTGTGGCAGACTCATTATTATATCGGCTGACACTTTAGCGAGGCTTAAATTATAAACTGACCTGTAACTTGACCTTTATGACGTCATTTGGTGAAAGGGATGAATGGAGGCAGCTTGGCAATGGAAAGTGACAGGAAATGACTAGAGGTTTTGATCTAGAGGTCAAGGTCAAGAGACGAAGATCACGTGGTTATGAGCTGACACAAAGAGACACAATCTCAGTGGTTTAACAGACAATTAACTTTTAATTTATCAATAACCCGGAGTTATCAAGATCCTATGAGATCGACAGAAAACATTGGCTCCGTAATTTTGAATCTGTGTAAAGATTAAAATAAAATAGTTTTGCCTTTAAAAAAATATACAAAAAAGCTGGACAATAACGTAAACGCATCTTATGATATCTTGTACAATACAAATGTTCCATCTATACAAAAGATTATTTCGTCCAAGGATGTGACCTCATATGCCAGTGTTCACACTTTATTACTTAGTCCTTTTTAAAATTTTAACAATTGTTTTAGTTAGATTTAGGGGCCGTCCATAAAGTATGTCACGCTATTTTCGACAATTTTTTTACACCACTCCTCCCTGTCACAAACTGTCACAAATCTCGGGACCCCCCCCCCAAAGTACGTCACACTTTCGAACAATTTTTTTTATTATTAAAAAAATAATTAAAACACCGTGACGTCACACATGGCGGGACCCCCCGCCCCCTGTCACAAACTGTCACATTTTCTTACTCCCCCTCCCCCCTCTGGAGCGTGACGTACTTTATGGACGGCCCCTTAACTTACAATAAACGTCTCACGGGATTCAAAAGAATTCTAATAGCGTCTCACCAACGAGATGTAGTTCATATATAAACATTTGGATCAGTATTTTCATGATCTTACTGTTTAAGTTTTTGAAGAGCTCGACTCACTTTCCTAAACAGTCAAAAGAATGTGGTTCAGAAAACTCGCCAACTCTCTTGACTAGGGAGATACCCAAAGGTCAAGGACGACAAGGTCAGGTCGTTGTATCCTCATGTTTTCTAATGGCTCTATTAAAACTTTTAGATTTTTGTCTTTTAAAACTGAGTTTTGTAGACGAACGTTAGAATTTTAAGTGATTTATTTTTTCTTTAACATGAAATTGAAAATGGAAATTTCTTTCCCATCTTTCCAGTTTAGGCGTATCATTTTAACCAGCAACTCAAAATTAAAAAATCTTCTGCAATATTTTTTTTTGAAATATTAAAAAAAAATGGCACCAGGAACATTAAAGGCAGCATACTGCCTCCCAATAACAAACAGAAAACCAGCCTCTGCCTCATTTAACTCTTACGTAGTGGAGTTTGTCACGTGACGCTGATCTTAGTCTAGCATGCAGGAATTATTTATTGCTAGCATCTTTCAAGCGCATCTTTCAGCTTCGAAGATTGGACATTAACAGCCGTGGCGTAACAAATTGCAGCAGTGTGGGGCAAACTCCCTAAATCCACAACCCGCCCAATTCACAAAAAAAATAAACCTAACGTAATAATAAAACAAACCCGTAAAAACAAAGTTTTTGACTATAAATCCCTTATATATGAGACATAACTAAAAGTATTGATTATCTTCAAACGTGACAAACATTTACAGACTGAATCTGTCTTAACTTCCCTTTGCTTTATAACCCCTGGGGGGGCGGGTGGGAGGGGGGAAAGGTCGGGTCACCAATCGCTGGACCGAGCTCAGCGTGACACGTAAAATGTAAACAAAGGCACGCCGGTACACCTGGTTAAAACACGAGATGTGTTCACCGATGGCTGGCGTGAAGTCAAGTGACCCGTAAAATGTAAACAATAGCGACTTCTACATATAGTCTTATATAGATAAACTAAAAATGCATTAATTTAATTACAGTAAGTTCGATCGATATGAAAGTTTGATACGATGCATTGTTAGGTGACACGGGTACATGTGCCAAATTTCAGCTCGATGGCTTTACGGGAAGTTGGTCATTTTTTACTTTTGTTTTTCCGCCCGCCCAAGACAGAGAGAGACGGCGGCGACGTTAATATAAGGGATTTAATAAGCTGAAATTATAGCAACATTAGAACCCCCTACGACCACGAGGTTATGGGACAAAAAAAACAACAACAACAAAACAAAACAAAAATTAAAAAGCCAACTTTAGTTAGCTTAGCAAAAAATTGTTGATAATTAATAGTACAAATTAAAAGACAAACATTTGGTTACAATGGATAAGTCCTTTGCTAATCAATTAAAAATTTAACTTCTTCGTATCATAGTCCCTTGCTGCTGTAGAACACATCATTACAACAACAAAAAAGGCCTATAAAATGCTCTTTTCAAAATCATCGATTATATTTTTGAAGTGACTTTGAAAATAAATATTCTTTTTGCTACTAATTTCTGAGCATTTATAAATTTTGGTATTGAAAAATCCTGTAAGCAAAATAATTTTATTCAGATACATGTGATGGCGATCAATATGACGCATTTGTTGGTGTTCCAGAAACTCAAGCGTCCATGATTTTTTTAACCACGTTTTTATTAACATGCTTTCGTGTCTGTCTGGCTGTCCGCAATTTTTCAAATTTGCAAACGTTAAATTAAACCACTTCTGATGGTACTAGAGAGCTCAAAATTTTACTACAGATAGATCTTGGATGACAATAGATTGTTTCAAAATTTCAGATCGATAGAATGTACCGTAATTAAATTAATGCATTTTTAGTTCATCTCTATATAAGCATCTGTATCCGTCTGCCGTTGTTAGATTTCACGTGCCGAGTTCACCCAGTGACCTCATCGCCGTGGTATTAAAACGTTGGGCGGGTGCTGATGAGGTGTTTGGTAAAATAAATAGAGGTAAAAAAGGATTTTTAAAAACCACGTTTTTATAAGTGGACTAAAAAGTAGAAAATATTTGAAACTTATACGTTCAAGTACTTTGATTTAATATGACAAAAAACGTGGGGCGGGCGCTTATAAAGTTTTACAAATGAAGTTCCCTCATTCTCTCACTTATAGATCTCTCTTTTGCCTTCTAAGTTATAAATCGTTAATATTTATACCAAACACCCATCCTACGTTTTTAGTCATATTAAATTAAAGTACTTGAACGTATAAGTTTTAAATTATTTTCTTCTTTTTAGTCCACTTATAAAAACGTTGTTTTTAAAAATCCTTTTTGACCTTTGTTTATTTCTCATTGAATTGAAAATATAAAAAATCAATAGCTAATCAAAAAAATTAAATTAAAGTGATTAATTTGTGTAGAGCAAAGCACAAATTAATGTTTTTTGAGATATCTTTGAAATAAAATGACATTATCCTCATCAGAAGCATTGGGATATGTATATATATGATTTTGGTGAGATAACAGAAAATGTTCATATATATGATGTTGGTGAGATAACAGTAAATGTTAATATATATGATATTGGTGAGATAACAGTAAATATTTATGTACTAGAGTATTGCCCGTCAAAAATGAAGGAAGTTTTCAAAACGGATATATTTCAGTTTTTGTAATTGTCCCTTTTGCCCGAAAGCTGCATAGTAAATAATCAGAAAATGTAGAGAACAAGAGAGAAAAATTAAATCTCTTTTCAATATTGAACAGTTTTATGCGGACGCTTGAAAATAGCGTTTTTTTTGTTGTTGTTGTTTGTTTTGTTTTGTTTTTTTCCAGTATTTTTTTCTATGCTATATTTTTAGCGGTGCGATTTCTAAAATCTAGCGTTACGAACGGACATAGCAGAGTTTATATTTTGATTATATATACGAATATATGTGTTATGAGAAAACCTCCAAGCTTAGGCTTCGCGTTATATAAGTTTTCATGAATAATAATGATATAATCATGATAATAGTAAAGCATAGTGAATTACACACAGCAAAAAGTGATACTGCAGCAAAAAAGTTCGAATTATTAACAAATACTGCTAAGGAGTCAGCCGGACGTTAACTAGCGGCATTGAATCGTGCGCACCAATTATGAGTGCACCAATAATACAGCACAGTGCATTAAAAAATAAATTATGTAACTGTAATGTGATTCACATCACGCACATCTGTGATTTAAAGCCATTTAAGCTTCATTGATGATTATGACTTGTCAGTTTATTCGCCCATTTGTCCATGTATTATTACCACAACATTAGCAAAACATGTAAAAAATAAAATGTAATTTTTACACAAGTTAATAACAAAGAACTACTTATTTTGCATGTAAAGTAGTAAGCAAAGTTTGTCACAGGATAACAGAAAAGATTAAATTATCAACTGTTAATCATATTTACAATTTAATATATCCGTGTTAGTAATTCACATAAACTTTTTTATTATTGTCAAGTCAGCACCTTTTCAAAATCTATTATGACTTGTCAGTTTATGCGCCCATTGGTCCATACATTATTACCTCTACATTATCAAAAACATGTAAACAAAAAATTGTAACTATTTACAAATATGAATAACAAAGAACTATTTATTGTGCATGAAACCTTTGAAGTAAAGTTTATCATTGGATAAAAGAAAATATTAAAGTATCAACAGTTAATCGTATATTCTCCAATGGCTACCACACCATTGCTACCACCTCCAATGGTTACCACCTCAAATGACTACCCCCTCTCCTTGTCTACCACCTCCAATGGCTACCGCCTCTCAAGGCTACCACGTCCTATGGCTACCACTACTGACCCAGTTTGACAAGTTGTGATCCATACACGATATTAGGGATGGTAACTAAGGATTCGCAAATACGAATACCCTTCAATAGTTAATAACACTGTACTTCGAATACGAATACTCTTCAATAGTTAATGGCAAAGTTCTGATTGTCTAAAGATGGTGGTTTCAAAATGCAAGCAATTGTTGACAAAAAAGAAAATAAGAATGTGGTAAATCTATTGATGACCAACTCGAGTTCATTGCCCTAAGGGCAAGTTTGGATGGCCAACACGAGTTCATTGCCCCATGGGCAAGTATTGATGACCAACACCAGTTCACTGTCCCGAGGGCAAATATTGATGGTTGATGACCAACACGAGTTTACTGTCCCCAGGGCAAGTATTGATGGTTGATTACCAACACGAGTTCACTGCCCTGAGGGCAAGTCTTGATGACCAACACGAGTTCACTGCCCCGAGGGCAAGTCTTGATGACCAACACGAGTTCACTGCCCCGAGTGCAAGTCTTGATGACCAACACGAGTTCACTGCCCAGAGGGCAAATATTGATGGCAGATGACCATCACGAGTTTACTGCCCGTTGTATAAGGCTGACCCAGAGCAGAGTGTACATGTTCGTAACTAACACGTTTCCAGTTGGTTGCATTTAACTTTCTGTTAGTATTAGAGCTATTCAAAATATAACACTTAGATATAGGCGACGTATAAGGGAAGATTATTAAAAGAACTAAGCAATGAACTGTCCCCAATCCTTGTAGTTCTCTTTCAAGCCTCTCTAAACCAGGGTAAAGTGCCGCAGGATTGGAAATTAGCTAACGTAACTCCACTCTTTAAGAAAGGGGATAAATCAGACCCTGGTAATTACAGGCCTGTATCACTTACTAGTATCACCTGTAAATTACTAGAACACATAATATATAGTAGAATAGTTAACCACCTTGACAAATATAATGCCCTATGCCCACATCAACACGGCTTTAGAAAAAACAGATCATGTGAAACACAATTAATAGGTTTAATAGATGAACTATCAAAAGGCTTGGACAAAAATGATCAAATAGATACAATATTACTAGACTTCTCAAAAGCATTTGACAAAGTTCACCACCTTAGTTTACTTAAAAAACTTAACTACTTTGGAATCTCAGGTTCCTTACATCACTGGATCCAAGACTTCCTTTTGGGCAGGGAGCAAACTGTAATAATTAATGGATCTAAATCTGCACCAATAAAGGTTAACTCAGGAGTTCCACAAGGAACTGTGCTAGGTCCCTTACTCTTTTTAATTTATATAAATGATTTACCCAACAACATCTCAACAGGTACAAAAGTTAGGTTATTTGCTGATGATTGTATAATCTATAGAACAATTAAATCAGAACAAGATAGCAAAATTTTACAAAAAGACTTAGATGAATTGATAAAATAGGGAAACTAACTGGAGTATGTCTTTCCACCCAGAAAAGTGTCAACTGTTAAGAGTAACAAAGAAAAAGAAACAAATAAATTCAAAATATTACATTCATGGAAAAGAACTGACCCAAACTAAAGATGCAAAATACTTAGGAGTCTTAATAAATGAGAAACTATCATGGAATCCCCATGTCAATGAAGTTATTAAAAAATCAAACAAAACCTTAGGCTTTATAAAAAGGAACTTTAACAAATGTAATAGAGATATAAAACTAAAATGCTACCTCACTTTGGTGAGACCTGTACTAGAATATGCATCTTCTGTATGGGACCCATCCACCAAAGAAAACATTGATAAACTAGAACAAATTCAAAAAAGAGCTGCCAGATTCATTACTGGAGAATATTCGAAACTGACAAGAATAACACCATTAGTTAAATCATTAAACCTTGAAACACTAGAGGATAGAAGAACCAAGAGCAAAGTAGTAATCATACATAAAGCAATTAATTCTAATTTAGAAATACAACACAAAGATAACTTAATACAACCCTCAGATAGACATAAGGATAAAAACACCTTTCTTATTCCGTATGCAAGAACAAACACATACAAGTTTTCCTTCTTCCCGTCCGGAATTCGGGCGTGGAATGGGTTGCCTGAAGAATCCAGGAAAACCAACACTTTATCAACATTTAAATCTCTAATAAAAATGCAGTACTAAACACAAACCATAGATAAGCGTAGGACGCAATAATCTTCTGTATAGAAGGAGCGTCTGTAAACAGATAAGATAAGTAACATTTACTAGAAGGTAATATGTTGTTAAAGTTAGCACGTACTTAATGTTGACATGCCTTAAAGGGGGCATGTAGTTAA
Organism: Ampullaceana balthica; assembly: GCA_944989445.1. Lineage (NCBI taxonomy): Eukaryota > Metazoa > Mollusca > Gastropoda > Lymnaeidae > Ampullaceana > Ampullaceana balthica. The sequence continues at coordinate 1,816,430 of CALYLW010000061.1, forward strand.
AGGTATTATTTATTTAAAAATAATATGAAGCTAAAGGGAAAATGTACTTAATGGTGACATGCATATAAATGAAAACATTTAGGTACAGGTATCATTTGGTTAAAGGTAACATTTAGTTAAAGGTAAAAATGTAGTTGACGTGTCCTAAGTTCCAAACTCAGCCCGTGAAACATTTAATCGAACATCCCTATACTGTATGTCCGGTAACTCATGATTTTTTTTAAAATTGAAAATATAAACATAATAAAACAAACCCGTAAAAACAAAGTTTTTGACTATAAATCCCTTATATATGAGACATAACTAACAGTATTGATTATTTTCAAACATTTACAGACTGAATCTGTCTTAACTCAACTTTGCATCATAACCCTAGTGGGGGGGGGAGGGGTGGGTGGGGGGAGGGGTGGGGGAGGGGTGGGTGGGGGGGGGAGAGGGGAAAAGTCTGGTCACCGATTCGCTTGACCGAGCTCAGAGTGACACGTAAAATGTAAACAAAAGCACCCGTCGCTTCGTTGGGTCGCCTCAATGCGTCAGCTCAAAATTTCACGTGGCAAAAAAACAATAATAAACCGTGAATTGAAATTACATACCTCTTATAAGGATAAACTAAAAATGCATTAATTTAATTACGGTAAGTTCGATCGATCTGAAATTTTGATACGATGCATTGTTAGGTAAGACGGGTCCGTGTGCAAAATTTCAGTTCGATCGGATCATGGGAAGTGGGTCATTTTTGACTTCTGTTTTTCCGCCCGCCCGCCGAGCCCAAGACAGAGAGAGAGAGACGGCCGCGAAGTTAATATAAGGGATTTAAAAACATAATAGTTTTGGTTTCGAGATTAACAGAGCGTGTTGCGTTTCTCGCCGTAAAATAATATCTGACATGACCTCATTGTTTGAGTTTATAATAATTTGTGAAAAGGAAACAATGTAAACAAGATGAAATTTATGCACTGGGTTAAGATGGAGTCTATTTTTAGGCACAATTATTTTTATGTAGAAGGGTACCTTAGTGAACTTTTAAAGGTTACTTTTCATTGGTAGTGGCAGACATTAATATCAATATCATCACTCAACCTGGGTAAAAAGGATAATATGAAAGTATTGATATTTTTATTTTGCCGACCCCGCAGCGTAGCACGGGTATTGCGCTTGTTTTAAATTTAAAAAATATATAAATAATTTTAAAACTTGTTGTCAAACAGTTGTGTTGGAAGTGTGTATTGAGAGGGGTGAGGCTTTTTGTTACTTCTGTGGAAGGCAGTTTCTGACAGTTGGAAAATTGCGTGTGGGGGGGGGGTGGAATCCTTTTTAGGCTAGAGTGACCTCAATATTTCAAAAGTATTCTTCCTAAAGGAAGCCATCTGGTAGCCATAGGCTTGTAGGCCTGGGCGTTATCCCCCCCCCACCTCCCCAAGCATGTCTCTCTGACGTCACCAAATGATCGAATAATAGCAATAACAAGATCGTGAGACAGTTATCAGTGACACGATCATCCGAACATTTGAATACGTATCATGTCAGCTAGAGCAGTGCTTCTCAAAGTGGTGGTCCGCGGACCGGTGCCGGTCCGTGGGCCATCCGATGCCGGTCCACAGAAGATACCAAGAAAGGACATTTCACTACCACCTCAGTACAGGGAAAATAGTTCACCGGTCCCCGGTGCAATGGAAAAAATTCCTGCCGGTCCGCAATACTAAAAAAGTTTGAGAAGCACTGAGCTAGAGAATAATAAGCATCGACCAAAGCTGGTTGTCAGATTGTGGTGTCGAGGCTAAGGACAGAAATAAAGCCATTGTTTCTTTACTTTTTTAAAATTTTAGATTTAAAATTATTAAATAAAAATATAAATTCTAAAAAAAATATTTTCTTTTTTCCCTTTAATTTTTTTTTACAACAGTCTTGATTTACAACACGAACACTCAGATGCGTAACTAGGTTTTTGGCGCCCTTGGCTGATTTATTTTTTGCGCCCTTGCTAAATTAACATGTTTCAGCTTTGTGATTTTTTCATTTAGAAAAAATAATTAAATTTCTCTTATTTTATTTATGACAATAATTACGTAGTCTGACAGTAACAGTCATACAAAGTGAATATAAAAAATGCATAAGACAGGAACAATACTTATTTGAAATGTATTGTTTAATAAATAATACTAAATAAATTGGTGGATAAAACGGGATATTGTCGCGTTAATAAAGAATGCGGCAAAACTTGAAGTACCATGTATTAAAAATAAAAACAATGTGTCATACTCATTATCTCATACATAACGACAGAAACTTACAATTAAAAGTAAATTTAAGTAACACTCCGACTACAGCTAAGCACTTTCATTAGCTTGCTTATTGGCGTATTGCTAATACAGTCGGGCCTAAGTCGAACGCAAGGGGTTAAAACATTCGACTTACGAAGTTTTCGAGTTTGGGAAACTGGTGTAATAGGCGCAGATTAATCAAGGAAAATGTTGATATTGAGAGAGGGGGGGGGGACAGCCATAGCGGCTAGAAGGCTTGACAGGAAAGAGGGGCGGTGTTATTTCATATGAAAGGAGCCAACTTGCTTTAACATACCGACACAAGCCCGTGAGAGGAGACACCTTCCCTCCCCTCCCCCACTTTACTCTATCGACAGTGGGATTGGGATAGTAAAATTTTTATTTTTAAAAGAAAGATTGTAAAATCATATTGACATAATAAGAAGCCCCGGAAAGGCCACAAACATAATAAAAAATATTATTATGGTTTAAATGAGATATAATAAAATATAATTAATTATTCACTTTTATGTTATCAAGGATAAAAGTGATATACAGTCGGACCTCGCTAAGTCGAACTTCCCTAAGTCGAAAACCTCCTTATATCGAATAAATTGTTAGGTCTCGGCCAAATTCCATAAGAATAATGTATTTTAGATCTCCTTAACTCCAGAGATTTTTTACTTTCAACCTCTTTAAGTCGAATTTTCCAAGGCATTTGGGTTATTATTCTGGAGTGACATTTCAGAACACGTGTTCCGATGTTGTTGTTGTTTTTGTTGTTGTTGTTGTTGTTGAGCCTTCTCGTTCATGAGGGGCATCCACCGATCATCTTCGGCGTCTGCGATTCCCCCAAGGGGATAGGCCACATACGAGAGACTTCCATGCAGGCATCTCTATCCTGGGCTAGCTTCTCCAGGATCTTCCATTCATGGCCAATTTTCTTGATGTCTGCCTGCAATTCTCGGCGCCAAGTGTTTCTTGGACGGCCTCGTTTCCGCTTACCCTGTGGGTTAATATATCATACAGAATGGGACGGCGATAAAGCTTTTAAATAAAATACAAAATACACAAACAAATTGTGCAATTAAAACAATAAATTTGAGCTTTATTTTAAACTAAAACGACAATAGACGTTTCGGCTAATGCCTTTATCTGTACAACCCTGTTGACTCCATTTCAGGGCTTGCCTTGTTGTATTAGACGCAGGTTTTCTTAGTGTATGACCAATCCACCTCCACCGCTTCTGAAGAATCTCTTCCTCAACTGGCTTCTGTTTTGTCCGCTGCCACAGTTCCCGGTTGCTGATTTTGTCACGCCAGTGAATTCTGAGAATCCTTCTTAGACAATTGTTGATGAAGGACTGGATTCTAGTCAGGTTTACGGCTGTTGTTCTCCATGACTCGGGTCCATATAGCAGCACAGGTTACCAACATAGCGTTAAAAACGTTACTTTTAACTTGCTGCCTAAGTTGTTGGAGACCCAAACATTCTTGAGTTGCTGGAAGGATTTAGTGGCGCCCTTTTGAGCTGGCGCCCTTGGCAACTGCCCCAATGCCAACCCGTTGTTACGCCACTGCGAACACTATATTTAGAACTTTCTTCATTTTAAATTAAATTCGTAAATTTATTCTTATCACAGACTCTAGTTGAAAGCAGTGGCGTAGCTAGAACTTTTGCCGTCCGGGGCGGTCTCCAATTTGCCGCCCTTTTTAGGGGCCGTCCATAAATGACGCCACACATCTGGGGGGGGGAGTCACATACGTTTGTGACGATGTGTAACGAGGGGGGATGGGTTAAGAAATGTGATGTCACGTCAAAATGCGCAACTTTTAATAAATTCCCGCTTAAATATTTGATTACTGACACTTTATTTAATGACGTTTATGTAAAACGCATGTTACGATATTAGAATGCAGCGTTATACTTAAAACATACTTAAATTTCCAAAATTAAATTAGAAACATGTTCATTTGCAAACAGAAAATACGGCTTTTATTGGGAGGGGGGGTCAAAGCTTTGTGATGTCTTATTGAAGAAGGGGTCTGAGTTTTTGTGACGACGAGGGGGGAGGGGTGAAGTATCAGACAATATAGCGTGACGTCATTTATGGAAGGCCACTTAGTCAATTATATTATGGTTTTTAAACATTATTAAATAATTGTAATTGAAACGAAGTAAAGCTGGGGAACATGTTTACCATTGCATGCCATATTTATGTAAGCTGTAATAAAAGAGGCTGCTTAATATTTTATACCTATAAATACACATTTATAAAAATACAAGATACTTTTTTTTAAAGGCCACAAGAAAGTTACTGAGGTCGCAGGTCAACCCCCCCCCTCATGAGACAATACATATTCCTAATTTACACCCAAAAAAAGAACATTACCAAACATTTTGTTTTTTTTTGTTTTTTTTTAATTTATAAATAAATGTTTTTTTTTACAACCAAAGAAATTGTATACAATAGCAGTGGCATAACAACGGCTTGACATTTGGGGCAGTTGCCAAGAGCGCCGGCCTGCGCCAGTTCAGATGGGCGCCGCTAGATCTCTAATTTTTAAATTTTTATTTAAATAAAAGGCGCAAAAAATAAATTAGGCAAAGGCATCAAAAACCCAGATACGCCTCTGTACATTAGTATGTAAACATATTTATACATTTACTTTCCTAACTTTCATAATAAAAATCGTGTATTAAGCTATCAAAATTAAAATTATTTGTAATATCTTGTTCTTTGGACAGTATTGCAAGATTTTGTTGTCTTTAATCGCTCATTGTGGAACAAAGATAATTTTTTTTATCAACTTCAGTTTGGAGAAGCTCCTTTCACAACGAGCGACACTGATAGCAATAGTTGAAAAAATTCATAGCAAAATTACAATATTGGGTACAGAATTTTACAACATATACTGTTGAATAAATTTTAATAGACAACGGGAACTTTTCCCCCGTTTTTCTAACATAATGCCTCTTCTTGTAGTGTAGGTACAGCCATAAAAACCTGGATCCTTTTTCTTTCCATATTGAACTGTCAATGTAAATAAAGTAATTTATTTGATGTTCAAATGCTTCATTTAGTAGGTTACATGGTATTACATGTATATACGAATATTTTCTTGCAAGGACATGCAACTCATCAAGGCGTTATTTTATTTTATTTTAGAATTCCCGCAATGGATAAAACATTTCTCGTTGTACTTCTTGTTCTAAAGATAGAACCACATTTTCTGAATTTTCCTTACCCATACTTTTTCTCATTCTAACTAGGCATTCAGTTGATCCATCTCTTCACAAATTGTTTGGCTGATATAACAGCATTTTGTATTAGCACATCTCTTTGTTCCATGCAATGGATTTGCATTAATTTTAAAAAATGACGGGTTCCCATAAATTGAGATAACATAGAAGAGAAAAATATTGCATATAATTGAGTAAAATTCCAATATCTGATCTGGTGTTCCTAGTTACTTCTTCAGATGTTAATTTTTCCAAGACGCTTGAAAGTTTAAAGGTCTTTTTCGAAATTATTATGCCTATTGTGGTGTTTATTAACAGAGAAATTTGAATATTTACATATTCTTGTCATAAATCTTAATACTTTTCCATAAAATAGACGAATTCAAATTATTTACACATTACTATTACTTTAATTTGATAGGCGTAACAGTATTTTAATGAAAAACACAAATTATTTGTGCTACTTTAATACATTTATTTTTTAATAACTTACTTTACAATAATTTACTGAAAACTGAAACAGTAATATAAATTACTACTTGCAAGTAAATTACAATATTTGAACCACCATGCCTTGTAGGTACTTTTTCGCGCATCATTCTGCGAATGTCGAAATTCCAAGTAAAAACTGTCGTGGCGATATTAATAGCACATATTATTCGGCCCAGCGGTGGTGAGTTTTTTGGGTAGTTTTCTTATAAAAGCGTCATCTGTGACTTATACCGCTTAGTTTTCCAAACAAATGGATACGTTTTTTGAGCGATTAAAATTTTTTGAACGGTTTTGCGTTAGTTATAATATCCACTATGTAATCAAACAAATTTTGTGCGAATCCGTTAATTAAGACTCGAAATTACGAATATTTTTGTTTCACCCTGGTTTTCCCCTTTCAAAAGAACAAGGGTGGTTGTCGGGAATTGTTGTACTTTTCAAATGCCCACAAATGGTGCCCCTAAATGAGTGCCACCCGGGGCGGACCGTCCCCACCGCCACCCCCCCTTAGCTACGACACTGGTTGAAAGACATTTTCAGTTAATCGTTTAACCAGATTAAACAAAACATTGAATAAAATCACATTTATTTTAGCTTCTTTTTCTATTTCTTTCTTTCTTTCTTTCTTTTTTTTTGTAGAGTGGGTGGTGGTCGGGTTGGATTAGTGGCACAAATATTCAGAGCGTCTTTTAAAGCTGACAATTTCAGACCAAGACGGGGAGGGGGAAAAGCGATCTAAACTTTGAAGATTAAAATTTGTGGAGTACAAATTTAAACACTTTCCCCGCTAAGTTAACACGCCATTCACATGCCGGCTAAGTCATAGCAAGTCAGATGGATGGATAACTACTTTTAGTTCCCATAACTCAGATGAGAGAGACTAAATTCCCATAACACAGATGAGAGAGACTAAGTTTCCATAACTCAGATGAGAGAGACTAAGTTCCCATAACACAGACGAGAAAGACTAAGTTCCCATAACTCAGATGAGACTAAGTTACCATAACTCAGATGAGAGAGACTAAGTTCTCATAACGCGGTGGTCGAGTGGCAGCGCACTGGACTGTCGTACCGATGGTCACGGGTTCGAATCCGTGTGAAGGCAAGGGTTTGTTCCCGGGGCCTAGGGCGTCCCTGAGTCACCCCGCTCCGAATGGGTACCTAACACTACATGTAGTTAGGCGGCTGGGTAATGCGTGGAACCCACAAAGCCGTGGCCTGTGAATGCTGCATCACTTGCCAACAGATCATCTGTCATGGTCTGTGGACGCAACTATCTTCTGCATAGAAGGAGCGTCTGTATAGATAAGATAAGATAACTCAGATGAGAGAGACTAAGTTCACATAACTCAGATGAGAGAGACTAGGTTACCATAACTCAGATGAGAGAGACTAAGTTCCCATAACTCAGATGAGAGAGACTAAGTTCCCATAACACAGACGAGAGAGACTATGTTCCCATAACTCAGATGAGACTAAGTTACCATAACTCAGATGAGAGAGACTAAATTCCCATAACTCAGATGAGACTAAGTTCCCATAACTCAGATGAGACTAAGTTCCCATAACTCAGATGAGACTAAGTTCCCATAACTCAGATGAGACTAAGTTCCCATAACTCAGATGAGACTAAGTTCCCATAACTCAGATGAGACTAAGTTCCCATAACTCAGATGAGACTAAGTTCCCATAACTCAGATGAGACTAAGTTCCCATAACTCAGATGAGACTAAGTTCCCATAACTCAGGCAGATCACCTCGAACTGGCAGAAGAAGCCTTAAAAAATAGATCTGGGGCGTCCGCGATAAATTGGACGCGGGTGTCACAATGACCCAGATGATTGGGATCTCATCGTCCAGAAATGTCGACGTGTTCAACCCGAGGTCAACCCAGTGATGCAGCGTTGGGCTGTCGCCTTTCATTCGAGTCACGCGCTTAGACTTGACATCCCATTCAAAATGGTGCGAAAAGACTTTTTAATAATCGGTCGGTGAGTGAGAGTTATCTGCCTTGTTTTTTGTATGACGGTGTGTGAGAGTTTTCTGCCTTGTTTTTTGTATGACGGTGTGTGTGAGTTATCTGACTTGTTTTTGTATGACGGTGAGCGCGAGTTATCTGACTTGTTTTTGTCTTATGTTGAGTGAGAGTTATCTGCCTTGTTTTTTGTATGACGGTGTGTGAGAGTTATCTGCCTTGTTTTTGTATGACGGTGTGTGAGAGTTATCTGCCTTGTTTTTTGTATGACGGTGTGTGAGAGTTATCTGCCTTGTTTTTTGTATGACGGTGTGTGAGAGTTATCTGCCTTGTTTTTTGTATGACGGTGTGTGAGAGTTATCTGCCTTGTTTTTTGTATGACGGTGAGCGAGAGTTATCTGCCTTGTTTTTTGTATGACGGTGTGTGAGAGTTATCTGCCTTGTTTTTTGTATGACGGTGTGTGGGAGTTATCTGCTTTGTTTTTGTATGACGGGTAGCGAGAGTTATCAGAATTTTCTTTTGATCTACATGTATCATCTTTTTAAAAAAATTTATGTGTTCGTGTTTTATTTTTTAAAATATTTGTCAATATCAGCATAGAAATCATGGACTTCCTACTAACACCACAGATATGTATCGGAAGGAGTGATATAAAAGATGAAATGATATGACACATGAATCAGACAAGAGCATGTAAGGGGTGTCAGGGTTAATGTCATGGTAAGTGTATTAAGAACACGACATGTATAGCAACATGTTCATTACCGTTGTTTACACTCTGGTTACAAGAGAATTGTCAAATAATAATTTAGTTAGAATGTTTTCTTTTTTTTTGTTGAATGAAATTAAATTACGAAATGATCTTGTAATATCTTGTTCAACAAATGTTCCAGGAAAAGAAAAAAATTATGAAAAACCATATCTTTGTAATTATTAATTTCCTCGAGCTGCACATTCGAAGGTAATGTCATTCTGAGGGTTGACATTGAACTTTGACCTCAAAGTGGATGCTGCTTTAAGTTTACGGGCCAAGGTAATTTCTTGAACAGATCATTCACAGGGACCGTCCATAAATGACGTCCAGCGATTTAGGTCAATTTTACCCCCCCCCCGTTCCCCACTCGTCACACTTCTTCACAAAAACGTACACCCCCTTCCTCCAATATGACGCTACAAAGCTTTGACCCCCCCCCCACCCCTTTTTTTTTACACTACCACAAAAGCCGATTTTCTAATTAAAATTAGCATTTTTAAAATTACTTTTTTGTCATTTAATTATTTATTTAGTGCAAGTGTGCACTCCAATATCGTAACACGTGTAAAGCCCTTGAAAATGTTATTACCGTATATACTCGCATATAAGCCGAATTTAGAACTAGAAACTACAATACTTCTGCTTATATGCGCGTAAAATAAAATGGACGCAATGAAATATCAAATTGTATACGTTTGTCTAAATATATACTTCGTTAATCATCAGTTGTGAACAACTTATGAGCGGAGGTTCAGATATTATTATAGCAAACAGTGTGGAATTTAAAGAGCAGAACACGTTTTTGTGTCATTCCAAAAGGTAAACAAAGTGGTATGTAACATAAACGTAAGCATTTAACATCTTTAAAGTAACACATTTCTAGGAACCAAAAATATGGAGTAGAATTAGACAATTGTATGGTCGGCATAGGCTATTTGCGGGTTTTTGCAAAAGCTGGCCATTTTAAAGCAGTTTTAGGGGGTCGGCTTATATGCGATACAGGCTTATATGCGATACAGGCTTATATGCGATACAGGCTTATATGCGAGTATATACCGTAATTAAATTGTAAGAAATCAAATATTCAAGTGGAACTTTTATTTAAAGTTGCGAGTTTTTGTATGTGACGTCACATTTCTTTAAAAAAAATAAAGAACTAAATAATATTTTTAAAAATCCTCGTCACACATCGTGCCAAATGTGTGACCCCTCCCCGACATTTATGGACGGCCCCATATGCCAGCCGACACTCTACAGCTTTAATTAATTAAAGCTTTTTAAAAAGTTTCCATGAGAATTAAATGTTTTTAGGCCAAATTTTACTTTGTGAATCGTCTTTTGAAGAGAGATAATTAGCCCATGTACAAACTTGTAGCATTTCGATGGCTAAGATAAAAGTTCTATAAAAGTGATTTATTCTAAAGAGGAAAATTGTAACACGAGACTTAGTCTTGTACAGCGGTATTCTTAGAGGTACCATCGTGGACATCGCTACACGCAGAGGCGGCGTTAGGTACGCACCAGGCCTGGTGCAACAATGACCCCGCGGGGCCAGAGTACTGGTATCCGACGCGAACTATCAATATGCCCAAATGGTCATAATATCTTGATTAGATCAATTCTTGCGCAAACTCAGTAGTGCAATATCTGCCGGCTCTTTTGCTACTAAAATATATTTATGTTCGCGTTTTATGAACAACTAGATTGTGCCGGAGCGCCATGGCACCTGCGGCGCCCACTTTTTTAAGGGCGCCTACGGCACCAACCTTTTTCAAAAGCCCAACTAACTTGTCCATTTTTGATAAATAAGAAATATTAAAATTTCTGAAATGTACGCAAATTATTTAATAACTAGTTTGTGCTGCGGCGCCCCCCTTTTTTAAGGGCGCCTACAGCGCCCACCTATTTCAAAAGCCCACTAACTTGTCCTTGTATGATAAATACGTAATATTAAAATTTCTTAAATGTACACAAAGTATTTTATTTAAAAAAAATATTTTTTTATTTTTATGTTTAAAATTTTTTGATGTCAAAAGCCCAAGTAACTTATCCTAGTATGATAAATACGAAATATTCCTGAAATATACACAAAGTACGTATATAATGTAGGTTGTGCTGCGGCGCCCACTTGTTTCAAAAGCCCAACAAACTTGTCCTTGTATGATAGATACGTAATATTAAACTACCTTAAATGTACACAAAGTAATTTAAAATAGAGTTTGTATTTTTTACAGTGCTAATCACCACACGATTTTTAAACTAATTTTAGAAAGCAGCGCACCAAATTACTGCACCAAAAAATAACTATTTGAGTCAATCAGCACTGCTTACAACGCAATTTTTTTTTAAAAAGCAGAGTGATTTCCCTCAACGTTAGGCGGCAGTGACAAATGAGCGTAAATATATAATACTAGATTATGCCGGGGCGCCGTGGCGCCCACTTTTTAGGGCGCCTACGGCGCCAACCTTTTTCAAAACCCTAAGTAACTTATCCTTGTTTAATAAATACGAAATATTAAACTTCCTGAATTGTACACAAAGTATTTTATAATTATAAATCCTCAACTCCAATTTTTACATCGTTCCCTTTTTCCAAAATTAAGATATAAGCTAAAGCAATGACGTCATAAAATATATTTTTTACAGCGCGTCTTTAATTTGTAATTAATTTGCACACCTTTCGATGCACACCTTGTATTAAATATTAGATCAAACAATGACGTCATATAATAATTTTTTACAGTGCTAACACGATTTTTTAAACTGCTATAGACTATTGTACATCGTTCCTCAGCGTTCCACATCCAGCCAGCCAGTGACTTGGGCTTTTATATTATTAAACAAATCATTTATATAATAATTTTTACAGTGCTAATCACCACACGATTTTTAAACTAATTTTAGAAAGCAGCGCACCAAATTACTGCACCAAAAAATAACTATTTGAGTCAATCAGCACTGCTTACAACGCAAAATTTAAAAAAAGCAGAGTGATTTCCCTTAACGTTAGGTGGCAGTGACAAATGAGCGTAAATATATAATATATAGGGGTTGTAAGGCGCATATGGCGCCCACTTTGTTTTTGTGAAAAGCCCGAGTAACTTATCCTTGTTTGATAAATACGAAATATTAAACTTCCTGGAATGTACACAAAGTATTTTACAATTAACCATATCAAATCCTCTTTTTACATTGTTCCCTTTTCCAAAATTAAAATATGAGCTAAAAAAATTACGTCATATAATATTTTTTTTACAGCGCATCTTTAATTTATAATCATTTTGCGCACCGATGCACACCTTGTGTTTTAAAATATAAGATCAAACAATTACGTCATATTAAATATTTTTACAGTGCTAATCACCATACGATTTTTCAACTGCTATAGACTGTTATACATAGTTCCTCAGCGCTCCACATCCGTACATCCAACAGTGAATGACTTGGGCTTTTATATTATTTACTAGGTTGTGCCGCGGCGCCGTGGTGCCTGCGGCGCCCACTTTTTTCAAATGGCCAACTAACTTATCCTTCTTTGCTAAATACTTAATATTGAACATACTGAAATGTACACAAAGTATTTTATAATAGGGATTGTAGGGCGCCTACGGCGCTCACTGCAGCTGTGGGGCGCCTACGGCGCCTACCCATTTTTGTCAAAAGCCCAAGTAACTTATCATTGTTTGATAAATACGAAATATTAAACTTGCTGAAATGTACACAAAGTATTTTATAATTACAAATCATCAAATTATATTTTTACATCGTTCCCTTTTCAAAAATTAAAATATAAGCTAAAACAATGATTTCATCATATAATATATTTTTTTTACAGCGCGTCTTTAATTTACAATTATTTTGCACACCTTTTTGCGCGCCTTTCGATGCATGCCTTGTATTAAAATATAAGCTCAAAAAATGACGTCATAGCGTTCCACATCCTTCCAGCCAGCCAGCCAGCCAGTGACTTGGACTATTATATTGTATACTAGTTTGTGCTGCGGCGCCGTGGCGCCTGTGGCGCCCCCTTTTTTATGGGCGCCTACGGCACCCACCTTTTTTCAAAAGCCCAACTAACTTGTCCTTGTATGATAAATATGTAATATTAAAATTTCTTAAATGTACACAAAGTATTTTATAATAGTAAATTTTATTTTTTATGTTAAAAGCCCAAGTAACTTATCCTTGTATGATAAATACGAAATATTCCTAAAATGTTTACAAAGTATGTATATAATATAGGTTTTACTGAGGTGCCCTTTTTATTTAGGGCGCCTAAGGCGCCTAATTTTTTCAAAAGCCCAAAAAACTTGTCCTTGTATGATAGCTGCGTAATATTAAACTACATTAAATGTACACAAAGTAATTTTAAATTGAGGTTTAAGGGCGCCTAAGGCGCCCACTTTTTTTTTGATTTTAAATTGAGGTTTTAGGGCGCCTGAGGAGCCCACTTTTTTGGGGGGGCCAAAAGCCAAAGTAACACGAAATATTCCTAAAAATTAAACAAAGCATTTATATAATAATTTTTACAGTGCTAATCACCACACGATTTTTAAACTAATTTTAGAAAGCAGCGCACCAAATTACTGCACCAAAAAATAACTATTTGAGTCAATCAGCACTGCTTACAACGCAAAATTTTAAAAAAGCAGATTGATTTCCCTCAACGTTAGGCGGCAGTGACAAATATATAATATATGGTTTCTTTTCGAAAAATACTGTAACGACCTACGTTAAAATGCAATTTATTGTACAAGGCAATATTTCAAATGCATGTTTCTAATCGCAAGTGCATTGTGTACATGACTACACGCAGTGTACTTCGACATGCAGGATGACATTCTCATATATCTTTGTCCATCACATCTGCGAATCACTTTATAATTTACATAAGATAATTAATGACAGGATTAGACCATGTTTAGTGTATTTTGTGCTTGTTTTTTTTACGGTGAATATTACTTGGACGAAATATTCTCAAGTCTGAAACGCGGGGCCCCCCTAAGCGCGGGGCCTGGGGCTATTGCCCCAGCTGCCACCCCAAAGGCCATTCTTGGCTCCACGGCTCTCCTCATTATGAACTTGAACTTGAACTATCCCTTAACCCGTTGTTGGGTCGTTGGGGCACCATCGTGAACTGCTCACTAACACACGTCATTTGTCCCGGTCCTGTGCTGCCCTTTGAGAGTCACCGAATGACAGGCCAGTCCACTCTTTGATATCATTATACATACAGATTAATAGGGACCAACAGGGTAGACATTTTGTACCGGGTACCAAATCCGAATATTTAGATGTACTATTTGCCGGATCCGGGTAAGAATCCGAGTACTAGGGTTGTTAAAAAAAAATCGGAAATTCGAATTAATTTCGGTTTTGAAAACGATTAGCGGTTGCTTTATTTCGCAAAACCATGGCATAACCGCCTTGTATTTAGCTTTCACGTTTTCTACAAATAATATTTAATTTTAGGAATTCAATTTGGTTTATTAAATTATTATTGACTGTATTTTTTAATTGTTTACTAGCAAAATAACCCCGCTTTGCTGCGGAAATTAGTATTTCAGTTACGTTGAGAATCCGCGAAACACAAATTCAAAACACCAATTGATTTCACTCTGGATCATGATGGATATAATACATATATTAACTTCACCGTCTTGTCTTTCTGTCTGTCCCAGTCCCGCAGAAAAACAAAAGCGAAAAGTAAAAAATGACACACTTCCCGCGATCCTATCGAGCTGATAATTTAATTTTTTTTTGTCTGCTACCATAGCGGGAGGTTACTCAACAACTTCCCAAAGTTTGATAATCCTACCTACACGGGAAGTTATATATTTAATGATGAGTCTGTTTTATATAGCTCATATCAGAAAAAAAAACTATATTTTGGCCCCGGCCCCCTAGTGAATGATAATTTTACATTTGTTTTGATTGTTACCATTGCGGAAGTGTACTTAACAACTCTCCAAAGTTTCATGCTGCTACCAACACGAGACATTGGAGAATTAGTGATGAGTCAGTTTTTTATATAAGAAAAAAACTACATTTGGGCCCCACGGCCCCCAGTAAGTGATAATTTATATAATTTTTTAACCTGTTACCATCGCAGAATGTTACTTAACAACTACTCAAACTTTCATGCTTCTTCATACACAGGAAATAGGACAATTAGTGATTTTCAGTTTTTATATTGCTCATATTAGGAAAAAACTACATTTGGGCCCCTGGGCCCCAGTAAGTGAAAATTTAAATACTTTTTCTCCCGTTACCATCGCGGAAGTGTACTCAACAACTTCCCAAAGTTTCATGCTTCTACCTACTCGGGAAATAGGAGAATTAGTGATTTTCAAATGTTTATATAGCCCATATAAGGTAAAAAAAACGATTTTGGGCCCCCGGCCCCCATGAGTGTTAATTTTAAAATTCTTTTTTGCCATTTGTCGTCAAAAGAGGCTACTTGACAATTTCCCAAGGTTTCATGCTTCTACCTACGCGGTAAATCCAAGAATTAGTGATGAGTCTGTTTTAATATAAGAAGAAACTACATTTGGGCCCCCGGCCCCCATTAAGTGATAATTTAAATATTGTTTTTACCTGTTACCATCGTGGAAGTGTACTTAACAACTACCCCAAGTTTCATGCTTCTACCTACACGGGAAATAGCAGAATTTGTGATTTTTAGTTTTTGTATAGCTCATATAAGGAAAAAACTTCATTTAGGCCCCCGGCCCCCAGGAAGTGATAATTTAATTTTTTCTTCCTCTCGTCGCTATCGCTGGTTTTTACTCAACAACTTCCCTAAGTTTTATGCTTTTGCCTACTCGAGAAATGAGAAAATTAGTGATTTCATATTCTATATAGTCCATATAAGGAAAAAAAGCGTTTTTGGGCCCCGGGCACCCAACAGTGTGAATTTTAAAATTCTTATTCGCCAATTATCGTTGAGAGAGTGTGCTCAGCAAGTTCCCAAAGTTTCATGCTAATACCTACACGGTAAGTTGGAGAATTAGTGATGAGTCAGTTTTTTATATAAGAAAAAAACTACATTTGGGCCCCCGGACCCCATTAAGCGTTATTTTAAATATTTATTTCGCTTGTTACCATCACGGAAGTGTGCTTATCAACTACCTAGTGTTTCATGCTTCTACCTACACGGGAAAATAGGAGAATTAGTGATTTTTAGTTTTTTATAAAGCTCATATAAGGAAAAAACTTCATTTGGGCCCCCGGCCCCCAGGAAGTGATAATTTAAGTTTTTTTTCCTCCCGTCGCTATCGCTGGTTTTTCCTCAACAACTTCCCAAAGTTTCGTGCTTTTGCCTACTCGAGAAATGAGAAAATTAGTGATTTCATATTCTATATAGTCCATATAAGGAAAAAAAGCGTTTTTGGGCCCCGGGCCCCCAACAGTGTGAATTTTAAAATTCTTATTCGCCAATTATCGTTGAGAGAGTGTACTCAGCAAGTTCCCAAAGTTTCATGCTAATACCTACACGGGAAGTTGGAGAATTAGTGATGAGTCAGTTTTTTTATATAAGAAAAAAAATACATTTGGGCCCCCGGACCCCATTAAGTGTTATTTTAAATATTTTTTTCGCTTGTTACCATCGCGGAAGTGTGCTTATCAACTACCTAGTGTTTCATGCTTCTACCTACACGGGAAACAGGATAATTAGTGATTTTTAGTTTTTATAAAGCTCGTATAAGGAAAAAACTTAATTTGGGCCCCCGGCCCCCAGGAAGTGATAATTTAAATATTTTTTCTCCCGTTACCATCGCGGGATTGTACTTAACAACTTCCCAAAGTTTCATGCTTCTGCCTACTCGGGAAATAGGAGAATTGGTGATTTTCAAATTTTATATAGGCCATATAAGGAAAAAAAACGTTTTTGGGCCCCCGGCCCCCATGAGTGTTATTTTTAGAATTCTTTTACGCCAATTTTCGTCGCGAGAGGCTACTCGACAACTTCCCAAAGTTTCATGCTTCTACCTACACGGGAATTTGGAGAATTAGTGATGAATCAGTCAGTGAGTGAGTGAGTGAGGGCTTTGCCTTTTATTAGTATAGACTAGCAAAATACCCGCGCTACGCTGCGGAAAATAGGATTTCAGTTACCGTTGAGAACACGCGTAACACAAATTCAAAACACCAATTGATTTCAATCTGGATCATGATGAAGATAATACATATATTAACTTCACCGTCTTGTCTGTCTGTCTGTCGTAGTCCCGCAGAAAAACAAAAACGAAAAGTAAAAAATGACACACTTCCCGTAATCCTATCGAGCTAATAATTTAATTTATTTTTCGTCTGCTACCATTGCGGGAGGGTACTCAACAACTTCCCAAAGTTTCGTGCTCCTAACTACACGGGAAGTTAGATATTTAATGATGAGTCTGTTATATGTAGCTCATATAGAAAAAAACTACATTTGGGCCCCCGGCCCCCTAGTGAATAATAATTTTATATTTGGTTGTGATTGTTATCATCGCGGGAGGGTACTCAACAACTTTCCAAAGTTTCATGCTTCTACCTACACGGGAAGATGAGGAATTAGTGTTCATTCAGTTTTATATAGCCCATATACGAAAAAAAAACGGTTTTGGGGCCCCGGCCACCCATGAGTGAAATTTTAAAAAAATTTTCTTTTCGTCATTTATCGTCATAAGAGTGTACTAATCAAGTTCCCAAAGTTTTAGCTTCTACATTCACGGCAAGTTGTAGAATTAGTGTTGAGTCAGATTTTAATATTAGAAAAAACTAAATTTGGGCCCCCGGTCCCCAGTAAGTGATAATTTATATATTTTTTTACCTGTTACCATTGCGGAATGTTACTTAACAACTGCCCCAAAGTTTCATGCTTCCACCTTTACGGGAAATAGAAGAATTAGTGATTTTTAGTTTTTATATAGCTCATATGAGGAAAAAACTACATTTAGGCCCCCGGCCCCCACTATGTAATAATTTAAATATTGTTTTAGTTTGTTACCACTACTCAGAGTTTCTTGCTTCTACCTACACGGGAAACATAAGAATTTGTGATTTTCAGTTTTTATATAGCTCCCATAAAGAAAAAAACTTTATTTGGGCCCCCGGACCCCAGTATTTGAAAATTTAAATATTTTTTTTGCCTGTTGATATCACCCAAGTGTACTCAACATCTTCCCAAAGTTTCATTCTTCTATCTACTCGCAAAATAGGAGAATTAGTGATTTTACTTTTAATATTGCCCATATAAGGAAAACAATGGTTTTGGGCCCCCGGCCCCAATGAGTGTGAATTTAAAAATTATTTTATGCCAATTTTCGTCGCGAGAAAGCTACTTAAATTCCCAAAGGTCTCATGCTTCTTCTACCTACACGGAAAGTTGGAGAATTAGTGATGAGTCAGTTTTTAATATAAAAAAACAACTACATTTGGGCCCCCGGCCCCCATTAACTGATAATTTAAATATGTTTTTCGCTTGTTAACATCGTGGAAGTGTACTTATCAACCCCACCCAGTGTTTCATGTTTCTACCTACATGGGAAATATGAAATATTTGCGCCCCCGGCCCCCATTAAGTGTTATTTTAAATATTTTTTTTCCCTTGTTACCATCGCGGAAGTGTGCTTATCAACTACCCAGTGTTTCATGCTTCTACCTACACGGGAAATAGGAGAATTAGTGATTTTTAGTTTTTATATAGCTCATATAAGGAAAAAACTTCATTTGGGCCCCGGCCCCCAGGAAGTGATAAATTAATATTTTTTCTCGCCGTTACCATCGCGGGTTTGTACTCAACAACTTCACAAAGTTTCATGCTTCTGCCTACTCGGGAAATAGGAGAATTGGTGATTTTCAAATTTTATATAGGCCATATTAGGAAAAAAAACGTTTTTGGGCCCCCGGCCCCCATGAAGGTGAATTTTAAAATTCTTTTCGCCAATTTTCGTCGCAGAGAGGCTACTCGACAATTTCCCAAAGTTTCATGCTTCTACCTACGCGGGTAAAAGTTGGAGAATTAGTGATGAGTCAGTTTTTTTATATAAGAAAAAAACTACATTTGGGCCCCCGGACCCCATTAAGTGTTATTTTAAATATTTGTTTCGCTTGTTACCATCGCGGAACTGTGCTTATCAACTACCTAGTGTTTCATGCTTCTACCTACACGGGAAATAGGAGAATTAGTGATTTTTAGTTTTTATATAGCTCATATAAGGAAAAAACTTAATTTGGGCCCCCGGCCCCCAGGAAGTGATAATTTAAATATTTTTTCTCCCGTTACCATCGCGGGATTGTACTCAACAACTTCCCGAAGTTTCATGCTCCTGCCTACTCGGGAAATAGGAGAATTGGTGATTTTCAAATGTTTATATAGGCCATATAAGGAAAAAAAACGTTTTTGGGCCCCCGGCCCCCATGAGTGTTATTTTTAAAATTCTTTTACTCCAATTTTCGTCGCGAGAGGCTACTCGACAACTTCCCCAAGTTTCATGCTTCTACCTACACGGGTAAGTTGGAGAATTAGTGATGAATCAGTGAGTGAGTCAGTGAGGGCTTTGCCTTTTATTAGTATAGACTAGCAAAATACCCGCGCTTTGCTGCGGTAAATTAGGATTTCAGTAAGCATTGAGAACCCGCGTAACACAAATTCAAAACTTAAATTGATTTCAAAATGGATCATGATGGATATAATACATATATTAACTTCACCGTCTTGTCTGTCTGTCTGTTGTAGTCCCGCAGAAAAACAAAAACGAAAAGTAAAAAAATGACAGACTTCCCGTGATCCTATCGAGCTGATAATTTAATTTTTTTCCGTCTGCTACCATTGCGGGAGGGTACTCAACAACCGCCCAAAGTTTCATGCTTCAACCTACACGGGAAATAGGAGAATTGGTGATTTTCAGTTTTTATATAGCTCATATAAGAAAAAAATTACATTTCGGCCCCCGGCCCCCTTTATGTGATAATTTATATAATTGTTCCACCTGTTACCATCGCGGAATGTTATCCAACAACTATCCAAAGTTTCATGCTTCTACCTTCTCGGGAAATAGGAGAATAAGGGTATTTTTAATTTTTATAAAGCCAGAATAAGGGGAAAAAAAAGTTTTTGGGCCCCCGGCCCCCATGAGTGTGAATTTCAAAATTCTTTTTCACCTGTTCCCATTGCGGAAGTGTACTTAACAACTCTCCAAAGTTTCATGCTGCTAACAACACGAGAAATTGGAGAATTAGTGATGAGTCAGTTTTTTTATATAAGAAGAAAACTACATTTTGGCCCCCGGCCCCCAGTAAGTGAAAATTTAGATAGTTTTTTAACCTGTTACCATCGCAGAATGCTACTTAACAACTACTCAAAGTTTCATGCTACTTCCTACACAGGAATTAGGAGAATTAGTGATGAGTCAGTTTTTTTATATAAGAAGAAAACTACATTTTGGCCCCCGGCCCCCAGTAAGTGAAAATTTAGATAGTTTTTTAACCTGTTACCATCGCAGAATGCTACTTAACAACTACTCAAAGTTTCATGCTACTTCCTACACAGGAATTAGGAGAATTAGTGATTTTCAATTTTTATATAACTCATATAAGGAAAAAACTACATTTTGGCCCCTGGGCCCCAGTAAGTGAAATTTTGAATATCTTTTCGCCTGTTACCATCGCGGAAGTGTACTCAACAACTTCCCAAAGTTTCATGCTTCTACCTACTCGGGAAATAGGAGGATTAGTGATTTTCAAATTTTTATATAGCCAATGGAAGGGGAAAAAAAGATTTTTGGCCCCCGGCCCCCATGAAGCTGAATTTATAAATTCTTTTTCGCCATTTGTCGTCGAGAGACGCTACTTGACAACTTCCCAAGGTTTCATGCTTCTACATACACGGGAAATCCGAGAATTAGTGATGAGTCAGTTTTAATATAAGAAAAGACTCCATTTTGGCCCCCGGCCCCCAGTAAGTGATAATTTAAATATTGTTTTTACCTGTTACCATCGTTATAGTTTACTTAAAACTACTCTTCCCAAAGTTTCATGCTTCTACCTACGCGGTAAATCCGAGATTAGTGATGAGTCTGTTTTAATATAAGAAGAAACTACATTTGGGCCCCCGGCCCCCATTAAGTGATAATTTAAATATTGTTTTTACCTGTTACCATCGTGGAAGTGTACTTAACAACTACCCCAAGTTTCATGCTTCTACCTACACGGGAAATAGGAAAATTAGTGATTTTTAGTTTTTATAAAGCTCATATAAGGAAAAAACTTCATTTGGGCCCCCGGCCCCCAGGAAGTGATAATTTAATTTTTTTTTCCCTCCCGTCGCTATCGCTGGTTTTTACTCAACAACTTCCCAAAGTTTCATGCTTTTGCCTACTCGAGAAATGAGAAAATTAGTGATTTCATATTCTATATAGTCCATAAAAGGAAAAAAAAGCATTTTTGGGCCCCGGGCCCCCAACAGTGTGAATTTTAAAATTCTTATTAGCCAATTATCGTTGAGAGAGTGTACTCAGCAAGTTCCCAAAGTTTCATGCTAATACCTACACGGGAAGTTGGAGAATTAGTGATGAGTCAGTTTTTTATATAAGAAAAAAACTACATTTGGGCCCCCGGACCCCATTAAGTGTTATTTTAAATATTTTTTTCGCTTGTTACCATCGCGGAAGTGTGCTTATCAACTACCTAGTGTTTCATGCTTCTACCTACACGGGAAATAGGAGAATTAGTGATTTTTAGTTTTTATAAAGCTCATATAAGGAAAAAACTTAATTTGGGGCCCCGGCCCCCAGGAAGTGATAATTTAATTTTTTTTCCTCCCGTCGCTATCGCTCGTTTTTACTCAACAACTTCCCAAAGTTTCATGCTTTTGCCTACTCGAGAAATGAGAAAATTAGTGATATCATATTCTATATAGTCCATATAAGGAAAAAAAGCGTTTTTGGGCCCCTGGGCCCCCAACAGTGTGAATTTTAAAATTCTTATTCGCCAATTATCGTTGAGAGAGTGTACTCAGCAAGTTCCCAAAGTTTCATGCTAATACCTGCACGGGAAGTTGGAGAATTAGTGATGAGTCAGTTTTTTTATATAAGAAAAAACTACATTTGGGCCCCCGGACCCCATTAAGTGTTATTTTAAATATTGTTTTCGCTTGTTACCATCGCGGAAGTGTGCTTATCAACTACCTAGTGTTTCATGCTTCTACCTACACGGGAAATATGAGCATTTGTGATTTTCAGTTTTAATATAGCTCATATAAGGAAAGAACTTCATTTGGGCCCCCGGCCCCCAGGAAGTGATAATTTAAATATTTTTTCTCCCGTTACCATCGCGGGACTGTACTCAACAACTTCCCAAAGTTTCATGCTTCTGCCTACTCGGGAAATAGGAGAATTGGTGATTTTCAAATTTTATATAGGCCATATAAGGAAAAAAAACGTTTTTGGGCCCCCGGCCCCCATGAGTGTTATTTTTAAAATTCTTTTACTCCAATTTTCGTCGCGAGAGGCTACTCGACAACTTCCCAAAGTTTCATGCTCCTACCTACACGGGAAGTTGGAGAATTAGTGATGAATCAGTGAGTGAGTCAGTGAGTCAGTGAGGGCTTTGCCTTTTATTAGTATA